>CM043727.1:8457833-9057833 GCA_023969325.1 Oryzias curvinotus | reverse complement strand
AAAGAAATGTAGCTATTTCCACTGTTGTTTCAATCTAATTTGAAAGCATCCCTAAAAGTTCTCATTCAACTAGCACAATTAGCTAACTAGGCTTACATTAACATAAATCTAGCGCATTATGATAATGGTAGTATTTCCAGTGTTTCAAAGCACTTAACTGTATTGATAGCTTTTAGGCCGCTAAATTACTAAATTTTGATAACATTAGCGACAACGTTAGGCTTGCTTGGTGGGCAAATGTTTAAAATTACTATATTTTTTAAACGGCTGGTGTTATTTGCACATTTTTGCGTGAGACCAGCACAAAAAATTCCTGTTATCCACATGTGCAGCCAAGACACACCTTGCTGCACTGCACGCAGGTATTTCAAGTATGCCCGAGGCTGAATTTTGTTGTTTTTAAAATTAAAAAATTTAAGTTGTCATGCTTAAAGTTGTCATCTCCACGTTTGAGCCATCCCCTGGAGGAGCTGTGAGTGCAGCAGCAACTTGTTTAGTTTTTGTTTTGTTTTGCTATAGCGTGGTTATCATTGGGATCACTGGGAGCATACATCATTGCATTGTATACTGTGTGTATTGTATTTATGGTAACATGCACGATTATGAGTAAGGCACATGTTACAGTTTTGGTTTGTTTGTCTGGGGGGCCTGGATTTTAAAAGCAGTCATGACACCATGCTTACATTTCTTTTTCTTTTTTTCATGGAAGGCAAATATGACGCCACTATGTTCACGCAGTAAAAACCTAATAAATACGAACATTTGACAAAAACTATTTATAAAACAATCATATTCTGATGATGAAAAGGTTGATGGTTTATTTAAAAATATAATTGAAACATTTTCTTGGCAAAATGTGTTGAAACCCATTGTGGTCTATATTCACTCACCTAGTGAGCAGAGACTTCTGGGAAATATTTAGGGCACTTGATTTTGGAATTGTGGATTCAGATAGCACTACAAAATGGCAAAAGCCCTATATACAGCGCACTAAGTAGTGAAGAAATTCGAGCACAACCTTGGTCTGCAGAGTCAGTTTCAGTGGTTATAATGTAGGACATTGGGATTGAAGGCAGCTGGTTAGATTTAGATGTGTTACTTGGAGGGAAATGAATGAGATGTTTCACAGGAATAACATGTTTTCCTGGCACAGAATCATAGATTCTCTTCCTCAAGATGTCTCTAAACACAGGTGGCATTAAATAGGAATGTATGCAGGTTTATATTTAAGCTTTCCAGTATGAGGCCAGAACAGTCTCATAATTCAGAAATGCACACACTCCGAATCACAAATGCACACACTTCGATTCACAAATGTCATTTTATGCAAACGTGCTAAATAAATTTGGAAATGCACATGGTGTGTTTCACAAATGCACACCCTGTGTTTCACAAACACACACATTGTGTTTCACACATGCACACTGAATGTTTTACAAATGCACAATAAGTGTTTCTCACAAATGTGCACACTGTTTCACAAAAACATTTTAGAAATTCACAATAAATGTATCAGAAATGCACAGTAGGTGCTTCACAAACATGATTTTTAGGTACACCTGTGATGTGAACTCACAGATCATTGGAATTGCAGAATGTGCATTCAAAATCCCGTTCTCGTTTGTGAATCTCCCCGTGTGTGTGAGAGTTTTTTTACGGTGAATTTTGAGACTCTTCTGACGGAGCAGGTCAACTAATGTCACCATTGGCTAGTGAATCTGTCAATCAAACTCATCAGCAACTCAGGAGGGTTCACTTTCAGCCAATCAAATGGCCCCTTACACTCTTCACTCTCAAACTGACGAGGGAGGGAGCTGTTCAGCACAGCAGTTGAAACTACGCGGGCGGCAAACATGGCGGAGAGGTCTTCCGAACGGGATCAGTCTCAGCCCGTAAGTAATGCATTTATTTGATCATTCCCTCGTTGTACATCCTGTAATGTTATTGAATAATACGTTGAAACGTCCTGCTTATCCAAGTGACATGTGTGAATGCGACTCAGCCGAGTCGTTTGCAGAGTACCCCCACCGCAAATTAGCTTAGCTTAGTTTAGCCTAGCCTGTGCGGTCATATTTTTTATGGTTTTAAAGCGGGGGAGGACTTATGATGGTTTTGTCAAGTTTTATACTCGGCATACCAGCTCTTCACACAACACGAGTAACTACAACCAACCAGGGAGCTCGAAACTAGCCGGCTTTCGACTCAACTTGTGTCTGCCTGTGAGTGAAGTTCAACCCGGTGTCGGTTCAAGCTAGCGTCTATAGCCAATCTGTAGGTTCTTAACATGATTCAGATGGAACTAAGGGGGAAACATGCCGGATTTACAGCAGCAAAGAAAGTTTAATAAAAAGTATTGATTTGGAGACGGCGATGTTGTTAAACACTGATGCTATGCTATGCTAACTAGCTAGTTAGCTGTTCCGTGTGATGCCTTTATGTAAACGCGATCCGGGTTAAAGTTAGACACAGTATTTTCACAACCCAGACTTTAAGACGGGGTGGATATGTGCAACAAAATTAATTCATATGACGTTCTTAAAAACGGCATTTTTTTAATATAACAGACGTGAATCCACTGTTGAATGAAAGAAGCGTCATTAACTTTCTAACGTCAGAGCCCGTATTGTGCTGAATAGTCCTGTGAGATTGTGTCAGAGTGAGACCACTAAAATCCCTAAAAATCACTAAAATATCTTTACTTCCAATGACGTAATGACAAAAATCCCAAACATTATAATGTTGGTCTCTTACAAGTAATTTCTTTTAATTAATTTTACCCACTGATTTTTCAATTATTTACCTTTTTATCAATCTTTTTAATTTGTGATATTTCTATTTGTAATGCGTGTGTGTTTTTATGTGTTTTTTATGATGGCCATTTTTAAAAATGTCCTCAGGGATTATTAAATACCCTTCTATTCTATTTCATATTTTATCATCCTATTGTATTACTGTTTTACCTGTCAATTGGGGATTTAGCATGTTTGCCCCTGTAAATATCTGTCAGTTGAAAGTATTTGTACTTGTATTCCATAGATCTTGTACCTGAAGATGGCAGACAACAACTGTGCAGACTGTGCATTTGTAATGATGTGTTTGAGACATGATTTTCATGTTATTGTCAGGGTGAGAGGAGATCATGGAGGAGAACATGTGGGCATAGCCGAGTTAATGCTCACAGTACGTAGACCTGACACCAACAGCTTCATTGTGGGAAAAGTGTACACACAATCAACGGTGAGTTGAACCTACTTTTAGAAGCTTTAATATATACATAAAAGTGAATGATGTATTAATAATAAATCTGACAACACATCTTTTGGCTTTTTTCCAAATACAGGATTGAGCCCCTCTGGTGTGATGTCTTCCTGAATGTAACTGGTTATTATTACAACATCCTGCACTCTCCTGAGGACCAAGACTTGCTCAATATCAGTAACATCACGTATTCTGCTGCCACATTATTTTCCTTCCACGCATTCAGGCCAGTTTGGATGTTTTTAGTGACACGTGGGACAGCCATCCAATCAGGACGGAGCAAATCAGCTGTGGCAGTTGGGCTTGACCCAGAACCCTGTTTCTGATCCCCGGGTAAATGCTTTATTTAATCTCACTGTACTGGACAACTGGTTTGTGTGCAGTTGGACTAAAGTGGAAAGCATCAAGAACAGTATCATGAAATCACAATGACTGCAATGAATTTTCATCGAAAATGAATGAAAAGTATTATTGTTGTGTGGTGCAAACAATTTCCCTGAATTGTTTGGTTTTTTAAATCAAGTAGGAAGAATAGCACATCTGCAAGTTCAAAATGCATCACAATGCATGGCATTATGAGCTATCAGATGTACTAATCTCACTACTTTGTTAAGGATCACTTATTTACAAATTAAAAACAGTTATGGTGATATGAGGTCTGCCTGCCAGCAACAATATAAGTAATAATTAGTAGGTCACTGTGCCTACATAATCTAAAACATTTAAAAAAAGCAGCGCTGTTTATAAACAGTATCTTTTTTTTTTTTGTCAGGGTATGCTGGTTCCAGAGATTGAATGGGAGGAGAGTGGATCCATGACTGAACCTCATCCTGGGATCAATGTTTTGGGAGTGGACCGTTTGGGAGTGGACCTATACCTTCACTGTCCAGTTTGTTTAGAACTTAATTTAGGCTACATAATTACATACAGAAGGAGAGAGACTGAGGGGAGGAAGACAGAGTTCAAATAAATACAGCTGGATTGTTCAAGGGAATTCATTGAATGTAAGGATGTTATCAAAATTAGTTCCAGTTTAAATAAAATTCAAATCAGTAGAGATCCCACAGCTGCTTAAATTTTGATGTTTTAATCCAGGGGTGTCAAACTCATTTTCACTGAGGGCCACATCAGCATAGCGGCTGTCCTCAAAGGGCCAGATGTAACTTATACATGTAACTAAATGTAATGAAAAATAAATGTAACTACTCAATGTTAAATAACTAATTTATTTATTATAATAACTTTTTAAAGTGGCAATTCCAGTTGCATAGAAAACATGTTTGCTTGTTACTCTAGCATAAATCCTTTTAAATTTGATTCTAGTCGTAATGTATAGTTACCCAATCTGATATTTCAAGTCTGATTCCCCCTAGATATGAATAGATACACAACACTTTCTATTTTTTATTTTAAGAAATTAAAAACTTTTATGCTCTTGAGGGCCACATTAAATGAAACTGAGGGCCACATTTGGCGCTGGGCCTTGAGTTTGACACGTGTTTTAATCTGTCCATGTTTTCACTGAATTTGACTCTGCAATAAAGGGTGAATGTTTGCACTTTGTTGTTCTATGACCATCTTTTGTTGTGTATTTAACCAGTTCTAAAACCCAGAGATGAGGATCTTTTTTGGAAGTGTGACCTGGCCAAGAGGTTAGAAGCAGAAATATGGTTACAGAATAAAATCAATGACATTTGAGTTATTACAAAATTAAAATAAAGGTCCAGCAAAGTGACTTGGGGCTGAGCAGAGGAGGTGAATTTATTGGGTATCTGTGATTGACAGTGAGATGAACTTGAGGTAATGTAGTCCCACTGCGTGGGTACGGAGCAAAGTGATGCCAGTTTCTCCACAGAACCTTCTGTGGAAGTTGAAGGTTTTTCTCCTCCACCTTCATTTGATCAAGACCGAAGGGAACCGTGTCTGAGTGTTGAAATGACGCTAGCATCAAAGCTAAGAAGGAAACAATTTCGAGTGAAACGTTCATTGTAAATCTCATCACCAGGACAGAGTTCTCTGGATTCGATGTCAACTGCATTCAACCACTGTTGCTTCCAGGTCCACTGAAAAGTTGCACCAGCCAGTAATTTTTGACGACCGAAGGCAATAAATCGACAAGCCATGCTAAGGCTAACACGCTAACGACCGACTGGTACAGAATCAAAGATGGGCGGGGCTTTTGCCACCTGAACGAAAGCGTAGAGAAAGTGTAAGGGGCCATTTGATTGGCTAAAAGTGAACCCTCCTGAGTTGCTGATGAGTTTGATTGACAGATTCACTAGCCAATGGTGACATTAGTCGACCTGCTCCGTCAGAAGAGTCTCAATATTCACCGTAAAAAAAACTCTCACACACACGGGGAGATTCACAAACGAGAACGGGATTTTGAATGCACATCCTGCAATTCCAATGATCTGTGAGTTCACATCACATGTGTACCTAAAAATCATGTTTGTGAAGCACCTACTGTGCATTTCTGATACATTTATTGTGAATTTCTAAAATGTTTTTGTGAAACAGTGTGCACATTTGTGAGAAACACTTATTGTGCATTTGTAAAACATTCAGTGTGCATGTGTGAAACACAATGTGTGTGTTTGTGAAACACAGGGTGTGCATTTGTGAAACACACCATGTGCATTTCCAAATTTATTTAGCACGTTTGCATAAAATGACATTTGTGAATCGAAGTGTGTGCATTTGTGATTCGGAGTGTGTGCATTTCTGAATTATGAGACTGTTCTGGCCTCATATTCCAGTCATTCAGCAGACATGCCATCAACCTGTTATCAGGTGGATTCTTAAATCTGTTGCGTAAAATTGTTTTTACATTCTGGTGTACACTTCCTCAGACTACAGATTCAAACCTGTGAACAGCCAGTTTTGTTGCTGCATTCACTGAAATGTCCATACAATTAAGCTCAGCCCAAATGTTTTCTTCATAGTTGCAGTACTTTAAATGTACAATATACGCTGAATTGCACATACTTTTTATACCCGCCCTCTCATTTTAGGCTTTTTGTTTACTGTAGAGTCATAATCCACAAAGCTATGGGAACTCGTGAATTGGTATGGAAGAACATTTTTGTGTGCCAGCTATAATCTGGTTTGAGTTTCTGATTGAGTCACTAACTTCACAGGAGCCACTGATCCTCATCAGAACCAGAAGATGGTCCTCATAAGGCGTTCCACATGCCTCGTTTGGGTTTAAGCTGTCAGCAAATGTTGTGTTTGGGTTAGAGTTAGAAGAACTTTATCCCTGCTCCACAGCCTTTGTCAATGTTTATGAATAAGAATATTCTGATCAAGGTCCAGGCTAGACTGTCATTTCTTTTTCAGGCGAGATACTCAACTCTAAAAGGCTTTGAAATGGGAAGAGGCAGAGCTCTGTGTAGCAGAAAGGCTCACTCACCATTAAAGCCTTGGTCACAACTGCCCTTACAGATGGATGCAGGCTGTCTGTGTGTGAAAAATGGGGCATGAAGGAAGCCTGCACAAAATATCAAAGTAGTAGACCACTCTGTGACCCTGTAGAGGAAAAGTGTTCAAGCACTTTTTTCCATGGGCATGCTGCAGGCAAAAGGTTGTAGTGAACACTTGAACAACATGTAAGAATAACTAAAGGTGAAGTAGGTGAGACGCTGGCATGTCGTGCAGATTTTTCCTTTTTTTACCCCCCCTGAACCATGCGCACTGTGCACAGAGCTTGTCAGTGCTGCTGAAATGTTGAGCTCTAAGCACCCGCTCTGACTGTTAGACATTTGGAAACCAAACATTCAGGTTGCGGTTTGTGTGTGCATCTTATGGGGGCTTTCGTATCATGTGCACATCCTGCGTGTGCATTGACTTGCAGTCAGTAAGGGTCCAGTACACGCACCTTACTGACAACTGTTGAGTGTGGCATAAGGATACCGTACACCAGCATGGTCATAAGCATGTGCAACTATCAACATCCTTACAAATATACACTTATCAAATGCATAACAATTCTACGCTCCATTTTCATGACGGCCCTTAAGGGGGCCATACAAACCTTAAGGAAACTGCGAGACCCCTGTGTTCCCCTTAACATGTGGCTTCTCCTCCTCATGACCCTCCCCAGGCCTGGACAACCCTAAAACCTGCTGCACCCACACTAGTCAGCCCCCCTTTATGGGTGCAGACGCTCCACTTTTTCCTTTGGCATTTGATTATTTCTGAAATGATAGTTATATTCCCATCATATCTGTGAATTTATCGGCAGACATGATGCTATCAGCAAAAAATCAGCGTCATCGTGTCTCTCCTCTAAAAAGGAATTTATTTTGCTGCCTGAACTTTGATGGGGATCAGAAACAGTTTTTGCTTTTGCTTCGTTACGCAAGAAAGAGTAAAATTCCCCTCTGTGGTCACATAAACCCACACACCACCAAGGAACTGTTGGAGTCCGTCACAGGAATGAACTTTCTCTGTTCCAAGTACGAACCCCAAAAGTCTGAGAGCAAAAGTCAGATTGCAGCTTGATAGGTCTCATTCTCAATGTGTCAGAATGGGCAGATTCTTCATTCTCCTGTAGATCTTGTGGTTCTCCTGCTATACAGAGGGATTTAGACATGACATTCTGTCTTCCAGCTTGTGAGGACAGACCTGTGTTTTCAAAAAAAATAACAGCCATGCATGGTGGGGCCCTGCGACGGACTGTGATCCGTCCTTAGTGTACCCCGCCTTCGCCCAACAGCAGCTATTATAGGCTCCAGCAACCCTATGATCCCGAAAAATGGGTGGAAGGATGGAGGGAAAAATATTGCAAGTTTCAGTTGGAGGGACATTATTTGTTTGTACCTCCAAATTCTGTTTAGTAGTTTTCAAAACAGAAAGAGAACAAAGAGGAAAGGCTTTGGTGTTTTTCTCTGACAGATCTGGAAGCATTACGTGTTTTGAGCAATGCGTCATAAAGGCAGGTGTTTGTGCGTGCCAACAGTGCAAACTGGGAAGTGGAGTCTGTTTCAGAGCAGGAACCAGTTCAACCTGTAGAGAAACAGACCTGCACTCGTACCAACATTCTGAGGATTCCACTTGTTTCTATTCATCTTCTCTCATCTCATTTCCAGCTAGTCAGAATGAAGGTGCTGCCTTTAAGTGTTTGGACTTGAATCACAGCCGAAAAAGAAACCAAACTCAACCAGCAGATCTGTTTTGGTTGAGAAAACAGCTCATGAGGGCTTTCTGTTTCCCCGCTAACACTTTAAAATCGCCTCTGATCACATCTGTGAGGTCTTCAACTACACGCTCCTCCAATTTTCTACCATTTATAGTCCCTGTGAGATGGGAAAACAGATACTGAGACGGTAAACATACAGTTACATACAGCACTTCCTTTCTACTTCAATCATTTTTTTAATGATTCAGTCTCTTCAATTCATTGTTAATTGTTCCAAAAACCTTTAGCATCAGTCTCATTTCTTCAGAGTTTGTCTTAAAAAACACCAAAAACATAATTTCTTCTTACAAAACGTCAAAACCCATTTAAATTACATGTCAAAATTTGAAAAAACACATTTCTTTAGTCCAGAAATGATGCGGGAGCCTCTCAAACCCATTTTATGACCCTTTTTCTGTCAAAAATGCTCACGACCAAACTCACTTTGTTTTTATATGCTCTTACTAATGCATCTCTAAAGTCCCCCTTCTATAAAAATCATGTTTTTCATGTTTTTGACAAGTACATGTGACATTTTTCAAAATCGTTTCAATTTTGCATTTCTGAGTATTTCTCCTTCCAAATCGCTGTCACATTGCTTAAATGAATGCATTGCACAGGCTCCCTGAGCGGCCCCGTCCAGCATGGACAACCTCAGGTGCAGGAGAAGAGAAGATGGCACAGTGCTGCCATCTTCTCTTTAAGTGTGTCCAAGACTGGATTTTGTTGTTGGCCGCATGTATTTAAAATTAAACTTAAAGTTAAAGTCCCAAATACGTTCTCCACATTTTTGTTCTCTCTCTGACTGAGTCCTGCTGTCCCACATTACCCAGAGAGAGTTCAAATAAAAACAAGCATAAAATCAAGGGACCTTTTTTAATATTGCCTCTGTGAAAATAAGAAAAATATCATAAAGTTCAGAAGGGCCGATCAGACTGGCTTCCCATACCGCAGCTGTTTGGAATGGGGAGCTGGCATAGTCAGTGATAGCAAAGCTCCATCGGCCCTGCAACAGACTGTCCAGGGTGTCCTATTGATTTAACATTAAAACTGGCTGCCTCTGCCGCACGAGTGAATGGAGTTTAACCATAACTCATATTCCTAAACTTAACCCTTCCTCTGGGTCTGTTCAGCACTGGCTGCACGATTTGAAAAATTACGTATGAATAATCGCTTTCTTTCTGGCATTTTATTTTATTGCTTTGCTGGTGAATTCAACAACCTGCATGTGCTAGCATCAAATCAGTTCTGAGCCATGCGCAGCCAGTGGCTGTGTGGCCTAAATTAGAATGTAATTCAAAGCATTTTTCAAAGTTCTTTTTTGTGTGTAATTTTATTAAACAGCAGGGACTGGTACACACATTCATTTTTGTTCAAAGTGTCGATTTGGAACCACAAATATGTCACTTTTCACCGTGTCTTTATCACTAAAGAGAAACTTTTGAGACTAGAGACTGTCAGTGTGTTGTTTGTGGCCTCCCCTTGTGTCAAGCTCTTCACTCATCCAAAACGTAGCTCACACAAATGGGAGATCAAGGGCGGGGCTACTCAGATCAACTCTATAATCATAATTACAACACCTCTTTGATCATTTTTATATAAAAAAATTGTCACAGGGAGACTTGCAAATATTTTTTTTTGTGGAAAAAATTTTTTATTTTAATGTAACTTTTAGCCGCTGTAACAGTGTGTTTGTGATACATCCGCAGACATGGACATTTCTGATACCAGCAGTCGTACCAGATACTCTTGTTTTAAAATGAGTACAGCTTCATTCATGTGACTGAATAAACAGAATATTAAAGGTTAATGTTCTGTTTAATGTATATTTTGGGCATGGAGCAAGAAGTTTAGGATATTTGTAAAATATTCGATGTAAAGAAAAACCTCGACTATTTGATGTTGTTGTGAGTTTTCATTGTGTTTCTTATTCTCATGCTTGAAGATGAGGTACAAGAAAAAGACTCTGGGGCTTCTTCAGACCTGATCTTAAAGATGGACCAATCCAAACATGACCTGGACTTTGGTTCTCATCTTGGACTAACTGACTTCAGGTGGGTTGGATTCAGCAGAAATCTAAGTTGTGTGAAGAAGAGCTACTGCATATGTTTAATCTTTAAGTTTCTGCTGTGAAGAACAAGATGAACCGTTGGGTTATAATTAGAGGCAGCTAAATTCTGGGTCCCAAATGCCCCTACAGGTGAATACAGACGGGCAAACTTGTCAGAAGGATGCAGGTGGCCTGCAGTAAATATCAAGGTTATAGACCAGTCAATGAGCCAGTAGAGTGAAAATGTGCACATTTGTTTTTTGTACAGGCATGTTACAGGCGACAAGTCATAAGGAAAGGAAAAATATTGCAAGTTTCAGTTGGAGGACAGTATTTGCTCTCTTTGGATGTTTGCAAGTCCAAATTCTGTTTTGTAGTTTTCAAAACAGAAGGAAAACAAAGAGGAAAGGCTTTGATGTTTTTCTCTGACAGATTGGAAGCATAGTGCAACAAACACTTATACAACAATCAATGGTAAGTAAATTGGAAGTAGGTGAGACAGAGGCGTATCGTACAGATTTTTTGTTTTCTCAACCTTCCCCAAACCCTTCAGAATGTGCAGGGAGACCGTTAGTGCTGTTCAAGGAGTATGTGTGGCTCCTAATGAGCAGTGTCATAGTTTAAAATGAGAAAATTAAATGATTAGAGCACAGTTTGTGTGAGAGTCCTACATGCACTTATACAAACCATGCATGCTGCATTCGCATGGTCCGTAACGGGCCAGTCCTCAAACCTTACTAACAACTAGAGTGTGGCATAAGAACACTGTATGACTGTACCTCCTGTAAATCTTAACTTACATTATCCTTACAAGTACCTCACGATACACTTCCCACATGCATGACAATAGTACAATCCGTAAGGTGGCCCAAACTACAAGACATACCTTTATATGAGATGTGCCCGCTCCTCTCTGTGACCCTCCACAAGCAGACAAGCCAAAAACCTGCAGCACCCGCACTGGTCAACCTCCATAAGGGCGCATGATGGCAGCTGTGCATCAAGTCAAGTTTCTCTATTAACACAACACATAGAAACAACCGAAGATCAGAGAGCTACAAGAACAAGAAAACAGGGAACTCAAACACACAAAGTTTGATTGTACTTAAAGGGAGTTAAACACGCAATCAAAAATGTTGAAAGACAGTGGGGCTGGGAAAAATATTTAAATACTGACCCTCTAACAACAGGACTTAGATGTTTCAAACATCAACACATGCAATCCTCTAAAGAGGATTCTGCACTGCAAACATGAAAACTGTAGTACGGACACCTGTAGAGTCGTTCACCACCCCAATTCTATAAATAAAAATATATCATTTACACAAAATCAAAAGAACACAGTATTTTATAAAGAAGAAAGAGCACTGGCCATCCTCAAAAATAAATAAAGCAAAATGTAATTAATACAATTTTGTCCCCAGACTGACTGTCTATTTTTTCATCAAAAGTCTAACATTCTAACATTCTGGTCAATGGGAAACTCCCCCCTTTCAAAACCTTCCTGGAAGGGCCTACGTGGACAAAAGCTGCAGTGGCTTGGAAGATGTTTGTGTTTGCAGGAGACATCCTCTGATGGCCTGCTCTTCATCATCCAGCTGTGAGTCCATGAGGAGCGATCTATCCAAGGATAAAAACCCTCACTTCAGCCGTGAACCCTCAGACGGGAAGTAAGAGATCATTTCTGCTGAAACCAGATCCAAAGTCTTCTGACCACAGGGAACATTTTTACAAGATGACTGGAGTGGGACTTTAAACTGAAAAGTTTGACTGAACTTCTAAGAAATGTTTGTGTTTTTAGACATCAGCTTGGACCAGCAGCCTGCTCTTCATCATCCAGCTGTGTGTCCATGAGGAGCGATCTATCCAAGGATAAAAACCCTCATTTCAGCCGTGAACCTTCAGACGGGAAGTAAGAGATCATTTCTGCCTAACTGAGATCAGAAATCTTCTCACCTCACTGTTCAAATCCACTGCTCCATTTCTAAAATTGTTGCCACGTTTATGCAACATTCATGAGGAAGCAGAGGCATTTCACCAGCAACACTCAGATTTAATCTCTTTGGGATTCATTATCATTATCCAACAGACTTCAGCAAAAATAAAAACCCGATTTTTTCTTTTCTTATATGTTGAAGATTTTTAATTTAATTTGAAACATTTCTGATTTTCCTTAAAAACATCTGGTCTGTCTGTCAAATGGCAGTTTCAGTTGCTCTTCATCATCCAGCTGTGAGTCCATCAGGAGCGAACTACCCAAGGATAAAAACCCTCACTTCAGTCAAGTGGGGAGTCAGAGATAATTTCTGCCGAACCCACAGTCCACTGCTGCTTCATCTCTGAAATTGTTGTTATATTTATGCAACATTCATGAGTTTTTATTCAGTTTCTCCATGGGTTTCAGCATATTTTCCTCAGATTTGACTCTATTAGCCACACAGTGTCGCCAAAAAGAAGTCTTTTTCCTCTTCAATATGCTTTTTTTCTTTTTCTTTCAGTTCTGACTTCCCACTTAACATGAAACTTTGTAGTCGAAAAAAAGTTTGACTGAACCTTATTTAAAAGGAATGTTTGTGTTGGCAGGAGACATCCTCTGATGGCCTGCTCTTCATCATCCAGCTGTGTGTCCATGAGGAGCGATCTATCCAAGGATAAAAACCCTCACTTCAGCCGTGAACCTTCAGACGGGAAGTAAGAGATCATTTCTGCTGAAACTACATTAGTTAGTTCACTGCAGGAGTGATGTTCTCACAAGTAAAAACAAATTAATCTTGGCATTAATGTGAGATATAGATGTTGTGATTATATCCTATTTGTCTGCTGGTTACGTATTTTTGTCAAAAGCCAAGCAAACGGCGCAAAGAAGGTAAAGGTGGATCTGTTCAGCTGATGTAGAGAAACAGAGATGGAAGTATGAGCAGCAGGTCCGGAGGATCAAGGACAGAGATGGAAATGTGCTGTTAGGTTCTATGAGTGTCAGGAAAAGATGGAATTAAGGAGAACTTTGAAGAGCCAATGCATGAGGAACATGGAGAGCACAGAGGAGAAGACGTGGATGTTGTGGAGCAGGAAGGGAGAAGTGTGCTGGTGCATAGTTTTTGGAAGAGAAAATAAATTAGATTTTAATATTTTCTTGCTGTCTTTTCTTAGTTAATTTACCTAAAGTTATATTTTTATTATTCCCTAAGCCAAATTGTCGATTTGGTTTATCCAAGAAGATCTGTTTGATGAACATTATGAACAGAATTGATGGCGTAAGACAGATGCTGTAAAGTATGAACCAGATAAGAGCCATGCGATCCGACTCCGTTTGCACTGGGATAAAATTACCTGCATGCTCACAAAGCTCAGATCAACAGCATGTCCTCAAGGACACAGTTCGATGCCTTTTCCAAGTCCTTACAATGTGTGGACTGGAGGGACAAACTCCAAAGATCCATGCAGGATCCTCACCAGGGTGAGAAGCGGGTCCATTGCTCCATGTCCAGAAGAGACCCTCTTGAATCTTACATTTACTTGTTGAATAGACTCCTGCCTCCTGAACTCCCGCATGGATCTCTCGGGGGGTGAGAGTGGGGTTCGTCCAAAGTCTCTAGAGACGTTGGAGAGCGGTGTCAGCCACACCAGAACATGTTAGGACATCTGGAGCAATCAGAAACAGAGAAAGAACTCCAGGGCTTGTGGTTGCTGACTGTTGGCTCAGCCCTAAAGTTGACAGACCCTGTGACCTCAGGGGAAGGAGACTTAGTGGAACTAAGAAGATTCTTAAAGCCATCCTTCCACTGTGTGATGCCAGCCCCAGTTGAAGTGAACAACCTTCCACCTGCACCACTGTTTGTGACTCAGTTTTTTCTCTAGAAGTACTGAGTATTTTTTACTTGACCTCACCAAACTCCTCCCACACTTAAGTTTCAACCTGTGCTAAGTTTGACTCCTCGGATCCTGTTCAAAGTCCCCTGCTTACTTTCTGAAGGCACTGTGTGGCTAAAGCAGTTTTACAGAAGTCTATGGGATGTCTGAGATTCAGTCCAGAAAAGCGACTTTCCTTTAAGCTTTAGTCACGTCTGTATCTGCTTCATTTCTTATTGTCTCACACAATATGAAACTTTAAACTGAAAATATTGTATGTGGTGTTTTAAACATGCATTTTTCTGATGATGGAGGGCATAAATGAAGAAAATTCAGCTTAAAATTGCATTTCTGAGTATTTCTTTATTCAAATTGTGGTGAACCAGGAGCAGATGAAAAAAATGCCCTTTGAAAAATCTTGTAGTTGTGACGCAGAAAATATTCTGCGCGAGCCACAAGCTACCTGCTCCGCTCCATTCTGATGCACTTGTAGACGACTAGATCCATGTACGTCTTTGTTTTCCTTGTCTGAGCTGGAATCTGGATCATAACTGTACAGCTGGATTGCTCTGATATTGCTCGCCATTTTTGTTGCACTAGTAATGTTAGGCTGGGGGTGTGAAGGTCTGTAAGGTAGTTAAAGAGTGGCAGATGGATAATGGGAAATGGGGGGAGACTTACTGTAGGCCAACAGGCCTGTTCAGAGGTGAATTTCTAATTAACTTCTGCTGCTCTGCAGAAACTATGACCTAGAAAACAACACAGGGTTTTTTTTCATTTTGGCTAAAAATGGCATCATTATAAAAAGATGACTGGAGCGGGACATTCAACTAAAAAGTTTGACTTATAAGAAATGTTTGTGTTTTTAGACATCAGCTTGGACCAGCAGCCTGCTCTTCATCATCCAGCTGTGTGTCCATGAGGAGCGATCTATCCAAGGATAAAAACCCTCATTTCAGCCGTGAACCTTCAGACGGGAAGTAAGAGATCATTTCTGCCTAACTGAGATCAGAAATCTTCTCACCTCACTGTTCAAATCCACTGCTCCATTTCTAAAATTGGGGCCACATCTATGCAACATTCATGAGGAAGCAGAGAGGCATTTCACCAGCAACACATCTCTGAAATTATTTATTATTATTGCTGACTTAAGCCAAAAAAAAAAAAACATACCCAATTTTTATTTTCGAACGTAGATGCAGAACAAAGACTTTTCTTTTGTTTCTTTGATTTTCTTTGCATTAAGTTTGAGTCCTGATAACCTGCTCAGATTTACACTGCTTACTCTCTGAATGTGGGTAAAGCAGTTTAAGATCTGTCTAATGGATTCCTCTGTCCAAGATTCAGCCCAAAAAAAGACCACAGAAGCCGAGGGACTTTCCTTTAAGCTTTAGTCACAACTGTCCTTATGACTGGATACAGGGTGAAAAATGACCAAACCTGTACTGGGCAATCAGATGGCTTGCAGGAAATGTTAAGGTTGTAGATCCTGCGGGGGTCCTACAGGCACCTAAGTATCACCTGCACACCCCATAAGTAAAGCATTAAGTGGCTCTGACTAATTACTAGAGTGTGGTGTGAGGACACATACCACAGCATCACCCGTACATCATAAGTGGGTGCAACTTCCTTTATCCTTACAAATACTGCACAATACACTTACCAGACACACAACAATGGTACATTCCATTTTCATGGCGTCCTTTAAGGTGGACCAAGCAAATCATGGGATCAGCAAGACACACCTGTGCTCCCCTTCAGTTGCAGCCGCTCCTCTCTCTGACCCTCTATGGATCCGGACAGCCCAAATTCCCCAGGACCCGTACATGTCAACCCTCCGTACGGCCACATGTGACGAAGGCTTTGAAGATGCAGCGCCAGCATCAGGAGTCGGTTGAGCAACATAGTCATTTCTTTAAAGTCTTCAAAATACATAGTTCAAAAACACAGAACATCACCTGATCCACAAGAGTTTTCTCTTTGATGCCTCCCCCCCTCCACCCCCAGGGCAGGAAATACAAAAAAATGAACCATGGACAGGATAAGGAAGGCTGACGCAGTTTTCTCATTCTTCTGAATGATGCTGTGGTTCAGAAGTACAGCAGTCAACCTCTTACTCGGTTTCCGCCTTGCCTGCCCAAGTGTCAAAGTGTCCATGGGCAGGACACAGAATCCCACGTTGGTCCACATTGGTGCTTATAGGTTGGCGCCAGTGGTAGGCTTGAGTGTGTGTGTATCGAGCCAAATCGGGCCAAAGGTTTAGAAAACTGAAATACAACAACTTGAAACTGAAAGCAAAAAAACTGGTTTTGATACTCAAAATAAATCAAAACAAAAACAGACTTTGAAAAAGTGGAAATGATTTCTGCAAGAAGAATATTATCTTTATTTGTTTCAGTTTCAATTTTTTACATCTGGGTTTTAAAACTCAAATTTTTCCTTTAAAATCTTTTTTTTCACTTTCAGTTTTTTTTTATTTTTAATGCAAAGGATTGCCAACAATGCACCTATTTCCAACATCAGAGTCTTACCTGTCCTTTGGCAGACCATCGTCTTTTGGCCCCCATATGTGTATGCATGGGACTTACTGTTAAGCACTTTGGGCCTTAAACCAAGATAGAAAAGTGCTACATAAGTATACGCCAATTTTTCAAGCATAAAGTTAAACAAACTTGGTCTTTGAGTAAAAGTCTGTAACTTCTATATTTTAAGCCCAACCCTGACAATCTTTTAAAGTTTTAGCTTTAAAGCAGCAGATAACTCATCCTGTCAAGTCATCAGGTCAGTTTTCTCACAACCTTTTCTTCTGGAACTTCTTTACAGAGAGATGAATAACAGTGGCAGGTGTGATGAGGAGCAGCTGTCTGGTGACATCATCACCTCCCCCTGTGGTCAGTCTGTTGGATGTTCTATAGTTGGCCCTCCATTGATATCACGTGCCTCATGTGTGTCAACACAACTGTTTTAAGTGGCTCCAAAACACATAATGCAGTGTTCTGTTTCTGCCTTTATTGTTTTGCAGTTGTTGAAATGGAGGAGCTTTTAGAAGAACATCACACCAATCTAAAGAGGACATACAAACATGTGACCGAAGGCACTGAAGAAGCAGGAGGAGGGACACTTTTCAATTTGGTCTACACTGAACTCATCATCACAGAGGGTCTGAGGGAAGAGGTTAACACCCAACATGAGGTGAAGCAGCTGGAGACAGTCTCCAAAACCATCATCTCCAGTGACGCTTCAATCAGGTGCCAGGACGTCTTCAAAGCTTTATCTGACCAACATGGATCCATCAGAGTGGTTCTGACGAGCGGTGTCGCTGGAGCTGGAAAGAGTTTCTCAGTGCAGAAGTTCATTCTGGACTGGGCGGAGGGATTGGAGAACCAAGACATTAGTGCTGTGGTTCCTCTTTCCTTCAGGGAAGTGAATTTGATCAGACATGAGCAGCACAGTCTTCTCACTATGATGCAGCTGTTCCATCCGTCACTGAGGAAGATGCCAGCAGAGAAGCTGGATGTCTGTAAACTTCTGTTCATCTTTGATGGACTGGATGAAAGCAGACTTTCTCTGGACTTCAATAGCGTTCCGGTGGTGTCTAATGTGGCGCAGAAGACCTCAGTCAATGTGTTGCTGACTAGCCTCATCCAGGGACATCTGCTTCCTTCAGCTCTGGTCTGGATCACTTCCAGACCTGCAGCAGCCAGTCAGATCCCTCCGTCATGTGTGGATAGACTGACAGAAGTACGAGGTTTCAGTGATGCTCAGAAGGAGGAATACTTCAGGAAGAGATTCCCAGATAAAGAACTGTCCCGCAAAATGATCTCCCACGTCAAGAGTTCCAGGAGCCTCTGCATCATGTGCGAAGTTCCAGTCTTCTGCTGGATCACTGCTGTGGTTCTGGAGAATGTGCTGACCACAAAGCGGAAAGGGGAACTTCCCACCACCCTGACTGACATGTACTCACACTTCTTAATGGTCCAGACAACACGGAAGAAGAACAAATACCAGAAGGAAGATGAGACATGTCCACAGAATGTGACAGAAGCTGATAGGGACGTTTTGCTGAAACTAGGAAAATTGGCGTTTGAACATCTGGAGAACGGAAACATCATGTTCTACCAAGAGGACCTGCAGCAGTGTGGTCTGGATGTCACAGAGGCCTCTGTGTACTCAGGAGTTTGTACTGAGATCTTCAGAAGGGAGAATGCTATCTTCCAGAAATCGATCTACAGCTTTATTCACCTGAGTGTTCAGGAGTTCCTGGCTGCAGTCTACATGTTCCACTGTTACTCCAACAACACAACAGAGGTGACAGAGAACGTTTTAACACATGAGAGGAACTCCACAGACTCTGGACTAAATCTTTTACTGAGTAATGCTTTGAACAAATCTAAAAATGACAAGAAAAAGGTCTTAACTTTGGACAAGTTTCTGAAAAGAGTGATGGAGAAATCCCTCCAAAGTGAAACTGGACATCTGGACCTGTTGGTGCGCTTCCTGCATGGCCTCTCTTTGGAATCCAACCAAAAACTCTTGGGAAGCGTCCTGGGAAAAACAAGAAAAAATCCAAAAGTTAATCAGAAAGCAATCAACAATCTTAGGAAGATGAACACTGATGAAATCTCTCCTGACAGAAGCATCAACATTTTCCACTGCCTGGTGGAAATGAAGGACCACTCAGTACACCAGGAGATCAACACATTCCTAAAGTCAGAGAAGAGCTCAGAGAAGAAGCTCTCAGAGATCCACTGCTCAGCGCTGGCCTACATGCTGCAGATGTCAGAGGAGGTTCTGGATGAGTTGGACCTGAAGAAATACAACACAACAAGTGAGGGTCGATGGAGGCTCATCCCAGCAGTGAGGAACTGTAGAAAGGCTCGGTGGGTCCACAGGAGATACTCTGGATGACTCAGAACAGAGTTCAGTGCTTCAAACCCTCTTTAGAATCTTAAAAAACTTCCAGCTGTTCAGGCTTTACATTGGAGCAGCAGAGGGAAAGCACTTTCCTCCTAACCTCTTTTTTCAAACACAACCAAGAGGTTCTTTATGCTTGACGTTATACACTACTCGCAATACGTTACGGAATGACATGTCCATGAGTGCTTTTCCTAATTAGTCTGAATTGTAATGAAATATGTAAAAGTTCCCTTATATATTATTAATAATGAATGAGACGAAACACCATTTTTAATAGTTTGATAGTTAGTACCCCCAAAATTAAGACAATAATAAAGATCTGCCCAAATACTGTGACAAAAAATTGACCATGTCAGTAGTGAGTATTTCCACCCTTTGCCTCAATGACAGTGCTCTATATGGTTCAAGTCATGGGACAGATTGATGATGGGTTCGATAATGTCTCTGAGGTAAGAACCTGCAGAGAGTGGACCATCTACAATAACCAAATTGGTTTTGTGCTAATGGGTGAACCCCAAGACTGCTGCACCTCCTCTGCCAAAGCAAACCCAATGGTGATATTGGAATAAATTTGGCACACATAATGATGCTCCAAAATAGTTTTTGGTCCCAAGAAATCAGATACACTGTACATAGGTGAGACTCTTATGTGGAAAATACTAAATGAGGTGTATCTATCACCCCTGTACATTTGCCTCTCTATCCCAAAAACATGGGAAGTCAAATAAACACTGTGTTTACGACATCCCTGAGTTTTTCCAAAATATCTCTAAGTTAGTAGTGTATATTTCACTGATTGTTTCCTTGTAGCTATTCTGCATAGTCTAATAGAAGAACAGGTTGAACTGTGGGTAAAGCCAGATTTCTCTTTATGCTGAGAAGGTCAGCAGAAAATGGATGAAATATTTTGTTTCTCCAACTCTCTGAATATCTTTGCACAAACTTTAAATTAGTGAACTTCAGCTGATAAAAACCAACCAGATGAAAGCAGCTGGTTTCATTCCAACAGCTTCCTGTCTCTGCCTGCAGACTTTCTGATTGTGGACTCTTAAATACTCACTGTGAGGTTGTGGCTTCTGCTCTGAAGTCCAACCCATCCCATCTGACAGAGCTGGACCTGAGCGGGAACGCCCTTCAGGAATCTGCCTTGAAGATTCTGTCTGCTGGACTGGAGAGTCCAAACTGCAAACTGGAGACTTTGAGGTTAGAAAAGTGCTTGCCTCTCATGTTTTCAGTTTTTTTACGGCTCTTTAAAGTGTAGGTGGGTGTTGAGGAAAGGCCCATGGTGTTAACACAGCTTTAAATTCAGACAAGGAGAAGAGATGTTTCTCAATTCAAACTGAGCTATAGGGTTAGATCCTGATAGATTCACAGAGAAAATTAGATGTTTGTCTTTAACAAACTATATTAGAAGTCAGTCAGTCTGGTTGAGGCTTTGTATTGGAATCAGCTCAGGTTTTACAGCAGAGGAGAGTTGTTCAGAAGAGGGTTGGGGTTCAAAGACAGAACCCATCAGAGAGATTCATTAGCAGATTTCCACAAAATTCATCTGAGAACTTCTTTCCTCTTCAGGTTGGTGGACTGCAGTTTGTCAGAGATCAGCTTTGCTGCTCTGGGTTCGGCTCTCAAGTCCAACCCGTCCCACCTGACAGAACTGGACCTGAGCAGGAACAGGCAGCAGGGTTCAGGAGCCAAGCACCTGTCTGAGTTTCTGGAGAGTCCGGAATGCAAACTGCAGATTCTGAGGTCAGACTTGATGATTTTGATGGACTGACATCTATGGGTCAAATCAGGATCAGACGAAAGAGTGATTGAAAAACCAGATAAAAGTGCTCAACAACGTCATAACCATACATATGTTCTTCTGAATTCTTTTTCTCTTAATATGTCTATGATTTACTGTGATTGTTAATTTTTATCCACTTTTCTCTGCCGTGATTCCACCATCTTCTCCCCATAATGTCATCTCTCCTCTTTATTATCTTTACTCCTACGCCTCATCCAAGGAATTTGAAAATAATAAAAGTATATTCAGTCTTGTTTCTTACCTGCAACAGAAATAATCTGGCAATTGTTCAATATTACAAAACAGTTTTCACTTAAAGTAAAGAACAGAAAAACACATTTAGAAAACACTTTACAATACTATTTTCAAACAGTTATAAATCATATCGGTGAGCTTTTATGTTTCTCTTTTAGAATATTTATTTTAATGCTAAGTTTAACCCCGGCTCCTTCTCTCACCCGATGTCAATCATTTCCCAGTAGCCAATGGGCTCAAAGCCCCACCCCCACGTGGAATTATGGTCGACCCCAAAGAAGAAAATTCTGAATATAAGCATTGAGAACTGAAAGTGAAGAGAAAGAGAGATAAATAATTTGAAAACATAGAAAGGCAGATGTTACAAAACCCATTTATTTAAATTGATACATTTTTTAATAATTTGTTTGTTTGCTTTTTGTTCAATTTTTATTTATTTATTCACATTTACAATTATTTTAAAATTTTCTAAATTTCCCTCAAATTTACAAAGAGTTCTGTTGAGTTTAAAACAGTTTTCACAATTTTAATGTTTGTTTTTTCAAATTGACAGTCTGGTTTTTATGCACCTTAAAATGATCCTGATAAATAGACTGAAAGAATGTATTTTTTTGTTTAGCTTGTGTAACACTTAGTGAAGAACGTTTCACCCTTTTCACTGCTGTCTATTGTTTTTCTGCATCCAGCTGCAGACACACCACTGCATCTCACATTACACCTCTGATAAACCTGTTAGAGTCCATTCTGCATTTGAACACACTGACAAAAGATCCACTCAGGGGAGGTCCTAAGGGCCGTAGTTAGCCACTTGAGAGAACAAAAAGGGGAATATATTACTCAGGGCCAACTCCATGTCTGTTCCTTCAGAGAGACATCCGTTTGGTCCCACACGCTGATGATAAACATATTCTCTGTTTAACCTAAATTGGTGAATTGGAAACTTTATTAAAGTGACGTATTATTGGTAAACTTTTGACTTGTTAATTCTTCATTTTGTTGAGCTCAATCTTCTCCCAAATAACAGACCGGGGTGCAGCATATGTATATTTATCTCAGACTGATGATAAATATCAATGACAACATCTAAGAAACTTTTTATTTGAGAGTTCTTTAACTCTAAAATAGCACAGATGTTGGTGACTTGGTGTGAGTAAACCATACATAATTTTAAGTCATAATACTAAATCCTTTTTGCTAGGTGTTTAAGTAAAGATAACTGTAGACTCCCTGTTGACTTTACATCAGAATAACTTATGATGAACACAACAAAAAAATTATAGACTTGGACCAAAATCAGCAGATTATTAGTGATAAAGAAGAACATGTAAAATGTCAGATAAAGGTACAAAGACATACAGTTGGAGAAGTTTATAATACTGAGTGAATTTTGCTTAATTCTCTGAAGTCATTTTTATGTGTTTCATTGGAGTCATAATTCTGACACTGTCACTTACTATCAGAATTTTTTTATTTTTCAACGTTCTGACTACTTCCCAGTTGAATTTTAAATCACATTTTTTGTTTTTTGCAGACTTTCTGAATGTGGACTCTCACAGAAAGCCTCTGCAGCTGTGGCTTCAGGTCTGAAGTCCAACCCATTCCATCTGACCAAACTGGACCTCAGCGGGACCCACCTGCAGGACTCTGAAATGAAGATTCTGTGTGCGATGCTGGAGAGCCCACACTGCAGACTGGAGACCCTGAGGTCAGAACTGTGGAGGCTGCTTTGTGCCTCAGACTTGAGGTTTGAAGTCCCAGACGCATTCAGGTCTTTCTCTTTCAGCCAGCCTGCGCTGAAAACAGACAAGACTGAAAAAAAAGAATCACATCATGACATAGCAGTAATTCTTCTTACAAGGTCCAAAGACAGAAACAACATTGATCAGTTTGGTTCCAGTAGAACCCACTGGCTATGAGAAGCAAGGAGTTGAAAAACATTGTAGACGAGACCAACGTCTGGGAAATGTGGTGTAAGAATTCTCCCAGATGCCAGCAGGAGAGGATTGTCCCTTCCAGATCCCAGCTTGTTCACATGGAAAGATGGACTCTCGAGTGCAAAGGAAGACACAGGTTGATTGCAATAGCGATAAGGATTCTTGTGATGTGAGAGGGTCCTACATAGCAGCAAATCAGTTTTCTGGAGCCCCCTTGTGGGCTCATGTCTGTGCCACACTCTGTCACCCACCCTCAGAAGCAGAGACCCGTGAATAGCTGAGCACCACTGTGAAGCTCTGCAGGTTCTTTAGCAACCAAGATGGGAACTTCTTCTAGTTGCCAACTTCTTTTGATGGTGAAAGAGTTGTGGCCAGTATCCATTGGCTGCCTGGAAAGGGGAAAAAAAACCTGTGGAGTTGACCAGCGTGTTACTGCAGTTTAAGGAACCTAGGCAGAACATGTGCTCAAGTTTTTGGGGCTCATAGCTCATGGTGTAATCTCTAAGTCTTGGTTGAAGCAAACTACCTGGTCATTGGTTTAAAGATCTAACCCAGAGCTGACACTGATCTTGATCCCTAGAACCTTGCAGCACTCTTGCCAGAAGGAGCCATAAACAGAGGTTCGTGATCAGGGGCCATGTTTTCTGAGAGGCTATGCAGTCAAAACGAGAGCTGCAGAAAAGAAAGACTAACTCTTTGGCAGAAGATAGTTTTGGTCATGATGTCAAGAAGATAGCTTTGTCTTTGGAGCAAGGGAAGAACCGTCATGGAAATTAAAAATAAAGATCAGGAGGACTTAGGCAGAAGCAGTGCATCCACCTCAACATTGAACATTTAGGTAGCACTGGACTGAACCAGGATAGATACTGTAGAGTAATTCAGAAAAAGGCCTGGCTGCCTCCCTGATCTCAGAGGAAGTCCCTCTTTAGAGAAAGCTCAATTCCCACAGAGTCAGCGAAAACTGTTCCGGCCCCAAATGTGTCATGGTCTTCAACTGGTAAAGACCACCAACCCCAGTCCCCTCTCTCACCCCAATTTTCACCAGACTAAAAGCATCATGGTTCTGTCTGCTTCTTCACTCTGCCGGCTGATGTAAGACATAGAGGGGACAGAACTCCAGAGCAATGGCAACATCACTTTAAAATGAATGCTTTGGTGTCGATGATTCTCAGAAAATTCATCTTTCTTTCTCCTTCAGATTGGAGAACTGCAGTTTGTCAGAGATCAGCGTTGCTGCTCTGAGCTCGGCTCTCAAGTCCAACCCGTCCCACCTGACAGAACTGGACCTGAGTGGGAACAGGCTGCAGGTGTCAGAAGCAAAGCACCTGTCTGGGTTTCTGAAGAGTCCAGAGTGCAAACTGCAGATTCTAAGGTCAGAATCCATGATTTTGATGCACTGACAGCACAAGATGTGCTGACATTTACCTTATGGGGCCAAGTAATGTGAAAATTAAAAATTTTTTTGTATGATAACAAGTAGTCCGGAGGGTTGCTACTATGATAAGGCTTAATGTCACGAAGAAATGTGAAAACGTTTAGCTTTTTTCTCAAGTACCACGTTAACATAACAATTTTTTTAAGGAAGAAAGGTAACAAATAATATAATTATTTTTATTTGAAAAAAAAAATTATAGTATAATTAATATTATTTGTTTATCCGCAAACTTAGTTACAGTGGAGAAGAAATCATTTCAGCTAAAAGACACAAAGCAAAACCAGTAAAAGAAGGAAATGTTCATCTCTTCAGAATTCATGAGAAGGCTAACTCCAGGGAGGTGTCGGTCTTTGTTGTTGTGCTGAAACATTAGTTGGAGTTGATGCAAACTGCAGAGCTTCAGAGATGGCGTCTGGACGTCTTTGCTAAAGCAGATTCTGAAGAATAGCTTCATTTCTGTGAACCTGTTCTGCTCTGACACGACACTCTCCGCTCAGACTGAAAGACTGCAGTTTGTCAGAGATCACCTGCACAGCTCTGGGCTCGGCATTGAGGTCCAACCCATCCCATCTGACAGAACTGGACCTGAGCAACAACTGTAACCTGCAGGACTCTGGAGTGAAGCAAGTGTTGGGGGTTCAGAGGAGCAGCAGACTGAGGACTCTGAGGTCAGTTCTGTTCCTGATGCTTGTCTTCCAGATTCCATCCGCAGCTGAAAATCTTTGATGTCTGGACACAAGCACCAAAGAATGCTTTAGTTTAGATCTTCTGTTTCTTCATAAAGCACAATTTCTGAACACAATAATAATGACTCTTCCCAGCAATGCTAATGCCTGTGAGATTTCAGCTGTACTCCTGTGTGGATCAGTACCTTCTGTTTGGGTCCAGGTTATGGAACTGTGGCTTGTCAAAGATCAGCTGTGCAGCTCTGGAATCAGCTTTGAAGTCCAGCTCATCCAATCTGACAGAGCTGGACCTAAATGGAAACAAGCTCCACCATTCAGATGTTGCACAGCTCCTAAGTATGACGAAGAAATCCAAGTACAAACTGACGACCCTCAGGTCAGTGAAGCGCAGCTATTTCAGCGGCATTGTTGTCAACTCGACTTTAACTCTACTGTAGCATCAGATCTGACCTTTAACACTAATCTTGGGAATGAAATACGGTAATCAGATATTTTTAAGAAACTACCGTATTTTCATGACCATAGGGTGCAGTTTCAGCTATGGGAGTTTTTTCTGTGGCTCCTCATGAATGATGCCGGCCTTTGTGAAAGCTCGAAGAACAGTGCAAGCAGACACGTTAGCCCATCTATAATCCATGCACAAGTCGCCCGGCGCCGCCTCACAGTCTTAGTAAAAGACTAACACTTAGTCAAAGGAGCTAAAGATGGACAGCTTTTCATTGTAATCAGCTGGAAGTTGCTGTGCCGCCGTAGTCATTTAGGGCATGAGGAGGCGTCACTAAATGGGCAACTACTTTTTACCACTTTTATGTTTTTAGTTACTTTTATTTTGCTCTTATATGTTATTCTTTTTATTCTGTTTTTAGTGAGTGTGATTTTTTAGGATTTTATGACTATCTATTACTCAACTACTTTTAAATTTCTATTGAATGTTTGTGTATTTGAGTAGCAATGGATGAATATGCAAGTTCCCTTGGGATTAAGAAAGTACTCTATCTATCTATCATCTATCGTAGTCGTTGCCCGGATAGAAAGATGGCGCCGTTTCAAAAAACAAAAGCACCAAGATGGATCTGATTGAAAATTTTCTATTTTCATTTCCTCTGCAAGCGTTACTGCCGTCAGTCAAACAGTGAGAGTAGAGACGCTTCTCCCAGCTGTTCTCAGATCGTTAATCCATCGCCCGAGTCGGTCTTCCAACTCGGGGCGCCTCGCCTTGTTTCCGCAGAAACTCAGCTGTTTTCTTCATCTGTCAGAGTTTGTTTTCCAGCTTCCTCCACTTGCAAACCATGGATTCATTCATCTCGAACTATCTCGCAGCTGCTCCCATGTTCCTCTGCGTAGCTGAGAGCTTGCAGTTTAAACTGGCTTCATAAGCCTGTCTCTTTGCATTGTCAGGGTTTCCAAAATGATGTTCTGCATAATTCACATACTTGCACTTTTGTACTATTCAGGGGGGTGTCTTCTTTCACGTCCTCACTTCCCGCCTTACCGTTCTCATGCTGTCCTCTCCTACATCCATTTTACCAAAGTCACACAACAACACATTAGGCGCACCACACCACAGGGCGCACCGTACATTTTGGAGAAAATTTCAGACTTCTAAGTGCGCCTTATGGTTGTGAAAATACAGCACTTTAGAGCAGCGGTCCCCAACCCCTGGCCCGTGGACCGGTACCGGTCCGTGGGTCATTTGATACCGGGCTGCACAGAAATAATAAATAACTTACTTTACTTCCAGTTTATTTTTATCGGAATCTGAAAGATGTTTTATTTTAAAAAGTTCCCCGATTCTCTGTCATATCCATCTATGTCACCATTAACGCAGGTCAAGGCGCTCTTCTCGGTCTCGTGATAGGTTACCACTAAAAGAAAACCCAGGAGCTGCAAAATGAGTAAAAAAACAAACGTCTTTGGAAAGTTTCTTTGCCAAGGGGAAAACACCCAGCCAGGAGACAGAAGAGGAGCCTTCCACTTCCAAAAAACAAAGCTACATTTAATAGACAGTACTTCTTTTTTGCACCATTTTGATTTTGATTTGATTTTTGCACCATGAGTGTGGGAAGGGGAGAGGATGATGACACCTGTGCAATGTTCTATCCATGCATGTCAAAATTAAAGCTCTGGGTTTGTGTTGTCACGTATCTGTTCCTCCTTCTGCGTGGCGTTGTTACAGTAATCCTCCGCCAACATCTTAAAGACCAGTTAGTTAAATTGAAAAATGTGCAATAAAGTTTATTGGGAAAAAAAGACCGGTCCGTGAAAACTTTGTGTGACGTCACACCGGGCGGTGGCCCTAAAATCTTCGGCCCTTGAGGGAGAGCTTCCTACATGTTTTCCAACTAACCTGCTATTGCAGCTTCTTTTTGGCAAAATACAACTGAAACCACCTGCAGATGAGGCAGGGTTTCTGAAAAAACAGCAGGAGGTCGGCCCTCGAGGGCTGGAGTCTGACACCAAAAGGTTAAAGACTTTTGGTGTGTCAAAGAGTATGTCTTATTTAGGTGTCGCTGGCGACATCTCCAGTGTTAAAGGAGATGTCGCAGCAGGATCTGGACTAGGGTTGGGCGATGTCCCTTAAATTGGCAGTTGGCGATGTTTGCAGTCAACCATCGGGATGGACGATGATATCGTCGGGGGGGGGTTTAATTTTTCGTTATTATATAATTATTATTCGTTATTTTACTTTATTACTTTATTTTATTTCCCAAATAATGACTCATCCGCGATGATCCAGTATAAACTGAGGGAAGTGACTTTAAAAAAAGCCCAGGGCTTCAGGAACTGCTGTTGTAAATCAGTTCAATACAAACTGTTGGGCCGCTGTGTAAAAACAGCTTCACTCCATCGTAGAGGAAATCTTCCTGCTGCTGATTTACTGACGGCTTCTTGGTCTCTCCTGTTTTTTCTGCAGATGGTAGTGGACGTGAGAGGCGGAGCTTCTCCTGATGATGCACAGAGGTGAAGCCCCCTTCTCTTCTAGAAGGTGGGGGTGATGCATGAAGAAGAGCAACAGATGATATAAACAGATCTGGGATCAGGTTGGACTGCTGATGATGTTCGCATTAGCTTTGAAGCTCTAAAACCGTTTTAATTTAAACTATTCAGCATGGTGAGCTCCATCTGTGTTCTGGATTGGTACCGTTTCATGGCACTCTGTAGGCCTGATCTCGATGACCGTTATGTAATTGCTTGCATTAGTCAGTGGATCCATCTTTGCTGTGAGCAAACATCTAAATACGAATGCGACTTTGACCTGCTGTCAGTGGCTGCTCCGTTTTTTTTTTTTCTGTTGAAAACATGTTGCTAAACGATTCAATCCTGTGTTTAATGTTCTGTGTAAAATGAAACATTTAGAAAATGAGCATGAAATGAATATGTGTGGAATTATTGAAGGTTTTTGTATGCTGCAGATAGAAACTGTTATATTATAAAAAATGTGAAAAAAATGAACAGAAACCGAAGAACTGTGAGTGTTTTGTGTTGGCTAAGAAATGGAGACTTGCTGAACTAGTTAGATTGTCTGCCTCTTGTCTGTCTGTCTCTAAAGATAACTCTCTTCTGACCTCTCTGACAGAAGCTTAAATGTTTTTGCAAATCTGCTCATGACTGTATATTAGAACTGTATGGAGTTAGTGTGACGTCACCCAAATGGTTAACTTCCGGCTCCAACCTGATCAAGTCAGTTCAGCCGCCATTTTTTCAAAATATGGGCTTTGCTATGTTGGAACCAGAAATCCTCAGTAAGCAGTGACTGGTCCAAATTGATCGGAGTGAACATTTTTGTAGCATCAACTCTCTCTCACCAACCAGGAGTGAACTTGTTGGAAGTTCACACCCCTACCACTTGAAAGTGAGTTACACATAATGACCAATACAATACTTGTATTGGTCAGTTTACAACTTGAAAACCGTGCAAAAAAATTCACATGAAAAAAAAAAGTTTATCAAGAAGATGTTAAAAAGGAGACTGAGCAAGAAGTCTTATACTAAAAAAAATAAAGTGACTGAGTAATAGCTGCTTCTTTTTAATAGAAGTCTCTATAGAAGCGATTTTGGCTTCTTAAGACCAGTGGTTACGTCCTGTTTGTAACACCAGGGGGGAGGGGTCACTCAGTCCAGTTCTCCTGTACAGTCAATAGGGGTATGATATCACAAGGTGCAGTTTTAGTACCAAATCATTTTATTGTTTATACACCCTATAGGAGAGCAAGCCTGACAGATCACAGACATTTACCAATCAACTCTTTTGCTTATTTAATTATTCCGAGTTAACTGTTCTGTTTAACTGTTTGCAGTTAAGTACTAACTTTCTTTAGTTAAATTCAGAAAAGACAGAAACATTAACATTTCTTCTGATATAGAAGATCCCTCTGACCAGACACCATATTGGTTCCTTTTTTCATTCCGTTCAGCCTTCAGAGCCTCACACATGTTTGACTCAGAGATGTCACTTCGTTACTATGTTAAATATTTTTTTTCAGCTGGCTGGGGAACATTTCCAAGTTAGGTTGTCCCACAGACTGTTTCTATAGAGCTGCAGTTCTTAATTCTTTATTTAGTTCTACAGTGTTTATGCATCTTACCAAAAAAAAGCTGTTCTAATTGTTCATGGAGTGGATTATGGGACACATACAAATACTCTATTTTTAAAGTCAGGTTTATTGAAACTATGGGATCTAGTGAAACTGAAAACAGCTCTTATAATGTACAAAGCCAGATACAACTTACTTCCAATAAACTTACAGCAAATGTTCAAAGATAGAGGCGGGAGTTACAATCTAAGAAAACAACTGAATTTCAAAAAGCAGTGCATTCACACAACGAAAAACAAGATGTGTTTATCAAACTGTGGTGTAGATTTATGGAATGATTGGATGAAGGTTTGAAACAAAGCAAAAGTTTACATGTATTTAAAAAGAACCTGCAAGTTACTTATGGAACTGTATAAGGCCAGAATCGATTAATTAAACAAAAAATGTCCCTTTTGCACAGTTGCCATACAGAATTGTAATGTGAATGTTTACATATCTGTAAATAGAAATTCGCACATCATCAAGTTCTGTAAAAAGAGGTGAGATCAGACAAGATTTCTCTTCAACCCACTCCTTTTTCAAGCACACTGTATTGTTTTGTGTCTTTTTTAAACCATTGTGTGGATTTTTCCTTTGTGTTTGAGATAAACTGAAACTGAAACTAGTTCTGTTATAAGGGCAGTAGCGGTTTTGATACGGGCGATTGCCTGGGGCACAAATTTAAACGGGAAACAAACAAACAAACAAAATCCACTCCACTATAGGTTTTCTATTATCTGTTTCATCACAGAGTTTGGAACGGCCTTAAATTGGCGCTCCTGTCTTTAAGAAGTTGCCTCAAATATTTGTGAAGAAAAAGCCTTTAGATTACTCAGTTCATGCAAATAATGTCATTATTTATTAACTAATTTAGACATTTTTATTAGTTGTCTTTATTTTCCATCTAAAATGTATGTTTTAAGTAAGTCTGTGATTTAGTTGGTTGTTAGTAACCTCTATGAGTTAAAGACAGCAGGCAATCCAGGCAATAAGACAGCTACACTTTTTGAGATGATACACAATAGGTCATTTGTTTATGAATGTATTAAGGTTTTTGGAGGATTTCGGGTGTTGCACAAAATTAGGAAAATGCCAAATATTTTTGGATAATCCCACTGATGAGTTCAATGATTGCTTTTATGTTTTATGTTTTTAATGTTTTATAAAACCTAAAAATGATTTTCACAATAGCAGGTTTTTAAAAAAAATCCAGTCCCTCTGATACGTTTCACAAAGACACACAGAGGACACTTATCGCTAAAAATGATGCCAGGATCCCAGCTCTAAAAAATATAGACAAAAGAGCAAAGAAAATGGCATGATTTGATTTGTTATTTCTAATTATTATTTCCAGGCTTTGTTTGTTTTGTTCTGCAGCATGTTCATATTTGTTTAACCCTTGTGCTATCTTAGATGACCCCACCCTTACTTTGACGTGTTCTCCCTACCATGACAAAGGTGGAAAAAGGTGGAAAAATTTTATGTAATCCATTGAACCAGTGAAGATCACAAATCATTGAAAAAAAGAGGTTCAGCGCACTCTCTAGTGGGTCTAGATGACCCAACTCCCAACAGTAAAGTGCCTAGGATAGCACAAGGGTTAATTATGACAGAATATATTTTTATGGAGAGCAAATTATTAGACGTTATTCAAGGTTTAACTTGCTTACTCACTCGGGGAGTAAGTTATTGTGTCATTTTATGTGAATATCCTTTACTTGTTTTTTAATGTATCTATTTTTTAACACTTGGCATTTTTTGAGTATTCAATTTGCTTTAATGTAAAGTGCTTTGTGCTTCATAACAAATAAAAAGTGCTAAACAAACAAATTAAATTTGAAGTTTTAATTTCTCTGCTGCTCCTTCCTAAGGAAGCTAAGGTCTTTCAACGTGTGCAGCAGGATGCTGGGGATCTTCTACCAGTCTGTGGTGGCCAGCACCTTGTTCTCCTCTGTGGTCTGCTGGGGAAGCAGCATTGCAGTCAGTGACACCAACAGACTGAACAAACTGATCAGGAAGGCGGGTTCTGTCATTGGCTGCAAACAGGACACATTTGAAACCGTGATGGAGAGGAGGTCACTGAACAGACTCCTTTCAATCATGGACAACCCAGAGCATCCTCTCCACCTTGTTCTGGACAAACAGCGGAGCTCCTTCTCTAGGAGGCTCAGACAGCTCCGCTCCAAAACTGCCCGGTACCAGAAATCATTCATACCAAATGCAATAACCCTGTACAACAACTCACTATGCAAAAGATAACCTCGCATATTTTTTATTATCTATTTATTTAGCTTTTTTCTATTTTGCACATTTCTTTTTGCACATCTTTTTACCTTTGCACTGTTCTGTAAATAGCTTTTTAAATTATAATACCTCGATGTTTGCATTTATGCTACATTTTCTTTGTTCTTGCTTTTATTTTTATAGTCTTTTTTCCCCTCTGCTGTCAGTTGCTATGGTGACAAACAAATTTCCCACGTGTGGGATCAATAAAGTATTTCTGATTCTGATTCTGATTCTGATAAACTTGAAATGATAATAAGCATAAACAGTTTATTATAACAAAATGAAAAAACGTTGGCTATTCTAATTAGTTGATTAGAAACAGATCATGGATAATCAGATTGTGAAGGCTATTCGAAATTTGGACAACAATTTAAACAGCATCTTGAAAGAGACACACTCCCCTCTATACTCCTGTCTGTGTCAATAAATTATCTAAAGACTGATGCTTGGTTGACTATTTGAGACAGTTTTTTAAAGAAGAAGAAAATGTTCCAATTAGAAGAACTTGACTCCACATGTGTTTGTCCTACAGCTGTTGGACCTTTGTAGATACTTTCAGACTCCTCAAAGCAATTCAATTGATCTTTTTCTTTAAAAAGAAGAAGAAGAAGTGACATTTTCTTCTGAAATGATCTGTAGCAACAAATTAGATTTTAGTTGGCATTCTTGGTTTTTGTTTGGCTTAAGGTGGCTGCTAAACAGCAGAACTAGTCTCACCTTAATATAAAGCTCATTTGCAAACATTCTACTTTTATAGTTTGAACTCTTCAAAAACCCTTTAAATCAAATTGTCAAAGTCTTGTATTGACTTATTTTATTTTATGAAATTTTTGTTTTGATTTGAAATAAACAATTGAATTGAAAAACCCACAGACCTATGAGGATTATATATATATATATATATATATATATATATATATATATATATATCGCTCCAGTATATTCAAAAATATACTGGAGCGAGTGTACAAATAACTTTTGGAGGAGGGAGAGCCATTACAGAAGAGACAAGCCGTTATCTGCAGAGTCCTGCTGCTCCGATTTGCTGCTTTTAGAGCTCTTGCTGGGGTTTGGAGTAGTCGAATACTTGAGGTCGTGGACACTGTTAAATACCTGGGTGTTCACCTGAACAGCAGACTGGACTGGTCCAACAACACAAATGCTCTGTACAGGAGGGGCCAGAGTCACCTCCACCTGCTGAGGAGACTTAGGTCTTTTGGCGTGTGCAGACAGCTGCTGAGGACCTTTTACGACACTGTGGTGGCCTCAGTGGTCCTCTATGGAGTTGTGTGCTGGGCGGGTAGCAGTGCAGGCAGAGACTTGAAGAGGCCTAACAAACTGGTTAAGAAGGCCGGCTCTGTCCTGGGCTGCACACTTGAGTCCATCGAGGAGGTGGCGGACAGGAGGATGTTGGCTAAGCTAACATCCATCATGGATAACCCCTCCCACCCCCTGCACCAAACTGTAGAGGCGTTGACCAGCTCCTTCAGCACCAGACTGTTACACCCACAGTGCAAGAAGGAGCGCTACCGCAGGTCATTCCTCCCCACAGCCATCAGACTGTACAACACCGTGTTACAGTGACACTCCACGGTCCCAGGGTGTTTTCATTCACTCATTTATTTATTTTCTTTTGTTGTAGTTGTTGTTTTTCAATTTTAAATTGTTTCTTGTTCCTGAACAGTTGTTTGTTTTTGTTTTTGGTGTGAATATCATTAGTTATTTTCTGTATTTTGAAAAAAAAAAAATTGTAATGTTTTTTTTACAGTTTACATGTTTTGCAGACCGCATGTTTTTTACACTTTTGCAGCTGTATTTATTTAATACTTAATATTTATTTCTTTATTTAATAAGACTCTCCTTTTTGATAATAATTTTTTCCTAATAATTTTAGTCATATTTTTAATAATTTAATATGAATCTCATTTTTAATGTCCTTTTTTGATGTTATACTATACAGATTATTTCTGAATGTCGTTTTTGCTGCCACAGATAAATGAAATTTCCCCTTAGTGGGATTAATAAAGTCATCTATCTATCTATCTATCTATCTATCTATCTATCTATCTATCTATCTATCTATCTATCTATCTATCTATCTATCTATCTATCTATCTATCTATCTATCTATCTATCTATCTATCTATCTATCTATCTATCTATCTATCTATCTATTTTAGTTTTCTTCAAAACTTCAAAGACAACAGAAGATACAAGTGAGCATTTTTTTCAGAGGACCTTCAAGGCTCAATTATAAACTACAACTACCATCATCACCAGGGACTTCCGGTTTACGGTTGCTACTGGAGACCGCAGGAAAGCCATAAAACTCCACAAGCTTCAGTCTGACAACTGAAGTAACAAAACGTCAGGTTTAAATGCTCTTTGAGCGTCAAATTCTGAATAAACACATGTGTGTAAATGTGAAATCCTCGGCGGGATTTGTTGCTCAGTTTTGTAGTTTTATTGACATGTTGAAGAACGGGTTAAGCTAGGAAGGCTAAGCTAACGCTAGTCTGGGCTTTATTTTTCCAACATCTAAAACCGATTAATGCCGTTTCCCCTCTTTAAATCTGACTATAGACAGTGAATGTTTCTGTACTGTCACCATGTTCATCTACCTCAGCAAGAAGGTAAGTTTTCAACGCCCTGTTCAGTGAATTTGTCGTCAGAAACAGCGTCCAGCCCGGCTGTGGGTCTTTGCAGATCGCGATTCCGAACAACATCCATCTGAAATGCGTGTCGTGGAACAAAGATCAGGGCTGCATCGCCTGTGGAGGCGACGACGGTCTGCTGAAGGTGCTGAAGCTGGAAACGCAGTCAGGTAAAAAAAAAAAAAAAAGTCCTGCTGCTCCACATGATCATCCTGATCATCTAAGGAAGAGTCTGCAGTCCTCTACACCAAAAGAGTCATTTCTCTGTGACCAAAACCCAAAGAAAAACACAGCACTCATTTATCTAACTGTTATTTTTATGCATAAATATGTAGAGATTATTTTCTTTGCACGAGTAAAGACACAGTTTTTCTTAATTCTGCTCCCTTTCGTTTCCTGCAGAAGATGTCTTGTATATTTTAATGTAAAGGTTTTCTTGTTGAAATGAAATCAATAAACTGAAAAAAGGAGAGAGAGAGAAAACCCAGAAATATTCAGTAAAAATAAATGTTTCTTTTAACTATCAGAATCATTGCTTAGTTTAGACAACAGGTCGTCTTAGTTCCCTTTAAAATTAGACTCCCTGTGCAACCTATAGGATCATCCCACTGCAGCACATCTGCACAACACTCATCAAAAGTGACATTTTCTATGGTTATTAGGGTTGGGTATTTAAATCCTGTCACATGAATGGATACGCATCTCCATATGGTCCACAAATCAATACGTAAATGATTCCGCTAACTTTGTGGCATCGCAATACAGTCCAGTTCTTTGAACTTTTAACTAATGTAAATATTTAATATTCGTTTGGCATAATTCAAGAGTCAGTTGGGATTTGAACTAGGAACTTCTCACTGTGATGCAAGAGTCCTGAACCGCACCACCCTGCAGCCCAGGACTCAACAACCAAAACATAAATCCATCTTTCTGCTGTTATCTCATCAGATGACATGGAGATAGTTCCTGCCCTCTGCTGGTGACTTGGATGAAGGTCTTAGACCGGGCGTGTCCAAACATTCTGCAGAGACACACACATTTGGAGAGGTCAAAATGTGTCGGGGCCAAACATGCGGCCTGACATTCTTTGAACTATTTTAATAACATTAAATGACAATTAAATATGTATTGAACATTGTATTGCAAAGAAAACTTATCATTTCTTCACAAAAAATAGAAACACATCTGAAGATGTTTTCACCAAAATGACATCATCATCCATCCTCCGGTCCCAGTTATCGTGTCGTAGTCATCACTTCCTGTCTGGTAGTGTAGATGCAGTTGTTTGAAATTCCACTGAAAAATTAGGAGAACTTCCACTTGTTCTTGAAGCGGTGGCTCTCACTGTCAACTTTTCTTGTTTTTATTTCCATTTGACATTTTAGAAATGAGCGGAAAAAGTGGCACTGAAGGGTCGAACGGCAGTGTTGCCACAGGTTTACGAGCCGAAACATCATTTAGCCAACTGCAGTTTTTGAAGGTGCTCTGCGCAGCAGATTAGTAATTTTCTGACAGGAGCCTGCAGGCCGGTGAAAATTTGTCAGAGATGGGCCGGACTTTGGACATACCTGTGTTAGACTAACAATTGTGGCAAAAATCATGTGTCCTTTCTCCACAGATGATGTCAGGTTCAAAGGTCTGGCTGCACCAAGTAATCTGTCCATGAACCAGACTTTAGAGGGACACAGAGGTGAGACTTTGGCAAAGCTGGGAGGGGAGGGCGGCAACAGTGGATAGGACTGTGGATCACACAAGGAAAACCATTAAAAAACAAGTTTCCAAGAGCCCAGATATCGCATAACGTTATGAGAGAGAAGGAAGGAAGAGCAGGGATTAGACGATTGCAGAGCATGTGGTGGGTGTAATGGGGTGGTGGGACACAATCAGCTAAATAGTGACTTGTTAAAGTTGCTTATTGTCGGATTTTCTCTATGAAAGGTGAGGTTTTCTGTTTGCTTTGGGAACAGAAAAAGGTTTCAATATCTGGCTTTCACTTCGCTGCGCAGATTTTTGCTTGTCATTTGTGCGTCAGTTGAGCTAAATGTTGTGTTTTTTACTGTATGGAATGGTTGTGTAAAACCTTTGATTTGCAGCGTTTTGTGCACAAATGCTTAGCGGGTCTCAAAAGTTCTTGTGCTTCATGACGGAAAACACGAACAGGTGCAGTGCAAGTGGTGACATGGAATGAGCAGTATGAGAAGCTAACAACCAGTGACCAAAACGGACTCATCATCGTGTGGATGTTGTACAAAGGTAAGTCGCACTGTCCAGGTAAAACTCTGGTTTCTGTGGAAGGACAAGTCCTCAGCTGCTTGTTCCCTCTTGAGGTGCCTGGTATGAGGAGATGATCAACAACAGAAACAAATCAGTGGTGAGAAGCATGAGCTGGAACGCCGACGGTCAGAAGATCTGCATTGTGTACGAAGACGGAGCTGTAATTGTTGGATCTGTGGATGGTACGATCGCTTTAAGAGATTCCCAGCTTCCAGTGGATGGAATTTAGCACCAACCTGGTCTGATGCACACAGGAAACCGGATCTGGGGCAAAGAGCTGAAGGGAAGCCAGCTCGCTCATGTGGCATGGTCACCTGACAGCAAGATCCTCCTCTTTGGTATGGCCAGTGGGGAAGTGCACATCTATGACAACCAGGGAAACTTCATAGTGAGTGTCTGACACCAACATGGCATAAAGGGTCAAGGAAATTGGGATTGGTAGATCCATTTTTGCTGTCAGGAAGCTTTTTAGAAAGGGTCTGTATCTTTCCCTCTCACGTGATATAATACACATCTCATATATGGTCCACGAATCGATACATAAAAGATTCAACTGACTTTGTGGTGATATGACAACAGTCCCATTCTTTTACCTAAATGGATGTAATCTAAATATTTGTCATTAATTTGGCGTTTAAAACTATAGATAAAAATGCCTTTTAACAGAAAAACCACACAAATCTCTCACTCTACAGCCAACTGGAATTGACCCAACTTGGTAGAAGCAAGCTTGTGATTGGACGTCTTTTTGATTAGATGACGTACATAAAAAGGAAAATACAGTTCAGACCAAACAGGAAGAGATTTTTTACTTCCCAATCGATTTGATCCACATTCCCCAACACAAGCTTGCTTGAACCTGTGGTTTAAACCAATACTGTTGTTACTTTCAGTACTAGATTGATTTTTTTGATAAACATTCCTGATGTATAAAATGCACAAGAGTCTAATGGATCTCATGTTTTTACTTAAAACTCATTGCTTTGCACATTTCTAACGTTTTATATTTCACATTTTGCAAACATTTTTAAAGAGGCACAAACGAATTGAAAGTTCTGAAGTGATGCATATAATGAATGACTACAAATGACTGTGTCTGTTTTGTTCTGTGTGGTGTTTCAGATGAAAATGGCCATCGGCTGCCTCGTAGCCGCTGGCTCAGTGAGCATAGCTGGTATTCAGTGGTATGCAGGAACCAGAGGTTACGTCAGGCCAGACTGTCCGTGCCTCGCCATCTGCTTCAACAACGGAAGATGCCAGATCATGCGTTATGAGAATGATGAAAGTGAGGCCTCTGAACGCCTCACATCCTGACATGTTTGCTGCTTTCATAGATGGGTGACAACGTCTTCCTTTGCAGATCCAGTCTGCATCGATACTTTGATGAACGTGGTGAGCATCCAGTGGAACCACTGTGGCAGCGTGTTAGCCGTGGCCGGTTTCCTCAGAGCTTCAACCAAAGAGAAAGAGTTCAACGTAGTCCAGTTCTACACGCCGTTTGGGGAGGTGAGGAGCTCCACGTTTTTTATGTGATGCAGTCAGACTCCAGCAGTTGTTTCTGATTTCCTGTTTCTGCGCAGCATCTAAGAACTCTCAAGGTGCCTGGAAAGCAAATGTCTGGGGTTGCCTGGGAGGGGGGAGGACTGCGGATTGCCTTGGCTGTGGATTCCTATATTTACTTCGCCAACATAAGACCAGATTACAAGGTTAATACCACATTGCTCACACTGTAAAACATGGATAAATTAGTACTGAAGTATTCAAAAATAGTTTATGTTTAAAACCAAGTACCAGTGATTCCCAATTCAGATTTAATGTGACTAATTAGTTAGCAAAAGGATAAAGTGCAGCAACGGTTTGGCTGAATTTGATGGCTTTAGAATCCCGTCTCTCGTACTTCCTGGAAGTATGGATGAGTTTCAGCCGCCTGTTCGTGTTTGCTGACAGTGGGGATACTGCTGCAGCACGGTGGTGTACGCCTACACAAAGCCAGAGCGCCAGGAGTACTGCGTGGTCTTCTGGGAAACTAAAAACAACGAGAAGTTTGTCAAATACGTCAAGAGCTTGATGTCTGTCACAACTTCTGGAGACTTCTGCATCCTGGCCAGCAAAGCAGATGAAACGCAGCTTCAGGTATTTGATTTTGATTTATTAGAATAATTGATTGCAGGATAATTCACAAAACAATACAATAAGCATTCATACATTCATTCAAAGACGCATCAAACTTAGGAGAATTAAATATTTAATCAGAGATTGCTTGAAAGGACGTGGAAGGAAGCAAACTTATAAAATCTCACCCCTGTTCTACCGTAACCATTTTATGACATGAATTATTATTATCCGGTTCATAACTTTTCATCTGATATTAATGCCTCACCAACACAGTTTCAGTTCATTACGTATGCTGAAGTATCAATACATAACATGACAATGATGAATTACTTCATACTTATGTAAAGTAGTTATAACTATTTTGTATTATAACATATCACAATACAGATCAGTTATCTAAAATATATTTAGATTAATTTCACAAGAAAAATCATGTTTATGGTTTAAAAAATAACATAATCAGAAAATAAAGATAACAAATCATGACTTTTTGAATCAAATGAACTATATAATTAGGATTCAATCTTTATAACCATCTTCAATAATAGATTATGCCTTTTTTTATAGTAAGTTTAATGCTGTGAAATAAAAAAAGGGTCCATAATCTGTCGATCGTCCAAGATTAAACGCCGTTCTTCTAGGTTTAAACAGAAGTATGAAAAGAACCGGCACCAGCCTCATGTAAGCTCATAAAACTGGGATCCACTGGGGCGTAGATAAGATCCAGAATCCTCTTCTATGCAGTCTCCTCTCCACATACTCCAGACTGATTTATTACAGGGTCCATATCAGTCCTAAAAGCTTTCTAGTGTTTTTCAACTTTGGTAAAAGGCAGCATTTCCAGAGACTGTCTGACAACTTTAAATAGGTCCTCAGCACATCCCTGTCTACCACAGACACTCTAAAACATACAACACGTGTCGAAGTCTCAGATTTCTAAGCGTATTTGGAGACAGAAAGACCAAAGCACAGCTCTGTTGAAGCATTTGCTCCACTCACAAATGCCCTGAATGCATCAGAGCTCCGTTCCTGTTTGGTGGTTGCCTTCTGATGTCAGTCATGTGTTTGATGCTTTCAGAAAACGATTTACCAAAGATTTGAGTTCATAAGCGGTGGAGACCTGACACGGTGTGCTGATTGGAGTTTGACATGATTCACTGGCAGGATCACATCTAATCATTGACTGTATATGTTTTATTGAGGCATGTTATTGGTCAGTTTTTAACTCAAATAACTTGTAATACAGAGAAAATACCATGACAAAAATGAGGATTATCAACAACACCATAAAAAAGGTATCGGAGTAAGAATTAATATTCTGGCAAATACAATGACTGAGTCACCACTGTTTATTTCTGTATAGAATTATATGGGATTCGGGCTTCTTGGAGCCAGTGGCTACTTCCTGTTAAAAATGCGAGGGGGGAGGAGTCAATCCGTCCAGTTCATTTATACAGTCAATGGATAAAGTGTACCTGATTTGACCTTCCTAAAAGAGAAAACCCGGAATCTGTGTTAAATGAATTTCATCCATTTATTTCCACATATTGTCCACATAGTTCCTCCCGATGGTTTTAGTCTCTGATTTGACTGCTGTTGGTGTGACGGCGGTCACCTCCCTGCTGTGATCAGCATTTTCAGCCATATTTCATGAGGGATTAGCAGGACACTCTGGGGAATGTCTGCATACGGTTTGCAGAGACTCCTGGTACTGACTCAAGAACCACAACTTTTCCCCTGAACGACCTGGAATGCATGGCGAAATGACAAACTTTGACCCTCTTGTTGAGGCTTTAGTGAATGCAAGCCCTTACTACACTGTCAGACTTTTTTTTTTAAAGTTTTCTGTAGATTTATTTTTATCTTGTAGTACAGAGTGTTTTTTTTACAGAATATTTCCTCTGTGCCTTTTTTCTGAACTTGCTGTCACACAGGAGGATGCTGGGTTAGAGACTGGGAATTCTGCACGGGTAATGTCCTACTTAAAGTCTCAAATCTTAAAAGTGAAGCAAATCTTGATATGTGTTCTAAAGAGGCCCTACTGTTTTCTCTGCAGTATGTCCTGATTCTGTGCAATTCCATTGGAACCCCCCTGGATTCAAAATACATCGACATTGGTGAGTCTCATTCTTCTATCATGTAAATGTAAATGTGGTGATTCTGGTGTGTATTTTAGAAAGAACTGAGTGTGAGGGTGCACACCAGGGTCAGTACGAGGCCTCCTATAATATTTAAAACTTTGTTGTATCGTTAAAGAAATGCGACAAGAAACAGCTGTTTTATTAAAAGCGGACAGCTAACCGTTTATGACTGTCAAAGTGTTCTTAACCCCAGAACGGCAGTATCTGCCCCCCACTCATTTTTGTTGTGTACTTTCTTTGCTTAGAGCCTCTGTTTGTCACCATGACCAAAACACACGTCATTGCGGCGTCCAAAGAGGGCTTCTACTTGTGGCAGTACAGAGTGGCAAAGAAGCTGACCGCCATGGGAATTAACCAAGTGGCCAGAACAAAGAAGGGAGGAAAGGAGAAGTGAGTATTTTTAGAGCATTGGCAGTTATTATCAGAGGTGAATCTCAAATGGACAAAAGAAAATGAAACTAAGAAAGAGATGAAACCCGGTTCGGCCCGGCTTGGCTAAGCCAGCTGTTGGTACCTTAAGCGGACGGATGTCTGACCATGAAATGGAATTACTGCTCTAGCCTTGTTGGATGTGGTCTCTTGTTCTTTTTTTTGCGGTGGAATTATGGGTCGTATCAGAGGCTTTCTGTCTGTCTGGCTCGCTCTTTCTTGCTTCTCACATGTTTCCTCTTGTCGTCTCCATAGTGTCTATCACATTGACGTCAACCCATCTGGAACCGGTGACTGTGTTTCTGATTCTTCAAAAGCCTTCACAGTAAGAGAAGCTAGCGTTTCTTCTCTGATAAAGTCTTTTAGGGACATTTTAAGACCCACTCTGACGAAAATGGTGATTTTAACATGTTCTTGTGGAATTTTTCCGATGATGGATTTCATATACAGTGAGGCAAAAAAGTATTTAGTCAGCCACCAATTTCTCCCTTTTAAAAAGATGCGAAAGGCCTGTAATTTTCATCATAGGTATACTTTAACTATGAGAGACAACATGAGACAACAAAATCCAGAAAACCACATTGTCTGATTTTTAAATTTATTGGTAAATTATGGTGGAAAATAAGTATCTGGTTACCTACAAACTGGCAAGATTTCTGACTCACAGACCTGTAACTTCTTCTATAGAGGATCCTCTGTCTTCCACTCATTACCTGCATTAATGGCACCTGTTTGAACTGGTTATCTATATACAGACACCTGTCCACAACCTCAAACAGTCACACTCCAAACTCCACTACGGCCAAGACCAAAGAGCTGTCTAAGCACACTAGAAGCCAAATTATTGACCTGCACCAGGTGGATGACTTGAAGACTAAATCTGCAATAGTTAGGCAGCTTGGTGTGAAGAAATCAACTGTTGGAAAATGGAAGACATACAAGACCACTGAGAATCTCCCTCCATCTGGGGCTCCCAGCAAGATCTCACCCCATAGGGTCAACATGATCACAAGAACGGTGAGCAAACATCCCAGAACCACACGGGGGACCATGTGAACGACATGCAGAGAGCTGGGACCAAAGCAACAACGCTGCTACCAGGGACTCAAATCCTGCAGTGACAGACGTGTCCCCCTGCTAAAGCCAGTAGATGTGCAGGTCGTCTAAAGTTTGCTAAAGAGCATTTGGATGATCTAGAAGAGGACTGGGAGAATGTCCTATGGTCAGATGAAAGCAAAATAGAACTTTTTGGTAAGAACTCTGCTCACCGTGTTTGGAGGTTTTTTTTTCATTGTGTCCCTCATAATTGAGGTAAACTTCTCACATCTTTTTTCAATGGAATAACCTGCACAATTGGTGGCTGACTAAATACTTTTTTGCCCCACTGGATAAAGAAATTTTACCTCAAAATTCCATTTCTGAGTATTTCTGTATTCAAATTTTTGTGAATCAGGAGAAAATAAATGTTATTCATCTGTCACCGTCTCCTGTTAACGGTCGCCACAGCACAGGTAGTTTGGCAGAGAGTTTTTGCGCCGGATGCCCTTTCTGACATAACCCTTGGAGGCATTTTGGAGGCATAGGGAGATCCAAATAGGCTGTCCAGCAGTGTCCTAGGAATTGAACCTGGGTTTCCTGCTTGACAGTCCTCCACCCCGGGGCTCATTGGTGAATTAGGAAACACGCTGGGTGGGGTTGGTCCACACCAGTAGTCCCACCCACGACTCAGATGCAAATTTCTACTGCACACCTGTGGGCTCATGGGAACTCATGTTCTAGAAAACAGCACAGTTTTTTGGGGTCTCAAAACTGCACACTCGTAGCTAAAAGACCATTGAGAACACTTTTACAATAGATCGAAAGATGATCGGAGTGGGACTTTAAACTCAGTATATTACAGTTTAAACTGTAATATGATTTCTGATATAATCAATTCAAATAATGTGTCTCTTTTGTCTATTTTGCCTTTTTTTTTTTTAATCCAGTCAACTCAAGATCCCATCTGTTGCATTACAGCTACAGATAAAACACTCATTGTGGTACGTGGCTTCCAATGTTACTGAAATTATTCATCTAACTGTGAAAATGAACGTATAAAAATGTTTTTTTTGTGCTTCTAGGGCCGTGAGTCTGGCAGCATCTACAGATACAGTCTTCCAAATGTTGCGTTACTGCAGAAGTACACTTCAAACAACCGAGCCTATTATTTATCTCTGAACTGCAACTCCAGGTCGGTCCAGCTTCATGTCAGTCAGGACGGATCTTCATTCTGCTAAATGAGAAGAAGGTCAGACGTTTGTTACAGTTTCTATTGCAAACGGTGTTTTTTGGCAGCCGGCTGGCCATAATCGACATCGCGGGCGTGATGACGTTGTTGGACCTGGATGTCGGTGCTGCCTCAGACAGCGGTACCAACAGGGGGAGTGCAGATTCATCCAGGTTTGAGCGCAAAGACGTTTGGGACATGAAGTGGGCGAATGACAACCCTGATCTGTTTGCCATGATGGAAAAAACAAGGATGTACGTCTTCAGGAACCTCGACCCAGAGGTGAAAACTCAAGTGTGCTTTTTAAGAAAGTAAAAAGCAAACATGTTGAGAAAACCTTTCCTGGATGCTGTGTCAACTCTGGGGTGTTTTTTGGCTGCTTCTGTCAAAACAGGAACCCATTCAAACTTCTGGATACATCTGCAACTTTGAAGACTTGGAAATCAAATCTGTCTTACTTGATGAAATCATGAAGGTAAATCTTTAATCCTAAACATCTGGATTCCCTCACTACACCCAAAGCCCTAAAGGCTTTATAGTGCAGGACTATCCAGTGCTCCTTTTTTTAACAGCAAGTATCATGTCACTGATTCCCAAAGTAAAAATCTATAAATAGAAGCACAACCATTAATGAATCCTCTGTGTTCTGAAGATGAAAACTTAGACGTGATGCATTGTAGTCAGGGGCGGAGCTACGGGGAGGCAAGGGAGGGCAGCTGCCCCTTAGCAAAAACCTTTGCCCCCACACATTCTTGAATCAATATTAGTGTCTTTATTGACAAAGACTAAGAAATACAAGCTTCTTTAGGCACAGCAAAAATAACATAAGCAATATTTGAAATGAAATGAAAACAATATTAAAACGATGTATTTTTTGGATCCTTTTATTTGTAGCTGCCTTCCTTTTCTGGTGTTTTGCCACCCTTACAAAGTCTTCTGCCCCCCCCCCCCCCCTCCCCTTGGCCCGCATATAAAATGTTCTGATTTTAGTGTATATTAGCTAATCTAGTGAGCATTGGTGCACACTGGTTTTTTGCTGAGACTTCTGGGAAATTTCTGAGCTCTCAAGGATCTCTGAGTTTGTTAAATGACCTCTGGAGGCTGGTGGAGCAACTTACCGAGGAATCCACTGTTAAAAAGCCACATTTTACGACCAAAAAGAAACTTACTTACAGGCCATAGACAAAAATACTCTGAACGTCACCCACAACCTTCCAAACGGCCAAAACTGAAGTTCTAAAAAAAACAAACTCAACAACATGCCAAAGTAGGCAGATTGATGCAGACTTGCCATTTTTGTTTGCATAATTAGGGGCTACCCTTAAGAACATTTTGTAATATTTTAACTCTGATTCATTACAATTCCAACATGTAACACCTGTCTTCACAATTAACCTCAATACAAAAAAAGCAATAAACTTTAAACAAAAATCCCTAAATTGTGTGTTTACATCCAACACTTTGTGAACATTCAACATTCAGCACAAAATCTGTTTTTCCTATCCCACATTAAACCCTTTTAGTACACACTTACAGATTAGTTACACACTTACAGAAACCTTGATTACATTTGCAAACCTTTGAAGACATATTTGTGAGTCTCTCCTCACATTAATGAATCTTTATCTTCTTGAGAATCTTTTCATTTTATTTGTTCAGTGATGCGAGTCAATTGCCATGTTTTTTAATCACTTTACTTGATTATGTGTGTAAAAGCAGCATGAGGGGATGATCTGAATGTTGCCTTGCAGAATCCAGAGAAGCCAAACAAAGACAATCTCATCAACTTTGAAATCCGCTCCCTGAGAGACAGCCGTGCTCTCATAGAAAAAGTTGGCATCGAAGACGCGTCGCAGTTCATTGAAGACAATCCTCATCCAAGACTCTGGTAAATGCAGCCGGAAAACTGCTCCCATTCACATTAGGCCTGTTGCTTTGAGTCGCTATCATCTATAGGTTCACTTAGCTCATGTTAAGTCTGCCTAAAATTGTATCTTTTTCCGCTGTCGTTTGCCAGGCGTCTGCTGGCGGAAGCAGCCCTTCAGAAGCTGGATCTGAAGACTGCTGAGCAGGCTTTCGTCCACTGCAGAGACAATCAAGGCATTGAGTTTGTCAAGCGCCTGGGCAACCTGCACAGTGAACCCATGAAGAAGGCTGAAGTGGCAGCCTACTTTGGCAGGTTTGAGGAAGCCGACAGCATGTACCTGGAAATGGATCGCAGGTACGCCAAAGCAGATGATCCGGCTCTTATCTGCTGAGTTTGATTCCATCTTTGGAGACGATGCTCTGTGTCTATGCAGTGACCTTGCCATTAACCTTCGGATCAAGCTGGGAGACTGGTTCAAGGTGATGCAGCTGCTGAAAAGTGGTTCCGGGGCTTGTGACGATGCTCTACTGCAGCAGGCTTACAATGCCATCGGGGACTACTTCACCGACAGACAGAAGTGGTATTTCATTACATTTGTTTCTATGGGTGTTGAAAGCAAACAGATGTTGTATGTTTAGCATAAAACCAATGCCTGTCGTGATTATCCAAAGTGTTTAACCCTTTGAGACAACATCACCTACATAGCACATGCACTTTGACCTACCGTGACTCTTCGACCGTTTAGGCGATCGGCGTGTATCGGCTGATTCCAACGCGGCTGTGCGGCGTTACGCAACACGGCAACACATTACTAACGTTACGTTTTTTTTTCTTCTGCTTCAGGATACGATGGAATTATTTGCATAAACGGCTGAAAAGTTACACGATAGTCTAAAGAGTTTAAACACTGGAGCTGCAATATTATGATGAATGATACAATAATTTTTAGCATTAATCATAATGACATATCAGCTGCTGTCGGTTTTATTTGTACATATTACTGCATAAGTTAGTTTCCTCCTCTGATTCATAGTTTCATCAAAGACAATCCTTGAAAAATGTGAGATTATTTAAGGAGGCTGGAATGTTTTGGCTTTCTTTTGGGAAATGACTCCATTGACACATCAGCTTTAGACGTGTTGGCCTTCTGATGCGTCATGGTGGGACTGCTGCATCTGCATGCACCCTTACACTCGGATCAAAGGCAACATGAGCCGAGCTGCCCTGCTGATGGGCACGCTGGCACTGCTTGAACCACCAACAGTGTGGATCTGTGACAGCCACCTGTTTACATTAGTTGTTGGGTGGATTTCTTTAAAAGTTCACCAAACTTCCTCTTATTTTAAAAAACAAAAGAGCAAAAGTCATTTTTGATTAAAATGTTTGAAGTTCTTCAATGTCTACTTGATGAAGGCTTGTTTTGTTGATTAATCAGCATTAGATTGCGCTTTTAAAGATCTTTTAAACTATGTTTAGATTTATTTTTCATGATTTAGTCTCTCGAAATGGTCTTCTCCCGAAAGAGTTTCCTCTTTTATTTCTCTGATTTTTACCTTCATTTTTGATTGACTTCCCTGTTTAGTTGTAGTTGTTTAGTAAAGGTCATCCAGTTCAAACTGTCTTGTAGCACAAGCTTTAGCCTTGGACTTTTTTCATTTTGCAGCTTCATCTTTATCCTCATCTCAGTCTCTCAGCTTCTTTTATCTTAAAAAAAAATCTTAAAAGAACAAATTTGCAGCATAAAATCCGTGCAAGAGTTTCTGTGGGAATGTGACGGTGAATGATAAAAATGTAGAATACTCTTAATTATTCCTTCTTAACTGCCTATTTTTCTTCCCAGGGTGAATGCAGTGCAGTATTACCAGCAGGGCCTTAACCAGGAGAGGCTTGCCGAGTGTTATTACATGCTGGAGGACTATCCCGGCCTGGAAAGGCTGGCCACGGAGCTACCAGAGAATCACAGGCTTTTATCAGTGAGTCAGATGTTCTCTGGAGGTGCTTTCTGGATTCAGTGCTCCTTTATGGCCCTTTTTCTTTCACCAATAACACTTCATTTACTGAAACAGGACATTGGAGAAATGTATGCCACCGTGGGTATGTGTGAGCAGGCCGTGAATGCCTACCTGAACTGCAACCAGACCAGAGCTGCTATTGACACCTGCGTCCATCTGAACCAGGTGCGTCCGGCAGAACGCCTGTATTTCTGAGAGATCCACACCGTTCATCCTCCCGCTCAGTTACACTGATCTCTGAACAATGCTCAGCAACAATACGCTTCCAGGGAATAAATTTTATTCAAAAGAAAAAATCTGCCCGTGATAAACTCAGGAAGAGTTCATTTAAAATGATTTCTAAGCCAAAAACAGACATAAGCATTACACACTATAGCATTTCTCTGTTGTTTTTGTAGAGAAACTATTTGTTAATGACGAGTTACTTTGGAGGACACAATAAATACAAGTCATTATGGACTTAGAGTAAAGAGATCAACATCAGCGGCTGAAGCTGTAATCCTAAATGTCCTGAATAAAGACGTGCAGGGAAAACCGTCCACATTTGCTCATAACGTTTTAAAGTTAGCTGTGAGCTCGGCGTAAAAAGGAGGAAACATATCATAGTCCATAAGCATTACATGGGGTGTCCCACAGGGATCAGTATTAGGTTCTACACTATTTAATCTATAAACATATTCAATGTGTCAAAATTATTCAAATGGATAGTAAATATTTAAATAATACATGTTGTTCTACAATAATACAAATGTATATATAACATGATTTTAAGAATAATATGTATTTATTCTTAATTTATAATTTAATGTAGAGTCACATTTTAAATAATAGGCATAAGGTTTGTTTTATGTGTTTATAGGCATGTTTATGATTGCCAAGCTTAAAACAGATGTAACTGAGAAGCAGAAGTTCTTCTTTTGGTCTTTGTGTGGTTTTCTTTTGTTTTGTAGTTGTCTCCAACGCAAAACTCTAGCTGCCTCAGCATTTCTTTAAAAAACAGAGATCATTTGAAGTTTTTTTTAGTGAAAAGTTAACAGCCAGAAGCAAACAAAATCCTCTATTTAATGTTATTTGGTCACATTGTAGTTGACTTTTTTTCAAACATCTGAAGTAAAATCCATGTTGGATTCTTCTCTCCTCAGTGGAACAAAGCTGTGGAACTGGCAAGAACTCACAACATGAAGGAGATAAAGTCTCTCCTTTCTAAATACGCCTCCCACCTTCTGGAGAAGAATAAAATCCTTGAAGCGGTAGAGTTGTACCGGAAAGCGCATCACTTCCTGGATGCAGCAAAGCTCATGTTTAAAGTAAGTTTATCAACTTAAATCTAGCAGAAAAAAAGGTTTTAATTGCATTTTAAATCCACTTTGACTTGTTTCCACATTTCCATCTCTATAAACCAAGAAAATGCTCATATCAACATTTGCAATATACAATATATATTCAATATACAATATTGCTGCAGCTGTTTGACCCTGAAAAAACAACTAAAACCAACTTCGACCAATGACATATATGAGAACGAGTGATGTCATCCATAGAAAATGGTTTATTTCTGGTTCCAACGGGATGAAATAATTTTTCGTGATGCAGGTTATGGCCATGTTGGAGCCAGAAATCATCAATAAGCAGTGATTGGTCCAAGTCTGAGTCTATTGCAACCACTCTAGCCAATCAGGAGGAAGCTTGTTGGAAGTCCACACCCCTACCACTTGAAAGAAGAAGAATCTGTCAATCAAATGCTTGGATGTTGAGTGTAGAGACCAGCAGGCTCCACCCACTTTTATGGAGGCATCTGTCAGTTTATAACTTGAATAACTAAGAATAAAATACCATGAAAATAATGAGGATTATCAGGAACTTGTTAATAAAAGTTATCAGATCCAGAATGGTTCTTCTGACCAATAGAATGACTGAGTAACAGCTGTTTATTTCTCTATAGCAGTCTATGGGATTTTGTTTTTTTGGAACCAGCAGGTGCTTCCTGTTTGGAACGCCAGGGGGAGGAGTCACTCAGTCCAGTTCTCAGATACAGTCAATGTTCTTAAATAAAACTTGCCCAAAATGTAAAATGGACCTTTCCTCTGCTAGTCTTGCAATTGTTTGTTACAATATTTTAAAATGTCTTAAAGTTAGAAGTATAGAAGGCAACTTTCTGGTTTATTTTAGCTGAAATTTTAGCTAAAAAAAAAACTACAGTAAAACCAGATCTTTTGATGACCTGAAATTCTCAAAAGAAAACTGTGATCATCAGGTTTATGTGTGCTTGTCTGTGAGGAACTGGAAGGAACCACATGAATTGTATTAGTGAAGCTTCGAGAGAGAAGCTGAAACTGCGCTGTGGCTTGTGCTGGAGGCGTAACTGTGTTTGTAGATTGCAGAAGATGAAGCCAAGAAGAAGAGCAACCCTCTGAGGGTGAAGAAGCTGTACGTGCTCGCAGCGCAGCTTGTTGAAAACTATCAGGAGCAGGTGAAGACGACACAGCAGAGCAAGACCAGAGGAAGCAAGTCGGAGGTAATTCACTGTTTTCTGACTCCAGTAGACCTCCGTTTAGACCAGGGGCTCTCAACCTTTTTGCAGTGGAGGGCCCGATTAGGAACTCCACATTAGACTGGGGGCCAATTTTAGTGAAAAAAAAATGGATAAACAGAAAAAGTTGTTTAATGACCAAGTGTCATTTGTACAGTTAACCAGCCCCCCCAGTTGGGGTCGGGGGTTGCCCAGATCTTCTACTCATCTACTCATCATTTGACAGACTTATTTCTTCAAACTTTTGTTTTTGCTCTGGACAAACAATGTCAGCTACTTTCAGCATATATTCTTTTTACAAACTTCCCGTCACTGAAGGACAATTTCCAAAGCCTCAGCGTAGCTAGCTGCTGTCACAACTTCACTGGATGTAGCCATTTTTTGTAAACATCTGCTGTGCAGCATAGCCACTTTGTAGTTGTTGGAGCTTATTATGCTCCTCGCCGGTAAATTAGTCAGAGTTTTTTTATTTGTAACGTAGTAACTATTTATACTGATTTCTTTGAGCATTGCATTTACCTGCTTGCAAATCAAGCAGATGACTTTATCCAGCCCACGAGGTACGACAAAATAACCAATTGTTCACTTAGCTAGAAAGTGCCTTTTCTCCTCCACCACCACATTTTTCCTCAAAGGAACCTGCTCTGGCTCTCTTTCATGAGGGCCACAAAGAATCTTCCACCGGGCCACCATTGGCCCCCGGGCCGCACTTTGAGAGCCCCTGCTTTAGACTTTAAAGTGTAGATAAAGTGGCAAAGTGAATGTTGAAGCCCCTGTGTTCATGGAGGTTTGTTGTTTGTGGATGTAGGTAACGTCAGCCCTTGCAGGCCTCCTTGAGGTGGACGCCTGCTATTCGGAAACTCGCATTGTGGACAGCGCCTGGCGTGGAGCGGAGGCGTATCACTTCTTCCTGCTCGCTCAAAGGCAGCTTTATGCAGGCCTCATGGAGAACGCCATGCGCACAGGTACACATCTGCTCCACCCTCACTCCTTCAGCCGTTAGGGTTAGTTTAGAAGCTGAATTGATCCAAAAAATGACCCATGAAGATGATCGGTAATAAAACAGCTCCAGAAGAAAATCTTGTGACCAAATAGGGAAACGATAAGTTTCATTACTGAAGCTGTGCTGCCTTCACTGTCTTTTCTGTTCTTTTGTGCAGTCCATGACTGCACGGGCCATAAAAATGTCCTGCCTACAGTCTGACACCATGGCGTTATGCAAAATGAAGACATCATAAATAAGTCATTTGATCTTGTTTAAAGCTCGGTTTCATTTCAGGAAAAGTTTGTTCGACTTTCATTTCCAATCCTGGGTTTGGGATTTCTTCGCTGCATCAGGCGTTTGGCTTGAAACTGTCATAAAAAAAATGGTCCTAACCAAAACTCAACTGCTTTGTTCCTGTTTCAAAGCTCTTCACCTGCGGGAGTACGAGGACATCATTCCTGCCGTGGAGATCTACTCTCTCCTAGCCGTCTGCGCCGCTTCCAGCCGGGCCTTCGGCACGTGCTCGCGAGCCTTCATCAAGCTGGAATCTCTGGAAGGTCAAAGCTCCGAGCAGCAGCAGCTTTACAAAGATCTGGCCCTGGAGATCTTCACCAAGCATGCTCCCAAAGACAGCCGCGCGGTGGAGGCGGACCTCTCAGACAGGTAAGAGGCCCACCGGGTCGAGTACCAGCGACAAACACCTGAGGAGGCTTCTAGTTTCTGTGTGTGTAGATTTAAGGAGCTCACAGTGTTCTTCGATCTTTTCAGCTCAGAGGAAAAACTGCCCACATGCATCGTGACGGGCCTGCCGATCCAGGAGTATCAGTTCTGGATGTGCGGCGTGTGCAAGCACTGCGCTCTGGAGCAGGAAATCAGCAAATACAACACCTGCCCGCTGTGCCACACGGTGCTGTGACGCGCCAGACGCGCCGGGACACCTTTTCAGCAGCAGTTCTGGTCTGAAACAGCAGGAAGACACACAGTCAGGACTCTTAAAACATTCAGATGGAAATTTCTCAACTGGTAGTTTCATGGTTTTTATTTATTTACGCAACTTTTCTTTGTGAATTGTCAGAAAGTTTCTTTATGTAAATGTATTCTTTTGTACTGAATTTGTTAGTGACGCCTTTTTCTGCCTTAAAGAAATTACTTTTTCTTTCACACATGATAAAAAATCTGGTTTAATGGCAATTCTCTTATATTGTTTCTTTTTGAATTTGCTGCAGTTTTTAAAAGAAACACACTGTTTAGTCTGCAGGTGATGAAAAATGTTCAAACAGCAAAACACTGTTTTCATTGGAGTGGGTCTTTAAGTCCAGAAATACATTTACTGGCAACTTCATGAGGTAAACTTTGCTAGTACCGGTTTGGACCCCTTCTTCCTCCAGAACTGCCTTAGTCCTTGGTGGCAGAGATTCAACAGGGTACTAGAAACTTTCCTCAGAGAGTTTGGTCCATATTGACATGACAGCATCACACAGTTGTCGGCTGTACATCCATCATGCCAATTTCTATCTATTGGGTATATTTATATCTTCTCAATCTATCGGGTTGAGATCTGGTGACTGGAGGCCTTTGAGTCCAGTGAACTTATTGTCATGTTCAGCAGCCATCAGTAGGTGGTACTGTGTGACCATAAAGGGATGGACATGGTCATCAAAGTGGATCACAGAGAAACGGAAGGGCTGGCTGTCATTCAGACGCAGCTCCTGATGCAGGAGTGAAGCTCAGCGCTCCGGGATCATCTCAGAATGATCTCATGAACCCAGACGTGAGACGTGATTACCCAGGTTTTTGTAGAGCTTTTTAAAATACTCAAAGCAAAAGGTGGCTGCTTTGAAGAACCTACAATATGACGTATTTTCAGTTGTTTCACACTTTTTTGTCATGTATATAATCCCACATGTGTTAATTCACAGTTTTGATGACTTCAGGGTGAATCTACAATTTTCATAGTCATGAAAATAAAGAAAACGCTTTGAATGAGAAGGTGTGTCCAAACTGTTGGTCTGTAGTGTATATTAAAATCTAAAAGGTAAACACACATTTTAAATGTCATTTTTGCCTGAAAGCCAAATATCTAAATGGAAAATCTAATTCTTAATGATAAATGTAAACCTCAAAGCAACAAAAAGATGTCACAGCTCTGAACAGCAGACTGAGTCTCTTTAAGCTCTATATACATGTAAAATAAAGTTTAAAAAAATAGTTTTTTTTTTTTAGAAAGCAGATAAATGACACAAAAATGTAAAAACAAAGGCATTTTGTCAACATTTTATTTTTTTAATTTGAAATGTATTCTAAAAGTTAAAATTTCAGAAAATGAAGCGACCAAGAAAGAAGAAAAAAGATGAAAATCTTTTTCCACTTTTGTCGTTTGTTTAACAAAAGTTAAAAAAGACTAAAGTGACATCTCTGCATCTCATGTTTGCATTTGAATCCTTTATTGTGATGCTCTGGACATTTCTAACGTGTGTGTGTCTAAATTAAACTTGCCAAAAGCTGTGCCAGTAAGCCAGTAAGTGGACATGTGAAATGTTAAGTTCTCCCATTAATGCTAAATAAAAACAACTCAAAATGACAGAAGAATAAGCAAAGACACCCTAGTTCTTATATTTGTATTCTTTTTTAAAGGCGTAAAATAATCATAGTAAAATTTCAAAAGAAGTCTCCAGTTTATGTGTAATGCTGTGTTTCAGTGTCTTGGATCTTCCTCTATTGTGTTTATAGTGTAAATCAAATGGGAGACTTTCTGTTCCAGCATTTTAAATGGAGTTTTCTGCTAAATGTTGCTGATGAGGCCATCAGAGAAAGCTGAAACCAGATGGACGTCCTAACAATCAACCTGTGGAAACGCTGACTGTGTTTGATGGCTCTGCATTTGAGCTCTGAGGTTTTCATAAGAGGACAAGCAAACACCCTCTGGGTGCTGCATGATGTGTGGCCAGATCCTTCCTCCACAGCTCAATAGGTAGATGAGTTTTCAATGATGACTTGTGTTCTACAGGAGGAGCCATACATTTTGCTACATCCTCAACTTTGAGCTTACAGTCAGAATCAGTCCAGTTGAAGGATGTGCGTCACTTCATTTGTCGAAATGTCTGGAGGAAGAATAAACATCAGAGTCAGAGAGAACAGAAAAGACAAGCTAGAGTTGCTCCTTTAAATCTTTTACTAAACAGTCTCGGTCTCTTGTACATCCCTCATTTGTTCAGAGGTTTACTGCATGTTTGTGATCCATCCTTGACAAATGAGCAGTTTGTTCAAGTAACAATGGATTTTTGGAGAACACAAACAGGCAAACGTGTCTCTTCACGGCGTCCGTGGTCTGAAGGCCAGCCTGCTGTCTCCCCTTTGTTGCTTACTTCGTTGTCATGGCGACATGTCTTTGTAGCCTTAGCATAGCCCTGTTAATGTTTTGTATGAGTGAGAACAAAACCTTCAGATCTAGAAATCAGACAATCGAGTTAAACAAAATGTTTGCTCACAGGAACGTCATGGACATCTGAGGACAGAGAAAGTCCCTCAACAACAAACTGTGGAAATAAACTGAGAAATGAAATAAAACAATCATTTTTAACACAAAGACTGTGGACATCAGTGCAAACCTTTATGTACAAAGGTACATGATATTAAATACTTAAGTGAAAATAGAAAACCATCCTGTGTTTTTCAGCTGCTCCCTTTAGGGGTCACTACATTCAATCCTCCTCAATCAAATCCTCCACTCTGCATCCACCTCCCTCACTCCATCCACCCTCATGTCCTCCTTCTCTACATCCATGAGGCTCGTCTTTGGTCCTATTCTAGACCTCTTTCTTGGTAGCTTAACCCTTGTGCTATCCTATGACCCCGCCCTTACATTGACGTGTTCTCCCTACCACGATAAAGGTGAAGAGGATTTCATGTAATCCATGGACACCAGTGAAGATCACAAATCATTTAAGAAAAAAGGTTCAGAGCTCTGTCTAGTGGGGTCTAGATGACCCAACTCCCAATCTTAAAGTACCTAGGATAGCACGAGGGTTAAATGTTAGCATCATCTCTCCAACATCATTACTGTTCCTCCTCCCAATGTTTCCAAACATCTCCATCTGCTTCCCTGACTTTATCTCCAGAACATCTACCATGATCTGTCCCTCTGATGGATTCAATTCAATTCAATTTTATTTGTATAGCCCAAAATCAAAACAACAGTCGTCTCAATGGATTTAGTACCAGTAATTGTAAAGTAAACATGAAATCCTTCGTTCCTGATCCTCCTCGTCCTGGTCTCCCCCTAAAGAGAACCTCAATATCTTCATCTTTGCTGCCTCTTGTTTCTTCATCAGAGTCTCTAAACCAACAACATGCTGGTCTCACCACCACCTTCCACATGCCTCTTCAACTCCTTCCAACACATTCTGTTGTGGACTGTTAGAACTAAAAGTTCTCCACCTTCTCTCTCTAGATGTTTCTCCACCTGCTCCCCGCTCTCACTGCAGATCACAATGTCATCTGCAAACATCCTGATCCACAGAGATGCCTGTCTGACCTCATATGTCATTCTGTCCATCACAGTAGAAACATGAAGGAACTCAGAGCTGATTGTTGGTGCAGTCCCACCTCCACCTTAACCTCCTCTGTCACATCTACAGAACATCTCACCCCCGTCTTCCAGCTCTAGTCTGTGTCCTGAACTACTCCAGTGTTCTTCTGTCATAGACACCTCCACCTTCACCTCCACCACCATCTCTCTGTGCTCCTGTCTGCTGCCTCCTGTCCTCTCAGTGTCCCACTTTTTCTCAGCCAGCATTTTCTTCCTAAACCTCCAGTGCTACCAGAATGTATAATTGTGTAATCAAATACTGTACTCTTGTATTATTTTGATCATTTTTTCTCATTATATGTGAAACCATATAGTCAGGCATGTAGTTATTATACATCCTTACACATAGAAATACTAACTCTTCTAAAATCTTATTAGATCTAAGTTTAGCTCTGCAAAAAGAGGTTTTTCTTCGCCACAGCATTTATTGTGTCTTTGTTAGTGTGTGTGTTTTCCAAAGCCCGTCCTCAGGGCAGACTGTCCTGCATGTTCTCTGGCCTCCCCTGCTTAAACACAACTGCTTTTAAAGGTCTCTGCTGAAGATCATGATGATCAGAATCCCGTGTGTCTGAGCAGAGCAGCATTGAAAACATGCAGGTCGCTGCGCCCCGAGGACGGGCGTTAGGAAACCATGCTCCAGAGGCCTCATCTGACCCGACAGTGGATCAGCAGCTGGCTGTGAGTACGAAAAAACCGGAGACTCCAATCTCTACATCTCTTTATGTGTTTGAACATGTCTGTGCTGCATCGCAAAAACCCGTTTTGTTGTTGTGCTGCACACGCGCACGTAAACAAGTCAAACACCACACATTTACTCTTGAAATCTGATCATTAGGGCTCTCAAGCACCACCTGCTGCTCCACACATTCACCTCTGAGGCTGCTTTCACGCCGCCATCACCCAATAAAGGGAAGCACCTTGGAGTATAGAAATCTGACCCAAGTGGGCAAATTCCTAAACAGAACCATGTGGTTTGGAGTTGGTGAGAGTCTTTGTGAGTCGTAACGTGGTGTATAAAGTCCAGTTTCATGTAGAAGCCAGTCTGAATGGTGTCAGAGCCGCTCCACTTCACGCCTCCAGCGGCTTTGATCCCATGACTGCCAGAGAAAAATCTTTTGTCCACTTTAAAAAATTCCCTGAGCCTCACCGAAACACAGAAAAGCCCCAAATGTCCTCTGTAACAGCAGAAATCCCTGTTTGCATTACTCTGCCGTTATTGACCCTTTAAAAAAATGAAGGTAAAAAAAAGTCTAGCTAGATAATTTTTTTTCATAATTAGTGTTTGTTTTCAGTTAAGAGCTTCTTCAGTTGCATCTGCGATCAAATTTGAAGTAACTTTCTTTTTTAACAACGTCTCCTAAATGAAACTGGAAGGATGAAACAGGCGCAGACATCTAAACCAACTGTGTGATTTTTTTAATTAGTTTTTCAGCAGCAAAATGTTATTTATTTATGGGGGGAAATGTATTTCCTAAAGCACAGGTGAATTACAGGCAGTAGTTTGTTTCTTTTCTTGAGTGGATTTTTTTACAGCAAATCTAAGATCTGCTGCCAAAATTCATAATTCATTCACCTGAACATGAATGTTTCTATTAAAGTATTATAAACCACAAAACTCCACTGATGAAATGATTATCAAAAGTGGGTCACCACGTTCTCCCCCTATTCTGGATTCCTTGATGGAAAACATGCAGCGCATCAGTTTCTGCGGCCTTCCACGAGCCACTGAGCAACCTCACGGGTTGCAGGACGCATTCCTGCAGCTCATAAGAAAAGAGATATGCTTTCCAAACACAAATCAACTGAAGACAACCAACTTTTAGCAAGTGGCTGCATCTTTTCAGTTAAACTTGTGTTTATGTGAACAAATATAAATGTTTAGAGGAGCATTAGTCGGCTCTGCATGACTTCTGAGAGACCCACGCCCATGAAAGTGGGTGTTTTGGGTGATTGTAACATGTTCCTGGGGGGATTATCCATACTGCATTTTTCTGATAGTGGACATATACAAAGAAAATTTGGATTAAAATAGCATTTTGGAGTATTTCTATATTGAAATTGTTGGGAATCAGGAGCAGACCGTTAGTGTTGGACTTTACAGGCCACCTGTGCTCCATGTTTCAACTGTTCTTGTTCAAAAGTCATTTTTGACATTTTTTAACCCTTGTGCTATTCTATGGGGTCAAGATGACCATTGACGTGTTTTCCTACCATGACAAAGGTGGATAAAGGTGGAGAGGATTTCATGTAATCCATGGACACCAGTGAAGATCAAGAATCATTGAAGAAAAAGGTTCAGCGCACTGTCTTGTGGGTCTAGATGACCCCACTCCCAATGTCAAAGTGCCTAGGATAGCACAAGGGTTAAAAAAGATGCTTTATATGTGTGAAAAAGCATTGAAACCAAAGGTCAAGCCCCCAAAAAAGAAAATGAATGTTTGTCCTCTTCCACTGTGTGCTGCACTTTATGACTACGACCACTAGAGGGCAGAAACGCCAAATAAATAGAGTGAAAAGGATGACAAATGCAAAGACTTAAACTGTCCTCGCCTTCCTTTAAAAATCCATCCATCCATCTTCAGAACCCACTGAACCGCTTTGGGGTCACAGGGCTGCTGGGTTTTGGAGACGGGGTCCACCCTGAACAGGTCACTAGTCTGTTGAAAGACCACACACACCTGCACACTGAGGGCCAATCTACAGTCAACAATGAACCCATGAAGCAGGTTTTTGAACTATAGGAGGAAGCTGCATTGCCCAGAGAAAACCCACACGTGCACGCCGAGAGCAAGCAAACTCCCAAAAAAATCCCCACCTGGGATTTGAACCTCACTGTGATGCAAAAGTGCCGACCACTACACCACAGCCCCCTGTCCGTGAAAAAAACTGCTCGTTTTAAAAACACTAATAATGGACGACCTTCTAGCTGTCGTAGATTCCCATCATTGACTCATAAATGCCTTTGATTGTGTCGTTTTTTAAATGTTTCTCATTTCATTGTGATTCTCTCCTGTGTGGCCTTGATTTTATGCATTTACCACATAAACCTATTTTCTATTATTCATCTCAATCAAAGCCAAGACAGCCGTTGAATAGTTCTCTGAGAAAATCATCCGGATGGACTAAGAGGACTGAATTCCACCCGATGCAAGAGTCACACACAAACAAATAAGAATAGAAACAATTCCAAGTTGAAAATTATTTTATTATCATTTATCTTTTAAATTAACAAACACTGCTTTACATATTGCTGTTTTTACTCATTTTGAATTATTTGAAACAGTTAAAGCATTTGAAAAAAAAAAAAAAAGAATTAACAGTAGAACAGACAACAGGTGACATGTAGAGCAGAGATCTACAGTCCATGGCTTTCCTATGTGTGTTGAAGGGCTCCATAGAATTCCAGCGTGCAGACAGAGCGCTGCGTTTGGGCCGTCCTGCAGGCTGAAGGGCCCCGTTAACAGCTAGTCACATTACACCCCAATAGAAACACCCAGCATGTGTGTGTCTGTGTTTCTCCCAAACAAGTAGCAGCTTGTGTTGAATTGCAAAAGAAACGCAGTTTCTGCATCCAGCGCAACTTTCTTCCCCGCTGATCACAGAAAGGGTTCAAGCAAACCTGACGGTAGATTCATTGAAATGTCTCAAGTAAACAAAAGGACAAGATTCAAATTTCACCGGTCTGCCCTTCGTAGTGCGTGGCGTTTGAACCTCTTTGAAAAGGTTGTTGGCTTCCACTCCTTGATGCAGTTTATGGTCTTCATCCTCTCTTGACAAAATCTTCTGATCCAGCTGAGCTTTGTGTCAACAGCTGGACCCCAAAATCAGAACATCTAAAGGAGAATTTCCAACTCTTTTCTAAAAAAAAAAGACTGAGATACAAACACTGCAGAAGAGGGTTGACATCATTGGCGAGTGGCGTCAGTCTGGACCACAGAGGCTTCTCCTGATTTGAGCAAAATCCTCCTTTTAGACACAGACACACAAATCACAGGATTTACAAGAATCTTATTTTTGGCTTCTTGAGACCTGCCTGGCCCCCAAGATGGAGCGCTGAATCAGAGTGAGATGTTTGGAAAACAAAGATGTTTTGCGCAGAAGGAAGGTTTTGTTCAAACGTCCGGAACTGTCTGAGGTGGCGGCGGCGGCCGCTGCTGCTCGCCGCACCACCTCTGGAACAGCCAGAAACTCTGCCGCGCTCTTCAAGACACACCAAATACCGTCCCTGACATCAATGTAAATCACGTACACTTTGTCAAAAAACAGGTCGTAAAGTTCAGATACAGAATCGCTGAGGAAAAGCACACAATACTACTGGAAAGTCAAGCCACTATGGCGAAACAGGAAGTGCTGGAGGGTTTCTTTCCTTCGCAACACTGAGGAGGGCTCGGCTCAAACTGCTTTTCTACAGGCGGATTGAAGAGGAGAACAACAAAACAGCTTTGAAACTCCATTAGCACAGGCCATAAATACACTGAAAGTCATGGAGAAAACAGCAGAAAAGTCTACACACTCTCAGAGTCTCAATATCGACAAGAAAAGACAAATCTCAATGAAAAAACAGCCAAGACGACGTCTTTGTTTCTCCATAAAACTCCGGCAAAAATGCCGGCCTCGCTTAGTGATTTATTCATTTATTCGTTTTGGCAGAGTGCAAGTGTCAACAACATGGCTTTTAGGATAAAGTCAATAAAAATATAGGAAAGAGTTGTTCCGTGGTCCCATCAGTCATGATTGCCGCGTACGTTCAGGCAGGTTTCTTCAGAATCGTCTGTAAACATGATGACCCCTGGAGTTGAAATGGTGACAGGATGATGCCATTTAGGATTGTTGCACACCTTAGGTGGGGGGTGGGGGGGTCGTGGCGTGGTACTTATTGGCCCCCGCCCTCCTTCAACCCCGGAGGGGAGACGGCTCACGCAGTCGACTTGGTCCAGACTTTTGAATGTGCTTCAAAAACACAGGAGGGGGGTAAAGGGGCATTTGACCACAGTGTTACTTCCTGGTGTCGGCGGCCTCCTCCCCTCAGAGGGCCAGGAGGGTGGGGGAGTTGAGGGAGTCGGAGGACTGATCCCCGCCGCTGCTGCTGCTCCGCCGGTGGGCCTTGGAGCAGGACTCGGAGGAGGGTGAGGGGCTCTCCGGCTCCAGCATGTTGGGGTAGGTAAATATGAGGTTGGGGGCATTAGGTGTCGTGGCTGGGGTGGATGCCACCACCACGGGCGTGTTCAGGCTGTCTCCGTCCGGACAGTACAAGCCGCCGCCACTGATGCAGATGGGCTTGATGACGGAGCGCTGCGGTTTGTTCAAATCTTCGTCGGCGTCGTCCGGCTCCTGCTTCACCACCACTTGGCTCATCTGAGCCCTGGAGCCCACGCCGGGGCGCATGGACAGCGGGAGCAGGTTGCACTGCTGCTGCTGCGCCGAAGGCTGGTGGCGCTCGGAGAGGGGCAGCTTGCACACGGGGTTGTGAGCGACGAGCATGAACTCCAGCTTGTCTTTCTCCTTCTGCAGGTTCTCGATCTCCTTCTGCAGGTCGGCCTTCTCCTCCTCCAGCTTCTCAGTCTCCTGAGGAAAGAGGAAACAGAAGTTGAGCTTTAAGCGCTTTCAGCGGTGTTGACATTTCTCTAAAGCTCCAGAAGAGGGCAGTGTTTACCTCTTCATGCAAAATCAACAAACCCAAACTAGGCTTTTAAACGACATAAAATCTCAAGCATGATTTGAGCATTCAGACATGGCTGTGACTGTGATTCATGTCTTAGAATAAAACAGATGTAGATAAAGGAGGCAGACCCAAAAAGTGCTGCTTTCATGCTCTCAGAGAACTTTGGCTTGTGTGCAAAGGTATGAGGAAGTTGTTAACAAGGAACTGAAGAAAGGTGGGGTGAAGCGAAGCTCTTCAGTGCTTTCAGGCAACACACACGGCAAACATTCAGACCGTTTTTCACTCTGAGTGAAAAGGGAACTTTAAGTTTCTGTGGAAGTGTTGCCGAGCTGCGGGGTCGAGCCCTTCGCCTCTTTACCAAACGTCCTGCCTTCCCGAGCCGGGTCTAAATTCCACACAGGGCTCGTTTTTATGGTCTGTTAAGCTCCACCTCACTGGGATTTGACCAGTTACTCCGTTTAGATGTTGTAGCTGTCTGTGAGGCATGAGCAGCAGGCCGCTTCTCCTCTGTCTGCAGCAGAAAGAGCGTTTCATCTGTCTGTGATGCTAACAGGAGGCTCGTACAGACGAGCCTGCTTTTCAATTTTCCACTGGAGTTTATTTGTTTTTCTTTAGAAGTAAGGTAAGAACCATAGATGGGCGCTAGAACCAAAGACGAAGGTGGAACTCACCCCTTGCAGCATCTCTGTGAGCTCTCGCCTGCGATTGCGGCACTTAGCTGCGGCCAGTTTGTTCCTCTCGCGCCTTACCCTCCTCTTCTCCTCCTCCTCTGGGGTGAGCTGTGGCCAGGTTAAGAAAAAAACAGATAGATTTAGTTCACTGTAAAATTCCTCCTTTAAACTGTTCTAACTCGATCACCCACCTGCTCGTCTCGCTTGCGTCGGCCTCTGGCGTCGCCGATGGAGCGTATGACTCCGGGTCGAGCCAGCGTGTTGTGACCCAGCAGCCCTGGTCCGTTGGTCAGGTGATGGCCATACGGGTGGGAACGAGAGTAAGGGTTGGACATGGAGGTGATGACTGTGGGCTGCACCATCCACTGCAGGTCCTGGCTTGTTGTGATTGCATTGATTGTGGGGATGAAGGCACTATTGGAACCTGGCATGTCAACCCTGTACTTCTGCAGGAACAGAGGAGAGGAGGGGGACAAGTGAGCCAGAATCACAACACCTCAATGATCGTCAATAAATAATCAACTTTTTCTCATAATTCATCCATATGATTTGAGGAACAACATTTTGTATCAGGAATCTTTGTTTGGATGCTCCAAAGGTTTCCTGTAAACGCTGTTTTCAGAGCTGGACATGCGTGTGCTGTTTTCTCCACGCACCTCGAGGAAATGTATTGCATCTCTCCATTCTCAGAACCAACTTCAAATTCGCTCTGTACCATGTGTATGTGCCCCTAAAAGGACGCGCCGCTTCGGGCCCACGTGCGTAATTTACGCACATGCCCACATTCCCCGTTATTCCCGACTTTCCGTCGGATATCCCGGCAGTCTGTCTGTTTCTGTGGTGAGTCACTGTGGGGGGGAGCTTTGCTAAGCACACGTGAAATTCTCTGGTTTCCAGTACAGGGGAAAGCAGTCAGTTGTGGCATGCCTGTTTTATTGTCCAGTGTGATATAAAGGATGTATTTTTTTTGTTCCAGGACAAGAGGAATGAAGCCCCCACGGAGGACAAAATCACATAAACAAAATATCTCTAAGGAAATTATGAAGGGCACAAACATCCTCAAACGCTTGATTTATGTTTTTATTTCCAAACTAACTAAAAATAGGAGGGAAAAAAGTGTTGTTTTCCTCTGACATACAGACGTGAAGTTTCAGCCCACGGCTGATGGAAAACACGCAACACCAGTGATAAGAGGGAAGCAGTGATCGTTTACTGTAATGTGGTTCGCACAGTTTTTTCCTGGAATGAGAAAAAACAAAGACCTCCCTCAGAAACAACAAGCCTCTTCCCGGATTCGGATCCTAGAATTTGGAGACGGGGCGGGAGCGCACGGCGCCACGCTTCTCCTCCAGAACGAGTGACCTTCCGTAAAATGGCGCAGACTAGCTGAAGGAGGGTTTGGCATGAAGCTGCGTCTCCGTCTGAGCACAGCAACCTGACAACTGCCATTTCACCGGCGCGGAAATGCGAGCCCGTGATCGCGCCGCGCTCCCGGCAGGAGCGCCGCTTCCCGCCGCAGGAAACTTGTCATGCGCATCCCGGGTCCTGTCTGATCGCATTAGACCGCGCAGCGGCACGGCGGTCTAATGGGAAAGGGGGGGGGGGGGGGCATTCTAACAGCACAGATGCCTCCACGTCCATGTCTACGCGGAAGTAACCAGCAGTGTGCCTGTTGCTTTCCCCCCAGAAAGCTCAGTGGAGCTCGCCTTTGGATCTGTGCATGCGCGCTAACCGTCTATCCATCGGCGCCATGAAATATAGAAAAATGTGGAAGCAAACGCGCGCGCTCTGAAAACGTTTATCAACGTTTCACAAAGCGCAGGTGGGAAATGTGCGCGCGTCCTTTTCCACCAACATTTTCATCCATTATGTTGTCAGATTTCGATCAAACGCTGCATCTGTTGAATCAACCGGATTCGGCGGAACTGCGCGCATTCGCTCCGCCACAGAGCAGCCGCTCAATCAGGCTTCCTCTAATTATAGGTAAAAAAACACACACACACACACACAAAATAACAGACAAATGACAGATTTGAACTAAAAAGGACGAGAGACTGAAAGATCGCAGGTTTTTTTTCCGTGCGCAGAGACGCGCGCGCGCGCAGCAGCTCGGAAGCCTCGCGTCTTACCTGGTAGCTTGAGGTAGAGATCGGACTCCCGATCGTGCTGCTGCCGCTCGTGAAGGACTCTGGCTGGGCCGGAGAGGTGCTGCTGCCGCGGGACGAGGTGTCGTAGTTCCCGGAGTAGTCCTGGTACATGATCCAGGGAAGAGGAAGATTTTAGGGAACTGTTTGGAGCGCTGGGGCCTCTGTCACCAAAATCCTCGCAGAACGAAGGCACCAACAGGAAAAAAAAACACACCAAAAAACGAGGAACGAGCTGCGGGGAAAAAGTGCAACTGTGTTTCTGAGACCTGATCTAAAACATCTTACCGATGATCAAAGTTAAAGGTTACTTTTTTTTTTTTTTTGCTTTATTCCTGCGGGTAAAATCGGATCTTATTTAGCCTGAGTCGGAGGTGGATTTTTCTGTCAAAGGTCCTCTCAGGTGCGCAAACTTTAGCTTAAAGTCAGACGCGCACCGACAGCCAACAGATCCGGCGGGGGCCAGAGAGCCTGAAGTGACTCACGCGCGCTAAGGTTGGCTTTAAAGCCCCGCGTGCCTGTTTTCAGTCTCTGCGTTTTTTCCGTCGCCTGGCCTACTGCTGAACGCGGAGCTGGCTGCTGTTCGCGGAACACCTCGAACTTGTTTCTTTTCCCTTTTAGCCCACTTCCTAGAGATGACTCACTTCAATGGCACTATGAAGAACTGCAACGGCTTTTCAACACCAACGACACAACCCACGTCACGCAGAGGCGTTGCAATTCCTACCGGGGAGGGGAGGGGTCTAGTCTGGATGAGTAGAGAGAGCTCATCCGCTGCTGTTCGGACCCAGCAGAACTCAGCCGAACGTTGATTCGGACTTAGTTGTTATTTCTTAAAGTCGCATCCTAGACTGACCCGAGAACTTCGGACACTCTTTTTAATATTTTTTTTTCTATTTTTGACGAAAGCGCGCGAGCTCTGAAGATAACAGTTTCTCCGACTTGCTTGCTGGAGACCATTGACGCATGTTTCCTAAAATGGGCAGTTGCGTCAGCGAGCGCGTGTGGGTTTCCTTGGTAAAGGCAGCGTCAGACACTGGAGGGATTCCCTCCCCTCGCGCGCCTCAGCGCAGACTCTGCGCGCGATCGAGCAATAATCAGACGTTTTTGCGCACAACACCAATCAATTAATAATTTCAACACTTTTTTTGTTTTTTTATTTTTCTTTTTTTACAGTAAGTTTTACAGTCTTCATGGTCGCAGTGGAAAGCTGTGTTCACGCGCTTATCACCCGCGTGCGTCTGCTGCAACAACATCCCCGCACAATTTGGTTTCTGTAAACTTTGCCACGTTCTGTGCGTGAACGGGAAAAGTGACTCCACGCCCGTCACAACCTGAACGCTTGGATGAATGACGCGCAGCTGATCACCAGAGTGAAGCTGCGGATTCGGACGCGCCACACAAACAAGGGCAACGCGCCCAGAATGTGACACGCCGCCATCGAAAACACCGCATTAGCTTTAATCCAATCCGCCATGGTCCCTGTTTTATCATCCACCAGCTCTGCGCAGGCTGGGGCGCGCGCCTCTGCCAGAAAGAGTCGCGCTGGAAGGAAAGTTTCATTTTCACATGGGGGAAAGTTGTGTGGATGGGGAAAGCTCAGCGGGGGGGTTTCTGAGATGACCAGAGTGAGTAACGCTTCGAGCTTGCTCATAAAGCGAACCTGCGTCAGTTGGACTGCAGGTCTGGAATACGCAGCTATTTCCAGAAACAACAACGGCTGTGATTTTCACTGCTGACCCGCACTGGAGAAACGAAACGCAGAGCTCCAGGAATCATTTCCTCCACTCATATCAATCCCCTCTTAGGTGTTTGCCGGTGCCACAGCTCTTGGATGGCATGTTGCTAAGCGACACAGTTTCTGCTAAATTGCTTGAGGGTAATCTAATCATCCATAGTGCTATAATTAATGCCTTAATATAATTTAATATGTACCCATCGGCATCAATCTGGGTAAGCAAGATTTGGCACTCTGTGTTCCAACACGAGCCCATTTCTCTATTAGAGGATATGAAGCAAAAATACCCGGGATCAACACAAACACGAATGTGACGCCTGTCACTCATCCCATAATACTCGGATTTGACTCCCGGGCGTAAAAAGTATCACTCCAACGCTGTTGTTGGAGGAGTTTGAAAGCTGCTGCTGCTGCGCACCAGGTCAGGTGTGGGTCAGGCGCCAAAGCCTTGTGGGTCAATTGGGTCACCCGGTGCGCACGCCGCGCGCCACTGACGCGCCAGGCCTCTCCATCATACATCACAACATGTCAGCTGCTCAGAACATCCTCTGCAGGACAGGAGCTCGCAGGCCGTCTGCGCGCGAGAAGAGGCTTACCTTACTGTGGCGACAAGCTTTAATTGCACGTGACGCAAGAAGGCTGAGGCCCTAATGCTGCCTTCAGGTACCGACCGCTAAATCCAAATGAGGAGGGGGGAAATTGAGGTCAGCGGGGCTTGTATTTTGGAGGAGGAAAACACACAGATAATAAATACAGTTGATCATGAAATGATCTGATCTGACAGAAGAGTTGACCTCACCGTGTGGTCTCTCCTTTAATCGCATGCATGTCTTTTCAGGAAGTGAAATGACTAACCAGTACTATGTCTGCTCTCACTGTTTTGTAGTAATATGAGCAGCTTTAGAGCAGAGTCAGACTCTAGATGTTCTCATCGAAAATCTGCTTTTCTGTTGATTTCTGCAAACAGAGAAAAGATAAGACTGCTCCATTTTCCTGTGAGCCATTGAAATGCATAGAAAAGCCTGCAGTTCATCCATCCGTACACAGCGTTCCCTCTGTATGGCGGCTCACGGTCTTGTTTTTGCATGACTTTTCCTCTCTGTACAGAAACTGCCCGTTCAGCTTGACTGTTACATAAATCTTTGATGATGATTAGTTCTTTGCTTTCATTATATTCTTGTTTTTGTATGAAGGTTAGAACTTGGATAGGGTTTAAACAAGAGAGAAAAGTGAGAAAATGTTCATGTTTGTCTGAGGAGTTTCACTGTTTTCAAACATCTGTAAACCTTCTTATCAATATTATATAATGTGATAAACGAGGGATCACCCGTCAGATGTTTGATGTAGAATACTCTTCTGATACTAACCTCCGGGCTTGGGACAAGAACAAGCAGGATGATGGCTTATTTATCTTTTTTCTTATTTTTATGTCCATTTATTTGTCCATCAGTCCGTCTGTCCATCCTCAGATTTTTTTCTTCTCCTTTATTTTTATTATTATTTTTTTGGCTTTTTTTTTGTGTTTCGTTTTGTAATTTTTATTTCTTTTGTTAAATGTGGATTTTTGTGGGCCATCACATTCACAGGGGCAGTCACAGTATTTAGAGGGGTATCGCTCTGTCTTGTCTGTGCCCATCAATCCATCCTTCCATCCATCCATCCATCCAACCTTCCGTCCGTCCGTCCATCCATCCATCCATCCATCCATCCATCCATTAATAGGCGAATTCTCCAACTAAAGTCACAATCAAAATCTTCACATAAACAAATGATAATAAAACAGAGAGTTTTATTATTTCAGGCTTTTATAAATAAGACAACTTTTTTAAAATGCAGGACTCAGCAGTCAGGGAAGCAGAAAGGCAAGGAAGATGCCAGGAAGAGAAACAAACGTTTACTAAAATACAAAAACGTCAAAATGAGCCAGATTTAACTGTTGAAACACGAGCAGGACTGACATCTTAGGTTCTTCTATCTATTATCAGATACGGCTGTGTTTTTTCACATACCTAAAAAAAATGATCAATTATGAATTAATATGAGCAAATGGAGCATGGAATAAAATCGCTGTGGCACATGCGGTCCAAAGCAGCCCAACAGAAACGAGGAGTCAATCACGAAGGTCATGATGTCCCTCAAAAAAGTGAGATGATTTTAGTGCTGGCTTGTTGAACCTAAAAATTTTGTATAAATAGTTTCTATTTTTTATTGAAAGTTAGTTCGTTGAGAGCAAAACACAAAAATATCCTCCATTTAAAGAAATGCCTTGTTCTGCCGTCAGTAAATTCCCATCCAGACAATGAGCTTGTGTTTTGGGAGAAACTCCTCCAGTTTAGTTCATCCTGCATAGTTTGTCCTCTTCAGTTGTCTGGTATTTGGTGATGTCACAGCCTGCTGGAAAAAAAATCAATAAAACCTGGTGAATGAGAGACTAACAAACACTGAAGACGTGTGGACACCATGCGTTCTGTGAGGAGCTCACACACCATCTGTGATGTCATCAGGGAAATCATGGTTTTGTCAATAGTGACTGATTTACCAGCTTCCTGTTATGAAGGTCCACTCACACACAATTCATCATTTTTTACCCAATAAAAAGAAATCTGGATACAGATCTGGAAGCTCTTTATGCCGAAGTCACTTGCCCTCGTGCGGTCTGTAAGTTTTTGGGTTTTCCAGGTCTGTAGAGGGTTGTAGAGAGGAACGGAGGAGCACAGGACTGTCTTATTTCTTATTGTGTTTCCTTTTTTTGACATTCGTTTTGATTTCTGTTCATTCTTTTTGTTTTCCGAAATGTTTTTCTCTTTCTTATGGAAACCAGAAGAGGTAGGTACTACCTAGGTACTATGGGACGTCGCTGACTGGATCACGACGTTTGTCCATCATTTAAGCAGAAAGTTATTTGGCGTGTAGTGATGCTGGATATCATCATCCAGTCAGTGATCAATCAATCAAATCAAAACTTTATTTATAAAACACTTTTCGTATAAAAATATAACACAAAGTGCTTTACATTAAAACACTACAAAATATAAAAACAAGCATGACGATTAAAATAAACAAGCACAAAAATTAAAAAATAGGGCCCCCCTCCCCGTACCTAGCCCCCCACTCCTTTCACACCTCCCACCCCGAGATATAGGCTGAGCACGAAAGCAAGATGCTGGAAACGCTGATAATCGGAACCTCCCTGTCTGTGAACAGCTGCATGACCAGCCAAATGCAGCATCACAGGCGTGGACCGCTCCACCACAGCTAAGCGGTGATGCAGGTCCCCATCCAGAGCCGCAGTGGCTGAACAGCAGCCGACCCAGAGGGAGAGGTTCCAGCTGAGGAAGCAACGGAATAAAAATAAATAAATAAAAACTAAAAAAAGAATGAAAAAGTAAACATATTGATAAAAACAATAAAACATTGAAATAAGGTCAGTTAAAATAACGCGTTAAAATCTAGTTCAAGTTCATAAAACAAGATAAAATGGATAAATGAATAAATAAATAAATAAATAAATAAATGTAGTAATAAATGAGCTCAAAGCCAGGTTAAAAAGATGGATCTTGAGCCTTTTCTTAAAAGCATTAATGCTCTCTGCGGCTCTCAGGTCCTCTGGCAGACTGTTCCTTTTTGGAAGACCAGCAAGCAGGGCGTTACAGTAATTAATTTTACTCATGAGTGATGTCCCTTTGTACTTTCCTTTTCCGGTTTCTTAACGTGTTTGGTTTTTAAACATTTTGTGTTTTGTTTCTGGAATGTTATTTTGTTTTCTAAAATTGAATGCTGTTTTTTTTTTTTTAAATATTTGTTTTGCTTTTTTAATGGTCATTGTGATCTTTAACCCTTGTTCTATCCCAGACATTTTAACATTGGGAGTTGGGTCATCTAGACCCACTAGACAGTGCTCTGAACCTTTTTTCTTCAATGATTTGTGATCTTCACTGGTGTCCATGGATTACATGAAATCCTCTCCACCTTTATCCACCTTTGTCATGGTAGGGAGAACACGTCAATGTAAGGGTGGGGTCATCTGGACCCCATAGGATAGCACAAGGGTTAAAATGGGTTTGAGTTGAGTGATTTGTTGATGTGATGACCCCACTCCCAACGTTAACGTTGGGAGTGGGGTCATCTGGACCCCACAAGATAGCACACAGGTTATATAAGCATTCACTACAACCTGTCACCCACAAGATGCCCATATAAAGAAAGAGTGCATGAGCATGTTTACTCGACCGGTGCATTGAGCGGCCCACAACCAGAAATGTCCTGCGGACCACCAGCAAAAGGTTTGCCCATTTCCACCTGCAGACAGCCCAGAAGCTCAGCTGCCACTAATGGCTATAAAACCAAAGGTATCAAGCCAAGAGTTCGTTGGTCTTTTTGTTTTTGTCCTTGCTTTCCCTGCAGCTCCACTCTCCTCTCCCGCTGTAATTCCTTAGCCTGGATAATAGCATGACATGATCAGCGCGGCTAATCTCTCAGCTCAGGTGCTGCCAGTAGGACACGCGTAGGTACCAAACTGCTGACTGGGAGTACACAGAGGTGGTTAAAGAGCAATCAGAATGACTGACAGCTGGGTTTATTGTTGTTTTTGTTGCTCGCTAACTAATTTAGCCGCAGATTCATTTGGGACTTGGTGAGAGAACAGAAGCGTTTACACTTCTGGCCGTGTCACAAATTGGGACTATTTACCAATGAGGCTCCAAAGAGGTGCAGATATGCTGATCTTTGCTGTGGAAATTAGATTTCCTTTCTGCAGCCAAATGTAGGGAGGGTTCATTGAAATGAAGGATCCACTCTGTGTATCACTAATTTACATCATAACCTCATACAGAAATAGTAAAAAAGACAGCAATTCTGTGCGAAATACAGAAAAATATTTAAGAAAGTTTTTGATCTATCTTTTCTTTATTCCTCTAAGAAATGCACTAAAGTTTGCATCTCCTCTTGTGTTTTGCTTGGAAAAACATGACGATGTAATTTTAATTAATGGCTAATTTGTAATGAAGCCATCTGAGACGTTTAGGCAAGACAAGTTAATTTTATAGCACAATTCATATACAAAGTAATTCAAAGTGCTTCACAAAACAGGAAAATGCGTTAAAATCACAATACATCACAGCGCACAGATTAAAAACATACATAATCATTATAAAATTTACTTTAAAAGAAAGGAAAGAGAAAAGAACATGCAAAGAGGTGTGGATAAGGACCCTTCAGTTATATACACGACTAAACAGGAATGTTTTGAGTCCAGATTTGAACCATAACACAGTAGAGGCCTGTCCCTCAACCTCAGGGAGACTGTTCCAGCTTTTAGCTGCATAACACTGAAAGATGTACTTTGGTGTGCGGCCATAGAGAGACTTGTACACAAGCAGAGCTGCTTTAAAGTCTATTCTTTGAGCTACAGGAAGCCAGTGCAGAGACCTGAGCACAGGACTGATGTGATGGTACTTCCTGGTTCTAGTCAGGACTTGAACAGCAGCGATCTGGATGCACTGAAGCTGTTTTACAGCTGGTTTGGGGAGGCCAGTGAGCAGGCCGTGACAGTAATGTAACCTACTGGAGACAAATGCATGAAAAGGATCTCCAGGTCTGGCTTTGACACTATGGTTTTGATTTTGGCAATGTTCTTTAGATGGTAAAATGCAGCTGATGTTACTGACTTGATACGAATGTTAAAGTTCAGGTCAGAGTCCATGATGACCCACAGGTTTCTGACTTGATTTGAAGCTTTTAGAGGCAGTGAAGGGAACTGCTGACACTCTCTCTTTGTTTCTGTGGACCAAAGACCATGACTTCAGTCTTGTCGTTTAGTGAGTCAGCGTTACTTTAGGACATCACTAGCAGATCCAAATGCTCCTATAAACAGTTTCTGATTTGCAGCTTTATGCTCGTTCCAAACCCTGGTGTCCTGATTGCACGCTGCAGCGGAGGATCAGCAGGCTGCAGGGTTCTCTGCTGCTCGTGGTGGCATGGCCTCCTCCCTGTCGCTTACCGTTGCTGCAGAAATCACTGGTTTCCATCGTCTCTGTGTGTAAAATTAAAGCTTTTCAAGTACAAATCTAAGCTGCAGTTTCATCGTTGTCCCTGCTGTGCAAGAGCATGGTTTAAAAAAAAAAAACAGCAAACAGGCAGGCAGCTCTTGTGAATTAAAGAAACCGTCTATCAGTGATTTAATTTTCGCGTTGCCTTGGTGACGCATGCAAAGCACAGCAAACTTGACCTCCTAAGAGGCTGATTGCGGAGGGAATAATACCTGCTCCTTTTTCTGCCTGTTTCCCAGAAAAACCTTGGATGGTGTTTGTGCGTTCTGAAGGTGGAACTCATGGAAAGTTTTAGGCTGTCGTGTAAAAAAAAACGAACGGAGGGGGAAGAAAAGTGAAGGTTTTACGTTAGAAAGAACACGACAGTGGAAATGTCTCCACTGGCCTGCAGCAGTCAGACAGTCCGGTCATACGTCGGAGGAAAATCTTCAGCTCTATTAGATGCTAGTAAGGCATTGTGTCAAAAAAAAAAACCCCAGCCATTTTTTTAAAAAACTAAAGCAAAAAAGAGCATGATATTCATTTGGATGGATGTTTTAGTCAAAATAAGCTTCATGATTGATTTTCAGGAAACCAAAGCTTAGAATTTGTTGCAGTCTTTGTAAAATCCAGCATCTTCATCACAAAATATTAGTAAATCCAATGAATGGATCTCTCCATGGATGTTTGGAAGAGTTTGCTGGAATAATTGAGGTTTTGCATCATTAAAATACTGATAAAATCTGAAATTCAATGCAGTGCAGCTATGTCAATGTATAAGTTGAGTAAGCTTGTGGCCTGCTGATTGTAGTTTCTGTATCACAACTACAAGGTTTTTTTTTAAACTGCATTTTTTTGTCTGCTCCTGATTCACTGTGATTTAAACTGAGAAATACTCAGAAATGTATTCATAAATGTCCTCGATCGTCAGAAAAATACTACAAGCTGATTTTAAAAACACCAAGAACATCATCTTTAAAAGGCTTCATTATAGCAAACAAGACTCGACTCTCAGGCCGAAGCAAAAAGTACAAGTTCTTATGAAGTTTATTCCTGGCGTGACTTTGCAGTGTGGAAGGCAACAGTGGTTTTTGGTGGAACTGCAACGTTTATGGTGGAATCACTGCTTCACAAAAGTTGTTTGATTTCACAGAAATCCAAAACTGCAAAGTATTGTTGAGCTTCTAAAAACCAAACCTGAATTGAATTTTCTCCAATCTTCCAAACTCTAGCCGTTTTCTGGGTGTTTTCCCCGTCTGTCCCCATGTATTTCAACATATATCATGAGTTGAGAAATGTTTATTGTGGACTGCTGCTGCAGCGTCACACGAGTCATGGAGCTCAGCGTCGCTCATCCTGTCCATGCAGGTGGTGAACGGCCATGGGGGCGTCTTTAAGCGTTAACAGAAAAGGTGACAGCAGGAAAAGTCTTTCCTGGAAGTTTCCTGCACTCGCTGCTGGAGGAGGCGGCGGCGCTCTTTACAGTAAACAAACACAATCCTTCATGATAAAGTCCAGCGCCGGCACAGGCGTTGGGTAAGAGCGGAATCTACAAACCAGTGGGACCTGCTTCCAAACTAAACCATAAATACACAAAACACAGGTACAGTGTTGAAGCCAATGGAATCATAAATATCTTTTTAATTTCCTATCTTTAAATGAAAAAGAGGTCATTGTGGACAGTAGTCGTTCAAGTTCACTTAGTTTTTCTATTTTCCCTTCTAAACAGCTGAGTTATTAAAATGAAACATTATTTTCTGCTCCTTTCCAAACAAAACACATTTTATGTTGATGTAACATATAGAGGCTGCATTTAAAGAAAAACCTCTGAAGGCAGAAAATATTCAGATTTACTGGGTTTCCCACACTATAAGGGGCAGTTAAAAACCTTAACTTCTATCAATAGGCAACACAAAGCCTTAAGGAAGAACCGGTTGTGTTTACTGACATCAAAGCTATTGTGAGAGGTACAAAATGTCAGTCGGTTTTAGTAACCTATTATTAGCAATCTTGGGTGTTATTATAAATACGATAACATGGCTAACATGCAGTGGGGTCAAATCAGGTTAGAGTTGCGTCCGAATTCCTTCACTATTCACTACAAAGTGCACTATGTAGTGCCTTTGCCATTTTGTAGCGCTGTCAGAATCTACAATTCCAAAATCGAATGTCCTGCAAATTTCCCAGAAGTCTCTGCGAAAAACCAGTGTGCATCGATGCTCACTAGATCGGCAAATATAGACCACAATGCATTTTTTACCAAAAAAAAAATGTATTTAAATTTGCTATTTTGATAAACCATCAACGTTTTTATCTTCAGAAGACAGTGGACTCATAAATGATCTAATTAATATGAGCAAAATGCTCATATTAATCTGATTTTAACTATGTGAAATCGATGACGTCATATCCGCCATTAGAAAAAAAAAAAGTAGTGAGCATGGTGTCCAAAATGCTTTTAAAAGTCAGGGCACTATATAGTGCCCTACTAGAACTAGATTGTTTTTAAGTAGTTAGGGGTTAGGGTGAGAATTTGGACGCAGCCTAGGAGTTAAAGATACTGCATACGCTAACGCGACTAACGTTTCTCACTTGGCTAATATGTAGCGATGATGGAATTTGTTCTTTTTTTACATGTTACTAACAAGGCTGGGAGTTGTAAGGTGAATACACTAACGTGTCAAAGGCTTCTCACCCAGCTAATATAGCGATGTCGGACTGTGTCCCCCCCCCCCTTTGCTAACAAGGTTGGGAGTTAGCGTAGTCACAATAATGTTTGTCTTAGCGGTGTTGGACTGTGGTTTTTTTTACATGTTACTAACAAGGTTTGGAGTTACAGGCATTGTGAATAAGCGAGAATAAGCTAACGAAGCTAATGCTGCTAACGTGAAACGTGTTACAAACGATTTCTAGTTACTGTGAACACAGTTAAAGTCCAAGGCCAAGATGGCGCCGGTGTGGATGGCCTGCCGTCTGTCCCTTCTTGGTGTTTGTTTACACATAAAACAACCTCCCTACCGGTGTATGACCGACAGTCGCTTCTGGATTTCCTATCTTTAATGAACGTTTCGGATTCACATCACTCCAGTGGCCTAAAATCGTTACCACCGTTTCTGGAGGGAATTCCAGCGTTCCTCTGCCGCTCTCCCGCCGGGGCCCCTTCACCGTGGAAAAGACGCCACCGTCGCCGCAGTAAAAGAAGCGGCAAAATCGTGTACCTAAAGACTTGTTTAGGTCGTTTTTCTGGACACACCAAGGCAAAGCTTACTGAGCTTAAAAGTTTTTGCCCTTCATGCCGCTCGCTGGAGCCTGCGGTCAGCTGAACCCTCGGTCCATTTCAAACAAGTCATTCTATTTGAATGACACTTTCACATGGGAGCGTTTGGACTTCTTGTGCCTCACGGAGACATGGCAGACACGGACCACATCCACCTGAACGAACTGTGCCCCCGGCTGAGCACCCCCCCCCCCCGCGCTCCTCTGGACGGGGCGGGGGTGGACTGGCTCTCATCCATCGGGACCGTTTCCCCAGCACCAAACTTGAGCTTCAACTCTTTCGCCTCATTCGAATTTCAGACCGTCAAGGTTGGATCTAGAATTATCATTTTTGACTGAGTCATTTAATTTTAATCAGCATGTTACAGGTTCCACTCATATCAAAGGTCACCCTTTGGACCTGGTCTTTTCTCTAGGCCTAGACATCCATCAGCTCTGTGTGACAGACAGTCATGTCAGTGATCACAGTTGGATCTCTTTTAATATGACATTCCCTCTTTTACCCTCTCAGTCTCCTCTTATATCTCAGCGTTGTGTTCTAGGTCAGAATGTTGCTGATCGTTTTATTGACTTGTTTGACATGAATTCTTTTAAGAGCTTTTATGATGTGGATTCTTAAAATCTCTTTTCCATGGGTGAATGAAGAAATCCGCTGCTCCAGAAGGCTTTGTCGCAAGATGGAGCGTTTATGGAAATCAACCAATTTGGAAGTACACAGGTTGCATTTGAAAGATCTGATATGTGTTTTAAATGAAATGATAAGACAGGCCAGATCAGCTTACTTTTCCAAACTTATTTCTACAAATAGGAAAAATTCTAAGGTTGTATTCAACACTCTAGATTCTCTAGTTTCACCTTGTGGCTCTAAATTCCCAAAGCTTTCTCAGCCTGTTTCTTAGCTAAGGTTTTGGATGTTGAAGCAAACATCCCTCCTTTAGCCAGAGTTCAACTCTCTCAGAGCCTTCACAGTCTGCAGTCTTGGTCTAATTTCTCTCCTGTGACAGTGGAGGACGTTCATTCTCTGCTGACAAGGATCAAACCTTCGTCCTGCCCTCTTGACACAACAATTCCCACCTCTGTCTTCCTGAAAGTGTTCCACGGTATAGGTTCTACTGTTGTTGACTTCATTAATCTTTCTTTGACTTCAGGATCAGTCCCAAAGTTCTTAAAGCATGCTTTAATAAATCCTGTTCTGAAAAAGCCTCATTTGGACCAGTCGGATCCCAAAAATTTCAGACCAATCTCGAAGCTTCCTTTTATTTCTAAAATCTTGGAGAAAGTGGCCGCTGTCCAACTAAATATGTACCTGGAAGAACACAATATATCTGATTCTTTTCAGTCTGGCTTTAAGAGGAACCATTCCACAGAGACAGCTCTCCTAAGAGTCTCAAATGATGTGCTTATGGCAGCTGATTCGGGCCAGTCCTTGTGCTTTTAGACTTGAAATCTGCTTTTGACACTGTGGATCATAACATTTTAATTGAACGTCTTCACAATGACTATGGTCTCTCCGGGTCAGTTTTAAATTGGTTTATATCATATCTTAGTGGAAGAACATTTAATGTGGCTGTCGGTTCTTCAAGCTCTGAAATTAAAGAAATAACTTGTGGCGTTCCCCAGGGTTCTGTACTAGGTCCTATTTTATTTATTTTACATATAATTCCTTTTGGGAAACGTATTAATCAATTTGGCCACATCTCATATCATTTCTATGCAGACGACATCCAGCTCTACTGTTCTTTCACGGACAATGATTACTACAAACTACAAAATTTGCTGAATTGCTTAATGAGCGTTAAAACATGGCTAAACAGTAATCATTTAGTTCTAAATACCCAGAAAACCGAGACGCTTATTTTTGCCCCTGAACATAAAATCCCTTCCATCAGAAAACACCTTGGGTGTCTGAGCTCCTCTGTCCAGTCAAGCCTCAGAAATCTTGGGGTGTTGTTTGACAGGTCTATGTCCCTGGAAGGTCACTCAAAACAGATAGTGAAAAACTGTTTTTATCATCTGAGGAACGTGGCAAAATTAAAAAGTATCCTGTCTCGATCAGACCTGGAAACAATTATCCATGCTTTTATTTCCTCTTGTTTAGATCACTGCAACTTTATTTTTACCTGTTTTAACAAACGTTCCCTAAACCGTCTTTAACAGGAACCAGTAAACGGACACACATCACTCCTCTCTTGTCTGCTTTACATTGGTTACCTGTCAAATTTCGGATTGATTTTAAAATTCTGCTTTTAGTTTTTAGAGCCCTGCATGGTCAAGCTCCGACGTACTTATCTGACCTTTTAACCCCATACTCTTTGGCCCGGTCATTGAGGTCTTCCAACCAGAATCTTTTAAGCGTTTCAAAAACCCACTTTAAGACAAGAGGAGATTTGTCATTTCAAGCCGTTGCTCCTCGTCTTTGGAACTCCCTCCCATTGTCGCTGCGTCAGATCGACTCCGTTGAGTGTTTGAAATCTCAGATCAAGACGTATTTATTTAGAAAAGCTTTTAGTTTGATTTTGTCCTAGTTTTACCACATTTTACTGTTTTGTTTTACTATTACTTATTGTATTTTATTACTTTTTCGTGTTTTGATATGATTTTATGCTCTTTGTAAAGCACTTTGTGACTCACTCTGGCAAAAGTGCTATAGAAATAAAGAAATTCTATTTTACTCTATTCTGAATGACTAACAGACTCGTCTGTGACTCTGTTGTCTCTGAGTGTCCGGAGTGTTTAGAAAGAAATTATTTAAAATTCTTAAAACTTTTTTTTAAAAAATGGTCTTACCAAAAATTTTTATTTCAAGAAAAAAAATTGTTGTCACTGAGAGAAATGTTCGTAACCCTTGTGCTATCCTAGGCACTTTAACATTGAGAGTGGGGTCATCTAAACCCACTAGACAGAGCTCTGAACCTTTTTTCTTCAATGATTTGTGATCTTCACTGGTGTCCATGGATTACATGAAATCCTCTCCACCTTTATCCACCTTTGTCATGGTATGGAGAACACGTCAATGTAAGGGGGGGGTCATAGGATAGCACAAGGGTTAAATCAAGAAAATTTTGCTCTGAAAAGCTTCTTAATAAGATTAATTTTCTTGCAAGACATAAAAAGACAATTCTTGCAGTTGGAAGAGTAGACCTCCAGCAGCCTGTATGTCCTTGTACCGGTGCATTATTTATTTATTTTATTGGTTTTATTTATTTTTATTGAATGTATCGATTTTTATTGATTTTGTTCTGTTTGTTTTAGTTTGTTGTTTTGTTTTATTTATGCATTGTTCAGCACTTTGGTCAGCTTCTGCTGTTTTATAAGCACTTTATAAATAAAGTTGACTTGACTTGACTTATGGGACCAAACTTTATTCCAGTGCACGCTGACTAAAGTGGGCTAAAGGGCACAGCGGTGGCCCAAATCTGCCTCTTCTGTAGCTTCCAATCAACGCGCTCTTGACAGAAAGTGCACGTTTGTAGGTATCAGTTCCTGATACAATGGAAGGAAGTGCGTCACACTGACTCCTCGAGACAAAGAAGAGCGGAACGCTGCTGGGGTAAAAGCAGCAGCAGAGAGAGAGAAGGGGAAACGCTGGAGTGTGTGGTGGAAGAAGTGAACAAACATGGGGGTTCAACAGGAGAAAAGTGGCCACCTGGTGCGGGACCCTGACGTGGCTTCCACTCCCACCTGACCGAGCGAGCGAGCGAGCGAGTGCCTGCTCCAGTGGAAGACAAACAAAACCCTGAGTGCTTTGCTTTGGTTCTCCTGTGAGATGTTTTCCTCGCTGTTGACCCAAACAGTCAAGTCAAAAATGCAGCAGCAGTTCTCACACAATGAGTGTGTTCATCTCAGCGTGGCGACGATGACGGCGTGTGTTGGTGATGCTCTGCAGGAATGTTAATGGGGCCCGTCTGAGCTGTCCTGTTGTTGGAGCTCAGACCCCAAAACCTGCAAAGGAAACCAGAGTTAAACCAGGAAAGATGGAACAGTTTGATGTTTGTGACGATGCCTTTTTTGTTTTGTTTAATGATGGTTTCCATTTTACTTAATTTCCTTAGTTTGAAAACCTCTGATTAAGTCGACATAACACAGGCTGGAAATATGACCTAATTCTTTGCTCATGTGGGTTTTTTTCTCAGGAAGTGGTAAAACTGTCATCACGCTCATGTTTTGAACGTATCCATCCACCCAGCACCCTCATTTGTTGATCTTTTTGGAGCGAAGCAGATTTTTTTGGTTCTTTCCTCTCCTGCAGAATCATTTCTCCTCATCTGGATCATTGGAGGAAACTCTTTTGACCCATGATCCCATCCTCTCATAGTTTGTCAGATCTGCAGCAGCAGCTCAAATGTGTCGCTCATGATGTGATGTGAACAGAAATCAATCCTTCTAAAAGCTCAGAATGCTTCTCCAGTCCCTGAGAAGACATGAATACCTCATTTAATCCAGATTACAGGGAGGAGATTCTGCTACTCAGTGTTTTTGGCATTAATTACCCACTAAAGGCAATAATAACTTCAGGATTAATTTTTTCCCCTTAAATTATTATTATTATTATGAAGTACATCTTTTCTCTTTAAACAGATCCCATTTTTTCAGATGTCTGAGTTTCTGTCCTACAACGGAGTATTTGGGCACATTAAAATAAAATAAAAAAAACAAATATATGGTATGAGAATAAAATCAAAATGTTAGGAGAATAAAGTCGAACAATTACGAGAAAAATGTAACAATTTACGTGATGAAAGTTTGTCATTTATGCATCAAAAAGCCATAAATTTCTAAAGACAAAAGCAAGTTTTTCCTGAAAAGAAAATGTCACATTTAGCTTAAATGGTTTCAGCAAAGACAATCTAACGTCATGTGTTGGACGTTTGGACGTGTTGATTTGATTCTTGTCAAACGTTGACTTTTTGGGAATAATTGTACGACCTTTGTCTCATATCTTTTCTTTTATGAGGATCCAATCCGCTGCTGCTCTCTTCACTGACTGTCAGATAAAACAGAGATCTGACCAAAAAAATCAGGAGCCTGAACTTCACTGACAGGAGGTGCGGCAGACGTGCATGGGGAGGTCAGAGGGGTGAGGGAGCGGGTGGAGCGGCGCCTCCTTCCTGGTGTCCTCGTCTCTCCTTCTCTGCAGCCTCTTTCTCTTCCAGCTCAGTGGAGGCTTAATGTGAGTGTTGAAAAGTGGAAAATTTAATTAGGCCGCCAAAGGGGCTTGTGTCACTCGGCACGAGACGTCCCCCCACCCCCACCCATTAACACCCCCATCCCCCCCGACGCTCAAACCCTTGATCTTTCCTAACAACCCCCCCTCGTTCACACCGATTCTGCTGCTCTCACTCGTCCTCTGAGACGTGACCTTGTGGGTCAAAGAGGCAAGCGGAGGTCCGCAGTCGACTGCAGCGGGTGAAGTGGGTGTGAAGGCGTGGGTAAACACTCGGAAGCGGGAGGTCGCTGCTCCTCTGGTCTCTCTGCACCGTGTGACGTGACATGCTGCTGCTGCAGCTCCATGCCGCCGCTGCTGCAGCTTCATGCCGGAAGGAAGGAAACTGCTGGAAGATGAGGTGTTCTTGATCTCAAACAGATCCTAAAGATCCATGAACCTCTTACCGCTTGTTAAGTTTGTTTTAGAGAAGCCGGAGCAGTGATCCAAAACATTTAAGCTAGGTGACCGGAACTTCTTGTTTTAGGCGTGCGGTTATCACTGTGGATTATCACATTTTCATCCACACTCAGCAGCCAATCAGAATCGAGTATTCACCTGGGCCGTGGTCAAATCATAATAGAGCTGTGAAAGAAAAAGTCTGGAGCAGGATTGGCCAGATTTGCACCCACTGTGAGAACAGGAGCTTTGTATCGGGTAGAGATAGTCCAGTGTGAACACCGTTTGTTCAAAATGAGTTTGACAATGTGCATCACATGCCTGCTGTCAACGCAGCATTCAGGTCCACTCAGGATCTCCTTCAGGCCTTCAGAGACAGACCCCGTCTCACACCGGATCCTCTGTGATCCACAGAGTTCTTCAGCTCCTTTCACCGCCTCTTGGTCACATTCATTCTGGTCGAACATCTGACCTGCAGGAACCTCCAGACCGCAGGAGGCTTTAGGTCAGCTGGGCATGTGGGGCGTGCACTGAAGGTTTTGCACATTTCTAACTTTTGAGACTCCAGAGTGTCTAAACATTTCATGTTTCCATTCAGGGACACCAACCACGCTGCTGCCCTGAACCTTATAGCCCCTGACCATGAAGTGACCTTGACACACAGCTTCTGCAGGTTTTTGGAACTGAATGTGAAAAACTTCAGAGCATCAGAAAGATCAGAGAGATTTCAGTTCAAACTTCATTTTTAATGTAAATGAAACAATTTTCTTGAGTTCAAAGCCCAAAGTTTAATAAAGAGTAAATGCAGCTAAAACTGTGGCTGAGGGGCGTTTGAGACATTTCATCCTTCAGTGTGAGGGTTTGACTCTGCATGTTGTTCCTTTTTCATGTAATATGGCTTTTAATTCACGATGGAGTAGAACATTTTGTGCTTTCAGCAGGATTTGTTCAGATTTCTGCACTTTTCTTTAAATAAAGAATCGTGTTTGCCATAAATCCCGAGTTAATGACCGGCAATCATTTCAATAGATTGACAGCTCTAATGATGCATTCCAAACTCTTAAAGGTGGAACTTGGCTTCTATTGGTTTTTTTACTCGATGCATCTGCAGATTTTGTGCAGACCAGGTAGAAAAGTATGTGAGCCTGGCTGATCAAAATAAAAAAATGTGGTGATCATAACTGCTCTGCTCAGTGTTAGCATCAAGTTTTCCTCTGAAATGAGAGATAACAGCACAGAAAATATAATATATGGGTTATTTGGACTTTTTTTGTTGGTTTTATCTCTACAGCAACCATGATATGCTTTGGTTGCCTGGGGGTGACGAACACGTCTGTTATTTTTAGAAGAATCTGCAAAAGTAAGCTTTTGGTTTGTTTGGTAACCACGCCCACATTCCTAATATAGTCATTTTGTGTGCCACGGGTTTTCAGAGACAATTCCAAACTGATGCTTCAGCTTCATTTCATGCCCAAAAGTTTCCCTCGATTGGCCAAAAACAACCTGCTCTCATCCTTCACCCACTCCTTTGCTTCATAGATATCCATTTTTCCAAGGTGGGAGGAAGCCGCGCACGGAGACGGGGAGCGGCAGTGAGTGACAGCTGCGGAGGGGAGAGGGAGTCCTGTCACTTCCTGTGGGTGCATCAGGCTGTCATCTCACCTGACAGGTCTATCAGTGTCTACAGCTGATCAGGAGGCTTCCCTCAGCCTGACAGGCTGAAAGCACGGCCCTGAAATCCAGAGTGACAGCTCCTCAGGTAGCTGAGGCTGCTGGGAGGGAGGCTTCTTTTAATGTTAACTTTATGATTTAAGAATGGAATATTTCTGAAAGAATTCCATGCAAAGGAAGGATAAACAGCAGTGGTCTCCAACCTGTTTCAGGCCACAGACTATTTTTATGTCAGACTGTTTTTTTACGGACTGGTCTGCATGACGCTGACGTCACATGCACCGTGTCTGAATTCCCTCTCAACCCCCTAAAAAACTGCAGAGCGCGGGACTATCCAGCAATTCGGACACCATGCTCACTAGTTTTCTTGTAACCCTTGTGCTATCTTAGGCACTTTAACATTGGGAGTTGGGTCATCTAGAGCCACTAGACAGAGCTCTGAACCTTTTTTCAATGATTTGTGATCTTCACTGATGTCCATGGATTACATGAAAATCCTCTCCACCTTTATCCACCTTTGTCATGGCAGGAAGAACACGTCAATGTAAGGGATGGGTGATAGGATAGCACAAGGGTTAAGAAACTAATGGATGGATTTTCCAAAATAAAACTTCCTTCAGAATCTGATGCAGGTTGTGTTTTTTTTCTCTGCGTCCCGATGACCAACTGTTCCATGGATCCGTATCGGTCCACAGCCTGGAGGTTGGGTACCACCGCTGTGAGGAGCCTGTTGGAGCTGCCGCTCTGCAGCCAATCGAGAGCGATGCTCCACACAGGAACAGGAAGTCGAGCTTTAGCTGATCACTAAAAAGGCCCGTCTTCATTTTTGGCCTCAAAGAAAGGTTTGACAAAAGCTCCAACAACAAGCTCATCAGGGACATCATGACAACATGAGGATAATATGGAAAAAGCTCCAGAGCGAGGACTCATTTGATCAGCTTAGCGGCGCTCTCCTGGCTTCCACGCTCAAGGAGTAATTAGCAATTAGCAGGAAGCGACTTATCTGTTCAGGTGGGCAGGAGCTTTTTCGCTGTGGCTCAAGTCCTTTCAACAAACTCTGAGTTTCTTTGGAACCTAAGCAGTAATTCTGTCTTTTTCACATCTCTGGGCCATTTTTGTGTTTTTTTTTTCATTTCAAATTCCCAGATCAAACAGGCTGCAACCAAAAGCCCCAAATCCCCCCTCCGCTCTCCTCCTCCTGGTCTCTCTTTCCAAAATTAGTTAAGCCTCTCAGATCCATCATCCTCAACATGGCTCACATCAACAACCCGGCGCTCGCGAGGGAAGAATCTCCCTCCCCCTGAAGGTGAGACGGGAACAGAGATGTCGCTTTGACACAGCAGAAAGCGTCTAACGGTCAGCCAGTTTCCTTCTCTCTGGGCTGCAGAGGAAACAGAAATGAAGACGGACTCGGCCGACGGGCCGGTCCATCCATCCGGACGTAAACAAAGTCCAATAAAGCGGCTGACTGCCTGCCTGCGCTGCCCGCTGACAGATCCAGGCCTTCATCCCTGCAATGACTGTTTGTCATGTCAGCTCACATGATTCAGGGTATTTAATCATTCCCTCCTTTTCTTCATCGCTCCTGCATGTTTCCCTCCATCCGCCTTCGCTCTCTTCAGAAGTTCCTGTGATGACTTTGACTTCTGGGTGAAGCCAGGAGCAAACTCTGGGTTGTGGCCCCATAAGGTGCTTGTGGCTAAGCTTTAAATGATCCTGTTTAGCACACTTGTCAGTTCTCCAGGCTGGCACGTTGAGATGGGGCTGTCACCAGCGCTGGCTGCTCATCTAATGCTAATGTTGATGTTTGCCGGCTCCTTGAGCTCCTCCACCGGAGACGGCCGGGAAGGAGCTGGAAGCAGGGCTGGGCGAGAAATCGATCGACAAATGTGCCGTTTAAAGTCCCACTCTGATGAAAAGGGTGTGTTTGGTGAGGACATGCATGAAGAAAATTTGGATTAAATTGCATCTCTGAGGATTTCTCTATTAAATTGTTGTGAATCCGAAGCAGACAAAAACATGCCGTTTGTAAAAAGCTTGTAGTTTCCGTACAGCAGACGAGCACCCTGCCCTGCTCCATTCTGATGCATCCATGTGTCCGTCTTTGTTTTCCTCGTCTGAGCGGTCATTTGCCTCTAAACTGTACGGCTGGACAGCTCCAACGCTGCTCCCTATTTTGGTTGAACCAGTAATGTTAGCGTGGAGTTGTTGGGGGGGCTGTGAGTCAGCAGGAGAGCGTGTAAACAAAAGGATCATGGGAAATCAGCACAGGCTTACTCTGCGCCTACAGTCGACCCACAACACAGAGATTTTTGGATTTTGGCTAAAAACAGCTTCATTCAAAGACCACTGGGGACTCGTTTACCAAAGAGGATCTTCTGAAAATTTCATTTCTGGAAAATCGCGATTTGACTCTCCTAGCACTCTGCCTTCTTGGACATTTATTGTTAAAATGGCAACTAGCAAAGAGGAGCTTGTTCCGTTTTCTCAGTTCTACTGAACTGCTTCGGTTTTGGGACTTGGAGCGACAACCTCCAAATCTGTCTGAAGGCCGCGGCTTCCAGAAGTGGGAGTACGACAGATTCAAGGCCTGAAACGGAGGCAGTCTGTGGAGACGCTAACGCTAGCCGCAGCTCACAAAACACCACAAATGTTAAATGTATTTAGTCATTAGTGGTTTTTGTAAAATAAAGAAATAAATACAATAAACGGAGGGAGAAAAAAATGGATTCAAATCAGAAATCACATGGGATTTTTGGTTTTGGCGTCCAGCTCTCAGCCATTCGACTGGCTGCTGAGGGAAAACGGCCTTCACACCTACAATGAGCGCTCATCCAATCCGAGTCCGGCGAGGCATGAAATCTACCGGGACAAAAAAGAAAACAGCCTCATCAATGTAATCATCCTCCGTCCGGAGCTCGTAAGCTAATTCTTCCAGGCTGTAATTATTCCATCTGAGTGCTGCGGTGAGCTCTTAAAGGCAGCTGGATTAGTGGATTTGGAGCATTAGCTCTGAGGGTTGGCAGACCTCTGCACTTTGATTTCAGGGCTGAGCAGCGCATCTTCAAAAGGTGGCGTGAGCAGCACCTCTGCAGGATCATTAACAGTGGATAAATCCGCGTTAAGTTGCTTAAAAGCGTGTAAAGGTGCAGACACTTTCCACACGAGGCTAACTGGATGTGACTTGAGCATTGCGACGATGACACAGGAGGGAATTGTTTACAAATGACTTAAAGGGCTTATGCCAGCTTCAGTCAACATCAGCCAGTGAGGAAAGCTTCCCAGCGCCAGTTCTCCTGCTGACAGGCTCAGGTGATCGACTTTACGCCGTCTGCCTTCAGTGCGAGGCAGCAGGTGGAGACTCCACCTCTGGATGTGGATTTGCAGGCTCTTCTTCACACCGAGGTCCATCCAAAACCCCATCCGGAAGCGTGGCGCCGGGAACCAGCTGTCAGGTTGAACTCTTCCTCGCTGGCGCTCGTTAAAGACGCTACCCATCATGCCGCTTAACTCTCTCCTTCTAAAACAAGCCCCGAGCCCCCAGAAACGAGAGCAGCGCTTCGTCCCGCAGCTGACAGCCGACATGTTTTGAAAGCAGGTCGGGAAAGGTTAGAGCCACGAACATGGAGCGGGGCAGCCAAAAGACAAAAAGAATCTTGCTTTTTAATTATTTTATTAAGATCCCTGATGCTATTAAATGCCCCAGATACATTCACCCTATAGTTCCCAATTAGAGTTGACAGTTGCTGCTTTACCGACAATAAATTTAGCAAAGGGCTGCGCCTTAGGCCAGGAAGGACCCCTAACTATGACCCTCATATTTAATGATGAAAACAAGCGGGCGCACACTCCGCCTCCCTCACACGAACACACACCGCCGTCCGCCGGCGTGCTCCCAGCAGAGGTCTGCAGCTCTGCCTCTGTTTGACAGCGGATACATTTGAGGCTTCTGATAACCACGGTTGCTCCGACCGACGGGCGTATTTTTGAACTCAGCTTCATGAAATCCCATCCTGACAGCTTCACCGTCACAGATCCAGATATAGTTGCACTGCAAAAAGAAGTCCAAAATTCTTTTTCTCTCAATAAAATCTGCCAAAAAGGAGAATTCTAACTGAAACACGTTTTCTCAAACTAAGATTATTTTGCTGTTGAAAAACTTTCTTGATTCGATTATTTGGGTTCGAGTGAGAAAATGAGCCAAAAAAACGGTCTTTCAGGAACAGGAGATGTTTTAATGACCCATCGAGCAAATAAATGACATTTTGAGCTGAATTTATTCTGCTGAACATGTTTCCTGTGATTCAGTGATGAACACATGGAGGTCTGCTGCTACGTGCTGCTTCACATCTGTATGTTGCGTCAATGTCTGCTGTGTCATAACTGAGAAGTTTGAGCCTCACACCCCTGACAAAAAATGCACAGTTTTTAATCTGCACCACCCCTTTAAATAAACCTACTAATATTTTTAGAGCTAAAATGTTTCTTAAATATGAATCAAACACAAACAACTGTACGGATATTGATTTGTTGGTATCCTGCTGCAAACGCATAAATGACTGCAGATCTAAAAGTGGAACCGCCACACTAGTCGGCGCTTCCTCCGACCGGGCTTTTCTTCACAGAGCTTCTCCAAAAGAGTTTTTCACATTAAGAGTTCAGGAAAAACAAGAACACAGGAAATATGTTTAGCTAGAAATCCTTTGCAACTAAACCCGTCTGTCTGTACAGTAACACGTCTGCAGAAAATAAAGGATGCAAAAAAGCTAGTGAGGAAAAACTTCAAAAATCCAGTGAGGAAAAAAAAATATCTGCATTTCTGGATATCTTTGCTTAAGTGGAGGCAGATTATTGCCTGTTTTTCGCACGTAGTCTCTCAGATGAAGCCAGAGTCGGCCGTGCACAAACCCTGCAGGCGCGCCCAGCCACAGGGAGCTACAGCTTCCCGTTAGCAAAGGCTCCTTCCTGGAACTGGGGAATGAAGTTCTTGAAGTAGACCCTGCAGGGGGAACACAGACGGGGTGGGGGGGACGTCAGCATCCAAAAATGTGGGTACAGTGTTCCCTCCCTATATTCGGGGTTCACCTTTCGCAGATTTTTTTAGTGCAATTTGCAGGCTTTTCCTTTAGCTTGTTTGTTTTTTCTCAGCGTTCTGCTTCCTGATTGGCTCGTCAGTCAATCTTATGTAAATCTTCATCCTGATCAGATCTTTGCTTTCAGTCTGTAATACTGGACCTCATTTTCTATAAATGTGTGAAAATGTTCATGTGTGTGAGGAGTTTTACAGCCTTAAAACTCCTGTCGTTGAATTTGCAGATTTCACCGATAGCGGTTACTTTTAGAACGTAACTTCTGCGATAAACACGGCAACATGAGACCTGAGTGGACTCAAAAAGGCAGAACGTTTCTGTAGACACAGAACGATGACTCTGCACCTTTTTGAACATTTCAGACAGTAAATTTCATTTAGCTGCAGATTCATTATTTTAGCAAGTGACACAAAGAAATGATCGTACAGGTTTTGATCTCCACACTGATCTGCGTGGATCTGAGTCAGTATCACTAACTAAATGACTTCTTTGTGCTTCAGTGCTGGAAAAGCCAAAGTCCCATCAGAAACTTTCAAACCTTTGAAATAATAATTAAATATTTATCTTTCAATTTAGGCTCAGAATCAAAACTGTTGGGAAGCTTATGCTTAAAAAAATATCAAAATGCAGAAAGAAAGTGTTTACGAAGTAGAAGAAGAAGAATCACAGAGAAAGGAGAAAAATTCAAAAAAAAAATTCAAAGAGTTTATCATGACTTAGGACAGAAAACTAAAGATCCCAGGACAACCCCAAAAAGAAAAGAATAAAGTGTGAGGGTCCAGAGCCAAAAAGTCTAGTTTCTGCAGAAACATCTTTAAGCTCAACCTGGAAAAGGTGGAGCCACAACAGAAAGCTGTTCTTTGGTCAGAGGAGGGTCTTTGCAGATCCTCAACATTTCCAAATGTTTATGCTGATATCCAATAACAGATATTCAACAGTCAAACATTTGAAGATGTGGGCGGACACAGACTAGTGTTTTGTGACCATCAAATGTCTGCTTCTTTCAGGGAGAAAACTCAAATCCTCGTCCGGGTTTGGAGGTAGCAGTGACATACTTTGCCCTCTTGGCCATCTCGTTGCCGTCCCACCGCGGGCTGTAGGGGTACGACGTCTGCACCTGGGAATACAGCTGGCCGCTGCTGGTGAAGTGGTAGACAGACTGGAAGGTGAGGGTGGGCTGGTCCCTGGGGAAGTACAGCGGCAGATCCACTGCAGGGCGCAGAGGGACAGGAAACGTCAACAACAGCAGATTGCATTTTTCAAAGTACCCGTTTCTACGGGAGGAGGACTCGTACCGTGCACCAGGAAGCAGAAATCTTTCCACATGAGAAGAAGGGTGAGCTTAGTGAATCCCTCAGCGTCGTACTCCACCACGCCCCTGCAACATCCACACACGGATTACGCCCATGTCTTCTCCACGGTTACATTAATGCTGAACTCACTGGCGTCCCTTCAGTGGACGCTTCGCTGACTTACATCCCAAAGTGACTGAGAAAGGCGGCGATGTACTCCCTCCTTTTGTAGTAGCCTTGAATCACATACTGCACCTGCACAGGACACAAGAAGGTGTTTGTACCACTTCTAAAGCAGACACAGAGAACCAGTTCCATCCGTCAGCAAACGGTCCTGGATCCACTTAGTTGGGACGAATAACAGCTGGATGTGGACCAAAGATGATTCTGACAGTTTCCATTAAAATATGTTTCAATATCAAACAACTTCCTGCGCGTGACGCAACAATAAAACTATGTTGTTTAAAAACGTGCAGTTTGTAACATTTTCAAGTCCTGTTTTTTTTTTTTTTTTTTACCAAAAATCCTTTTCTTATGTTTCACCTGCAAAAATAATTTAAATAAATGATATAAAACCCAAACAGAGCTGAGTTTAAAGTTGTGGCTAGTGTAATGTGGTGGAGGTATTTCCCCAAAAGAACTATTGGTGTCACAACAGGGTTCACCGCAGGACTAAGATGCTGCAGACGTCCTGCTCATCACTGGACTGAATGAGGAAGTCGGATATCTGTGATAAGCAACACCTGACAGTAGACGAGTCTCACATCTGTAGATTTGATCAAACACCCTCAAAGATAACAGGGCCCCCAGGTTAGCTTGATTCAGAGGCTTAAGCTTTAGTCACAACTGCCCTTAAGGGTGGAAACGAGCCGTCTGTGGACGAAAAATGGGCAAATCTGTATGGGACACACAGATGGCCGTAGCAATTATCAAGGTCATAGATGGTGAACCCCTATAGAGAAAATGTTCCATTTTCATGACATCCCTTTAGGTGGCTTTATGAGCCTCAAGGGAACCGAAAGACACGCCTCTACGGCCCCAACAACCCAAAAACCTGCAGCACCCGTACAGTTCAACCCCCGTCCGGGGGAGATGTGACTAAGGCTTACACAGGAAATACACCGTGTTTACCTCCCTGTGTGCATGTGGTTAAAGGGATCTCTGGATCACTGAACTTTCGCAAAGATATTTGAACCGTTTTCCTGCCTCCATGTCAATAGTAATAAGAGCCAAGTCGTCTGATTGGTTGCCTGAAGTCATTAGTGATGCAAGACAGGTGACCTTGCTCTGCAGGCATCCAGAGCATGTCTGTGCCCACAACTGCCTCGCCTGTACATCCACTTATTGTTTCTACAGTATGTCTGAGTCAAAGTAATCGCTGTAACACTTTAGGAGGATGTGAAGAGTTTGTTTGAAGTCTTGGAGCCTTTAAAAAAACACATACATGCTGCAACACGTGTGTTTAAGGATTTGTTACAATCACGTCCGGTTGATCTAATATCTCATTTCATTTTAAGGTAATGACACTTGACTATCTGTACCCTTACTCAAAAAAAGTACCAACATATTTTGACTGACAACCATCAACTGCTTTGTTTTCTCCCAGTAAACATCTATTCTTTTTAACCAGTCCTCTGGAAAACAGGAATTGAATGAATTCATCAGTCTGATGAGTCATGTGTCCTCTCCTGAGAGTGATAGTGAAAGCCTCATGAAAGTTAACTTGGCACAACTTTAAGATTGTGCCTCTGACAAAAGAAAAGTTTACAACATGTTTCAGTTCTATTATTGACATTTGGAGTTTCTCATTCTGGTGGCCTTTGAGGGATAAACCCACTTTTTTTTAATTAAATAACTGACAGTTAGCTGGTAACCATATTTAATTTACATAGGATTGCAAAACTGTATTGTCAGTCTTTTAAATTTTGAGTAACATAAAGTAGTTTTATTTTGTTAAATATTTCTTTTCAAATCCTATATTTTCAGTTGAGTTAAATCAAAGGAACCAATCACACTGGACACTTGTTAAAAGTAAAGATCCATTTTGACATGTTTCAGATTGGTAGTGGCATAGAAGTAATTAGAAAATAAAAAGAAATAATCTTTCTCAGTAAAAAACATTGCCTCATCGATGTGCACATTGAAGTTGTTTCTCTTTGCTCCTACCAGCATTGAATCGTCTTTCTGATCTGAGATAAAACAACCCCAGAGTGTATTTTCTGGATCAGCTCTTAGATCTGTTGCCACTTTCAAAGACTCGTTGGGCAATAAAGGAGAAAGTAAAATTCCTAAGTTCCCTCCTATTTATTCATGTAGACCCCTGGGAACCGTAAAAAACCTGCTTAAGTGTGCCAGTTCACACTGTACTACAGAACCAAGAAGGGATTTAGCAGGTTAGACTTCTCGCAGTCAAAACACGTACGGCGTATGTATAAGAGGTGGAACACAAAGGAGGGAGAGGTGGATCTGTACAGGTGTGGCAGAGGATGTGGAGCAGGTTTTGATGATCAAGGACAGGGATGGAAACGTGTTGACAGGTTCTACAAATCAAATCAAACTTTATTTATTAAAAAAAGTGCTTCTCAAACATTGCGCAACTCGAAGCACTTTAACATTTAGAACAAAAAAAAAGACAATATTACAATAAAAACCCATCCCAGCCATCACCCTTCCCACTCCCCTCCGTTAAAACGTACAACCCATGACCCCACACACAATAAATACTGATAAAATTAACTACTAAAAGAAACTGACTGACAGATGAGGCTAGACAGGAATCTCTGTGGATCAGGATGTTTGCAGATGACATTGTGATCTGTAGTGAGAGCATAGATCAGGTGGAGGAACATAGAGATGTGGTTTGCTCTGGAAAACAGAAGAATGAAGGTCTATGTTTACATGAGAGGAACTCATGTGGAACGGTGAGGTTACAGGGAGCCGATGTGGAGAAGGTGGAGGACTTCAAGAAAAACAGAGTTTGGGGTAAGGGGTGGAGAGATGTGTGTAAACAGGTTGGAATGGGTGGAGGAAAGTTTCAGGTGTGATGTGTGACAATAGAGTATAATTAAGAATGAAAGTAAAGGTGTAGAAGATGGTGGTGAGAGCAGCATGTTGTTGGTTTAGACTCTGATAGAGAGACAGGAGGCAGCAGAGATGAAGATGTGGAGGTTCTCTTTGGGAGAGACTAGGATGGAGAGGATCAGGCATGAATCCATCAGAGGAACAGATCATGGTAGATGGTTTGGACATGTTGATAATGATCTTGGTAAAAAGATATTGAGGCTGAAGATGATAGGATAGAGGTCTAGAGGAAGACCAAGGAGGAGCTTCATGGACGTAGTGAAGAAAGACACGAGGAGGCGACTCCTGAAGGGACAAAGAAGATGAACTAATACTGTAGACACTGATGTTGTGTGCTGTCTGCTCCACATTAACTGAACACTCATTTTGAATGAAGGAAAGCACAGATCAGCGGTCTGGATTAATATTAAAGACAGAGGGCAGACGAGTCGAGACTCCAGACGTGCAGACCAGAGTGTGTAGACATGAACATCAAAATGTCTGGAGAACAAATGCAAACTTCCTTCCAGTTTGCGTTCAACAATGCAGGACAATGATATTATCTTTGATATTTCTGATCACGCAGCACAGCGGACATCACTGCATCACAGACACATTAAAATGGGTAGGTGATACTCCTGTTTACTGTCTAAATGAGCATTTTTAATGCGTCAATGAGCTGTGTTAACGTGGAAATCAGTACAAATGCTAAATACATTATATTTGCTGTTCAAAGTGTTTGTTAAGTGATTTCCTGTCATTGTTCTCACACACAGCATGAAAATATATTAAAGCATTTAAATACTATCACATAATACCATGAAACATTTTTAAACACAACATTTTTATGGTTCATACTGGACTCGGTCTGCCTCTGTTGCCCATCAGACTACCTCTGGAGGCGGATTGGCGACGGAACGAAATATGGCGTAAATATCCGTAGAATTGTCAGCTTTTCAACCAACAGAACGGGTGGAGCTATTTCTTCAGGACGGTATGTCACCGCCTCAAAGTACATCAGCAGAGTTTTCACAATCATCCCGTACTGCTTCTAAAAACACGTGCTGACAGCTTGAACATCATTTCTTTTGTCAAATCCTCTTTATCTGCTGTTGACACAGTTCTGCTCAATTAGGGCTTCCTTTAGGCAGGGTTAGCTTCCTCTGACAGAAAAAAAAACTTGAAAAACCTGAACCATCCAGACCTGTTGGGTATTCTGCTAGTCAGATACCAGGTGAGCGGGAAGAAATGGAGGATTTTTGTGAGGATTATGAGTTGGCCTCCCTGTGAGGGCTTGGGGGATGGGAATTCTCCCTGAAGGAAATGGCATTACAACGCATTCGCATTGCATCTACTTGTCAACCTGCAGAGGCCAAAAAACACTCAGACGGAATATGGAGGTCAGCCAGTACGCCCACGCTGGCAGACAACAGCCAAGCGCACTTAAATACACACACACACACACACACACACACACAAACACAGGACACCCTTCAATGGAGCTAAGCTTTCGCTTCACAGAACAAGCAACAAATGAGTCGTACATCTGCCAATCACCCACATTAGGAATATGGACACATTTATTATTAAAGAGCTGCACACAGTGCCAAAGGACTTGCTTTCCTTGGAATTCCTTTACCTTGTTGGTGAGTAATTGGCACACTTGAGGGACATAATCAATTAGGCATCCTCCACTGGGAAATGCTGGAATATGAAGTGCCGAAGAGCCTCCCAGAGCACTGGAGAAGGAAAAAAAAAACAGCCTGTCAGTGTGGAAATCATTCTCAGTAAATAAAGAAATAACATGCATTAGACCGTTTCTGTTTATAAGTTAGGTCCACAACTCTCGAAGCAGTCCAAGAGTGCATGACTAACTTCATTTATGATAAAAAACTGCGCAAAAGGATTTCACAAAAACGCAAAAATAAAGCTGAACCTAATAAATAAAAGAAGAAAAAGAAATCTTTTAAGAAGAAAAACAAAGACTCAAAGATGCCACTGGCATCCTGCTCAATCTGCTGCCCTCGTTTGGTTATTTTTTTGACGTCTATCTGATTTAATTCTGCAGTACAGCTCCATTAGTGATTAGTCCACGCTTATTTAATCAGGAAATATGCTGCTGCAGCTCTCCAGTGACTAACCAACCATAGTAGTCACTGCATTTTTCCTGATCTGGGGCAAAACAGAGGGAATACCCCGAGGATGGGTTAAAGGTCCCAGAAAACGGCTTTAATGCTTTAAATGCCCATTTTAAGAAACATAAAGGGAGGAAGCGGGGGTTGGGGGTGGGGGGGTCTTCTGCTACTTATGATTTTATTGTTCATTATGGCAGAGCAGAAATATGAAATTTTTAACCTTAAATTGACCGTTTACAATGCCAAACATGTACAGATGTGCAAATTGTACAGATTTAGTTTACATCACGGAGAGGGGAATATTTCAGCTGCTTTTCCCTTTTTAAATGAAACAAAATGAGAACTAAATGCAGGATTTGTAAGTTCGAATCTGCTTTGTTCAATCCTTTTAACCTGACAGTCATGACAGAATCTTTCAAATGAACAGAATGTTGAAAGCTAAAAAAATAACGTCACAGCTGAAGAGTTGCACAAGATCCCACAAAACTTTAGTTCCAAAGAAATGCTGTGGGAGAAGTGAGTAAGGTGGAGCAGAGGAGGGATTGCTTCACCCAACTGACATGAGCTAGAGTCACATTATTTTTCATAACAGAGGTCAGGACAGAGTCATAGATGGCCCAACTGGTTTCTTTAGAAAGATGATGGAGTGCAGGAAAGGTTTGGCTGACAGGAAACCTGACTTAAGAAAAAAAAAAAAACCTAAGTGAAGGAGAAGGCCACAAATATTTGGATAGGAATATAAAATCCTTTACCGCCCTGTGCTCTGCTTAACAGTTAATTTGGCTCATTTCGAGGCATGGAATTGCACCATTTTCACTGTCCAAATGCATTTTCCAAAAAACCCCCAACCACCGTTTCCAGCAGGCCGTGTGAGGATAATTAGCATTAGTCGGCACCAACAAATGGTCGATTTAAAAAGGCTTACAGACGAGAGCACAGAAGCCTTTGGAAATGGAAGTCTAAATGATGCTCATCTACCCACCCACGAATCTAAAAATAGCCCTATATCATTCAGATGGAAATGCAGACAGAGGCACAAAATACATGCTTGTGTGTTTGTCATTCATTTGTCAGTAGCAGGCATCTGAATATTGTAGATTTCAGTTTTATATTTATTTAATAAAACCCTATTAGGGGAAAAAAAGAAACTAAGAGTGCAGGAAAAAAAGACGCTTTGCTTTGCAGTTGAACCTGGATTGGTGTTGCATTTATGTTAAATCTGGGCAGAAGTGATGCTTATCACAGATTTAGACATAAATGTACTTATTTGTCTGCATATGAGAGACGGCAATTTGAAATAATTTTCCTATGAGCGCATGAACGATGGCTTTTAATTCCTATTTATTTCAAGGATTCCATCTCCAAAGTAGCAAAGTCATTTAAGGCACAAAAAAAAGGAAATGCTCCTCCCCACCACAGCAAAAGGGCAGAATAATAGATTTACAGTCTTTGAGCAAGGCACTGAGGTGTAGTTTGACAAACGCACGAGCATCACTGGACTGATTTTCCTCTTGGATCTGAGCAGAGCAGCCAGACACCACCTTTCACACTCTAATGGTGCAAACAACCAAATTATTTCAATTTGCAACAGACAGAAATTTGGTCAAACCGTCCTTCCTTCTCTGAGCTCTCAGCAGCAGGAGGGGAAAGGGGGCGGGGTTGCTCCACGCCAACTGTCCTGCCCTCAACTCAGAAGTGAATTTCTAATGAAGCAACGCTGCTCTACGGAAACTATGTTCTAGAAAACAACAAGTTCTTTGATTTTTTGGGAGTGGGACTGTAAATACAATAGGAACAGAGCCAGCAAGAACATATATGGAGCTGAAAGAAACAAAAGTCTCAGCTCACTTCATGCAGGAAATTCAGCCTTTAACATTTCTGTTATTATTTATCATTTTTGAAACTCTGCTGTTTGAAAAGCTCCACTCCTACAGAGAGCAGCACACATTTGTCCTCTTCATTCCCATTTCTTTCCTAAAGTCCTTTCCTAAGACGAGCCCAGAATACATTTCATACCAGTGAACCAACAGAGCCTTTACATTGATGTAATGTAGTAAGTATATTTCACTCTTTGTACCTGTCCTGGTTATGACTTACCATTATAATGCTAAAGATGTATTAAGATGAACTTAGTTATCACATTTAGTGCAGCATATCCATTGTTTGTTTTTGGCCTTAATCTGTGTGTTTGGGTTCATCTCATTCTTAACCTTATAGTGATGACTGTAACTGCTATTTACTGTTAGAGCATCGCAAGCTATACCTCCATATTTGCTTTTTCCTTCGTGTTTTCCTTATTTGAGTTAATTGTTGGATTTCATGAAATGATCTTGATGTTCAATTGTGCTGCATTAATCATTAAATCAACTTTTATGTAAGGGTTATGAAGTATGGCATGCGTTAAAAAGTAATAATGCATACTTCAAAGCCCATTAACCCGTTTATACCATGGTCACTTACATAAGCAACAAATATTAATCAGGTTTTAGTCCTTAATTTTTGTTTTTTTTTCCAATTTGGATCGCTTTTCTCACAAAAAGCGGACTATTTGTTACATCACGCCGCACCACCGCTGCAGTCAAGATTCGGCGATATATGTATGCTGATCTTTCCGATGGGTTGAATAAAGCATCAGTTCAGAGAGAAAGTTCTCCTCTTCCCGTTTGTTTTTGTCCAGATGATGAAGCAAAAGGTTTTTTTAAAGAAGCTGCCGCAGGAATACAAAACATTTAAGCTAGCTGACCGGAACTTCTTTTTTCACCGTGCGGTTATCCTGTGGTATATCCAGTGATGAAAGTCAGGCCAGGAAAAATTCCCTGAACTTTTCTTTGAGCGTTATGGCGGCGCGGAGCGAAATTTTTGAAAAATACTTGGTCTTAGATGCATTCTGGTACATTCTGGCAGCTAGTTATTCACTTCTTAATCAAGAAACTAAGACTAATTGGAGCATCATGATTTGTCATTCAAACCCCTAGTTTGACTAACCATGACTTGCTGGTCCTGAAAAAGAATTTAGATAATTGCTAAAAGTAACACAATCCTACAATCTAAGCTTTTCCTTAAAGCTGCAAAACATACAGTGGCTAAAATATAGTAACATCAAAGCCCCAAATGGCAAAAAAAACACCAGTAACTATGATATTCTATGAAAGTATCTCATTTATTTGAACGATTTCTGCTTTAGAAATACTGTTTTCTCAAACTATAATTATATCAAAATATGGGATCTGCTTTAAACTATCTTTCTATAACATAATACATAAATTCCTTAACACCAATACTTAGTAATCTGGGAAATATCAAAGCATACAAACAAAATTAAACATTGTTAACATTCTTTTTTAAGGGAGTGTGGGTCCAAACCACCAAATACTTATAATTATAATTAATGTCAATAATATGTTTTTGAGCAAAACTGAACTAAATAATTGGTAATTAGGAATAAATACAAATAAATTAGATAAAGAAATGTATTCAGATGTTTCAGTTTTGATCAATGTGGTCTGTTATTCTGCAGTCAGATCAAGAAAATCTACAAGGGGGGTTTCAAACAATGTATAAGCATGTTTCATACAATGGTCCGGTGGAATACTCGATTCTGATTGGCTGCTGGGTGTGCATTAAAACCTGATTCCGGTCACCTAGTTTAACTTATTGTATCACTGCGCTGGCTTCTTTTAAACCTTTTGCTTCACCATTTGGACAAAAACAAGCAGTAAGAGGTGAACTTTCTCTCTGAACTGATGCTTTATTCAACCCATCGGGACGATCAGCATCTATATATATATCGCTGAATCTTGACTGCAGCGGTGATGCTGCGCGACGGACTATGTGTTACGTGATGCGTCGCGATATAGTCCGCTTTTTGTGAGAAAAGCAATACAAATCGGGAAAAAAAAATTAAGGACTAAAAACTGGTTGATATGTATTGCTTTTGTAAGTGACCGTGGTATAAGCGGGTTAATGGCCTCAGTGTGCGTTATTACTTTAACGCACTTCGCGGAGGCAACCGTCCGACGTGAAAAAAGTAATAATAACGCACACTTCGTCAGCCATTACCCTAATCTCTGCATAATTTCCACCGTAACTAATTGTATTAGAACGGAGAGTGAAATTCTGAACAACAGTTGTACTCACCTCCAACATATTTGTCTTGTGAACGTACGTTGAAAAGAAATCGCCATATTTGTCTTTTTCCTCCAGCCAAGACCACTCAAATTTGTCTTTATCTTCTTCTCACAACTGAGGTCGTGACCAAGCTCAATAATGACGATGCCCACCATTATTTTAACACAAATTTAATCGCACACTCTTGAGATTTGTTTGTGAAAGTTTAGCGTGTGTCCGCTGACCACATGGTACAGACGGAGCCAATTAGAGCCGTCGACGCATCCAAAAGCAACTAAAACGTCCCGTCATTGGTCAATTCGGCCGGGAAGACAAGACAGCCGGGCCCATAGAGAAAGCGATCCACGGAGAAATATAGAAAATAAGTGAAAATTCGCAAATTTCAGATATTTTTTTCATCTGGAAAGCGATCAGGTCTTTATTTCCCGGAAAATACGATCGGTTTGCTCAAAAACCCGGATTTCCGGGAATTCCCGGAAGACTTTCATCACTGTATATCACTTTTAACGCACACCCAGCAGCCAATCAGAATCGAGTATTCACCAGGACCATGGTATAAAATTAATATAGCTGTGGCTTTATAGTTGTGGGAAGGCCAGAAGGTTCCAGGTTCAAATCCCAGCATTCTTGGGTTTTCTCTAGGAACTTGTGCTTCCTTCCACAGTCCAAAAACTTGTGTCACAGGTTAAATGCTGACTATCCTTCTAAAATAAGTCTTGGCGTGTGTGGTTGTCTCTCTGCACCGTGAACTGTCAAGGACGTCCGCTACCGTCCCCCAAAGATCAATGGGAAAAGCTCCAGTGACGCAAAATAATATGACAATAAAGGATGTATAGATGGTCAGAGAACTGTGGTAATCAAAAGTTATCTCTACTATATTTGGTCAATATTGAATTCAAAATTAAGATTAAAGTCCAAACTCATTAATTCAACTCAGTTTAATACGTCTGAGTTTTAACTGGTGTTTGCTGGAGATAAGTTATCAAATAACATCACATATGCAGATAAATCCTATTTTCACAGCATGCTTTAAAATAAATGATGAAGGCAGAATAGTTTTATTTTCAAAAGAAAAACAATACGACTGGATAAGGAGAAGTTTTTTGTTTCTAAGAGGATGCAAGTTCTCAAATGTGTCGAATATTTTGTTGCTGTTATTAGATAAAAACCTTACTTATGACAAGAAAGAGACACAAAATACCTGCAGAGATTTACAGCATGTACGATCTAGATCTCATTTTACCTCATTCTTTTCTGTGTCTGAGCTGTGGTCTTCACTAAATAAGAGAAAGAAATGTCAAGTTTAAATAAGATTATGTCAGCTAACTGTGCACTAATCGTGTGTGATGCAGTACAGTAAAGCTTAGTTTTGAAAAAAGACTATTTCAAAAAAGCGTTGAAGTTCCTCTCAGATCCATCTTTTGATCTATTATAAAAGCATTCCCAGTTTTTTTTATTATGATTATTCCGTTGCTGAGAGCTCTCTGTTTACACATTCTACCGCTAGCTTACAGCCCAACCTAACAGTGGGCGGAGCAGGAAACTTGTGGACCGCCCACCGAATTTTCGGCATCACAAATAAGCTCTTTTTCAGACATTTTTTTTAATCTGCTCCTGATTCAAGATGATTTAAATAAAGAATTATTCAGAAATGCAATTTTATTCCCCCATGATAAGAAAATGCCACAAGAACATATTAAAAACACAGTTTACATGCTTCCTCAGGCAGAAACGTGTTTAGACAAAGAATTTAGAGCTGACAGTTTTAGACCGCCTGCTTCCATCCACCCGAGTCAAACTCCTCTCAACACCATCCACACGCACTGGCGTGACCACACTGACATACCGCTGCACATGTAAGTCCGGTGACTAACCATACGACTTCTTTACTAATACGACATGCATGCACACATGTAAACGAGGGACTTCCTGAACAGCAGAGATTCTTTTCAGTGACTCAAGTGGATGGTGACCGAGCTAGTTAATCTAAAACTGAGGCCTGGAAGAGAAGGTTTGAAGCTCAGCAGTAGTCACAAAAATGTAACAACTTTGTTTTGATTGCATTCATTATTGAATAAAGCCTGGAGGGCTCCAGAGTCTGCATGTAGACGCTTTGGACCAAGACATCCTCTGTTTCCTCTGAGACTCTGAGAAAGGTAACTTTGGCCTTTGGCAACAGGAGTCAGTGACCTCTCTGCCACATTATTAAGTGACCATTTCACTGTATTAGTGCTGGAATTACACTGATTCCTGGAGCATCAATCATTTAGAGAAAATCGGATTAACAAACACTTCTGGCAAAATGAGGAGATATTCTGTACAGTTGGAGAGTGAAACGCTGTTCCTTCAGTCACCTTTTTATAACGGCAGAAGCTGTTTTTCGGGGTTATTCAAAGACAATTTAGCTGGGCCGTATTTTTAGACATCAAAACTTTCTTCGCTTCCCCAAATGGGGCAGTGGTCTGTACTCTTGTCTCACAGCATAAAGGTTCTGGCTATAGGATCCTTTCTGTGTGGGTTTTCTCCCAGCACTGCGGCTCATTCCCGTAAGATAAAACACAGACTTAAAAAAACAGGCTTGAATTTTGATTGAAAATAAATACATTTATTTTAAAATCGACATTTTGGATGTTTTGTTTAAAAAATGTGGCTTTTTTTCTCGTTTTAGTGCCAATTGCACCAGTGGACTGATGTCTCTCAGGGAAAAACGATAACTTGGAGAAGTGCTACGTTCATGTGGTGTTGGAACGGTAGGAAAAATGACTGTCCAACTCCGAAAACACACGGAACGTCAGAAAAGCAGCTAATCTTCCAACTCCATATGAATGGAATTGACAAATGTACATTTTTTGTACACCGCCACCTATGTGTAGACACCAGAATTACAGGGAAAAATAAAACATTAAGGATTCAATATGATTTATTCCAGTTTGGTGGAACAAATTGGAACGTATTTGGCTCAGAGTTGTAGTTTTCCACCCCTGGTCTTGGGTGTCCATCACCTTAAACCTGAAGTAGCTGGGATAAAATCCAGCAGTATGCTGCACAGTACAAAATGGAAACAGGATGGAAATATTGCCCTATTTAGCCTTTATCCTGTAATTTCTTTGTATTGTTAATTTTTTGGACATTATTCAGTAAGTATAGTGTTGTTATTTCCTTGCTAACTGGTACTAAAGAGTCTTTTGTGACTTGCTGTAAAGTTTATGCTTCACTAAAGGACTTGTGAGGCAGCTCATCAATCACTGTGTGACCGATCAGCTGTCAAAACGACTATTTTTTGTCATACTGTGCATTAGATGAGAGTTAAAGCTCAATGTTTACATTTCAGTTTATTTGGTCTGTGTTTTTTGAATTCATGTTGGACTGAATCGGTTTAGTTAGGAGGATTTCTGTTAACAAACATATTTATATATTGTTTAGCACTCATCAGGATGATTGTTTTTTTTTTATTTCCACTTATAATGGTCTGTAATTTGCCATGAATGTATTTACTGTTTATTTGAACTGCATATGATAAAATCTGAGGACAGGTGATGGTGTGAGAAATGTAAATAGGATGCAATGTTTAAAAGGGAGCAGATAATTATAAGAATTGTATTCTTTAATTCTTCTCCCTTCTAGTCATGAAAATGTCCAATATGTAAGACAAACGTAAACATTTGGACATCAATTTTCATGAAAGGAACAAATAAATAAATGAATGAATGAATTTAATTGTTAAAAATCCTCTGAGATATGTGATGTCAGAATGTTAACTCTGCTTCTAAAAACACAGTTTCACATGGAAAAGAGAGACACAAAAAGGAAAGAAATCTTCAAGAAGACAGCATCAGTGCAAAGAGGGGGTGTCTGCACAGACATCTTCAAGTGCCATGTGGGTTTCCCGGTGAATTTGTTTCATCGCTCTGACAACAATCTGGAAAAATATGACTAAAATGCAAAGATTTACAAAAGCTGTAAAACACCTATACAGACCCTGGAGAAAGCACACAAAAACACAAAGTTTTACACCCACTCAGAATGGCGTGCCCCCCCACCCCATCTCACCTCACACACAAACACACACACAGACAGACGCACACACACCCAGCCCAGGCACCTAAAGGCAAATGCAGATTTATAAACATTAGTCCACTGCAGCCTAAAACTGTCTCTCTGTGTTGATTTTTCTGGGCTCTTAAATTTGGTTTGGGGGCAGAGATGGTGCCCACTCGATTCTTTTATGCAGTGCAGCAGGTTTTCTGGGGAAAGGAGAGATGCATCCATCCAGCTGCATGAGTAGATTAAGGTAGAAGTTACGAGTGAGGAGCAGATCAAAGTCTGCACATTCATGGCTTTTAATGATGACTACACACCATAATTAAACACAGAAAGGCAGATCTTCTCTCCACCATCTACTTTGGAAAGGCTAATAGTCTCACTCAGAGGTGGGAAAGAAATGCAAGAAGCCAAGAAACCAGGACAGTTATGACTTCAAGAGCAGCTCTTTAGCTTTTATTTTCACAGTTTAAACATTAATCGATAAGTATATAAAGTAAAAAAAATACTAATATGAAGTTTCTTCATGTCTCAATATAAAGATGAATGCTTCAAATAATATTACAAATTCTAATTTGACATGTCCAACAGGCTCAAACATTAAGGCAAACTAAACCAGATTAATAAAGGAAACAGCTGTTATTAAGCTTAACAACAACAGGACTGTTTGCGTGGAGCAACCCCTGCCCCCCTTCCCCTCCCTGTTACTGAGAGCTCTCTGTTTACACGCTCTCCTAGCTTACAGCACCAACCTAACATCAGCAGTGCCACAAAAATGGTGAGCCATATCAGAGCTATCCAGCCGTAAAGTCCTGATCCAGACTCCAGGAAAACAAAGACGCTCAGGGATCCATGTGTCGACAACATCAGAATGTCCTCCATCATTAGAAAAATCTTACAAGAATATGTTAAAGATTCACCAAAAACACAGTTTTTATCAGAGTGAGTATTTAAATTTATAGTATAAGTAGTCTTTTTTAGCATCTCTGTCCTCTCACCTCCCTGAACGGTTAATCTGCTGAAGAGTAAAGGCTGTTTTAGCTACAAACTGCTGCCTGACATATTTTTGAACCCTTAGGATTATGAATAAGATGTCACCTAAAATCACACGTGTGTAAATGCAGATGAGTGTATGCTCCTACCAAAATACATTTAGCTCCATGTATTATCATTTCCTCCTTTTTTTGAGTACATCTTCACATGTGTGGCAACAAACCTGTGGAATACGGTGCCTCAACAGAGCAGAGCAGCAGAAAAACTGTTACTCTGTTTGAAATACCTGTGTAAGAGTGGCCGCCAATCACTGGCTCATTGCTGATCTTAGCCTCAGTGCCTTCCCCCTTTAAATTCTGCCTAGATGTAATTATTTATAGTTAATAGTTTTAAAGAGCCGTGCCCCCCTGGAGATGCTCAATCTCTGTGGTCTGGTGGGGTCCGGCCTGGTTAGCCCTAAGATGAAGACTGGCCGCTCCGAAACCCCATCAACCTGTCCTGAAACGCAAAACTGAAAGATTTCTGATGATGGACGGAAATAAAGAAAATTAAACTTCAAATTGCATTTCTGAATATTCCTTTATTCAAATCGTGGTGAATCAGAAGCAGACAACAAATGCTATTGAAAAACAACGATGTTGCAGAATCGGAAGATTGCTGGTTCGATGCCCGCCCATGTGTCGAAGTGTCCTTGGGCAAGACACTGAACCCCACCTTGCATCTGGTGGAAGGTTGGTGCCGGTGTTCAGCAACACACCAGTGTGTGAATGTGTGTGTGACTGGGTGAATGGGTCTGTGACTGTAAAGCGCTTTGGGCCTTAGAAGAAGATAGAAAAGCGCTATATAAGTATACGCCATTTATTATTTTGATCAAAAACAGGATAATCCTAATGGAAACACCACTGGGAACACTTTGAAAATAGATCAAAAGAGGATTGGAGAGGGTCCTTTGGGTCTTGTGTGCATCCACACGGCTAAAGAGTGTTTGTCTTCTAATCAATCATAAAGAAAGAAGTGAACATAAACCAGCCTGAGAGTGAGGAAGAGCAGCATGGTGCTCTACATCTACGTGTGTCATAAACAATATCAACAGACATGGCACTGTTTTTATCACACTTCCGCATGTTTTTTACCCTTTGCTGCTTGTAGAGGGTAAAAACATTGAACTGAGAATCTATTTGAAAACAGAAGAAGGCAAACAAAACAAAAAAAAGGGAGGAAGACGCAATGAAAATAGAGGTAAAACTGTTCTGTAGCTGGAGGGGCTAAGTAGTTTGTGTTCAGAGCACTTGGATCCCGTGGAAAGACAGGAGAAGTGAGATATCAAACAACTCAGGAGTGATGGGAGAAAGCAGTGGAGAGGTGGAAAAAAAAAAGATCAAACACAAGAGCAGGAAAAGCTCTCCTATTGCCTTCGCTGTGTGTGCTGCGATTTTTTTTCCTTCCTGCATTTCATTCGAGCAAGGGACGACCTTGTTGGGTAGAGCAGAACACTTCAGTCTTTCAAGTCCCACTCACTTTCCCTGTTCCCTTTGAGGATCAGCCAGAGGGATCAGCAGAGGATAGACAGGGAGAGAAAAGCAGAGAAAGACAGAGGAGTAGAAACAATTGGCACACATGTGAGAAACAGCAAGGGTACGATAGCTAACCCACACAGCAAAAGACTAATTAAAACTGTTATTTCATTAGGCCGTGTGCGGACAGGACGACGGTTGGAGCGAATGATGCACATGGAAAGAACATTAAAAATGAAATGATGATTAAAGGATAAAAACTCTGGACAACATCCAACAGGGAAACATGCTGAACTGATGAGGTTCAAGCCAGTCTAAGCCAATGCTTCTGTATTTGTTCAAAATAAAGCTATGACTAATAAAAGAAGAACGTCTCCAACTGGGAGCCAAATGCACCCACCCGTACGGGGGATTGACCCGTACAGGTGCGGGTTTTTGAGCTATGGACCTATGGAGGGTTGTAGAGAGGAGCAGCTGCCTCCTAAAGGGGGCGCAGAGGTATCTCGACGTTCCCTTGATGCTCTTACGGCCACCTTAAGGAACGTCATGAAAATAGAACATGCAATTGTTGTGGGTGTGGTAAGTATATTTTTAAAGTATTTGTAAAGGTGATATAAGTTACACGTACTTATGATTAACACTGTAGTACCGCGTCCTTAGGCCACACTCTAGTGATTAGTAAGGTGTGCACTGGACCCTTACTGACTGTACACAAACGCTTCACACACAGGGTGTGAAGGTGACACATACGTTCCCATAGGACACCCGTAGGATGAACACACAAACTACACTCCGTCTAATTTCCACATTTCTAGTAGCCAGGCTTCAAGCGAAGAGCGCACATTTGTTACCTGAACAGCACTAACAGGCTACTTGCGCAGGTTTTGAGAGGGGTTAAAAAAGTGGAAAACCAGTACGACGTGCCTGCGCCTCCCCTATTTCACTCTATGTGTTGTATAAGAGCTTGCCACAGCCTGTCTCCCTCAGCATGCCCATAGCAAAAATGTGCATGAACATTCCCATGTATGTACCCGTAAGGCCAGTTGTGCTTTATCGTTTGTGACTCTAAAAATTGAAGGGTACAGACATTGTAGGTGATGGGAAAAACTGTTCCAAGTTCCAGAATCCTCTGGACCAAATAAAAAAGCTCCTGCTACCAGAGTTGATGTAAATTCTATTATGTACATTTTATTGATCTGTTCGTAAAAAAAAACACTGCCAGTCAGGGAAATTGATATTTAACAGTTTTGTAAATGACTTCTAATAGCTAGTATTACTATCTGTTTTGATGTCTTAACAGTCTGAGTCATGCAGAGAAGTCAGACACAAACTACAATAAAACAAACAGCAGAATAGCACAGATCTGTTATGAAGAAGATTCTCCAGATTTCATTCAGTTTCTGAATGTTTCAATATTTGTTTAATGGATCTGCAAGTTTGGTTATGTAAACTGGACTTCTTCATGTAAAATTACTAAAATTCAAGAATCTGAAGATGTTTTTTGATCTGTGGAGTTGACAATTTAACTGATTATATTTGTATTTTTTAATCAGAATGTCACGTTGTTTACTTTGCTTTTAATATACTGTCTTTTAAAAAAATTCAGGATAATTGCTAATACCCCAATTAGCATTAGACACAGGGAAAATATATATGATACATTTGCAGGTTCTGTCTTTCGTTTTTGACAAGCATTGAGTGACATCAGCAGCATTATTGACACCAATATTTAACATTTACACACACTAATCCTACCTACTGGGTTGTAAATAAAGTCTTAACTTCCATCGTAAGAATTTCAGGAAAACACAAAGATTTGTTGTACTTGGATAAAATTCCAGCATGTCAATCAAATGAAAACCGTGAATGACCTTCTTGCAACAACTGAGATGTCCTCCTTAAAAAAGAGGCAACTTGATCAACATCATAGCCTAACAGGAAGGGGAAATGCAAGGTAACAGATCCTCATGGACACAAACACGGCAAACGGACATACTTGTAAGCTAAATTTTAAAACATTCCAAATGAAAACAATTAAAGTGCACAAACTTGCAGCATGCACTTAGTTGTCTTCCAACAACATCGACGACGACATGCATTTTTGCCCTGGGTCATGAATTAACACACTCCCACACAACTGACTGAAAGGTGCACAAAAACACGTAAAGCACATTCATGGATGGCCTTGGTATGCATATGTGCAAATATTGCAAGACAAAGACACAACATTACCATGGAGAAGATGGAATGTGGCTGAATGGGGCACTTATAAACCTCAGAATTTTAAGTGGTTTCTGTGACGGTTGTTTTTCTCGTCTCCTTTATCTAACCTCTTGCTGCTACAACAGCATAAACCTTCTTTCACTTTTTGGATCCTGAATCTCCCTTTAGCTCTGGACCTCAAAAGAACAGAGGGGACGGTCTCATTGCTACAACAGGGTTGGTCTGATTTGGAGCAGGGCTTGTGCCATACACACTATATTACTAAAAGTATTCGCTCATCCATCCAAATGATCAGAATCAGGGGTCCTAATCACTTGGCCTGGCTACAGGTGTAAAGGATCAAGCTCTCTGGCATTTAGACTGTTTTTACAAACATTTGTGAAAGAATGGGACGATCTCAGGAGCTCAGTGAGTTCCAGTGAGGAACTGTCATACGAAGCCACCTGAGCAACAAATCCAGGCGTGAAATTTCCTTGCTCCTAAAAATTCCAGAGTCAACTGTCGGCTCTATCAGAACAAAATGGAAGCACGCCATCACTGGACTCTAGAGCAGTGGAGACGCCTTCTCTGGAGTAATGAATCACGCTTTTCCATCTGGCAATCAGATGGACGAGTCTGAGTTTGGAGGTTGCCAGGACAACGGTACATTTCAGACTACGTTGAGCCAAGTGTGAAATTTGGTGGAGGAGGAATTATGGTGTGGAGTTGTTTTTCTGGACTTGGGCTTGGCCTTAGTTCCAGTAAAAGGAACTCTGAATGCTTCCGGATACCAAAACATTCTGGACAATTCCATGCTCCAAACCTTGTAGGAACAGTTTGGAGCGGCCCCCTTCCTGTTCCAACATGACTGTACACCAGTGCACAAAGCAACGTTGATAAAGACACCGATGACAGAGTCTGGAGTGGAGGAACTTGACTGAGCTGCACCGAGTCCTGACCTGAACCCTATAGAACACCTTTGGGATGAATTAGAGCAGAGACTGAGAGACAGCCTGTCTTGGTCACCAATGCACTTTTGGAAGAACGGTCAAAATTCCCAAGAACACACTTCTCAACCTTGTGGACAGCCTTTCCAGAAGAGTTAAAGCTGCAAAAGGTGGACTGACATCACATTGATCTCTTTGGGTTAGGAATGGGATGGCACTTCAGTTTATTTGTGAGTCAAGACAGGGGAGCCAATACTGTTGGTAATATAGTGTATAACAATATTTAATGAATGTAAATGTAATGGAGTGCTGCTTTTTTAACTGGTTTAGCTTTTTCAGACTTCACTGTAGTGATTTAGAACAGTTTGTAAGCCACCATGCGTGATATTACTCATACAAGCAAATGTCTGTTTTACAGGATAGAACAGTAGAGTAGAGAGAGGATTTAGGGGAAAGTTACACTGAAAACGATTAAGATAGTTTAGGGAATAAGTCAAATGGAAAAAATAAACCAAGACAGCTGCATTGAGCAACTTTGAGTGTGAGGCAGCTCTTGTAAACACATAGACAACACAACAGAGGTAGTCAAGAGAAGGACAGGTGAGACAGAGAAAAAGACAGAAAAAGAAGATTAATCTGGGCTTTGCTAAAAACAAACAAACAAACAAACAAACATGGACAACGAAAAAAGGGGTAACCTGGAATGGATAGACTTGATCGTTTCCCTTAGGGAGCACTAAAGCAGCGCATTACAACTCCTCACATACAGTAGCACTTGTTAAAAGTGCTGACGTGCTTGGCCAACAAAAAAAATCATTGCCTGATGGAGAGGATGCCAAAGAGTGCAAATCCTTCCACTTTCTGGCTCCAAGTGGTCCATGAAACACTTTTCCCAGGTTTAAGGATACTAGCTCTTTGGATCTTGACCATGTTTGGCTCTACATTTAACGAACTGTGGGGCAGACAGCAAAACAAAAAAAGGTTAAGTTTCTATACAATGGTTATGATGAAAAGCAACTTTTGTTTCAAGCTAATCGATAAACACCTACATATGTGACTCCATTCCAACCCAGGTGTAAAATCCTGGCAGGGCAAGCTACGGCTCATACAGATCCATTCCCGCACAGAGTAGGAAAAAATAGACTTGAATGTAAAAGGAGAAGAAAATGAGCCTCCAAAACTATTCAAATGCTAAAAGGTGTAGCAAATATCTGAAGCGAGAGGTGACTCAAGATGTTAAAGAGGAAAACTTTGACTACATCCACATTTACAACATCTACAACATTTTACAGCTTTTATTTCATCTGTAACATTCACATTTTAACATTCAAAGGGGTTTATTATCATATGAACAGTAAGGAAAAAGGTTTCCCTGTACAGTAAGATGCTTACTTTGCTGTTTGCTTTGAATGCCACCGTGTTATGGGGGTATAAAAAAGATAGGGTAGGATTTTTACAGGATATCAGAAACATTCACACAAAATATAAACTATAACTATGCATGAATGACTAAAACTTTTTAAAAATCAGCTTTTGTACAAATTCTGAGAATAACTGTGCAATAGAAACAATGAATGTTGTCAAACATTTTTTGAGTTTAGTCATTGGAAGTGGCAGTCCTGTAACAGCTGTGTCCAAATGATGCAAATATTAGAAGACTAACAAATAATGCGTTTTATTTATTAAATGCTTATAAACGTTTTTTTTCCAGAATTCTTTTAAAGTTTCAGCTGAAAACCACTGGTGTCAATGATCAATCCTTTCCACACAATAACACCAGAAAAGTGGCTAGAGACACCTAAATAACACACGCTCTTATAACATTCTTCCACATCAAAGCGGCTTTTCATTTTGGCTTTGCGTCGTTATGCAACACTTTACTTTGAAAAACCGTTTTTTTCCTGGACAAAATCAGCTGATTTTTGTCGACTGCGTAAACACGTCACTACTGTAAAGTGTTGCATATCAGCGCAAGGCTGCCTTTCTCAACTGCAGGATCTGCTGGAATTACTAGGGGTGTAACGATAAACGTAGTTGAACCGAAGCCGTGAGTTTCCTCCGAGAGGCTATTAGGTGACGGACAGTAAGCATGTCAACATACGGCTGATGTAGAGGACCCCCCCCTCCATCTCCTTACGCTCTCCTGTGTGGAAACACCTCGGCTTTGTTGTCAGCATCCATGAAGGAAAAGCACAGTTGGATAAGTCAAAAGCTGTGTGTTGACAATCATTGTTACACAAAGATAGCGTATGCCACAGTAACACATCGAATCTTTTAATGAACCTAAAACGGCATCACCTGACTGTAACTATCGGGCCTACAAGACAAAAAATGTCCGAGTTAAAATGTTTTTTTTCAGGCCAGTGTTAATAATCCAAAGTTTTTGGTTCCTGGCAGCTAATAGTTTTTCTTACTTTATTAAGCAGATCACCTACATAGGTACATTTTTTTTTTGGTATTTAAAACCAATAAATGCATTTTCAGTAATTTTTTTCTGTCTTAGTTTTTTTTTATCGAAAATAGATAGATAGATAAAAACTTTATTAATCTACCAAAGAGAAATTCAGGTGTCCGGCAGCAAACCACACACAAACACACAAAATAAATAACAATAAAATAATAGTTAATAAAACAGCAGTTCATATCAGGCAGATTTGTTAGTACCGAACCAAAATGTACCGAACCGAGCCCTATGAAATTCTGAACCGAACTGAATTGAGATTTTAGCGTATCAATACACCCCAAAGAATTACGTTAACTGCATAAACGCTTGAAGAGTTTGGGGAATCCAAACAATGTCAACACTTGAGCTCCAGTGTTAAAGGGTTAGATGACTTCTAATTTTCCCTTTCTAAACCCAGATTAAATGGATATTGTTTTTTGGGAGCTTCAGTGATTCACTTGCTAACTATATAACCACAATGGATAATTTGGTGTCCAGTCCTACTGTGGTGAACTGGGAGTAGCGTTTGACAAAAACTGATTTGACCTCACTTAAATAAAGTGTCATGAACTGCCTTTTGTTTTACTCCAAGTCATACTTGTAAAATCAGAAACAGCTCGTCTTAGACCTACATGCAGACATTAGCTTATGCATTTGTTACTCAAGATAAGACTGCTGGCTTTTCTATCGAGCTTTCTCAAACCTCAATTAAAAAAAGGCATCCGGCTGATCCAAAGTGCACATTTGAGGAAGAGATTCCAGATCATCAATTTCAGAATTAAAAATTGAAATTTTTTTTAAACGCTTATAGTTCCCATTGGTATGGATGACTGAGCCATACCTTTAGTGACGCAGCCAGAGGCTCAGGCAGCAGGAGATCATTTAGAATCCACTAAACATTTGCTCATCACTTTTACTGTACAACCTTTTTTCTGTCTACTCGCTTTCTTACTCAATAATGTGTTTGACATTGTTGAATTCACCAACTTGGGTCTTTTGTCTTCTAGCAGTTGTTCCAGTGCCTTTGGCCTTTTTGTGTCCTTTTTACCTCTCCAGTTGTTGCAGTTACTATTTCATTTTTGGCATTTTGCCAATTTTTTTTCAAAATCAGACAATGTGATTTTCTGGAGTTGAGGCATACCTATGAGGAAAATTACAGACGTCTCTCATCTATTAAGGTGGGAGAACTTGCACAATCAGAAGCTGACTAAATCCTTTTATTGCGGTTGCAGTTATCTCCTTTGTCTTTTTAACATACGTTCAGCTGATTTTATGTATGTCTTCAAACTTTCATTCATTGTCAAAGGTACAAACATATCACTTTCAGTTTGAGCTTTTCCTGTTCTCCTGCTCATCTTCCAACAGTTGTTTCAGTGCTTTTATGCTCGTTTGTCTCCTTTCTGGTTTTAGAGGAAGCTATCCTCTCCACTGTTGGCCATTTCTTAGGGATTACACTGAAAATCCTTTGGTCATCTACAGAGGCCCGTATGATAACAAAACATGGCGAGATTCACCGTAAATCTATCAAACAATATCTTCAGATCTTACAGACATCTTTTTTTTTTCTAAATATTTGTTAAGCTGAGGATGAAATGCACTACTGCCAGAAAATGGCATGAGGAGAAACTCACTTCGCTCCCACTGCCGTCTGGTTTATGGCCAGCGAGTATTGATTGTGTCACACCTTGGTAGAGTCTCCAAATTCATGGAGGTCATTGCATCTGGCTTAAGGATGTCTTTAAAATAAGTTTTTATTAACACTGACAGTGCAGAAAAGGGGGCAGTGCAGTGAAGTTAATGTATAGCAACACTTGGGGGGAGGGGGGGGGGGGACAACGGAGCTAGGAAGAAATGAAGAAGGTAGAAGCAGCAAGGACTAAAAAGTTCTGAAGAACTGTCAATGATGCCAACAAAGAAACATGTTGAGACAAGAAAATTAAAGAGAGAGTGAAAGATGCAGAAAGAGAAAAGGAACAGGGGTGGTGGGTGGAGAAGAGGCCCTTTAACCTGGTTTGACAGGGCGTGTGCTTGTAAATAAACATCAGCCTGAGATTATTCCGAGCACGAAAGCTCAGGCTGTACAGCCCTGAGGTCAGAGTGGGCCCATACCTGGCTCTCACTCACACACACACACACAAACACACACCGACCCACAATCACACATATTTACATCCACGCCTACAAAACATTTGGTGAGGGCAAGGCCATTGCAGCTTTTGGTGCGTCAAAAATGAACACATCAAATCATGCACCCTTGTTTGGGATATGCAGAAAGAAAGCCACAGCCGTGCACGCATTCAAACACAACCTGCAGATGAAGACACAAATCTAAACAACCGATGACTTCACACATCAATCATCCCAGCAAGGCTGAAGCTAATTATTTATGCAGAGTAATGTGCACGCTGATGCAATCTCTGCAGAGCGCCCAACATTCCACAGCACTTTGCACACACAAACACACACAGTGTTGCCACGCCAGATGACTGCAGACATGCAGTCATGCAGTCATTCCGTGCCCAGACACCGTTTGTCATCCCTATAGTTTTTTCTTCTTCTGCCGTTGTGTTTAAGAAAGCAGCTGATGATTCCAGACACTGGAATGTGGGATTACTATTTGTGACATAACACAACATTGAAACCACAGCACTGCCTTTGCCCTACTGCTGTCCTGCATTCTGAAAACAGAACGCAAAACTGCACTCAGGACAGACAGAACCGCACACTTACTTTCACATTTTATGTCGTTTTTTTTTTTTTTTAAAGCATTTAGATTTTTAGGGAAGACCCTACTCAGAAGAGTAAATGACTTGATTCAACACACTGTCTTCTTTTTAAAGCCGCTGAGAGAGGCTCAGTTGAGACCTTCTCAGTTACTGTCCCCTGACATTTAAAAGGTTGATTTAGTATCAGAGGTTTTTGTCAGTGTAGTCCAAGTTTCTTTTCAGCCATTGATTTGATAGAGAAAAAATAATGTCAATCAAAATGTCACTTTCATGAGAATATTCCAGCGCTTTGTAAGAACATTGTGTGTGAGCCGTATGGTGTTTGTGTTGACATATATATATGTATGTGTGAAGGTCTTTTTAGGGGGCCAACAGGTATGTTTGTAATATTTAATTGTGTGAACAGACTCCACCCTGTTAAATAACATCTACACCTGATAGTGTGATGATAAACCTCCAGCAACGTGTTGCTTTTTTTTTTTTTTCAAAGCAACGTGTTGCGTTGTGATTCTACCCCCCTTTACATCTTTAACTTCCTTAACCCCCCTTTTTTCCCCCTCCCCTTTCTTATCCCCCATCTCTACCGCCCCCACTCTCCTTCTCTCTACTCTTTTCCGTCCGGTCCAACAAGAAATGTATAAACCTAGTTAACATAAATACATTTTTGTCTTAAATACAAAAGAAGTTTATATAAATGTACACCTCGTGTGTCAGAAGATTAACAGAAAAACTGTGTTTTGAATATATTCTTGTGGCATTTTTCTGATGATGGAAGACATATGTAAAGAAAATTAAGGTAAAAAATGATATTTTGGGGTATTTCTTTATTTAAATTGTTGTGAATCCGAAGAAGACGAAATGTGACGAATGTACTTACTGCTCAATGCTGGGGGAGAGGTACAGTTTAGGGAAGACCTGGGTGGCTTCAGCATCTTCAAAGCTCACAGAAAGAAGAGCCACATCCTCTCCTGGGTCCAGTGCTGTGTCCTTAGAGAGAAAGAAGGACTGGTTGGTCATGTTCAACAGTAAATCCTGACCAAGTACTAAAGTCACAAAGAGTTTCATGTTTTTTTACTGTATTTATTTACTTGGTCTAAACTCAACTGAAACTCAACAAATGTATTCATGAGGGTGTTGTGAAACCAGGTGGGACTAGAGTAGTGATAAAAGTATTTCATATTCATTATTGTAAGAAGGTTGGAGTCCAACTCGGATCATTTTTTGATGTACTGTCAAAACGTTCTTTTAATAAGATGACTGTATCATTTCTTGGACATAGTTTCTGCAGAGCGGCAGGAGTTGAAGTCTTCCATCGCTGGACAAAATCCCACAAAAACATTATTTTCATCAGAGTGCGGTCTTTAGGATCTGCACTGCACTCACCAAAATTGTCTACAGCCTTACATTTTTTAATTACAAGAAGCTTTTCATTTCCCACATTTAACATAACAAACGTGCTTCTATTTCCATCAATACGAGCGTTCTGCCAAACAGCTCAACATATACACGACTGCATACAAATGAGAGGGATTCAAATCACTTTGCTTCAGGCGTTCTCCTCTCCTTTATAGGTTCTTAACGACAGCAGCCCCGTCTTTATTTGCCTGAGTGATGTTGACGCCCGACACTGCTGTTTGCCCGAACACTATATCTGAACCTGAACACTGTCTATAGATGCTGGAGGACAGCAGCTTCCACGGCTGCCATGCGGCTTACATCAGCAGAAGCAAACACGGCATCCCTATATAACCTCAACCAAATTGCACATGCAACGTATTGACAGGGGTCTGAGAGAGTCCTTTGGAACACGGATAACATGTCTTAGTGTGCACAAAACATCCACTAAAGATCAGAAAGACTACATTGGATGGAAGCATGAGGAGCAAAGACACCAGAAGAAACATCTGTTTTGTTTCATGCCACATTAGCTTCAACAGCTGCTCCGTGAGACTGAGCTGATGACTGGGAGCACCAATCAAGTCATGTGTGAGATGGATACAGAGGCCACCCGGAGCTGCTGCTGCCAGCCTTATCCCTCTTTCTGAAGCTTTCATTTCTCATTCTGTGCGTTTTTTCCTAGAGCATGGCTACTTCGCAGAGGCTGTCATTAGTGCAAATATACATCACGGCCGTCCAGAACTCCTTTTGTCGACACAGTCTCAGCAGTGTTAATCAAATGTCTTACAGATGGTTTGAACTCATCCAATTGTTATAATCGCTGCTCGGCGTGCTGAGAGGAAATCTAACCACCAAACGTGATGGACAGAGTCACAGTGCAACCAGTCTGCAGCAATGCAACCTTTAATCTCATTGGTTATTAACAGATTACATGCATAGGTCTGGTGATAGCAAAAAAATGTTTGTTTTTTTCTCTTAAGAATGTGCAGAATAGGATTTTATGCAATAAATATGTTTTCTACAAAAAAATAGGGGTTTTATGTTTAATTAACTTTTTTGTATTGATCAATTTATCTTCTTACAATCGAACCAGATCTGGCCATCCATCTGAGGCAGGTTTTTAACTGAATCGAGCTATACCATTATGAAATTGTTTCACAAAGACATAAATTGCTTATACTGATATCAAAACATACCATTTGGATTGAGGCACGGTAGGTTTATTTTACTATAACAATAAAACTATCACGTGTATGACAGCGGACAACACGTGACGCAGCAAAAAATGATCAACCATCATTCCAGTCCAGTGTTTGGAAACACTTTGAATTTAAAGTCATGTGACCATCCAGTGTGCTAGATTGTTCTAATAATGTTCCCTCTGGATTATTTGGATGTGGAAACTTGAATGTGAATGGATTTGACATTCATTCTTGTTTACTTGTTTATTTGTACACCAATTTAATTTACACTTGATTATCTTGAAAAATCAGTACCAGGTATTTATCTCTGAGTCACACTGGTTGGAGTTTTGGCTAAAAATGTCCTGGATCCATTCTAGGTCAGTGAATCGGATCGTTCAAGATTTTTGATTGGATTTTTGATTTGAAATGGTTTATTTTAAGCAACCAAAGCAAGAATAATGCACAAAACAATACAATCAGCAGTTTTCCATTCACACAAAGACGTATCAAACTTAGAATAATTAGACATTAAATAAAACAAAGCTTGAAAAGGAGTGGAAGGAAGAGAACTTATATGATCTCATCCCTGTTCTATCGTCCCATTTTTATGACATGTTTTATAATTATACGGTTCATAACTGTGATTTAAGTATCAATAAATCACATGACAGAGATGGATTTTATTAATCATTATGTAAAAATAGACACAACGTAGCTTGGATGTCGTTGAGGATTTTTATTAATGCCGTTGTCACTCGTTGTTTGGTTTTTCTTCAAGGTCATGGTCGGCTCTCTTTTTTGGAGATAATCAACTTTTAAGTCGATTGAAGATCGTTGTGAGAGCAGCCAACAGGCTCGTGCGTTCGCTGGTTAACCCAGAACTGGAAGTCCAAAATGAAATTATATCGACAATGAGTCGTATCTGCAACCACAAATTATGATATGAATCCAACCTTTGTTAAAACGACTTATTGCAGTCCTACAAAAAAGATCAAGTCCTCTCCTGTTCGTTTTTAGACCGCAGACAGTGCCAAAGAAAATAAAAACAAATAAATCCGAAAGAATTGAATCAATAAAAATGAGCTGCAGGTCAAAGACAAACTGAAGCTGAATGGGCCATAATTAAAATCTTGTTGCAGTTAATGTAGACTTGAAATTAACAATGGCTGAAGCTCTGCAGACAGATACACATCTGCCCCGCTGTAGCACTTCCACTACAGGCTGGGGGAATGAGATGTACAGGCGAGGCAGAAGAACAGGAGAGGCGTGGGGCATCCAAAAGTGTTGCCTGATGAAATCAGCTCACATCAATACTGTGTGCATCAGTAAACAAGAGCTGCTCTCTGCCCGCAGCGGCGCTCCAAGCTTCTGCCGCAGACAATGTGGGACAGATAAGAACAGGCGTGGGGATGTGGGGCAGAGGCGGGTAGTGGGGTTGGAACAACATTGTTTGTAGCTGTCAAATCCCATTCTAATCTTCCGAGGCGATTTAATGGATGCTTCCTTTGGACTGGAAGAAAAGTTAATGAATAGATGAGAATGAACAGGAAGGTGAGAGGGCCAGAAGAGCAGCATGGACAGCTTCAAATAGGCTGCAGCTGCACTTCCCTAGACAGACTAATGGCTGTGGTGAAGGGAGAGCTTTTTTGCACAATAATTCTGACTAATCTTGTTAAGGAAGACAGCAAAAAGCTGTCAGAAGTTATACTGCATCAATGATACAAGCACAGTAAAGTCAGAGTCTTTCTGTTTTAGAAAATGCCATCATGAATCAACATGCTTTGATGACAGCTGAAACATACAGACACAAACAGTTTTGGCTGTTTACTCAAAAGTTGGAAAACTTTGGACTTTGAAACTATTGTGCTGCAAATCATAAAGCGCTGATGCTCCCATTTTAACATGTTAGCATTATAACCGTCACATTTTAGCTAATGAACACCAATAACAAAAGTTAACTTTGCTTTGGGTAGAGCTTTAGGGGAATCAAAAGTTCTTGTTTGGTTTTAGTTTGCTGTTGTGCATCTTTTACATGACTCGCATGTCTGTAAACACTACGCTCAGGTTAGCGCTCTCACTCACAGTGGTGAGCCCTGTTTTGAATACCAACTAAGTCCTTCCTGTGCGCAGTTTGCATGTTCTCATTTTGCATGTGTGGGTTTTCTCCCTTTGCCAACGAATAGCTGGGATTGGCTCCGGCAACCCCACGACCCCAACCATTTCTGGGATGAATAATAAATAAATGAACACCCTCTTGGAATCAAAGTCCGAGCTGTGTTTTCAGTCACACTTTGTAGTCTAGACTAAAAGGAGACAAACATTCACCTTGAGAGTAGCAGCATTTTCTAAAGGATTAATAATACAGCTCAGATCTGGGGTCTAAGATTTCAATTAAATTAACAAACCCTGTCTTCTCCACGGTATATATGGCTACCATGTCTTTGGCTATATGTAAAGCCACCGCTTCGGTGATTGTTCTCCAGAGTGGCTCTTTCCTAGGAATGGGTACCTAGCCCCAGTATTGAAGGAGCCCGGGGGCCACATTCTTCAAGACCGCAGTATCCGTAAGATCTGACCTCAACGGTTCTGCTATCGGTACTGGAAAAGACGCATTTTTCTTTTGTGTCCCACAAGATATAAACTAGAACTGTGATAAACTAGAACTGGGATTTTGATCATCGCGGTGATGAAGAGGCAGGAGTTGCGGTGTCGCAGTCAACCGCACTCCACCCCGCTGGCGCTGAACACAAAATCCCTGGGCGGCCGCGTCGCAAATGAACACAATTCATAATTACAACGCAGTAGTCTTTATTAACAAATAACAGTAACAACTAGCTACTAACTAACTATATAGGTGTTGTAGAATGAGTGTGTGTATGTGTGTCAGCGCGTGTGTAGGAGGAAGGAATGTTGTCGCGCGAGAGTGAGTGAGAGCGTGCACAAGTGTTTGGGGTTCGCACACGTTCATGTTTGGTGTTACGGAGTAAAGGAGAACAGTCATTAAAGGTTTCCCCCAGGTGTTGGAATAGGTTTGTGGTGCTGCTGTCTTTGACTCCGATGGGCTTTAGGCAAATGTTGCAGCGTGGGGGGGGCCTCTTCCTCCACATCTGTGGCAGCAAACCCACACCAGTTCCAAACAACAGATGATTTTATTCCTTTCTTGGGAACAAACTTCCCACTGTCACCGGTAGTCATGCTGTCGCTTGCTGTTTCGTGTGTGCTATAATGTTGTTGCTTGTCGCTTGCCACACCGCCGTGTGAAACTAACTCTATGGAAGCTCTGGGGAGCCAAAAATGTGCCTTTACACAAAAGCTTAATTTAGGTATCGCCCGTAACAAAAAATTTGAATTAATTCATTAACTCAATTTTTTGCCCAGGCCTAGTGGGGCTTAAAATATGGATAGATGGATGGATGTTGAGAGCACATGTGTGGAAGTATCCATCATCTTCTATTCCCATTAAGTCTTGTAAAGGCTAAAAGGGTCACATCCTGGTTACAACCTGGACAGTTCACTAGTCCATCACAGAGGTAGACACGTTATGAAGCTGGAGGGCCTGGAGAAAACCCACACAAGAACATGCCAACTCCACAGAGAGAGGACCCAAATGGGATTCAAACCAGGGCCTTCTGGCTGAAGGGCGACGGTGCTGACCACTACACTATCAGCCAGTCCTGCACCCTACTTTGCTCTCCTAAAAGCAATATTTATTTGGAACCAAACAGAATCTCCCCCGTAACAAAATAAAAAAACCCAAACAGCACTCAACTCTTTTCTCTTTATTCAGAGTAAGTACTCTTGAAACATCTGCCTTTTGTTTATTTCGTTTAAACAAAAGGCCACACACAACCCCACACTGAAGAGACGTCAGTAAGTAATGACAACTGAAAAAGACTCAGAGTACTACAAACAGTCTGTCCTGCAAGGGTAGTGTTTGGAAGTTGAGGCCAGACTTGCGACATGACCCAGAGAAAGTGACTCAAATGCTCAAAGAGTTGCTTTGGGAGCACACGCCAAGAACACGTATATGTGTGTGGACATCAAGGTCAGAGACAATCTCCAAGTCAGCCCCTTTCACGTGGCCAGCAGCCTGCATCCTACATCCCTTTGTGTTTTGTAAGCACTTGAGTTCCCATTTAAGCAGACACATTCCCCTGTGTCCGTCCTTGTGATTCCTGATGCTACGGCCTCTGGCATCTCTGCTGTGTGGCGTGTGACAGGCTGGAAATGTGACAGCTGTCCTTATGCTGGACTAAGTCTGTCCAAAGTCACAGAACACACAAAGACGCCTTCGCAACCCTTGTGCGAGGCCTCTACTGCAGGGCTCAAAGCAGGAGGTAAGGGCATTCTGTCCGCCTTCTTTGCCCAACTTTAAATGTCATGCGTAGCGTAATGAAGTGACTTGACTGACAGGAAGGTTGCTGCACGGATGTGTCCGGCTTCTGGGCCAGAGGCTGTACACATGCTGGACACAGTGTTTTATTTCTGCACAGCAAGTAACAGAGGAGTTTTTAAAAGGCAAAACAGCACTTCTAGGGTTAAGGCCTTTAGAAGTTTTCTTGGTGTTCAGAAAAGCGACTGACCACCAAAAGCTTCAACCGTACATTTATATGTTGGGTGGGAGATTTTCCCAACGCTTTAACTCTACCTAAAAATGAAAGAAAATCGTTTTTGTTTAGAATTAAAAAAAAAACATTTAAGTCAATCAAAAAATAATTCTAGCCAATGTTCCCAAACCAATTTAAGAACAGATATGACACTACACTGATGACCTTCTCCAATTGAGTCATGCCATCATAAATGTCCACAGGTTTTAATCAAAGTTTATTTTTTCAATATAGTGATTGAGTTTTACAAAGTCAACATCTATCTCTAATGCTTTTAGGTTTACATTGTATATTTATCCATGTACAATGTTTAGCCATTACTAGTGTTCTGTTGTACTTACGTTGAGTTGTATAGTTTATATTGCTCATTTAAATGTACATTGTACTTTTACCCTTTAACAATGTTGATATATTCTTATGTTATATTCTCTTATATTCTCTTTATGTTTATATTGTATTTTTGTTGTAATTTCACATTAACTGGTACATTTGATTTGTGTAATGTCCCTGTCAAATAAACTGATAAAGTAAAAAATAAAAAATACATTATAAAATACATAAAGTATTAAAAAAAGCAAACATTTTAAAGGGGAGACCATGAGACACCAGGAACTCATGCAGGTCATTTAAAAGTTAAAGTCAGTAATATGTCAACTTAAACGACATATCAATTTTTTTTCAACAGCAGAATTTATTAATAATGTTAAAACAATGGCTTTGAAACCATGCTCCTTCTAAAAGAGGGTTTTTAGTAGTTAAAAGAAAGGTGATAGTTGAAAGACGTTATAAAAAGAAACAAAATGCAAACACATTGTAAAAAGATTCCTTAAAATAAAACATTATTGTATTTAGGTATTGACTCGTTGGAATTCTTGGGGATGTTTTTCCTATCGTCAAAAAGGACCTAGGAAAAACTTTGAGTCTCTCTATGATATTGTAGCACATAAACTGCAGCTTGGTAAATGATTAACCACACCTGTGTATGTCATTACCGGACTTGAGCACTATTGAAAAGAGATTAAATGCACAAATGCTCCACCTAACTGGTCTGCCTGTCGGTAGACAATCATCGAAACATAAAAAACAGCCATGTGGCTACAAAGGCTTTGTTCATAGGGTGTGTTAAACTGAAAATTGCCAGCATGCAGTTACTTTTTTGTTTTGGTGCACGTCTGTCAGTATGTCTATTATCCAGATAATTTTGAACAACAGCTGAAGATTGCGTCAATTTAAAGCACTTGCTACATAGTGTTACGGTCATGTTTTTTCCTTTGCCATTTTTCCCTCATTTGTGGTAAAAAGGACGATTGTGAAGCAAAACTAATGCAAACATTTTTTTAAGTGACCAGACGTGCTTTACTGGTATTCAAATCGAGGTGCAAACTTGTTTAGTTAAAGTCTTTGCTTTACTGTCCAACTCTAAATTGACGATCATGGGTAAGCTAGGCTTAAAAGTTTTCCATTTGAGAATTACCTTTGCTATTATTAAGGTCTTTAATTTTTAAGAATATAATATATTCAATAGAATGGACAGCTAAACTTGTTTTTCTATGACCTTTTGTAGTTCCTATAGTTTCTCATGGATGTCTAAGCATTGCACCAAGTCATTCTCAAATCCTTTGGAATTGGTGAAAATTACTACATGGCGTACAGTAAATGGCGTATACTTCTATACTTCTATAGCACTTTCCTACCTTGCTTTTTGGTCCAAAGGTGCTTTACAGTCACCGTCCTATTCACCCATTCTCTACACTGCTAAACACTGGCGGCAACCTTTAACTAACAGGAGCAATGTGAGGTGCAGTGTCCTGACCAAGGACACTTTGACAAAGGCTGGCAAAGCAGGAACTGAACCTGCGATCTTCCAATAATCAAACCCCTTCTGCGCTCTGGCTCTACTTTTGGTAGATATTTGACATGGTACTATGTGTCATACTTGGATCGATTTTAGGAACTAGGAAAATAATGCATTTCTTTTTATTTCTTCTCTTCAAACAGAAGATTTAGAAAAAAACTTTCAGCAGAACTAGACTTGGAAAAAATATTTCTTGAATTCTATTTTGCGTTTAACAGTAGCCAATGAAGTGCAGCTAAAACGGGTGAAGTATGATCTTTGTTTTTATACGATTTGATAGTAAACAATTACAATAGTAAAATTCTGGAGTAACAAATACATGGAATATAATCTTCCTTAAAATATAAACTTAAAAATTATTGAATAAGATAGCTTTACTGAGTAGTACCTTAGTAAAATCTCTCAGTGTCCTACTTAATTAACCCCTCATTCCAGCACCTGTCCAGCAGCAGAGTAAGCTGGTAGGAGCTGAAGGACTTGCGTTGGATAGACGACCACGCTCGTCTCATTGGGTATCGCGATATTACAGCATCAAAGTTTCAAGACAGTCTTGTGGTTTGGCCCTTTCTTTCATTTTTGGGCTGAATCTCCTTTTTTGTGACCAGCATATGTGCCAATGATATAAATTAGGCAAGCTGGTAAAATTTCAATCAGAGACGAGTCATCCATGCTACTGTAGCCAAGTGTTGTATGGTAGTCACTAGTAACATGTCACTGCGATTGGCTTATTCAGTACAGCCTGTGCAGTGACTCAGCCTGATGCAGGGGCTCAAAGCCACAGGGGTGACGCAAGCATATGACTTTGGATGTTCATTACAAAGCAGTTAATATATGCAGCATATCTATATCATAACACAATAGAGGGGGGCCTCTTGGCCGTACTGATAGAGTGATGAACATTTGGCCCATGTAGTCCAGGGAATTCCAGCCGCCATGTCTGTGTCCAAATCCCTGCTTTTACTTCTGATTACAGGAGCGGTTTTCTCCACAACAGGAACGTTCAACCCTACTAAACGGTCTGTTGAATCATCGTAAAAAAAATTATACTGGCTTAAAAATGGATATATATTATTTTCATTTGCAATTAAAATATAAAAACATAAATCACACCAACGACAAACATTAACAATATGGCGGAAAACTAACAAATAGCAAAGTGTTGGGGTAAAAGGGGAACAAAATGTTTCTTCGGGGGAGTTCTGCCATGTTAAGCAAATGCAGAAGATGAGAGGGATGAACATCTAGAGACATTATAGGAAAATAACAGATACTGTACAACTTGTTAGAGAGCGAGGGCGGAAAGTAGGCCATATGGAAGTAATTCCATGGGGGCCAAGAGAACTAAGAGGAGGGGAGTTGAAGAGGGAAAAGGTGGAGGGTGGTGGTGGGTTTATTCTCCTGAGACTATATTGCTGAAAACCTCTGATGCTCAGCTGGGGGTACAGGCAGGTGGGTGGGAATGTTTGTTTAAAACTGCAGTGTAGGTGGTTGCATGGAGGGTGTTGAGCTGAGGATTCGCAGAGGGAGACGCGGAGAGAGTGTGACATAGGGTTTTGAAGAGTCACGTTGGGGTTACTGGAGCATCGGGGAGTGAATCTGAGCCATGTGCTCTCTACCCGATCATCCCAAGGCTGTGATTTCTCCTTACCTCAGTTGCTTCACACAGAAGGCGGAGTTATTATTTCCTGTTTAGCTTTCGATGCTTCTAGGAGGCATTAGCTGGTTTAACATCTTCTACAGACAGTTTCTGACTGCTTGCTGAAACAAAAACAATTTAAAACAAATATTTTCCACTGGCAAAAACCACTCATCGCTGTGACACTAATAACTAAAGCTGTACCCGCTGGATATACTTCATATAAGTTGCCAGCAGTGGCATTATCATCAAGGTGATGCATACTGAGAAAACATGTGCCCTGCATGCATATCTACATGACAACATGACACAACAGCTGATTCAGATACAGTGAGGAATACTGTGTTGAATCCAGCACAAACAATTATCAATTCATCAGCGTCAGAGGCACTCTGTGGTAGAGGGCTGCATTGGGATTGGGTCCCGCCGGGTCCCGCGGGACCCAACCCAAATCTCGCGGGATTGGGCGGTTTGAATTGTACTGCGGGCGGGAGCGGGCGGCAAAAAAAAAACTCAGCGGGACCAGTGCTGCCATGAATATCTCATGAATATATATTAGCGGACTACGTTAGGCTGTGCGGCTGTTGGAGTCTTATGTACTGAATCTCCGTGAACGCACCAGGTAGAGACGCCCAATCGCCTCTATCATCTAACCCAGTGGTCCCCAACCTTTTTGTCACCGCGGACCGGTACAACGCAAGACACATTTACCGCGGACCGGTCGGGGGGGGGGGGGGGGGGGGGGGGGGGTGTTGAGGTGCAGCGCTGCAGCGCAAGACACTTTACCGCGGACCGGGGGTGGTATTTTCTCTTTAGTAATAATAATAATATAATTTACCCTTGTCACGGCCACTTTTAAAGAAGTTTGTTTTTTGCTCATTTTGGTTGTTTGGGTTTAATTTTAGTGGGGTTTATCACCTGATGTTTGGTGTCGCGACTTTGACGTGCGTTAAGTGTGACAGATGTAACAGAGAGAATCCGGTCACTTTTCAAAATAAAACGTTTTTGTCGGAAAAAAAAACAATAAAATGGAAATTATTTTTTCTTTCTTTGCGTCCCGGTGCCAAAATTTCCCGCGGCCCGGGACCGCTCCGCGGCCCGGTGCCAAGTGTCCCGCGGCCCGGTGGTTGGGGACCACTGATCTAACCTGTTGTTGGGGGTGCGCCCCGCCTCTTAGAAATTGTGCTCTTTAAAGCTTAATACCGCGGTCGCGTATGGGCGGAGCTAAGAACTAAAGTTATGGTCTGATCGCTGCATGGAGCAATGTGTGCATCAATGCATGGTAGACCCAAAGAATGTGGAGAGATCAGGTTTATTATTTTGAAGAGTTCTACTTGGTAATCATGTTTCCATGATTGAGTTCATAAAATCCTCCCAGAGAAAGTCTCTGCTTCAACTCCCTGCAGTGAAAGCTGCGTCTGAATCTGACGCCCGTGTTTGCATCTCTCTGACAGAGTTTGAAGCCAAAGCCCCTCCCCCGCATCTTTACCTGCTTTTCCTCTCTACCTGTTCACCTGTTCACATCCTCTGCTAGCTGAGTTGTTTTTTCCCCGCGCCTCCCAGAGTATTCTACACAGAGAGTGCAAAATGCGGTCATAGCAGGTTAACACGTTAGTCGGGACGCTCTAGCGCAGCAGAAGGATGAAAGAGCTGTCAATCTATCTGGCAACACTGCGCGGGATAAGGAGCAGGTTACCTGGCAGGGACATGATGTCAATGGATAAAGCAGAAAAGAACCACAAGCGAGGTTCATCGTGAGACACGCATGCTGTTCAGATCTGCGTGCTGATGCCCCACTGAGGCGCAAAACAGCAAAAACGGGAAAAGGCTGAAGCTAAAAAAAAAAAGTATTTTTCCGTCAGGAAAAAATTAATTCATAGATTTTCAGCTCTGTTGAACCATTAATGTTTTTCTTTCTCCGTAAATTCAAATGACTTTGACCTGCATCTTTACCAGCTGGTTCAGCGCGCTTCAGGCCGTCTGTCTGCGCGCGCAAACACGCACAATTTTAACCGAACAGGATTTGTGAAAATATATTTAATAATTAAGTTGCAGATTACACAAAGAGGAATGCATGAAAAGATGAGGCTGGGGGAGGGACATGAATCTCTTTAATAATATCAATACAAACAAGTGGTTTTTTTTCCTGCGGGACGGGAGACGATACAAAATCAATGCATCTCTATTACTGTGCGGGACTAAATTCTATGAGTTTTGCGGGTGCGGGCGGGAGTGGACATACATATTGCGGGAGCGGGCGGGAGTGTAACGCATACGTTGCGGGAGCGGGCGGGATTGGTCAGAAATTCAGCGGGCGCGGGCGGGAGCGGGATGAAGAAAATAGTCCCGCGCAGGGCTCTACTCTGTGGCATTAGTCACAGCACATGTTCCCTCACCTAGATCATGATACCATAAAGACTATTAGCTGAATGTGAGCCGAGAGTGCCAACCGCTGATAATGAATTAAAAAATATCATGAAGTAAAATAGCAGAGCAAAATGGGGAAAAACAGAAAAGGTCAAGAAGGTCAAGAATCCCACTACACTATAGAATTAATAAAACATTTGCATTTTGGGAATTTTTTCAAAACCTTAGATGAAATCCACAAAAATATAAAATGATAGAATTACTTTAATTAGATACAGCTAGCATGACTTAGGATACTTTGGGTGACTTGGTAAGTTTTTACCCACAACAATGTTAAATATTGACATGAGTGTTGACATGAGTGTTCAGGAGAAAAAAAAACATTTTTTTACCCACTGTCTCGTATTTGATCCGCACATTTTAAACATGGTTGCAAAATGTTTTATAAAAAATTAATTATCAACAATTTGTCTATTCTTTTAATATAGAAAGTAGTCCTTTTAAAACAAAACCAAAAAACAAAGTGAATAAAAATAGTAAATAAAAATGAGTTATTCTCCCCATGATGTTTAGGAAAAAAAAATCTGCAAAACCTCTCCCGCTATTACTGTTTTTGAGAATTCATGGAAGCAGCAATCCTGAAATGAGCAGGAAAAGCCCCTCTACTGCCTCTAGTGGCATGATGATAAACTATAGGGCAGAAAACATTTAACAAGTTGCAGGATATACAACACGTTTTAAGGAATCTTCTCAGCATGGTAATGAGTTAGGGATCTCACAAATGTGCATATTAAATGATTATATGATACAAATGATTATATAGGGTTAAGGGTTTTAAGCGATTAGGGAAATGTTAATGAGACTGTAAGTAAATGTCCATTTCTACCTCAGTGTACAGCCTTTCTTACCGTGACATCTGCCATTGCAGCAGCAGGGTGGCTGAAAGGTCAGTACATAACAGTGGAACCATGATTCCCTGCTCTTAAAGAAATATTGATGTGTAAATAAAGTGTCTATGTTTATGAACAACATGGAAGCTGAAACGAGATTATGGATGACAGGAATCCAGTCAATATGTGAGCAGTACTACAAAGAGAGTATACAGTGGTCCTTTGTTTATCATGGGAGTTCAGTCTAAAAATAGCCATGGATAGGTGAAATCTACAAAGTAGGATTAAGGCTGTAAAACCCCTCGCTACACACTGAAGACACTTTCTCTGACAGACATTTTCACATATTTCTCTTGTATAAACTTCCCAAATTAATCTTTTACGGAAAAAGACGTCCAGTAGTAGAGAATGCTAACAAAGATACTGAACGCATTCTGTACAGGAGACGCGGCCCGTTGGAGATTGATGGTCAACAGTCTAGAGCCAATCAGGATGCAGAACACAATGGACTGTTAAAAAAAAAACAACATGCCAAATTGCTCTAAAAACAATTCTGCGACACAGTGAGACGGCAGAAGGTGAACTAGGTAATAGTGAAGAACCACGAAAATTGGTATTACAGAAAAAAAATTCTGGGTTTGTCTTAAGGTTAAAGATTTCAGAAAAACAAAAAAGCTAGAAAAAATTAATTCTAGAGTAAACTATTTATTACTATTTATTATTCGATAGCGGAGCCGCTTAGGTTGATATTTCAGACAAATCGTGCACTTTTTGTGGTACAAGCACCAAATTTGGCATAAATGTACCGTAGTATCCCCTCTTTCAGAAAAGCTCATTAGCCACAACAAAAATATAACGTGCTTTTCTGAAAGAAGGGATCCTAAGGTACATCTATGCTAAATTTGGTGCTTTAACACAGATCTACCTCTTAGATTGTCAGATTTTGAAACAAGATGCACCATCCTCTAAAAATGTTTTAACCTGAAAAAACAACAATGATAATGTCATTAATTCAAATATTTGTATTTGGTTTTGAGGGTGTTGGCAGAGGAAACCACAGAGATATTTACAGGAACATGAATCAACTGCCTTTTGTGGCTTTTGTCTTTAGATCTTTAAAAAGAGGTTATAGAACACTCACAGTCATTCCAACTTCAGATGATATACAGTAATCTGGAATGACATCACGAATAGCTTATGACCAGAGAAGAAATGCCTTCACTGAGACTCAGAAATTACTATTTTTACTGAGTGGCTTGCAGTTCTGGGAACGGAATATGTGCTAACCTACTTAGTGGCAAGAAATCTTTACTAATATCATGTTAATGGAAAAAAAATAGAAAACTAGAATAATTTTTTTATAGAATAAATAAAATATTAATGTTAATACAAACACTGAAAATTAGGGTACTCCAGGTTAATAAAAAACAACTAAATTTGACATGGCTTTGTGTTCTTTCATCTTGACAAACGCCCAGTAACCCTCAAAGAGCACGAATAAGCATTGTTTTCCTTTGAACTAGGTTTGAGAGAATCACATTAAACCCGAGCTAAAAATGAGTTTAAAGCCTTAAACTAGAAAGTGCAGCGTTTGGAAAAGATGTCGGGAAGAGACTCGCGTGCACTATAAATACTATCCCTGTTAGCTCCAGACATCTTGCCCTTGCACGCTTCTACGCAGGTGTCCACGGATTTTCATGACTTGGACATAGTTTTCAGTTTGTTTATTGCTTTTTTTCCCCCATGACTGCCTGAAATAAAAGCAGGATGAAAGAAAGTTATCATTAGCAAAGACAGATCCATCCAGGCTTGCTTTAAAATGTTCACTGTTTGGCATTTTCTCCTAGGATTAAAAGCTGAAGAGGACCAGATGTGAAAGCACCTGGCAGGGAGCCCAGCTGGGTCCTCAGATCTATACAAGCTGAAAATACGACAAATCAGACATTCAAATCTGGATAAAAATGTATGTTGAGTTTAAAAAAGCCGAAACTTGAAGCATGATGTCAGGTTAAAATACAAAGGGCTTTAAGTTAAGCTCTGAGGAATTTAAGGAGTTCAAGATAACAGCTGCAGCTTTGCAGAAGCACTACAACAAACTGAATGTTGTGTCAAAAGCTGCATAGTCAGCAGTTGCCATGACCAAACTCTGTTGAGCTATTTAACATCGGAGCTTTACTTCTGCTGTTGACATTGTTTTGACTATCAGAACTCTTCAAGCGTTTTATGCAATCAACGTAATTCTAGATCATTCTGCAGCGGAGAGGCAGCCTTGATTCGATATGCAACACTTTACAGTAGTGACGTGCGAATCAACATGAAGTCGGTTCTGCTGCGGAGAAAAGGGGCTTTGAGCCAACACTTTGCATCAGTGATGTGTTGCATGTCGGTGCTAAGCTGACGTGAAAAGAGGCTTTTCTCTACGTCAGAATCTGCTGATTCATGCTTATCGCGTAAAGGGTTGAAGAGTCACAGGAGGTTAAAGAGCAGGTGTTATTTAAAAGTCCCAGGTAACATCTCTGGTGTCAAAGGGTTATAAAGGTTTATATGAACTTTCCATATGATCAAGGGGCTGCAGTAGTTTACGTGTTTGTGTAGCTAACTTCCAAATGATTGATTGGAGTTAAAATCCTAGACACTTATGAACTTAGGACACTGTACTCCCCCCATGTATAATAATTCTGCAAGTCACGTGTAACAACGTGACTGCTAAGTGAATAAAAGTCCTAAATAAACTGAACTTGGAAAGTAATATCTGCCTTGTTTTTGACACCTCGTAAATGTAACTTAATTCCATTTATAAGGCTAAAGAGCCTATATCATGCTTTTCTTAAGCCTTTCACACTAAATAATATCCATAAATATGATAATATATTATCTTTTACGCAGCAAATGTACTACCTAGAAGTAAGTCGATCTCTAAGGCACCGCCTTTCGCTCCTTGTGGGCCACATCATGACGTCAACCTAGAGCCGACCTTGGCAGTGTCTGCATTTCGCCCACGACAACAAACAACATCCAGACTTTTGCAAAGATGGATGTGCATATTGTGCATATAAAAAAAAACATTTTGCCCATCACTGCTAGCCCCACAGAGAAAGTGGGTGTTTGTGTTAGCCTGGGGGCAGGGCTGGCACCATAGACTCTTCCTGGAAGGAGCGGTTCTCTCTTATCTACGTCATAATGTGACCAATACAAAAGGACTTACTTTAGGCTCGAACTAAATGAGGTTGGAAACAGAAATCATCAGTAAGCAGTGACAAGTTGGACCATAGAAACATATGGTAGTCACTCAAGCCAATAAGGGGGGAGCTTGTTGGAAGGCCGCACCCCTACTACCTGGACATGAGGCCACAAACGTTTATGAGGCGTCTGATTGTCCAGTTTAGAACTTGAATAAGTTCCCCTAAAGAAAAAAAATATGAAAAAATAAATATTCATTCTACTTGCATTTTGTCAGTGTGTAAAATTCTTGTGTTGAGTATTGGGAATTAAAGCTAGCCCAAACGTTGCTCTTTTCTGGTAACTTTGATTGTTTAGTATAATTCTCAATTAGTTTACCTTATATGCAGTTGCATTTCTGTAAAGTGCTTTGATCTGCATCCAACAGGGAAAAGGTACTATACAAATAAAACTACCTCGTCTTTGCAAGTCAACTTATTGTCTACCTTAGAATGGCATTCCATCAGTGTCCATTTATAACACTTTGCCCAATGGTTTTGTTGTGAAAGGACAAGGCCAGTTACTGGACAGAAAAATGTACATATGCAGTGGTTCAAAAAAGGATTTAAATTATACTTATCTCCACCATCATTTACAAAAAATATTCTTTAGAAATCAAACAAAGGGATTTTCTGGATTTTTTCCCCCTCATTTTGTCTCACATAGTTGAAGTATAGCTATGATGGAAGTTTCAGGCGCCGCTCATCTTTTTTGGTGGGAGAACTTGCAGAATTGGTGGTCGATTAAACACTTTTTACCTTCAGATTTTAAAGGGACTTTTCTTTTGCCTTTCCCATGGCTCAGTGCAGTATTTATGCAAATCCATGTCCTATTAGACATGTGTAAACTTCAGTGCCTCACATTTTTACTTTTTTTATGTGTAAACACTCTTTTAATAAGATCTGGCTCCATTAAAGGCATTTATTACAACCTTCTGTCTGCGATATATGAAAGTCAATGAAACCTTCTCCATGTTGCATTGCTTGAAATGTTTTTCTTACATCCACTCTGTCATTACCTAAACAAGGACACTAGCTGTGCTGATTATTGTGGTAGCTTAAACTCAAACACAACAGGGGGGAAAAAACCCCTTTACAGTTTGGGTTAACATTCTACCTAGTAGTCAATGTGTTCAACTTTGTTTTGACTGCCGCCCTTAAGCCAAACAGTCATTTTCCGGGTTCCCGACGAGCCAGAAAAGTCTGGCGCTTTCAAGTTCACTTTCAGTGAAATGGGTGTTTAGAGTTTTAATGGCAGAGCTCCGTTCAGGTTAGGAAAAGAAACAGTTAAAAGAAGATTGAAGCAAATGGCTAATCGCTCTTCAATAGGTCTGGCCAACCCTTGTCCTCGTGATCTAGCACCCCGCCTTCCCTTTCCTGTTTGCAGCTGAGGAACTGAATCAGGTGTGTTCTGTTCATGAGAACGTGAAAACACCTGAGTCAGCTGCTCAACAGCAAGCAGGGCAGGGAGAGGTGGAAAACAGGCCAAGGAGGAGAAGCCCTCATCTACAGCCTTGTTTGGGAAGACATAATTGCAGTTTACTTATTACTTAATCAAATGAATTAAGGTCCTTTTTTGCACTTTCAATTTGCTGTGATAAAGGCTGTAAACAGACCTGGTTCAATGGTTAAGGTGTGCTGTAAATGTAGGCATCTTTCTTTATGTACAGATCTTAACGTCTTTAAACACTTGACATTTGTTTACTACAGCTGTTGAGACATAAGGTATTACTTATGCAAAATTTATAAATGAACAACATGTGCCAATTGACAAATACATGAATATTTACATTTTAGGCCTGGGCGATAAATCGATCAAATGAATTAATTCAAATTTTTTGTTACGGGCGATTTCAAAAATAACTAAATCAAGTTTTTATGTGGCGCATTTTTGGCTCCTCAGAGCTTCCGTAGCGTTAGTTTCGCACGGCACGCGACAAACAACACACGAAACAGCACGCAACAGCATGGCTACCGGTGAGAGTGGGCAGTTGTTCCCAAGAAAGAAATAAACTCATCTGTTGTGTGGAACTGGTGTGGCTTTACTGTTACAGACGTGGAGGAAGAGTCCTCACGCTGCATACATTTACCTAAAGGAGCCCATCGGAGTCAAAGGCTCTCACCCCCGGTCGCGTGGCACGCGCTCAGACTTCTTACACATGCACGCGCCCTAACACACACGCGACCTGACACACATACTCATTCTACAACGCCTGTATAGTTAGTTCATTAGTTAGATAGTTATTTTTTTTTACTGTTACTTGTTAATAAAGATACTGCGTTGTACAGGTATATTTGCGACGCGGCCACCGTAGGATTTCGTTTTCGGAGGAGGGGGGGGGGGGGGTGTAACCGCGACTCCTGCTGCTTCATCAAGACGGGGTTTACTAATTTATTTAAAACTTTAGACCCAGATATGAGCTGTATTGATAATCCTTTAGAAAATGCTGCTACTCTCAGGTGAATGTTTGTCTCATTTTAGTCTAGACTACAAAGTGTGACTGAAAACACAGCTTGGACTTTAAGTAAGTAACCTTTTTATTTTGGACAAGTGAAAACAAGTGTAGAATAACGAAATAAGACAAAAAACAAGACAAAAATTATATAAAACAAGAAAAAATTATATAAAACACGTCAAAATTATATAAACACAAGTCCAAAAGGGAGTGAGAAGAAGACAAATTTTATACTTAATTTTGATTCCAAGAGTGTGTTTATTTATTTATTATTCATACCAGAAATGGGGGTTACATTTGTCTTGCATTTGATTAAATAAAAGCAACATTTGCTTTAAGTTGTCTGCCGTTTGTACTTATTGCTTTCCTTAAGTAGGGGGGAAAAAATCGGAAATCGAATTAAAAAAATACAATCGGAGATTTTATTTTTAGGCCATATCGCCCAGCCCTATTACATTTATTTATATTTACAAAAATGATCTGTTGCTTAACCTTCCTTAAGCACACAATGACATAACATTTTCTGTAATCAGGTTTCAGGTTATATAAATAAAAAAAATGTAAACTCCATATTTATGGTAAGCTGATATATATTCTGCATTTTTGATTCAGTGAATAATTAATAATTATTTGTAAAGATTTTTTAATTTGCTCATGTAATGTGATGTTTTACAGACAAGCTGAACTGACTGACCCTTAAACTGGCAAGATTTTATGTTAATTTTATTCTTTACATTATTATTCAGCAGAGCATTTTAAAGCAGCTCACTTTTCTTTTAGCTCAAGACAATGCAGGGTTAAGTGTCATTTCCATCGAGATTCCTATCAAGTCAAGGATTTTAACCCTCAACCAACCGTCTCCTTAATCTAATGAATTTGAGACATCTCTATCTGGGTTTAGAGACCAAACTATGTTTTATTTTTTTCTAGAATCAACTGTGTTTTCATATAGATACAACCCAAATATTTGCTTAACTAGAAACGTGTCTGGATCGGTCCTCCAGCTCCACCTGCACCATAGCAGTCACACAGAACAGACACCTCTTGCTGCCAATGCTGGCTCTAAAACTCCTCCAGTTTTGGACTTTCCCTGATTTCAGAAGTCTACATTCCAACTACATTTTCTCCTAAAAAATATTTTCTTAACCCTAATAATTTTTGTTGCTTAAGTTGTTGCTGCTACACGTTTTCAGGTAAATAAATATCAGGTTAGGCACATTATTTAAGCAAAAAAGCAAATAAAAAATCTTAAATTAATATATTATATCATATATTATTACATAACAAATTATGTTATTCCATTATGAAGTCAAAATCACAGCTTTGTAGATACGGTCTAAAATTTCATGGTAAACACTTTATTTTACTGTCATCCAGCTTTAATAATAGCAGTTTTACACAATATGCAATAAATCTACAAGCATATAAAAAGTATTGCTTATTATATTACATAGATCAATTCAACTGTGTAATAGACACATCACATAATATTCATTTCAGAATTTTAATTTATGGTTAAATGTTGGAGAATTTTTTTTTTACTTTTTCTTCCCCTAAAGGTCAGAGGCCCCCCAACTTCCTCACTTCAATATGAGGCTAAACATTGATGTAACACTTGTGTTACCACAACCCACCAACGTGCTGCTTCTTCTTTTGCTGCTGCTTGCGACAGTCCTTTCAATCTGCTGTCTCTGCAGTCTTAGAAAAGGAGTAAACACTTCCTGCAACCAGTACAAGCTCAAAGCTTTTATCCCTGTTTGGGCTTGTTTTCTTAAATTTGGTCCTGGAAATAACGTTTTTTTTTTTAAATGTGCAGTAATGCATAAGAAAATCTGTTATAAAATAAAAACATCGTTCTGTTATAACAGTTTCTCCACATCAACGATATACTTTAATTTCGGACTTTTATGCCTGACATTTAAATCTATCTTTAAGAGCATCGCTAACTGTAAAACACCCACCATTAAAAAAGCTACAAAATTGTTTATCTGCATGGAAGCACTGGGTGGCCTTTTAAGATTTCTTCTGCACACTACATTAGTGAAGCTCAAACTGGCAATTAGTTGACAATGTCTTTCAGGCAACTTGATTTTGAGGCATACATGCAACATCATTCAGCAACAGGACTCTCAGAAAAACACATCAGAAGATGCGTTTTGCATTTCCTGTACTAGAACAGACTAATTAACAAGGAAGTAAACAGTATACTCATATCAAAGACAAAAATTAATATTAGTTGCCATATGATGGAGGCCACCTGAGTGGAAATCATAGCATTTGTAGATAAAAGCCTCTCTTTTCTCTCTGATTGTTTATTTATGTCATTTCTTTCACCGTTGCTGCATGTATTGCACTCATCTAAAAGAAAAACCTTGAGTGCTGAGTGAGTCCTGAGTGCTAGTGGTTCTGAATACCTATAAATGCTTACAGTTATAGGTATTTAATAAACATACATTAAACATACATTAGGTATGTTTATTGAAAAAAACTATTCCAAGGGTATTTGTATCAAAATATGTAAGCATCTATTCTGAGAAGTAGTAACAATAATTACAAATAGCACTATTTTTAACAGGCCAAACGGGGACTCAACAAAACCAAAGATGAGACAGCGAGGAGGCAAAGGAGCAGCACAATCTTGAACATTATGGGAGTAACCTGCAATTATTTTATAGCTCTTAAGATTCCTGAGCTCTTAGTCAGTGTTTACCGTGTGAGGGCAAGGCAAGGCCACAAATTACAACCACTTGCTGTGGCACCAAATGTTCAAGAGTCACGCACAAGCCCAAGTTTGTTTGTTTTTAGTTTTTTTTTTTTTTCCCAATTGGCAGACAGGTAAAAAACCTGAAGACAAAAAGATGTTGTAGAAGAGGTTGTTCTTTGTCCTTCATGACTTGTAATAAGCGTTTTCTAAGTCTCTTTAGGAGTCGAAAATGGATGAATGACGGTTTAATTGACAAGGAGAATTCAAGAAGATGTGCTGTAACCGAATCTGTACCCAAGCAGAGATCCTGCAGGCAGCAAGTTAATGTATTACCACGCACAAATATAGCCATAGTTCAAGTTTATCAGTATGGGCAAATGCCTTTATCAGTACACAAAATGTTCGCTTTCAAGTGACATTTCAAACAAGCTTTGGAGTCGTCTTTCAATTTGCATGTGCAGAATATTCAGAGATCACTGGAAATAAAGTGAATATAAAGGGCTTCTACTGCAGCCAAACTGTCCGTAGCCACATCCATTTGTCTGAATGGTAACAGTTATGTGTGAGTGGGTATTTATGGAAATGTGTGACTATGCAGTGTTTTTCCAGGTCTGTGCAGAGAATTGAGAAAGATCCACCATGTGACACCGTGGGCTATCTTGAGCCGTGACTTCTGCAAAAGATCAACTGCCATGCAAAGAAAGGCAGAAAACCACAATGATAGCTTCACGGGTCGTTGAGAAAGGTGCAGATATTTTCTAACAGCAGTAAGAAGCTTAGAACCGCCACAGCCAGATAAGCCTTCTGGTTTATACGCTCGGGAAGCTGAAAATGTCCCACGTATCCTTGGAAAAAACAAAAACAAACAGACGATCCTGCAGCTAGCATTAGAAACCCATCAGAAACAGGCATCTGTGTTGTTCTCATTCTCATATTCTCACGTGGATTGATGGGTCAGACAATCATATCGATGATGCTAGTCTCCCTCCAGTTTACTTAAACCAAATGTTTAAAGTCCAATCACCTTGTAATTCATCGTTAAAGTGTTCCCAGTGATCTATTAGTGATGATTATGTCGTTTTTAGCCAAAATAAAAAAACCTGTGTCGTTTTCTAGGACGTAGTTTCTGCAGAGCGGCAAGAGCTCATCAGAAATTAGCCTGTGAGTTGTGGGCGAGCCCGTTGGCATGGAGTAAGCATGCGCTCATTTTCCATCGCTAGCTTACAGCCCCTCTCCATCCCAAGCTAAAATCAGCAGTGGAAGGAATATGGGAGCTATCCAGCCGTACAGTTTTGAGCCAAATAATGGAGCGGAGCAGGGAGCTTGTGGCCTGCCAGTTGTAGTTTGTAAGTAACAACTACACGCTTTTTCAAAGTGCACTTTTTTCATCAGCCCCTGAATTACCACAATTTGAAAATAGAAATACGCAAAAACACAATTTTATTCATAACTTCTTTTTTGTTTTCCTCCATCATGAGAAGTAACGATTCATTGGAGTGTGTCTTTAAGGGGAAACTCTTACTAAAGAAAACAGATGAACAGTTTTTATATAGTTGGGGAAATGGAAACCCTGTAACAGTTTTGAACAACAAACGCTCTTAATTATAGGTGGTTGTGCTTCCAAAGAAAAAACAAGCATAATGAAGGTTTACTTAGAAAAAAAGAGGCATTATTTAAAAAGGTTTTCCTAGAATTTTAGAGTACCAAACACAGTCTCCTAAAAGCTCACTGAAACACTGAAAGAGGACCTTTCTGTGGGGTGAAAATGCATCTTTCATATCATTATGGGGATTATATCTGAAGCTCCTCTATGTACTCTGGTCAAAAACAAACCGGCAGTGTTGGAAGGAAGAGGACGGACACATGCTTCAACAAATAACAAATAAAAGTCTTTGTAATGAACTGGATTATAATAATGGTTATATACACAAACACATACTCCTCCACTGGTACATTTTCAGTTACAAATCCATTCTCCATCTGGAAGCATCATATTTAAAATGTTCCCACATAAACAACAACATCACAGCCTTCACTCTCAGGACTTCATAACCTTTAGTGTCTCATCAGTATGTACAGAGCTTGGTTAAAAAAACATTATTGTCCTGCTACGGTCCCTCCACCTGGAGGATCCAGTCTGGTCACAATCTGGTAAGAGTTTACTGAGAGGACTGGAAAATATAGGGACTTGGACTTGTTTTCCACGAATACTTAGACATGTGATCTGTATAAATGATTCTTCCTGTTTAGTGAATCGTCACAGTCTTTATAAATGTTATTATTTTGGGAAAACAGGTTCCTCTTGTAAATGCAACTGCAAATGAGAGTGGTAATCATGTATAATTAAAGCTTTAAATTGATTTAGCTTGGTTTGATGTTTCTTGATTGTTTTGTAGCATCATGTTGCAAAAACATAATTATTTTCACCGTTAAGTAAAGAATTGGTTGATAGAAGTTAGTCATTCTCAATCAAACACTATTGCCAATCAGGATCCTGATGCCAATTCTTCACTTTAATCCCCTTCATGTCTAATTTTCCAAATGTTTCAAAATATTTTTTGACAGAACAAAAACTACAGGGGAAAATATTGTTACCCTGGACTTAACATTTAAAACATGCAGTAGCAAAAAAACCAGCTTTCTGAGGAAGTTATCATTAAGGCCTCATAAGTAGGAGACATCAATTCGCTGCCTGTGAGTGAAGCAGTCACCGCCTACTGTTTGATGACAAGTTTACTTTAGCGTCAAATAAATGTTCATCACCTCTCCTTTTGGGGAATTTATTTTTCTTTTCTCCTCTACTGCCAACGCGCGAGGTAAACAAACGCACGCAAGATTTGATTTTGTGTAGGAACCAATGAAATGTGCTGTAGATCTTCCCCTAACCCATAGCTGTCTAAGTGAAGTCAGAAAATCGGACGCCAACTTCAGCCTCATCCTACTTTTGAGGTGGAATGGATAAATACAAAATACAAAATAAATAAATAAATAAATAAATAAATAAATAAAACAATCACTAAAACTGATATTTTTCAAATATAATTACAAACATAAATCCACCATTGGAGCAACTTTATGAGCATCCTCCTCATAACTTGATTTGATTTATTTCAAGCATTGTAGTCAAAGCAATAAAGAATGTACACAGATTTATCAAACTCATTACAGAAATGATAAAATGCATAAATTAAAAAAACAGAAAATAGAACAAAAAAAGACACTTTAATCACATTTGCTTAATTAAAAACAGTGATTAATAACTAAAGTCGAGTAGAGCTTGATGTATTGCTTGAAAAGGAGTGGGAAGAAGCGAGTTTATATAATCCCACCCCAACTAACTTTAGGCATTACATTGAACTGGAAGCAAGTCATTTTCTTTGAGTGACACATGGCACTCACTTGGACCAGTTCTTATATACAGGTCTATGAGCTCCACTCATACCCAGAAGCAACACAGCAACACTTGATCCGACTCAAATGTTAAATGTACACAAATATTATTATTCATTCCAGAACATAAAACTGTTTTCAGCTCAATAACTTAAAAGCGAATTTAAAAAAATACATTGGTTACCATGTTACCTAGCAACTATAGTGTGATAACAGGACAAACCATACAGTTTGAACTACAGACGTACGCTTCACAGCCGAGTCCAGATCTGTCAGTTTCCTTCAGTGTTTGTGGTCAAACAGAGGAAAACCAATGGAGAAAGACACAACAGAGAATAACCCAAGTCATACTGGTGAGTGAACATCCCAGAAAAAACGTGTAGTTTCGCTCTTAAGTCATATGATCAGCAAAGCTCGATTTTTGTGTGTGATGATCTTAAGATTGATTTAACCTTTGAATTAAATCTGGCAAGTTTGAAATTTGTTCAGTTTAAGCGACCCTAAATCCTATGAGCCTGTGTAAATCTTTAAAATAAGAAAAACAGTTACTTTCTAAGGTTGAGAGCCAGAGAAGTCTAAATGTGACGCTTTGGAAGGTGTAATTGCCGTAGTATTTAAGGTTTATTCTGTCAACATAAACCAAGTTATGCAGAATCGTATGGTTTTGAAACAGAGAAAGTGGGTCTGAAGATGCTCAGGAGAAATTAGGGACTTCTTTAATCAACAGAACGTTTAAAGGAAGTTTTCTGATTTCATGTTCAATATATCCGATATAATAAATTATTTGATGTGTGGTTACATCACATTTTGATGAATAACAGGTTTCAGTCATTTTCAAGATATACCTATTTAAATACAAGTAAAGATTACTTTCAAAACTGCCACTACGAAGTCATTACATCACAGATTGTGTAACCTAGTGACTAAAGCAAACCAGTTTAAATTCATGTCCTCCATCATGTGAATAAATGCTGCAAGAACATTTTAAAAACACACAAAAAAAAACCTTTTAAGTGGAGTTGGTCTTTAGGGAAAAGTTTTACTAAAGAAAACAAATGAACATCATTTATATAGTTGGGACATTTTCCAACCATGTTACAAAATTATTGTTGTATTAAATATTTTCTAAAAGTCAACATTGGTTTTCTACTTAGTAATTTTCAAACATGATGACAACGCAAATTAAAATAGAGACACAAAAATGTGTCATTTATATTTTTAATTTTGCTGAACAAACAACAAAAAAATGTAGAGAAAGATGATCTTATTTAACCTTTTAGAAAACATTTTGATTAGAAAATATTGACAAAATGCCTGTTTTGAAATTAGCATTATTTTATGTTTCTCTTTATATAATTTGAATAAATATTTTAACTGTCTTCACTTATCTTTCACCTGTTCTGGTAAAATTCTTGTAAACAGCTTTTCTTGCAAAAATTCTGTTGTCCTTCATAGAATCTAGCACGAGTCCAACACAGCCGTCCCTGAAAAATTCCAGCTCACAGGAGACGGCTGAAATGAAAAGCGCTGAGAGGCGAGAAGAGGAGGACGGAGCGTCAGAGAACCCTAAGCTTAAGAAGATCAGGTCTTGTTCTGATGTTGGCGAGGACCCCGGGGTCTCCTCCGTAAACACAGGTAAGCTGCACACATATGAGTGGGGCTTAGAACGGAACATTTTCAGGACATTTTACAGATGATTATCGATGATGATCAGTGAAGGCACACTTCTTAAATGTGTAATGATTCAACACAAGATGCCAGTTGGTTTTAAAAGTTGCTTATTACATTTTAGGATTTTATTTCTTGATAACGATGCTTCCAGATAGTTTCTGTTCTGAGGTTAAACCTGGTTCCCATTTTATGCTTGATTGTGCATGAATGTGACCATCAGAATAATATGGAGATTTTCTCATCGGCAGAGGAGACCCCTTCCCAGAAAGAAGAAACTCAAGACCGAACCAAGAGTAGAGCAGATGTTTTTAAAGCACAACATGGTCAGATGATTTAACCACATTTGTCTTGTTTTTATGACTTAGTTTATATATTTGTGTAACAGAATAACTGCATTTGTCGTTTCTGTTTTCAGAGGAGTTTAATGCCAAACATGCAGAGTTCTATCAGTACCGCCATGAAGGCTATGGGTCCATGTCTGTTACCTGTTCCTATGGTGACTTTCCTAAGCTAGTAAGTGGTTTGTATGTATGTAGTCAGACTTTGGTGTTTGTGGTTTATATGGACTGAGTTGATTGTGATGAAGGACTCAGTTTGTTTCCTATCAGTCATCTCAGATTCATAAACCCTAACTCCTGTCTGTGTCTTGCAGCTGGACGTCAAACACATCCCCAAGACTTTTGTCCACCATCTTCCGGCAAGTTAATTCCTAAACTTCAGCTGAATTCTTCTGAGTATCTCTGCTGTGAATGTGTTCCTGCTCCTCTGCTTCATCCTTTTTTTTGTTGTCATTCTGCAGAAAGAGAATGAGAAACTTTCCCCCTCTAAAGTGGACGGTCTAATAGGAGCAGTGATCAAACGTGAGGCTCCTCGTTCAAAGAAAGCTCAACCTGTCGTGGTTTTGGAGGTACCAAGCAAAGATGACACGGATCATGAAGAAGCCGCCAAGGTAGAAACTCTCTGAAGTTGAACTCTGGTTTTTTTTTTTATTCAACCTTGTTTCATATAGTAGTTAAGTGTTTGCCACATAAGCAAAAGCAACAATCAGCCAGCTTGAGAACATTAAGAAGTAGAGCGAAACAGCAGCTTTAGAATTTAATACAATTCAAACAACTTTATTTATCCCCAAGGGGCATTTCTTTTTAAAGTGCTGACAGTAGTTTTTCAAAACAAAAACAAAAAGTACATACCTATAAAAAAAGCAACAAACAGTACTGTAAATCCTCGATACGAGGAGAGAAAGAGGCTTGTTGTTGGCTGCCTAATCTCATGACTTCTTTTTTTTATCTCTTTCAGCTCACAATTAAAGATCTGATTAAGGCAGTGATCAACTATGAGGAAAGAAACGTCTGCCTTCAAGACATTCATGTAAAAAAGATCAACGTGTGGACCGACGTTTCTGGTGCTCATCATTGTAAAACTGACCTCCAATGCACCATTGAGGACCCACACCTTAACAGAGTGTTTACAGGTAGCAGATCTGCATCCATGAACAAAGACATGACAAATGAGCATAAATACATTATATTAGTAAAAGTACCAAACCCCACACCATAATTCCTCCTCCATCAAAGTTTACACTCGGCACAATGTAGCCCACAATGTACCGTTCTCCTGATAACCTCCAAACCCAAGCTCTTCATCAGACTGCCAGTTGAAAAAAGCCTGATTCATCACTCCAGAGAAGGCGTCTCCACTGCTCTAGAGGCCAGTGATGGCGTGCTTTACACCACTGCATCCAACACTTTGTGTTGCACTTGATGATGCGCAGCTTGGATGCAGCTGCTCGACCATGGAAACCCATTCCATGAAGCTCTCTGCGTTCTGTACTTGGGCTAATCTGAAGGTCTCATGAACTTTGGGGCTCTGTATCAGTTGACTGTGCAGAGAGTCTGCAACCTCTTTGCACTATGCCCTTCACTATGCCCGCTGACCCCTCTCTGTCAATTTATGTGGTCCACCACTTGGTGGCTGAGTCGTTGTTCCCAAACTCTGCCACTTTGTTCTGATAGAGCCGACAGTTGACTCTGGAATATCTAGGTGCAGGGAAATTTCACGACTGGATTTGGTGCACAGGTGGCTTCCTATGACAGCTCCTCACTGGAACTCACTGCGCTCCTGAGAGCGGCCCATTCGTTCAAAAATGAGCTTGATGTTACACACCTGTGGCCAGGCCAAGTGATTAGGACACCTGATTCTGATCATTTGGATGGATGAGCGAATATTTTTTGTACTAGGGTATGACTAATGTTCATTTTCTCCAGGCAATCGGGAAAAGGCCCCTCCAGAGACTTTCCTTGACTGCTACGACGCTAGAGCCACCACAGTGTGGCAGTTAGGGGTGGTCCTCTTTGAAATCCTCAGCAACGGACAGACTTTCAACACCATAGATTTCATAGATGGACATCTGACAATTAACCGTGTCTTGTCAAAAGGTAAGAAAATCTCACACAGTCTTTCTGTAAATGGAAAGCGGGCTCTCACTTTCATCATTTCTCCTCCTCTTTCTCCAGAGTGCAAAGACTTTTACCAATCTTGTTTGGACTTTTTCCCAATGGAGCGGCCCCAGCTCCAGGACCTGCTCCAACATCCGTGGTTCCAGCAAAGCAGCAACTCCGGCTTGCCCCAATCTACCTCCACTTTAGCTTTTTCTTTCTACTCTTCTCATTCACACCAACTGTCTTCCCGTCACCACATTGGCCCTTCAGTGTGTGAGTAGGCCAATGTGGTGACTTCTGCTTCCCAGTGGTTTGTTTATTGATTCATTGGCTATGTTGATTTCTTGAATTGGAGGCAACATTTAATTTTGATGAGACACAACCATAACAAGGTCTTTTATTAAGCAATAAAGTTTGAAAAACAGAAAGATTTTGTGTCTTGTTTTTTTTTGTTTTGTTTTGTTGATTGTTTCAAAAAGGCGAGACTTTAAAAAAACAACGTATAGAATGATTTTCCAACAACCAGAAACATAAAAATGATAAAAGATTGTTTCTACAAATGCAAACAAACAGATTTTCAAATAGGTTTGAAATATTGTTCAAAAAATATGTTGAGTAGTCAAACATGCAGGAGGTCAGTAGAGCTGCACCACTGCATGTAACGTCATTTCACTTCAGACCATCTAGGTGGAGTTGGTCCTTCATGGTCTAATCTTCAGCAGATGCAAAACAATTCTGTAAACATTATGAAGGAAAATAAACAAAATAATCACATTTAAGTTACTTTGAGAATAACTAACATAAATGAAGACATCTGAGGATGATTAACAACTTGAACCTGGTGTGACTGTGACAAGAACACATCAAATAAGATAAAACCAACCAAATGCATTTCACAGCGAGCAGCAGCTGGTTACACCGACCGGTTTTTGATTCGCTACAACCGAAGTTTGTGCCCCTGCATGAAGAAATGGCATCAGCTGACTCAGAAGTGGCAGAAAAATATCCTGATACGTTTAGGAAGATAATCGTGGAGAATATTCCTTCATCCTGATGAATGAATGATGGATGAAACGGGCCTTTTCTGTTCCCTAAATCCTGAACATATGGCGGGAATACCGTATGCCATCCAGCATTTCAGAAAAAAAGGGTGGGTTTGTGGTAGAATATGATGGAATATTAACTTTGTCCTTCTAAGCTAGCAGACTTTTCTCACCATGTTCGCTCAAGAACAATGGATTTTTACATTTCACTATTATATTAGTTAAATAATGAATCCATTCAAATATTTATCAAGGTGTTCTAATTCAATAATAGTTGGAATCTCCTCTGTCAACATTCTTCTTCTAAACACTGAAGTGCACTGGCATCAGCAGAAACAGCAGCTGCAGCATCGGTCTGTTAACACTTCAGAATGACTAATTAAAGTTAATGAAGTAAATCATTTTTAACTATTTTAATAGTTTGAAAAAAAATAAGCCATTTAATGTGTAATGAGAACGGTAGAGAATATCTGGTGTGTGCAGCAGATGAGGATGACTATTGGTCCAGTCAGAGAATTTTACAAGTTGGTGACTATGCTATTACAAATAGATATATTCTAGGAAATACTATGAATTTAATGTACGTCATGTACACTCCACAGTACCAGGTCCAGATCCCTCCTCTGGCTTGTCAGGGAGGAATGTAACGGATGTTGAGGAAGAGATGGAACAGGGTACACAAGAAAGTGAGAGCGCAGAACCACAGATGACAGAGAGTGAGGACGACAACTCTTTTCATGGGGCTCAAAATCCCTAGCGGCGTCCCTGGTGTTTGAAAAGGCAAACAACTGCAAAATGAGACTGAGAAGACTGTCAGTTTTTAGTGAAGGAAATGGAATCATGCAAATATTGGAGCTGAGGTTTGTCCCAGATTCCACACAGCAAAGAGTTTAGTTTTTAAGTCTTTATTCTCAGGAAATATTGAAGATTTCTTGTTTTTAAAGTGCATTAAACAGTTTTCAGTTTAAATTGAGCAGTTTTCATTTTTTAAACTTTAAATATTATAGTTAGATTCAAAACATTAAATTCACCCTTTTTTTTGCAGTTTTATCAGTTTTAACCTTTTCCATATTTGCCGCATTTATTAAATTGAAGTCAGAACCTCAAACGTATCATGAGTTACTAAAACTGATGTTTTAAAATTGTTTTAAAGATTCACTAAAATGAAAATCGTGATTTTAATTTTTGATGTTCTTGTTGCATTTTTGTCACAATAGAAGTTAAGATAAAAACTGCATTACTGGGCATTTATTTATTTAAATCATAATGGATCAGGAGCAGACACAAACACGCCCTGATAAAATACTGAGTAGTTAGGAATATGAAAGATCGTAAAATACTTTTTTCTTTTTGTTTATTTGATTCTATTAAAGACATTTTGATAAGGATGACGGTACCGCGATTTAGCCGTAACTTCAGTGGTTTTCGGAAAAAGTCCCGCCCCTTTAACTGTCTCGACCAATCATTCTTGAAGGCTTAATCACATGTCATCAGTCTGACCAATCAGGAGTGGTTAAAGTCTTCACTTCCTTGTTTAGATTCTACTGATAAAGTCTCTCAGTTCTAACAAAAATACCAGCTAAAGCTCGTCTTTAGCGGTGTAGCTTTCCACAGAATCTGGTGTCAGACCGTGGAACAAGAGAACAAAACAATAAAGCTCAGAGACGTGAGTCTTTCTGCGTTCGGCTGATTATTGAACTACATCTCCCATGAATCATTGAGTTAAAAACGATAGCGTGAGCGTCTCTCTGTGCGCACAACGAGCCTCTTCTCTTAACATCTTGAAACCACAACCAACACAAATCAAACAGTTTTAAATCTTTTAACTTACCTTTAATTACATCTTTTAGAAAAAAAACAGCTGCAGCTTCCAGCTTTTTCTGTCACAATGATCACAAAAATGCATGTGAGAGGGACTGTAGATCAATACAGACCGAGTTTCTCCTCTTTTTTTAAATTTTAGAATGCTGGTGTGCCGCGGGATTTTTGTCAAGGTTAAAGTGTGCCGTGGCTCAAAAAAGGTTGAAAAACACTGACACAAACATCTTCATGTTCGTCGTCTAAGCTGCCATCGGGCTTAAAACTGTGCAGCTAGACAGCTCTGATTGCTCGCCAGTTTAGCTTTTTGCTACGCTAATGTTAGCTTGGGGTTGTGAGGGTCTGTTAGCTAGCGGGAGACAGTTAAAGGAATGCTGGGATATCCACAACCCACAACCCAGAGGTGAATTTCTGATGAGCTAATGCCGCGCTGCAGAAACTATGTCTTAAAAAACAACACCCCCTTTTTGATTTCTGCCATTCATAAGAAAAAAGGCTGTGGGGCTACTGACTATGCAGGGGCCTCAAAGGTGGCCATCAAAACTTCGCTGCCTTCATAACCCCTGTTGTTAAAGTAAAATATGTCCAACACAAGAGGCCGTCAGCTCTCATCTGTTTGCATAGCGTAAGCATTTTTAACAGAGGTACAACACTTTAGTCAAACTTCATACACAAAGTAAAGGGATTTAGAAAGGGAAAAACACAATTAAGCTTTATTCTTTTAATAAAAATATTTTTAATGAAATATGTTGGAAAATGTGATATGTGCATTCACATGTGTGCATCTTTGTGTGTGGATGCAAATGTGTATAGCACAAAGTACGGCACATATATTCAAACCGGCACCATTTGTGCAGCAAGTGAAAGGAAAACCCCAACGACAGCTCACGGTAGAGGTAAGATCGGGCCTAAAAAATCCGGCCCGACCCGACACAGGCCCGCGGGCATTAAAGCCGAACTCGGACCGAACCCGACCAATTAACTTGATTTGCAGGACCGAGCCCGAAGCAAACCCGAAATTTCAATTTTAACCCATAGGATTTTTGGCAGAAAAAAATCGCCAGATTTCTTTAAGGTAAAATAATCTATATATTTTTATGATCATGAAAGTTATGGTCTTTCAAACAGAAAGTGGTCGCTGCAGCTGCGCGCGTATAAGCTCACTGTTGTGGCATAGAGTTCCGCTGAAAGCATGTAGGTTCATCCCTACATGACAAATGCATTTGATCAATGAAATAACGCTGGAACACAGAATAAGAGGCCAGACAGAGAGAGTGACAGAGAGATCTTGATGCGCACTCGCTTCATTACGCGGAGAAATACTGCAGCCGCGGCGGTGCGCGTTTGCCTTTTCAGTTTCCCTGTCTGAAGTTTCTCCTTGACTTCCTGCTGCTCCATATCGGGGATCCCTAAACAAAATAGATGCTGACTTATGGAGGGAAGATTACATTCACGACACGCTCGCAGAGCTGCGGGTGGCCGGCGCCCCCCTCGTTCTGCCAGTTGCTGGACCACAGTGTATGTCAATCAACGGTGGGCTGGTGACTGGTGGTAGGGGGCGGGGTCTACCTGTGTGTGTGTGTGTGTGTGTGTGTGTGCGCTAGGGGAACGTTCTCCCTCTGAGTAAGAAGCTGGCTGTGCCTTTCGGTTCGTGCGGTAACCGTTCTGACATCCAGGATTAATAAAGAGCTGTTTGACAACCGCCGCCTAAGGAGCTTCTTTGCAGACATTACAATATATTTATTAAAAAAAGTCAGCGAGAGAGAAGCCCGGCCCGACCCGACCCGAACGTAATGACTGTCATTTAGAACCCGACCCGACCCGAAATTCGGGTCGGGTCGGGTTCTGACTCGGGCTCGGGCCTAAGATCTTACCTCTAGCTCACGGCTCTGCTTCACCCTAACCCTCCTCTCCTCTGTCAGCGGCTGCCGCTGGAGCTTCAAAGGTTAGGCCAAAGCGTGTGGAGGGGGAGGGGCCACGAGAGTGAAAAAGCCAAAAAACAACAACATTTGAGTAAAGGGTATCACTCAACTGCTTTGGTTGAAAAATGTACCGCTTATACAGACAATAGGGAGAAAAAAAGACTTCCTACCACTTAGTGCCACCATCTCTGAGTCCATTTTGAAGAACACAAAAGTCCCTAAAACACACAGGTTCCATTCCATCAATGAGGTTCCTTTACTGCACCTCACTGTCCATGAAACAACCTGCTCTATAACACCAAAACAGCTTGCTACGCATCTGTATTTATCATGCGATTGTATTTCCAACGAAGCCAGTTCTAAGTGGAAAACAAGAAGTGTATTTAAGCAATTATTTGATGCTGTAAAGAGCACTGGCACTAAGCCTTATAATTAGCATCAAGCTAGCTTGTATTGTGAATTTTGCATTTGCATCCTGGTAACTCCTTCACCCTCTAACACCGGAGACATCGCCGGCATCACCTAAATAACGCATGCTCTTTGAGAGACCGGACCTCTTTGACTGGTTACTCGATCAACGTGAATCGAAAAACGCCTTTTTATATCAGCTTTGCACCATTATCCAATAAATTACTAACGCATAGTGTAACGCACCATCACAGCTTTGTGATGGTGCAAAGCTGTTGTTCTCCGTTAAAGAATCGGTTGATTTGCGCCGATTGCGTAACCATCTCACAACTGTAAAGTGTTGCATAAACCAATTTTTAATCCACTTGAGAATCTGCTGGAATTATGTTAATTGTGTAAATAGTTGAAGAGTTATGGTAGTAGAAAGACTGCAAAAATTAAAGGGTTAAAAAGCGTTTTATAGTAGTATTAAGCAAAACTCTGAGCTATTTTTTTTATCTAAACAGAAATTTTTTCACTAGATTGTTTATCGTAAATAAGCAATAATGAGCAATGCTCTTTACCTCATATTTTGACCATAAGGAGTCTCAACATTTACACTTAGTTATTCAATCGTTAATCACTGTACAAAACAGCAGGATTTCCAAAGCATATTTATAGCAGTTAGCAGTGGATGCAGTTTTTAATTTAAAGGATTGTTTGTGGAAGTTGTATTGCTGTGCACTGCTTAGGTCATAACATTGTAAATAAAACTCAAATTTAGGTAAGAACAAAGATGCTAAGCAAGGGAACAAAATTCAGCTATAAATACAGCATTACTATGGACAAGGGGCCAGCAAAGTTCATGACATGAAGTTCCAATTCTAAATGTTCTCCTAAACAACTGTGTCATTCCCAGCTATAATGCCAACGCTACATATATGCAAGGAAATACAAAAACGTTTCCAACATATTTATGACATGTTATTAATTCACAGACAGCAGGTCAAATAGTGTTTTTAAACAAAATGTGGCTTTAAGTAAAAAAAAAAAAGTACTTTCACAACAATTCTGCACAAGGAAAATAAGTCATAGTAGAAAAAGTATTGTAACTATGTTTACACAAAAAGTACTGCATTTGTGGTATGTCATACCTACAGCAATAACATTGGATACATCAGAAAAAAATACCAGAATTATTTCTAATAACCATTAATATTAAAAAGAAATAAGCGTATGCTTTTGGCTTACTCATCTATTGTTACATTATGAGACTAACTACTTCTACTTATAACAGTTTGCCTCGCCAAAAACATGACTAAAATAAAGAGCTGTACAGTCATAAATGTATGCAGCAGCTCATGGATCACACTTTTCCCAGTCACTAATGCGCTCAGGTTCCACCCACAGTTGCTGATGTCACCCCACCTGCCATCTCACCGGCAACAGTTTCGGGTCAATATTACAGCGTTTTCATTTCACCGTGGCAATCGGTGAAGTTAAGCCAAAGAAGCTGATGGTTTTTCCTATGGGGCGCATTAATTCAAATCGCCCATTCGTGAAGGCTGGTGTGGAAAAGTGGCAGTATTTTCATAGGTGGACAGGGTCACAGTAACAGCTCTGTGTGAATGGATTCTTCCGACATGACGCCATACGGGGAAAAAAGGCTCATTGTGAGAAGAGATTGTCACTCAAACCCGACTTTTTGTTTTGTTTTGTTTTGTTTTTTACACTCAACAGATCAAGTACTTATTGCTGTCACACCCCCAAGTTCCACTGCCATTCCCTCCCCATGCCCCAGGTTGCTGACCCCTGCTACATTTGGAGATGATGTGGCTGTATTTATCCTGCAGTTACTCTGGAATCAAAAATGGAGCAAAAGAGTGAAAAAATAAATATTTTTAGTTAAACCTGTGAATCAAGTGAAAATAATAAGGCTTCTAAAAAGTAGGTTTTACAAAATATAGGCAGCATGCAAACACCTTTTCTTGTATAAGAGGTAAAAGCCAGAAGATGACAGAATTAAATAAGTGACAGACAAGAGGTCAAGGTAAGATCAAAGAATGAGACACTAAAACGGTGCCCAAGAGGTCTACTTGGCCTTTAAAGGGGAAGAAAACTGCCAACATCCATCTGTACGCTTTTAATTTCCCTTCATCTCTGCTCTAAGCATCCTTCCCACTCTTTCACTTTGACTATGACAAGGTGCCCCCCTCCCTTTCTCTTAAAATAAAAAAAATGAATTAAAAAAAGCAGCTCTTCCTTCTCCCGGAGGCTGGATAGTCCGTGCAGGAAGGTAAACATGTCCACTGTCGTGAGTTCAGACCACGCGGATGCTTTGCTTCAGGTAACAGACGTCCTCCAAAGCTCTGTGCCCACCAGCAACATCTAGGCATTCACTAGCAGTGCACACTAGCCTATGTCTGAACAAATTTCCGCTTAAATGCCAAACCTTCCCTCCTCAAGCAAGGACATACATGGATTTGATTGGAAGGTTGATTCAAATCAAGGTCAGCAGTCTGACTTCTACCTACAGCAGATGATATTCTGCCTGAATAGAACTGCCTTCTTGACTTTGTAAAGATTGTACTCCTCTCCATGTTGCATTGACCAGACAAACAGTGTGCACACAACAGAGGACCTACAGACAGGAAAGATCACAAGTTTAGCATGTTGATTATGGCATCAATCTGGTTTTAGATGGCTAAAAAAGCCAAATAGTCTGGAAAAATGAGAGGGAAACACAGGTTTTAAATGCTATCGAGCACCAAATTATTAAAGTTACTTTCATTCAACCAGCAAGGTTTGTTCTCTCCACAAATGACACAGGCATGTCCAAAAATATTCACAAGGGGCATCATAGTAGACAGGAATAAAACTCAGCTTCTATTGAAATTTAAACAAAATGTGACATGTCCAGAAATATTTATAGCATTTTCAAACTGTTACTGTTCATGGAAAAACCATCTTTACGAATCAAGGCTCTACATGACATGACAAAGACTAAAAACACACATTAAAAGTGGTGAAGAAATGGTTAGCAGAAAAACATATCAACATTGGCCTGGCCAGAGTCATGATTTGAACTCTATTAAAAATCTACAGGGAGCAAAGCTTAGAAATAAAGGCAGGAAGATCCACCAACCTGCAAAAATGATAGCTTATTGCAAAAGACAAATTGTGAAAAACACCTGTAGGGACGTGCAAACTATTAGGGGATTTTTAGAAAGCCTTTAAACGCTGTAATAGTCAATATTGTTTTAATCGATTATTGAAAAGGATATGAATAACTATGGTCATGTCATAACTAAGTTATGTGTATGAGTGATTTTAGATTTGACAACAAAAAAACCCCAAAACATTTATGTTAGGAACCATAATGGTAGGAGCTGGAACCCCAGGGAAATCAGGATCTTTGCATTTTAATTATCCAAAAGCGCAACTCATTATTTAGACTTGCAACAGAAGTTAATTACATAAATTCGGTCATTAGGACAGCCACTTTGTAGGGTAAAAACTAAACAAAAAAGGAACAATTAAACAGAGAATTTTCTACGGTGTCAATAGGTTCTTGGAGGTTAAAAACTTAAGTAAATTGACTCTTGAAACATTAAAAACATGGTCAGTAACATTGGTTGGAAAGATGTCACCAGGACCCTAGAGTCAAACCGAGGCAAGTACCTGGTGGGCGAGCCTCTTTCCACAGCACCTGGACAGGCTCAGCCCAAACACACCATGAGGTATTGCCTTCACGTAGGCCGACATCATGCAGAACTGTGTGATTTGGTGACCGGAAAGGGCAGGTGTCTTGATAAGCCTGATACACAGAAATATGCTCCAACTATTAGGGCCGTAAAATTTCCCCCCACTAAGATGGAAAGAGCCTGAGCTTAAGTGGCAGACTGATAGGTACTAAACTAGATAAAGTTGTGCTTGCTAACATGCACAGTTTGGGTCCTGAAACCCCTTTGCTAGGGGTGGCAGTAGCTCAGGCAGTTTTACAGGTTGTCCAGTGATCGAAGGGCTGGCAGTTTGATCCCTACTCCCCCCAAGTTAACTGTTGTTGTGTCCTTGGGTAAGACACTTGTGTCAAGGAGTGTGTGAATGCGTATGAATGACCCGGTGATGGTTGGAGGGGCCGTAGGAGCGTACTAGCAGCCATGCCTCTGTCAGTCTGCCCCAGGACAGCTGTAGCTAAATCAGTAGCTTACCATCACCAAGTATGAATGAGGAGTGAATGAATAATGGATACACACACATTGTAAGCGCTTCCAGCGTCTGGAAAAGAGCAGATAAATCCAATTCATTATTATTATAGTACCCCCAGGCTCAACTGCCATGTACTGAGGTTGAAAGGCTTGTGTCCTTGTCTCTCCGTGTCATGAAACAATTATACTATAGTGAATTTGGCTTATGGGCTGACTGCAGTACAGAGTACCTGGCCTACTTATTAGAAAGAGCTCCAACTGGGGACTTCTAAGTTTCACTGAAATACTTCTATTCCCATGGCAATGAGAGTGTTACCTGAAAGGCAGGGATCGGGACAAAATACCCACTACTTTGCATCCCCGGGAAAGTATACTTGACAATCAACGATCAATAGGAAAACCTCTGACTCAGGAGAAATAATGTGGTTTTCATCCCAAATGTGAAGCAGATCAACTTTACACCCTATTCAGAGTATTTGAGTGTGGGAGGTTTCCCATCCAATCCCCATGTACTTTGTGAATTTGAAGAATGAGTTAAGTATTGCCCCTTGCAGTATACTGTGGAAGCTATTCTAGTCATTTGGGGTCTTGGACCCTTTTAAAGGCCATCCATCTTTGTACAACCAGCCCAGCAGCCTGGTTCAAATTGCTGGCAGTAAGTCAACCTCCCCCAGTACACGTTGGGCACAGACAGGGATGCCATTTGTCTCTTGTTCTGTGCATTATTTTTATGGACACAATGTATTCTTGCAAGAATTTCCTTTGGGTGACTGCAGGAATTTTGTGTCTGCTTTTTGCAGATGATCTTCTGTTGGATTTACTGAACCAGGACCTTCAGGATGCACTGAGGCCCCACAGGATGCAGACAGAAAATTAAAGGCAAAATGAAATGTAATGATATATATATAGGCTGGAAGCCTTTAGGTAAAATAGTCTTTAGTACTCTATGTTTCTCTATGTTTGATTTCAGCAAGGATTGTAGATTTTCACCATTCAGTATGAACACCAGCATGGACAAATAATTATTTGACTACAGAAAACATAAAATTTTTGTTAAAGAAAAAAAAAATCAAATGACTGTTATGTAAAGGAGTAGCATCAAACTAACGGCAAAGGAAAAATTATTACACATTATTCTGGTTTAAATACAGAGAACTCTATTCAACTAGAATGATATGAAATGCTTTTTAAATCGGTAAAATATATACTGTTAAAGAATATACAAAAGGAATGTGGTAGCTAAATAACAATATCGTATTTAAAGCAGAACTTTTTAGTTAAGTATGCTTTCTTTGTCACTACTCTGCAATTATAATTATTTTACTTTACAATTTTATTTTCAGTGTCTAGGTGACTGGTTAACAGCAGTAATCATCAGGGCCAACAGACTTTTATAATGTAATAAAACTTTCTTTTAAAAAAGGAGAAACAAAGACATGACCTTTTAGGGAAATATTTCTGACTGTAGTTGTATTTTTACTTATTTCTCTTGCTTTATCCCATGGTCAAGACTATCATCTGCAGTTCAAACCGAGCATCAGAATGAGGAAGAAAGGGGATTGAAGTGACTTTGAACGTGGCATGGTCACTGGTGCCAGACAGGCTTGTTTGAGTATTTCAGAACTGCTGATCACCCACAGCCATCTCAAGGTTTTACAGAAAATCATCAGAAAAAGAGAAAATATAAGCGCCAGTTCTGTGGGTGGAAATGCCTTGTTGATGCCAGAGGTCAGAGGACAATGGCCAGACTGGTTTCAGCTGATAGAAAGGCAACAGGAACTCAAATAACCACTGGTTACAACTGAGGTCTGCAGAAGGTATCATTTATTTGCTACGACATTCGGACGGTCAGGTCAGAATTTGGCATCAACAACATGAACATCCTGCCTTGTATCAATTGTTCAGGCTGGTGGTGGTGGTGGTTTAATGGTTGGGGGATACTTCCTTGGCACACTTTGGGCCCCTTAGTACCAACTGATCATAGTTACAATGCCATTGCCTACCTTAGTGTTGTTGCTGACCATGTCCATCCCTTTATGACTAATGCGTCCTTAAAGGGATGGCTACTTCCAACAGGATAACAGTCGTAAAGGTGGAATCATCTCAGACTGGTTTCTTGAACATGACAATGAGTTTACTGGACTTAAACGGCCTCCACAGTTACCAGATCTCAACCCAGTAGATCACCTTTGGGATGTAGAGGAACGGGAGATTGGCATCATGGATGTACAGCCGACAAACCTGCAGCAACTGTGATGCTGTCACGTCAATATGGACCAAACTCTCTGAGGAATGTTTCCAGTGCTAGCAAAGTATGCCTAATATGTTGGTCAATTAGTGTACATTAGTAATGTGTTGCATGTTTGAGCGAAGCCCATATGAAAAGCTGCTCATCTGTGCGCCAGATTTAGCTGATTTATGTTGATCGCCTAAACCAGCAGTGTCAAACTCAAATTCACAGTGAGCCAAAATAAAGCAGTGAAATAACGTCACAGGCCAAACTAAATATTTATTTAAATTGTACTGCAACTGATATGTAATGTTTAACCTTTTCATATGGAAACACACTTTAGTTTTTCTTAAACACAGAATCTGGAACAATTAAAGCCTGATATTACAAACACAAATTAAATTTGAAATAAATTGGTATCCTTTTCTTATTTAAATAAATAAAGTATGTTTATCCCCGTCTCCTTTCAAGTTCCTTTTTAAAGTAAATATTTTTCAAAGCCAACAACAAAAAAAACAAAAATAATGTCATTCAATAAAAGTCCAACATTTCACCTATTAACAGACCAGGCCTTGCAGTAGAAAAAGTGTATAAGAAACAGAAAATTCAAGCTCAGTTTGCTACACTCTGATTTATTCTGCACATTGGTCTAGGCCAGATACCTGGCATCTTTTCTTAGATGCAAGTTCATCAATGTCTGGAGTCAGGCTCTGAGCTGAGGAAAACCTCGTATTTTAGCAGGCCTGTCTTGAAAGCTCCTGTTGTCTATCTTGCTTTTGGCCATTTTTGTGGAGGGGGGGGACTTAATTTGTCCAGTGTGACTGGAGCATGGCTGTCAATGACTGTCTACAAACAAAAAGGAGGGCTTGCCGGTTTCGACTGCGTGCCAACGTACTAGCAAAGCATTGTGGGATTTGTAGTATTAACGGTATAGTATATACTGCGGGCCTGCTCTAATGCACATTTGATCTGATCTTGCGGGCCAATCATAATTACACTGCAGGACAAATTTGGCCTGCGGGCCTGGGTTTGACACATGTGGCCTAAACAGTCGAGGAGTTATGGTATGTCAAAGGGCATGTGTTATTTTGGTGCCCCTCGCAACAGCTCTACTACTAAAGGGTTAAATCAATTGAGAGCCTTATATTACGGTCTGCAGAGTATATTTTAACGGAAATACCATGTAAAAAGTACAAAGTACAACGTATTTTTGAACAGATCTACCACAAAACAACTGGTCTGTGCTAGGATGTATGATAAATGAATTCCTTGGTATATGAATGGGTTTATACAAAAATACAAAACTTAAACTGACCTTTTATTAAGATTAAATCGAAAAAAGGAAACTGGTCATTCCAAGCACATTTCAGCAGCTCCACAGCATGGAATCACTGTTAAAGCAGAAATGTAAAATGCATGAAAACAATTCACGTGAGCATGAACGCACACGGACAGAGGCAACTGCATGACATGCATCAAAATGAAAATTCAGGTCATTTGTCTTGGCACACAGTCCAGTCCATCCTATATGCTCCACGGTCCTGTTCGCGGTGATGCGTAGGTGGACATGGTGTGGGCTGATGATGTTCATTACTTTCCACTCTGCAAGTCAATACAGTTTTGAAGCACTGCCTCGGTTTGTACCTTAACTGCCACATGCATCATTCTAAAAGATCTGTGAAGTATTTCAAACTGGTTTGTAAATATGATATTACTGGTTTGTGCAGCTATTGTCATCACAAAAAAGGTCAATCATTGTGTGCTGTGTTTTCTACCAGTGACAGGCCATTTAAAGCCCAAACCCAAATGGGAAAAGCAGGAGACAAAAAGCCCAGCATGTGCTGATGTGTGGCTGTGGAGTCTGAGTGATTTGATGAGGTCTCTCACAGCCTTCAAAAAGAGACGAGTCTCAGGGCCGCAGGTCTGACGGATAAGGACATCAAGACTGACAATGGCAGCTGGATCCCTTATGTTTAGCATCAGTTCTCCTTAGACAGAAAAAGGCCTGAAGTGTGCAGGCTACTCAGGGCAGGGGGTGAAGGAGCAAAGGGAGAAATAAATTAGCAGTAGAAGGAGAGCCAAGGCAGAGAAGGAAATACATAGGAAGAAGAGTGAGGCTGCCTGCGAGTGCGCAAACTCAGACCGAGCTGCCTGCAGACACCACACGGCTCAGAGCAGATCGACAGTGACGGCTTGTTGATTAGTCAACTCACAGCCCCCCAAGATGGGAGTCTGTACGCACGCACAAATACACAGCTGCAGAGGAGTTCATTCAAACAAGCCTACTCCCCTGCTACAGATTCAAACATTTATGGCTCACATACATGTAGACAAACAACATGGAGGGCTCATGTGATGAATAATATTTTAAGTGTAAAGATTCTGATGATGCCTGGTATTTGCCGAAGGTTGTCAGGTACCTTAAGGAGATAAACTGGAATGTTGCTGAAGTCCACAGGCAGTTTCAGGAGAAAACGGGCCGAAAACTCTCCAGTCTGAAAGAAAGAAAACAGCAAAAGAAAAAAACATTCAGATGTGTGCTCATTTTCAGCTCAAGGTTTCATCAGACATTGTTTCAGAGCATCATTTACAGTGGGGCAAAAAGTATTTAGTCAGCCATCAACTGTGCAAGTTCTCCAAATGACAAAGATGAGGGAGGCCTGTAATTTTCATCATAGGTATACCAGAGCTATCAGAGACAAAATGAGAAAATAGTAAGAACTCGTCGTATTTGGAGAAGAAAGAATGCTGAGTTGCATCCAAAGAACACCATACCTACTGCAAAGCATGGGGTGGAAACATCATGGCTTGAGGCTGTTTTTCAGCAAAAGGAAAGAACGAATGGGGCCATGCATCGTCAGATGTGGAGTAAAAAACCTCCTTCCATCAGCAAGATCACTGAAGATGAACCGTTGGTGGGTCTTTCATCATGACAACCATCCCAAACACACTGACCGGGTAATGAAGGAGTAGCTTCATAAGAAGCATTTCAAGGTCCTGGAGTGGCCTAGCCAGTCTCCAGACCTCAACCCCATAGAAAATCGACAGTCTGTGTTCCCCAGTGACAGCGCCAAACATCACTGCTCTAGAGAAGATCTGCATGGAGGAATGGACCAAAATACCAACAACAGTGTGAAAACCTTATGAAGACTTACAGAAAATGTCCCACTGCTTTCATTGACAACAAAGGGTATATAACAAACTATTGAGTTGAACTTTTGTTATTGACCAAATACTTATTATTTTGGGATTTTCTGGACATTTTTTTTTCTCATTTTGTCTCTCATAGTTGAAGTATACCTATGATTAAAATTACAGAACATTCATCTTTTTAGTGGGAGAACTTGCACAAAACTGGTGGCTGACTAAAAACTTTTCTTTCTCCACTGTATATTCATCCGACTTTATGCATATAACATTTTGCTACTAGGAAAAAACAGGCTTTATTTAAAAGAAAAGCAGAAATTGTCTTATGTAACAGTAGAACAATATTAAAAAGATAACATTTTTTATTTATTCTTAACATTGCAAACTTAAAACCCCACACAATCCTACAGCAAACCCTTACAATTCCCTTTAACCCCAGAGCTTTAGCGCCAGTGATGACATTCTTTCAACCTCGTAACTATTTAGCTATTGATGCACTTAACGTAACACCAGCTGACTCAATCTAAAAAAATGTTCTTTTCTTACAACATTATAAAACAAAGAATAGACGTATGAGAGCTTTGGTGCTTTTCAGCATGTTTTAAAATGCAGCTGTGGTGACACATTTAAAGTAAAAACCAAAACAAAGAACCAAAGTGACTGAAGAAAAAGAAACCAAAACCAACTGCATGACTCCATACGGGAGCAGCTTTTGTTGGTTTGATAAACCAACTTAAAAAGACTTTAAACTATTTGGAAGTAAAAAATATCATGGCAAATATAATCTTTATACTCCTGCTTTTCCTTTTTTCCAGCTAGAGTGAATAAAGGTTAATTTGCTGTCATCCCACTGCTACCTGCTTTACAGGTAAATAACACAGGAACATGTTTTGGTCTAATCTTAGACATCAGAAGTAGTGATGTTATTACCCAGCTGTTCTTGAGCCCAGCATAGATTTCCATGTTGCGGCTGTAGCTTGGATCTTCTAGCAGGCTGTCATACTCGAAAAGCAACCTGGAGCTCTCCCGCAGACGCTGGCACTGGTAGAGATGGTACTGCTGGATGAGCTCCTTCACCAGTTGGAGTAAACTCTCTGGGTTCCCAGCATCCCACTGAACCAAGTGCTGCCATAGGAGGCACAGAAGAAAAGTACACATTGACCTTAAACAAGTCAGTAAAATTATGAAATTGGTTCAAGTTAACAAAGGTCATAAGGTACACCTTGGTGATCAACATTGACTGTAGGTGAGAAATGGACCGAGTGACCCTCCCCTGGCGTTCTAAACAGGAAGTACCTGGTTCAAAAAAGCCAAAATCCCATGGACTTCTATAGCTAAATAAACAGCTAAGACTCAGTCAGAATAACTATTTTTGCTCAGATCCATTTTATACATGGTCTTGCCATTTTTTTTCATTTACTTTTCCTGTATTACCAGTTATTCCTCAATAAAAGTAGGTGGTCTCACGTTGAAGGTTTAAAAAGTTTGATTGACAGAGTTCGTGTCGTCCACCTTCGAGTGTTAGGGGTATGGCCTTCCCACAAGCTGGCGAGAGTGGTTGCCATAGAAACGATGACTCAGACCAGCTCGAACCACTGTTTACTGAGAATGTCTGGCTCCAACATGGTGATGTCAGTATTGCAAAAAAATTAAATAAAAAAAAGGCAACTGAACTAGCTTGAGACAGAAGTTAACCATTTTCTAAGGGTGATGTCACACTCACTCGGTCCAGTTCTTATTTACAGTCAATGGCGATGTCATTGCAAGAGACTTATAGAGTGGACTACTTTCCTATTAAAGAGGTATCAAATCAAGTACACCGAGTCCTGTCTCACACATGGGAGTAATAATATCACAGGATGTAAAAGGATCTAGCTTTTACATTTAGTTACCAGCCTCCATGACAGTCAAATAAGAGAAGGCACTGATACTGCGAGTATAAATCAAACGTACAGTCAGTTTCTGTATCAGTTTTTAAGGCGCCACAAATATATAAAACACACAAAAATAACTATTTGTTTCATCTGTTTTAAACCGTTTATTCTTTGTAAAGGTCAGTCATGTGCCGTTAAAAATTTAAGTACTGTACTTCAGTCACTTTATTCTCTCCTCATTTTTTACTTTTATTTTTTATACTATTTATATTTTAGGGCTCTTCTATTTATAGCTTGTTTATTGTGCAATTTGAAGGTGTCGCCCCGTCTAACTGAAGATGAAGAGAAAACGCAATTTCAATTTCTATATATGTGTCAACATTGTAGATATTGACAAATAAAGTTACTTTGACTTTGACTTTGACATGTAGCTGGAATTGGTGCTAAAAAAAAGGTTTTTATAGCAGCCCTTAAAAACTTGCACAATACTGTAATATGCTAGAAAGCAGTGCAGCTGTAATAAGCACACAATAGTGCTATTAGCAGAGTTTGGAAGTGACATTGTAATGGGGAAAAGTTTTTCACTGAAGGGAAAAAAATGTAAAAGCAGGATTTTGACAAGCAGTCATTTCCATTAAAAGATCTGGAGAAAAGGGTTTTGCTGAAGGATCTTCTGTTGCCACACAGCCATTGAAATGGGTCTGGAAAAGAGCTGCCATGTTACTGGAGGCAGCTTCTACTTCAGGAACACATGCCAGTAGGATCCAGGTTGTAAAGCAATTGTAATTAAAACATTTTTTTAAATGAAGCAACTGTATTTTTCTTTTTTTCTAGTGGTGCAATGTAGGAATTTAGAACAAAAATTGATGTGGTTTTCTTTTTGGGTGTTAGCAATTGAACACAGCATTTCACCTTTCATGTGGGGACAGGAGAACACACAGATCCAAACTACAAGTGCATGTGACGAATGAAAAGCTGAACTCTCACAGAGATGTACCAGCTTTCAAAGAAACAAGGTTCGCTTCATTTGATTTTGTTGTATGAAATCTGTTCTCCTCATTTGACTCCATCCCTGGGGGAGCAGTGAGCTGCAGTTGTAGCTGCGCTTGGGAACCATTTGGTGGTTTTACCCCCCAAACCAAGCCCTTCTTGAGCAGAGAGCAGCGAGTCATTAGCCGCGTTTACATGGGCAAAATATCTTGATCGGATCAATGGTCGGGTTAAAATTCACCCGTGCACATGGGCACAGAAAACCTTTTTCCGATCAGAACAAGCGTTCCCATGGGTCACAGTTTCGTTCTGAATAAATCATTTGGGCATGCGCAGTAGTGTAAAAACTCCCGGAAGGAAGTGTCCCGTTGTAAACAAACCTTTGCTGTCACATACATTTATGCAGTAGCTCGGTAATATACGAGACGATCTTCCAAACTTGCTTTTATTAATGTTATGAATACTATGAAGCATCTATTCGCTCATCGTTTTATATTTAATCCGTGTGGTCGGTGCTTTTTGTGCAAGAACGGAGCTTGAAGCCAGGGTTAGGAGAGGCTATTAACACGGCTAACAACATTAGCTTGGCTGCACGTAAATGTTTGGGAATAAGCCTTTATTCAGCCTTTATTTTGTCGGGACACAACTGGAAACACAAATCCACGTGATTGTTTGGACAGTTTCTAAGGACTGAGCGACATTTCTGCTTTGAAGCTCACACACCGACCCAAATGTGTGAGCTGACGGGCCGAGCTCTGCTCTGTCCTCCTGAGTCCTGCAGCCGCTAACCCAGAGCGGCGGGTCGGCTCACAGTCCGAATTCTCACACATAACAACACAACAAAACGCACACGTAACAAAGCACCCCCCCCCCAACACAATAAATCCGCCTGCTCTGCTCAGAGAGGTTCACTCGGTCTACTGGCACTGCAGCCCGAACGCAGAGCTCGGGTGGCGGGTCCAGACCTCAGTGGACACGAAGCGCTTCTCCCCGGCAGCGCCCTCGTGAGGGGTGAGAGAGGCAGAGAGCCAGCGGGGCGAGAGCGGAGCGGCGCTTTTCAGGGGGCCGCCGCAGACCAGCTGATTGGTCCCGTATGCGCTCCAAAGCCTTCTATCAGCGAAACGCCGTCTATGAATGACGTAAACCAGAGCAGAAGTGACACACGATCAGAATGACTGTGTACATGCTCCACGATCGGATAAAGGATCGGTATAACCCACCTATCTCGATCGGAAAGAAAGTTTGATCCGAAAGAGTCTGACCGGGGCAGACTATTCCGAACGGCGCGTTTACATGACACATTTTCTTTCCGATCAGGTGTTCTTTCCGATTACTTTTGCCCATGTAAACGCAGCTACTGAGTCCCCTGTTGGAGTCCTTAGAAAATGACTCAACCTGATTTGAAACCACAATCTCACTGTCTTATGGTGGACACTAATGCATTGTTTCCTGTCAGCGGTACATTATGCTCTAGTCCCGACCAGTTCGGTATTTTGAGCGCTTCCATCATAAAATGGAGCCATTAAGCCGGACTGGACCAAATTGTTCTATTTTTGGGCCCCCGTTGGTTGCCCAACAGTAACCGGGGCAATCCCGTGGCCCCAGTGGTTTAAGAAAATTGAGTAGCCGTATTGGATTTATTTTTCCACCCTTTGATCGAGTCACTGAAAACGTCATGTGCCTAAAGCTGAGCCCCTGATTGTCTGACGCGCCATGTCAACCTTGCCGCGCCCGACACCCAAATCGCGGCACAAGACCTTAGATCAAGGGTCCCCAAATCCAGGCCTCGAGGGCCGGTGTCCTACATGTTTTCCAACCAGCCTGCCATTGAAGCTCCTTATTGGCTAAACACACCTGATCCAGGTAATCAGCAGCAAATAAGGCAGTGTCTCTGGAAAACCAGCAGGACACCGGCCCTCGAGGCCTGGATTTGGGGACCCCTGCCTTAGATAGTACATTGACTTAACAATGAAAATGGATGCCCCTGATGCACGAATCACGAACAGTGTGAATGCAGCAGAAGGCCTTAGTCACACCCACCTATACAGGGTGTTGATCCATACGGGTGCTGCAGGTTTTTGGGTTGTCCCGGTCTGCAGAGGGTCATAAACAGGAGCAGCCGTATCATAAGGGGAGGGCAGGTGTGTTTTGCAGTTCCCTTGAGGCTCGTAGGGCCACCTCAAAGGAAGTCATGAAATGTAACATCACTTGTTGTGGGTGTGGTAAGTGTATTGTGAAGTATTTGCAAGGATAACGCAAGTTATAGACACTTATGAAATACAAGTGATGCTGCTAGATGGTGTCCTTATACAACACTCAGTCACTAGTGGGTGCGACTACTGGCTCCTTACCCACCGTTCAAGAATGCTGTATGTATGGTGACATAATGTGACTTCACTAACTCCCAACAACACAATCTGACACTGCTACATGTTAGCTGCATTAGCATATTCACAAAAACAATGAGGCCAAACATTTTGACAAATGATCTCACAATTAGGGCTGTGACGGTGGGGGATTTTTGCACACTGCGGTGATGAAGCAGCAAGAGTCGCAATCTCGCGATTAACCGCCCCCCCCAACACAAAATCCCGCGGCAGGCGCATCGCACACTCAAGAACGCATGCAGCCTGTAATGGAAATGAATAATTAGAACGGAGTATTCCTTATTCACAAATAAATACATAACAGTAACCACTAACTAACTAACTGATTGACTAACTATATAGGCTAAACATGAACAACCTTTTTAAAAGTGCAAAACAAATCAAAAAGTAAACAAGTGCCGCTAAGTGAGTCGTGCTGCTGCTTTTATTTTTCCTGTTCATGTTGCGGGACAGGAAAACCAACATGTTAACCTTGTCTGGTTTCAGTGAGGATCTTAAGGAGTTGACGATGTTTCCAGCCGGATTGAATACACTCTCCGAGGAGTGCTCGCAGCGCGTACAGACATATATTTTCTTGCCACTTTTTGAAAAAAGTGCATACATTGGGACGCCTGGTGTGCCTCTGCGCTCCGCCCTCGCCTCTCCCTTCCCTCCTTCTCCGACGCCCCTTGCGAGGGGGGTGCTGGGGAGGAGCGCTTCGCGCCCCCCAATGTCCGGACCCTGCGCGGTCCGGACGTGGCTGCCGGTGGACCCTGGTGTCTCCGCGCTGCCGGTGGACCCTGGTGTCTCCGCGCTGCCGGTGGACCCTGGTGTCTCCGCGCTGCCGGTGGACCCTGGTGTCTCCGCGCTGCCGGTGGACCCTGGTGTCTCCGCGCTGCCCGTGCCCGTAATAACCAATTGACATAGTGCCCAGGGTGTCCAACATTTGACCATTAACCGCACGAGAATACACAATTATTAGCAAAGATTAATTAGTTTATAGTTCAAATCACACACCATATGCAGTCCTGTAACTTTCAGCAAAAAAAATGAGTCTGCGGTAATGAGTCATCACCGCGGTAGTCTTCTCAGTAATGCAGTATTGCGGTGACGCGGTTATTGTCATACCCCTACTCACAATAACTCACAATATCAATACGACATCAGTAAAAACAACCAGAAGTAATCCATACATAAGACACTGTCATTTTTTACAAAAATGTAAGGCTTTTTAGCGGTGCAGAAAATGTCCATAGGACACCAGTAAAATGTGTACAAACTACGCTCTGACTGTCTAATTTCAAAAACTTTAACAGCCAGGCTGCATGTCAGGAGCACACACCTAAACGTGATCTGTACTAAAAAGGCTAGTAACAGTATTTTGGGAGGGGGCTGAAACAATGAAAAACCAGTATGACACACCTGTGCCCCCTGTCTTTATTTATTTGACCATATATTTTTAATATCGGTAGAAAATTACAAAGTTGTCCGTCTTTGTCTTCAAACAAATTTTCTAAATAGAAGTAAAACCTTCAGGTTCAGGAATGAAAAGAACAACAAGTGTCATCTTGTTTCAGGAGACAGGTCTGATCGACTTCCCTGCCCAGCCCTCAGTCCTCACACTGCCAGAGAGTTCTGTCCAAACTTATACTGAAAGTGAAATAGTGCCGGCTGTCTTCATCTGCCAGAACACAAAAATCCCGTTTTCTGATGACGCAACTCCAAAACTAAGACGAGCATTGTTTTCTGTGGCATTAAAGTGAAATGCGGCTGAAGGTAAACAGTGAGAAAAGAACAGTTTTATTTGCACCAATCAAATAACTTAAACAAGTGCCAGTATTGATACCATTTATCATCCTTTTGCTATGCACCAGATTGCCTCCACAACTGTCATGAAGCCAGGATCAGTCTTAAGGAAAAAGCTTTCATTGTTTTGGAGAGGAGCAGGGCGGCTTGGTGGATGGTAGAGGTGCAGTGGGGAGGGGGAGGGGGGGTTGAGTGGCAAGAACAAGTTAAAATGAGACAATGACTTCATCCACCAGTGGTTACTAGCAATGCCGGGATTCCCGAAATGAGCAGGAGATGCAAACAAAGACGGGCATTGTCCAAAAGTGGCAGTCACTGCTCCGGGACATGAGCCCACTGAAACCGCGGCGAGGCCGAGGAAGTGCCGTGTCAGGACTGTGACAAAGGATATCACACTGAGGGGACTGGAGCAGTTGATAGAGGATTCACCGGGGGTGGGGGGAAACTCGGCAAAGAAATGGCAAGTAGGCCAAGGCCGAATGGAGAGGAGACATAAACTGTCACTGTTTGCAGAGACTGATTGGTAAAAAGGAAAGCATCTATTCAAAACATGTCAGATGGTGGAGAGTAGACACTATATCTTTACTAGCAATATTCAAATGCGTTCAGCTCACACACCCTCAGAGCGAGACACGGTTGTTCAGAAATGTGGAGGAACAAGACCCGTGGGCGTGAGAGGAGCAGCGCCGGATAAACACAGCTTCGGTAATTACAGCCGAGGCATTCTTGAGGTTAGCAGTTAAACTCAGCTCCTCAAGTGAAAATATTAGGTGGCCAATGACAAAAGAGCTGAGATGTGTGGGGTGGCTCCCAGGTGAAGGATCTGATTTCTGGTCAATTTCAAAAGATTTTTGGGTTTAGAGCTTTTTTATTGGCTGCCACTGCTAGAACAGATCATACATTTTATTTAAAAAGCTATTCTGAAATAACAAATCATGTTGCTCGTTTTGTGAACCGATTTTCACAGACCAAAGAGTGATGTTAGAGGGAAGTAGAATCAATGAGGTATTAGTTGAAACCATTGTTACCTCGCCAAATGGTACAAAGGTTCAACAGAACAAAAGGGTCGATAACATGCTTTTCTTAAGCCTTTTAGAGTAGATGATAAAGTTATATATGATAAAGTCTTATGAAGTATAAGTTATTTTCGCAGCCCTTTCCCTACCCGGAGCTCGATCTCTGAGGCTCCGCCTTTCGCTCCTTGTAGGTGCCGCCCCTTTCATGACGCCAACCTTCGATAGCATGTCTGTGTTTTCGCCCATGACAGTGTTTTAGCCGATTACCGCTAGCTCCGCAGAGAAAGTGTGTGTGTGTGTTAGCCTGGGGGCGGGGCTGGCGGCGCAGACTTTTCCAGGAAGGGGCTGTTCCTCACTTTGTGATGTCACAATGTGAGAACCCACTCGTTTTTGTGGACAGGAAGGGGCTGGTGCCAAGAGCGCACGGTTTAAGAGGAATGCTCAGAAATACGAGTTTGGATGAAAATACACCTTTGGGGTTGTTTTTCATAAGGAATAAAAATTGAGTTTGGAGAATGTAAGCTCTTTAATACAGGTAAGTCAGCACAAGGGAGAGTAAAGCAGGGGATTCAGAGAAGCAACAAACAAGCAGATTATAAATAAACTAAATTAACCCCTTCATGCCTATTCGCAATGTACTATTTAACCCAGGACTCCATTTAGCATTAGCTTGAAAGAAAAAAACATTTATTTATTTATTTTTTTAAATAATTAGACATAAAAAGGAAGTTAACCTTTAACACCAGAGATGTTGCGGGCAACACCTAAATAACACACGCTCTTTGACTCTTTTGATTAACATAATTCAGCTGATTCTGTCTCGGAGCACCATTATGTAACACTTTACGTTAGCAATGTGTTGCATTTTGGTGCAGGCCGCTTTGCAAAGAAGTATTTCTTTGTGTCAGAATGAGTTTATTCATGTTGATCCCGTAAACGGTCATAGAGTTATGACAGGTCAAAGAGCGTTTTTATCGAAGTGTCTCCAGCAGCATCTACATATGTTAAAAGGTTCAGACAAAATGAGTAAAAGGTTCAACGAATCACAGGTTCCAGGGAACTAAACCGGATGGTTTCACAGAGTTAACAGTAGTTTGAAAGTAAAAACTGTTTTCCGTTGCTTCTAGGAATCCTTTTGTTCATGTTTGATTTAAAATCAGAGCGAAAACAAAGAAGTCAGCCCGTCAAATAATCCAGTCCTTGCAAATATCAGTTTTGGGTTTCTATCACTGATTGAAAAAGATCAGATCATTTTGAAAGAACTTCTCTTACAATAAAACCCAAGACGACAACAAATGAAAGCACTTCCTTAGTCATTATGAAACAAATATGGACACTCTGTACTTTTCAGTTCTTGAGCACTACCAAGTACAAGAGTTTTATGACCATGAGCAGAAACTATGATGGTGTAAAACGTGACATTTAGCTTAGAGTCCCTTTACTGAATTCAAGTCTGGAAACGTTGCTGCAGAAAAGCTGGAACAAAGAAAGGTGTGAAAATCCATCTAAGACTGGATTTGGTGAAGAAGAGGAAGTCATTTCATTCTCACATTAGCATGGATGTGTCACATAAAATATGCAGAAGCACTGTTGGCTTTTTGAGACTTCAAACTGAGGACGTCGAGCCACGGTGTTGAAAGGACTCTGACCAGCAGCAGAAGACAGTTCTACTTTTTCCTCCTGCTGCTCTGCATGTTCTGACTTTGAGTTAACAGGAAGTCTGTTCAACACTGAAACAAACACGGAGAAAGATGAAAAAGAGCGAAGCCCCCAAAAACAGTGTGAATGTGCTGTAGGGTGTGCGTGGTCGTGCTCCAGACATCTAAGTATGTAAAAACTCTGAATTGGTTTGGAATGTTCTGCTGAAGGCTGTTTGCGCCTAAACAAATCGTTTTTTCTCCCCTTTATGAATAGGATAAGCCCTGTGAAAAATGTACAGATTTGATACATGAAGAACAGAAAATGATGCTCTAGTCACAAATCTAGCCACTTTGAAAGCTGAGATTAAACATTTGATGAAATAACATCCATCTACCAGGCCTGTGCATTCATCTGTTTGGAGGGAATGTCTTTCTGCAAGCTTTAACCACGGGGGGTAAGGATCACAGCCTTTAAACAATAGACCGGGGCTTAATCTGGACCTTATAATCCTATTATTTTGTCACAACACAGTGGCTAAACCTGTGTCAGATGATTTAAGCCTTACCTTGGCTGAAGATAAAACCTGTCACTCAAATAAATGCATCACCAATATCTTCCTTTTTAAAAAAAAAGAGACTGTTTATCTATAAAGGCAATTAATAATCGTATTACCTTAAGATATTAGGTTTTGATTCAGTAACTCTGAAAACGGCATGTTACAAATATAGTGGATTAGCATTAGGTTTTGCATTTTTGATAGTCATGAAGAAGACAACAATAGATGCTGTGCCAACACAGCAAATGAAAGAACAAAACTATAACTTCTTTCTGCCTAATCACTTACATCTTTACAGATTAAACACATTTTTGTAGGAATTTATTAAAAACTGCAAAGGAAATATTAAACATTTAGGGTAATAAAAATGCACTCAGTATTAGAGCCACCTAATATATAAATAACAATGCATACATTTGACAAAAATGTAGTAAAATTAGGAGGGGAAAAAAGCTGCAATTTTATGAATCCATTAAAAGTAAAGTTTGTCTAAAAGACTAATTATTTTCATGAAAAGGATTGGAAACAGTTTTAAATAATCCCCCTTGTACCATGCTTTACTTACTTTTTTTCAGTTATCATATGCATATCAAGGATTACAACTTTTACATTTTTAAGAGTCACATTCATCTGTTGAACATTTCTAAGTTGCATGTTGAAGTATTTCCGCATGTGCCAGGGTTTAGTTGTGCTTTTAAGCTGCAGTTTCTGTCAGTGTACGATGCAAACGTTGTTTTGGAAGAGCTCAGTAAAGCTGCTGCTTTCCTTAAGGAGAAAAAAAATCGAATTAATAAAAAATAAATGAAAAAGAGTACACCTAAATTGGGCATCTTCACACTGAAAAGACCCAAGTTGACAGAATTATGTCTTCCTTTGCCATCCGTCTGTATCATTCGATCCAATATTAAGGCCAATAAGAGAGAGACTGCCATCTGAAATGGCAAGATAATTATATAGGCCAAAAGATGATATTTGTTTTTACGTCTTCGATGTGATTTTTATAGATGCTGGCAGCCTGATCCAATAAATCGCTGTAGACTTGAAAGTGTGAGGCATTAAAAACTCCCAAGTATTAAATTAATCTCTGTTAGTCTCTAATTCAAGAGTGGGCTCACACCCTCTTTCGCCCCCCGAGAGTGCCAAGTGTAAGATCACGCTAAATTGCTCTTGTCATGTGTTTAAGACACTTGGCACTCTCAGCCCAGTGTTTGTTTTTTTATAGTGACTTGTGTGACTTGTGATTTTTATAGGCTTGTGTCCAACACGGAACAACTTCTTGACAGAAATAACACTGTTAAGTACTTTTAATGAAGGTATAACTCCTGTAAGGGCTGACTAGTCCTGCTTAGGTTTAAATACTTCAATCCCCTTTTTTCTCCCTTTCATTGCTTTTAATTGCTCAACTCTTTTTCTTATTCGCTTGGCTGCAGACAATGCACTGACCATTAAAAGAAGGCCAAGAAAGTCACTGAGCACTACCGATGGCAAACTCTAAAAAAGTGGAATGCATTATTCGCAAAAGCAGGAAGGAAACAGGAGCAGTGGTTCGTACACTGTGGCCACAATGGCGTTTCTTGGTTTATGGGGCATCTGAGGCCCTTTGTTAGAACAGTAACGGGGGACAAGCTGCTGATACAGATCGGAAATGCTCATTAATGCCTGGCATTCAAGGTTACCATGGGTAATGTGAGGTTGAGAACATTTCCTCTCATCTGATGGGAGAAGGGTAGAAATAAGGGTGACCAATCCCGGGCCTCGAGGGTGGAAGCGTGGCTTCTTCTTCCACTACCTTGGCGCTTCGGTAGAACACACCTGGTTAAAGAATTAGTCACCCATTCGGGAGATTGACCAGTACTTATGCTGCAGGTTTTTGTGTTGTTCTGGCTGCTGGAGGATCGTAGATAAGAGCGTCTGTGCCTTGCAGCTCCACTGAAGCTTGTGTGGCCACTTAAAGGCATGTCACTAAAAAGCAGCGTACACATTGTTGTGTGTGTGGTAAGTGTACCCTTAAAGTATTGGAAGGATACTGTAAGTTACACACACTTATAATGTAAGGGTGATGCTGTAGCACAGTGAGCTTACGAAACACTCTAGTAGTCAGTGAGGTGCATGTCTACAACCTTGATATTTTGTACCTCGTACAGGTTTGCCCATATCCACCCACAAGGGCAGTCGGGACTAAAGTCCTTATAGGAGGGACATGGTAACCCCTCAGGGACAGAGACTGGCTAGTGCTGGTTTAGATTCTGCCTATGACCTTGTTATTTAGCGATTTAGCTGTTATTTAGCTGTTACTTAGCTATTTAGCTATTTTAGTAAACACAAAAGATGTAAAAAATAAATATATAATAATAATCAAATGTAAAAAGAGCAAAGACGGTTAATCTGACCAGAGCACAAAACATATCAATCTAATCACATTCTATAATAAAAGCAGGAAGTGAAGTGATTGATCAGTTCAATAGTTTTAAAAAGAGACAAAATACTATGTCAAATTGGCTAATATTAATATAATTCTGTTTTTCTATCTTTTTTGTTTGTGAATTTTTTTGGTTTATTGTTAATGTTTTTATTGGTTTGCACAGTTTGCTTCGCTGCTTTTAAAAGCAATTCTAAATAAAATGCCTCACTATAATTATAAAAAAAAATATAAAAACAATTTACTGAAGCAAGTTCATGAGTTCTGGTTGGTGGCTTCAAATTATGTTGGAATTAATTAATTGTTTAAAGCCTAATGAGTGTTAATAATGGTGGTGATGGTGGTAACCCCCCCCCCACACACACACACACACACACCTTAGACTGACAGTTTTCCAGCAGCAGGAAAAATAAAGTACTACACCCAATACGTTCAATCGACAAAATTAGAATAGTAATACTGTTTAGTAAACAATTGCAGATCCTCTTCTTCAACATGGAAAAAAATATTTCATTGTTAAATGTCATGATAAATAAAATTAGGTTAAGAGCTTGAATGAGATCTAATATAAGTTTACATAGTTTTTCATATCATAAAAGCAAACTACTAATGATGTTTTATCTTTTTTTTTCCAAACACATCAATATGAGTGGTAGGCCACAGTCCAGACCAGGGATCCCCAACCTTTTTGAGGATGAGGGCTTTTTATTTCCCAAAAAACAAAACCACAGTAGTGGTATGGTAGCAGTACCATAGTACCTAATAGTAATGATAATATTAATTTGCTGTAGTTATTTTAACACTATGAATAGATTGCTCACATATCTATAGCACTTATTTTCCACAATTCTAGTCAATAATTTACACAACAGTAATGACAAGAAAACATGTATAAACATGAAACATTGATTTATTGCTGTTTATCTGTTCAAACATTTCAAAGTCAGAAGGGATACTAGTTGTATTGGTGGTACAATAGATCACTTCTAGCATTTTTTAAGCCAAGTAAATTATAAATCTTGTCAGAACAAGTTTTTGAGTTTTTTGCACACTTAATAAACAAAAATGTAACAGTTTATGCAACATTTTCAGCTTAATATTGTTAGTTTTATCAATCGTCTCTGTAAACTGTCTGCACATTTGCTATGTAGGTGAGAGGCCTATAAGGGGCTGCCTTGCTTTCTTGTCTTTTATCAAAAAATGTGAAGCTTTAGTTGCTTTCTGAGATTGTTTTCACAGGCCTGGTGAAAAAAATCTGCAATGCAATGCAGTAAAAGCAATAGCATTACAAGATGAACCGTACGTTTACCACAAAAAAACATAGCGAGATTGGTCTTATATGACAGGTTTGATCTGCTCAGTTGATAGTACAAGACTCTATGGGACCACTGCTGCAACAATGGCCAGTCGCACCAAATCTTACAGAACTGTAGAAAATATGCACCTAGCCTATTATTGGTTTCCATGGAAACCACAAAGCAACCTGCTATGTATAAGGACTTGTGCACATCGAAAGCAACTAATTGAGGCAGCAGTATGCTCCATTGTTGGAGTCAGCATTTGAAAAGCTTTCTACAAGCAAGGCTGCAGTGTTTTGAATCAAACAAATATATCGTCAGCCTAATAGCATTTCTGCCTAACTCATTTTTTTTGCCAAATTGAGATATTGGCCTAACTTGACTGTGAGTGTTGAAAAAAAGGTGTTTTTTCTTCTTTTAAAAAAACCTGAAGAAATGAGTTAGGCAGATATGCTATTAGGCTGACGATATACAGTCTCTGTGCTGTGTAGCAACCTTTAAACATGGTGGAAGACACCACATGTAAAAAAGGCTGTTAAACCAAAGGCAGCTTAAGGCAGCAGACAGGTACAGACAAGGAAAGCTCACTGGTAAAACCATGGAAATGTGCTTTTCATGAGCTTAATGATGCAGTGAGAACCCTCAGGTGGTTAAGTTAGAGTTCCCGTGGATCCTTTGATTAACTTCTCAACCCTCCAAGAGCAGCACTTTAAAGTCTGTACTTTTTGTTTGTTGATTCACCTTTTTTGTCTGAACAATGACAATCAACTGTTTTATTTTATGAGGCACTCTGTAGCGTTTCCATGTGCCGATCCCAAGTCCGGGTAAATGCAGGAAGGTCAACCATCCTTGAACTGAACTCACATGTGCAATCATGGGGTGAATTGCTGTAGCAACTCATAAAAAGAGGAGCTAAAAGAATTAAAAAACATTTTCTGTTCTTCCACTGAGAGGCAAAAGGTTGTAGACTTGGATCACTGGGATAATTTCTGCTTTTCCTGAGGTTGGCGAGGTGGTGATAAAACTCTGCACTGGAAAATAACCATTTTTTTTCATGGAACTGAATATTATAGAACCATCTTGGCATAAAGATCTTTGTCACATTACATAAACATTGGATATTGGAATACTGAGGTGGTGGTTCCCCTCTTTAAAAAATAAAAATAGAACCGGAGGTTAAATTTTAGTTAGAGATCTTGTAAGGCCTATGCCAGAGTAGGGATGGGTAACAAAACTCCGGCCAAGTTGGTACCGTAGAGCTGAGGCTGGGAGGGTCAAAACTTTAAGTCATAATGCTGAAGGCGAAGTGACTAAAAGTATTGCTGGACTTCATAACAAAAGATTCTAACTCAGCGATCTGATGGTTAGGTGGGACGTATACAATGCTTAAAAAAAAAGACGAATGTCGGGCAACAAGCGATGAAATCGGTGTGTACTTCAGCATGTGTGAAAACAGACGCAGCACTGCAGTGCAGACAAGCAGAAAAGACAAAATAAGGTATTTTAGGCACATTTTAGTGTTCTTCTTCACTCTGTGACGCTGCTTCGTCACACATGTTTATGGAAAAGAAAATTGTAATTTTTTTGAAGCACCTGTTCAAGCACCACTCAGGCACCTGAACCGTTTTAAATGTACCGGTGTAGGTAACATAACCGTTTGGCCTGGAACTTCCGTTCGGGTTCCTCCGGGTTCCTGGGACTAATGCTGACGTCACATTATGTGATTGGCTGTACGTTGGTCCGATAACGTGTCAGATAGTGATTGGTCTGGACAAATTACTACCATAGATACTAGATACAAGATAGAAGAAAATATTATGAAGTCTGTTAGAGCAAGATTGTCTTCTAAACGTGCCTTTATTATTGTTATGATTATTATTGAACGCATTTTCGCTTATAGTTTTTTAATCCGTGCGCCCAGTGTTTTATTATTGGCAGAACGGTCCTGGAAGAACAACATTTAACCGTGCTAACAACATTTTCAGCCACGGGTGAACTTAAACTGGAATAACAAGCAGATTGTGGCAACATGTCTTTATAAAAATTACAAGGAATATTGTCAGACACAATCCATGAGAGAAAATAACTTTAGGTTACAAAAGGGAACGTGAAATGAAAATTTGTAGAGCCCGAGCAGATCTCGACGCTACGTAGTTTGTCCACGTGGGGTTACCGTAGTAGTGTGACGTTACCTTCAGTCGAAAGGACCCCGAACAGAAGTTCCAGGCCGAACGGTTATGGTACCTACACCGGATCGTTACAAGATAAAATCCAAATGGTATCCCTAATTACATACATTTAAGCAGTGCTGAAAATAAATACCAGTACCACTTTGTTTTCTTAACCATAATTTTAGAACCTTATTAGTTGAGGCACGTTTCGGCTTATATACTTTTTTAAATGTTGAAAAATATTTTGCTGTGAAAACCAAACAATCTTAGGCATAATAAAAATACATCCTAATTTACCAGAAGTACTAAGAATTTGTTTGCATAAAAGCAACTTGTATGTCAGATACAGTTGCAGTGCTTGAAGCTCTGATAATTAAAGAAAATGTATTTGTAAAATTTTATTTATGGGAAAGGTGTATTAGTTTACAGACAATTTTTTTAAGTCATGTTCTTTCAAATAAAGTGATATATTGTCTCTGGCACAGTCTTGGGATTCATATTGTATTGTGACGTGTGTATTGTGATACCTATCATATCGCCACAGTCTTGCCAATGCACAGCCCAACAGTTAACGCACTAGAACTGTTTTAAAAGTACCAGTTCAGCACTGGCACAGAATAAAGTCCAGTACCGGTACCAGTACCCATCCCGACATTGGTATAATGGACAAGGGAGTCCAATTAATAGGAAAAATATAAATTTAGGAAGAACAATGTGGGTTCTGTCTCGAACATTGCACATAGGAACACTTTTTAATTTTTAAACAAACTTAGGAGTTTGGACATCCAGTCCGTGTGTGGATTTTTAGAAGGCACTGGACTTTGTCCATGAAAACAAAGTGTGGATACTGTGGAATGGGATACATGCACCAAGGCAGGGTAAGGGGAGACAGCTTTACTTGTACAGCGCCTTTCCTATGGAGAGGTATTTCAAGGAGATGCAAAAGCTTCAGCAGTATACTGAAAAACTGAAGAAATAAACAAAATAATAAAAATAATAACAAGGTGCAGGAAATGGTAAGACTTTAGCAACTGAAACACCACCACCAAAATAGAACACTTGAGGTTTGAACATAGTTATCACTAAAGATGCTAAACGCCTGATCTGATCAGAAAGGCTGGGTCCAGTGCTGTGCAGCACACTGTAGCTCCAAAAAGTAGCTCCAACCTGCTTAGTTCTGGCTCTTGGATTCTTCCAGATGATTGCTTTTCGCAAATCTCAGATCCCTGCTGGGTCTGTGCTCTGGTAATATAAGTATTTTCTCCCACACCATTAAGTGGTTCATAAACCAGCAGCAGTACTTTAAAATCTATGCTATACTGAGCTGGAAGCTCATGTAAGAACCAGAGATTGTGCTTAGTTCTCCTGGTTCTGGTCCAAATTCTTAGAGCACTGCTCTGACTGAACTTCTAAATGTGTGCACATTTAAAAGAGGAAAAGCAGACAGCCTACCACTACAGTAATGCAGCCTGCATGAGATGAAGGCATGAGTCAACTTCTCTAAATCTTGCTTGGACATGAGACGTCTGAGTCTCACTATTTGATAAAAATGGGAAAAAGCTGAGTTAGTTATGGCCTTAACCTAACTCCGGTTTGAGTTTCTTATTGAACAAAGATCTATCATTTGGATTTTGCATTAAAGTGGTTTCAGTTGTTCAGAAGATGACCCTCTTGTCCCAGACATGCACTCGGTCAGCCAGAACCAGAGCCCCCCTCATCCAGCTCTGTGTGGATCTCAGCACAGAGCATACCGTGCAGTCAAATCTAAACACAGTTTGGTTTTTCTTTCTATAGATAAGCTCTTTGATGGTAAACTGAAACTGCAAACAGTTTAGCTGCTTTAAGGAGCACCGGATGGTCCAATTGGACCCTGGTTTTGGTTAATTCAATTCTTCAGGGTTTTTTGCTTTCAGCAACATTTTTATTCAGACCTTTGAACTGTGGCAAACATGCTTAATACAAGACATTATTCCTGTCTTATATAACAAATATAAATATAAACAAATATATATAACAAAGTTCCTATGGCTACAGCTTCATCTAAGACAGTGGTCCCCAACCCCCGGGCTGCGGACTGGTACCGGTCAGTGGGTCATTTGGTACCGGGCCGCACAGAAAGAATAAATAACTTACATTACTTCAGTGTTATTTATTTCAGAATATAAAAAGATGTTTTCTTTTGAAAAATTGCGCGAATCTCTGTAACGTCCGTTAATGTCACTCTTGACACAGGCCAAGGCGCTCTTCTCGGTTACGTGATAGGTTACCGCTAAAATAAAACGCTAGGTTTTATATTTGGGGAAAATGCCCAGCCAGGAGACAGAAGACGATCCTTCGATTCAAAAAAGAAAAATTCATTTAATAAACAGTATTTCTTTTTTGCCCCATGAGTGTGGGAAGGGGAGAGGATGATGAGACCTGTGCGATGTACTAATTCATATATGTCAAATCAAAAGCTCAGGAGTCGTCTAATTACGTATCTGTTCCTCTTTGAGCATAGCGACGGTACAATAATTCTCCGACTGGTCTGTGAAAACTTTGTGTGACGTCATACCGGGCCGTGGCGCTAAAAAGGTTGGGGACCACTGATTTAAGGGAAATACAGATCAATTGTTTGAATAAAATCTCCAATTCCCTCATAAAACTAAAACAAAAGCAGCAATTTTTTGGACATTGCAGAAACTGAACTTTGAAAAATTCTAGATCTGCTGGAGGTTTTGCCCTTTTTTTTCCATCTAGAGGAAGTTTTCTTTCCTTAGCCCTTTTCCTTAGGATCACAGCAAAGATCTGTCATTGTAATACAAGAACCATGTAGATTTATTGGGTGATAATTTCCTTCTGTTTGGAATGAATTGCATTGCAGCTTTTAATAATAGTCTATGAAAATTAGTACAACAATAAATTGTTGTTTGACTATTTTGCTTTTTTTTGGCACTTTTCTAGAACTTTAGTTATAGCTTTATAATTTTATTAACTAAACATAAAGTAGACTTAGAAAAATCTTCCTCAAAATAATCATGTTTATATTTAATGTATACAAACCTGTTAGTTTTGTTTTTAGGAGCTGAAACTGTGTTGTGCAACACCCTATGTGTAATGAATTTTAAGAAACCCTGAACCTTTCCTCCCTTTCTGCCTCCATCTGCATCACTTCCTCCTGGTTCATCATTTTTCCCAGCAGCCCGGTGGGTAGACCTGCACTCAGCACTCATAACTCATTTCATTAAACAAACTAAAGCCTGTTCACTCAACGACTTTCCGTTTGATTTCCTGGCTGTGTGATATCGCTGATGTCCAAAAACAAATCAGAAAACACTTTTGAGAACCCTGGAATGCCCAGGAACCTTTGTCTTCTGGGATTTGAAGATTCATTTAACAATTCTTTTTTGTTTGTTCATCTAGGGTAGATTCAATTAACAGCAACTCAAAAATAACTATAAATAAGACAAAAAAATTAATTTAAAAAAACCCAGCCAAATTTGACCCAGTGGGTTCTTTAGGGTTAATTAAAATAACTTTTTTAGTACCTTTAGTACCTACAAGGCAGACAAGCAATAGACAGCAAACTATTTGTGTTCCACTGACAGTAAATCTACTCTTCCATGGTATGCTATTGGGTTTGAATGGTGTGAAAAATTCAGGGGATTTCCTTTGGAGAATGGAAAAGCCAGGTGGTTGGAAAACGTAGCTGCAGTTATTTCTTGCTGCTAATTTAAATAGTCTGAGTACCTAAAATACACCAAAAAGACAGATCACCAATTTGGACTGGATTCAACTGAAAGGCTTTTCGGCGATTTGTCTGTCATTTCACTTTATTTGAGCAAACTGCTTCTTCTCAATACTAAAGACATTACTGACCCAGCCTGATGTACATTTTGCATTAAAGTGGCTTCGGTTGTTTAGGAAAGTTAATAGCATATGTTCAGGAGATGACCCTCCTCGTCCCAGACATGCCGACATAGTCCATCCTCCACTCCATCTGGAGAGAGGATGCGGTCCATCAGAACCAGCCCCCCCCCCAGCATCAAGCTACGCGAGAATTCCTGCAGAGTCTAGCGTACAGTAAATTCTAAACACATGACAAATAAGGACATTTTCAGGCTTTTCAGTAGAAAACAGCAGGTCCTAATGAGAACAGGAAAAGACACCCCCCCCCCACGTCATAGGGCATGGAGGCAACAGTGCATTATCATACCGTCAGTGTTTTGCTAGAAACGAAGTATAAATAATGGTATTTATTATTTATGGTACTATATATTACTATATACATTACTTTAAAATATTTATAATGATAAAGTTAACAGTTGATGTTAGTACATGTATGGCACATGTAAGACACCACATGAAAACAGTTCTGCTATGAAAATCCTCATGGTGGCTCAAGCCAATTAAAAAAAAATAGTGTGCCCATCTCTTTCCCTAGACTTTTTTTTTTTTTTAAATATATACATGTTTATTAAGATTTCCACCTGGTTTACAGAAGGATTTCCTGCAGAGGTCTTGATAAATGAGGCCCTGGGTCCCTATGTCACAGAGAAGTTGTGTTCCTCCTGTGGTCAGGCTGCTTAACACGACCACAGCACAAGTATCCTTCCAGGAAAACAATTCTCTTCAACACCACTTGGTTCATTCCAGCCCTTCAGCAGATGAAGCCTCATTATAAACAGGAACAAACCTTAAAGAACTTCTAGGAGCAACTTCATTCTCAGGTTTTTGTGTTTTATGTGGTTTTTGTGCTTAGATATACGTTTTAAGATGTAGATTTTTACCTTTTTGATTAAAAACTCGAGATTTGTCCTAAGAGCTGATTTTAGTCCCAGATAGAAGGGAAGTTTTTGAGAGTAAAATGGGTGCAGCGACTCGGCTAATGGTTAACCACAATCAAAGAGGAAAAAAACAACGTTTAAACCAGAGTTTAAAGTTTAAATGAGAGCAGGTCCAGAACGCAGTGATGTGCATCACATCAATGTAGATTTCTAGAAGCAGCCTTCATTTTTCTCTGTTATTTTCAGTTTTTACTATTTATCTTTTCCTGACAAGAAACATATTTTATGATTTCCTTTGTAATGTCAGAACTTCCGGACCGTTTGTGAAATAACTGTAAACACAAAGTGATTTACTTGCTGGTGACAGATTCTGCCCTGCTACATAACTTTATTCCGTATCGGGCCGAACAGCACCGAGCTTTTACTTTACATGGTTTTTGTCTTTACAAACAACTCTTGTGAGTCTGTACAAAAAAAAAAGAATTTGATAAACCTTTCCAGGGCCTGATGAAAGAGGAGAGAAACACAAGCCTGAATAGAGAAGGTAATGATAGCCCTAACTGGCTGTAAAGAAGAACAACAGTGTTGCTAAAACATGAAGAATTCCACCGACAAAAGATCTCAAATGAAAAGTGTCAAAAACATTGTGTGTTAAAGTTCTGCTTCTTGAGTATTAAGACTCAGTTAAGATGAAGTTTCACTTTAGTCCTTCAATACTTCTAAACTCTTGATCTAATGGGTGGTTTGGCACATTTCAGACGTCCGCAGGGCTGACAGTAACCATTTCCTCTGAGAGTCGGGTTGAAATTGAAGGATTTGCTGAGAATCCTGAGGTTTTGGAGAAAGGGGGAAGTCCTTACTGAAAATTCTCCAGAACACAGAGGGAGTGAGGGGGAGAGGGAGGATTTCAAAGGGGAATGAAGAGCGAGAAGTGAGACGAGGCACAACACGGTGGGGAAAAATAAACAATAAAAGCCCTGCAGAGCACTGGCTAAGCAGAGGTACTTCCCCATATGTGCACAGCTGGATTTACGAGACAGTGAGCAATTCTCCGCTTTTTTTCTCCCAGACTCTGACACAAGTGGGGGAATTTAGCTTTAGTGAACTAAACGGTGTCAGAAATAGCTCTGGACAACTTTGTGGGGATTGAACAAGCCAAATAGAACTGGATTTGCTTCATCAGCAAGCTGTAAAGGCATTAGCACAGCTCTAGACTGTCATGAACTAATGAAAAACAGTTGCAAACAGCAATAATAAATGAACGGTAAAAGGATAAGAAAGTAAAAAATGGAAATTAAAATGATAAGTTTGATAAATACAAATACAGTTTTACCAAAAAAAAAGAGTCTATCAATCTGGTATAGAAGTGAATGTGATCAAAGGCTTAAAGACCCAATCCAATGAAAATCATGTTTTTGGTGTTTTTAACATGTTCTTTCAGTATTTTTTTTGTATGTAAAGAAAATGTATCTTAAAGTTGCATTTCTGAGTATTTCTTTATTCCAATTGTGAATCAGGAGCTGGCAAATAAAACTTTTGAGAAAGCTTTTAGTAGTGACATAAGTGCTACAATTGGCAGGCTACAAGCTCCTGGCTCCGCTCCATTCTGATGCATCCACACACAAATACATCCACGTTAGGGCTGGGCGATATGGCCAAAAAATAAAATCTCCGATTTTATTTTTTTTAATTCGATTTCCGATTTTTTTCCGATTTTTTCCCCCCTACTTAAGGAAAGCAATAAGTACAAACGGCAGACAACTTAAAGCAAATGTTGCTTTTATTTAATCAAATGCAAGACAAATGTAACCCCCCATTTCTGGAATGAATAATAAATAAATAAACACACTCTTGGAATCAAAACTAAGTATAAAATTTGTCTTCTTCTCACTCCCTTTTGGACTTGTGTTTATATAATTTTGACGTGTTTTATATAATTTTTTCTTGTTTTATATAATTTTTGTCTTGTTTTTGTCTTATTTTGTTATTCTACACTTGTTTTCACTTGTCCAAAATAAAAAGGTCACTTACTTAAAGTCCCAGCTGTGTTTATAAGTCACACTTTGTAGTCTAGACTAAAATGAGACAAACATTCACCTGAGAGTAGCAGCATTTTCTAAAAAGTTAACAATACAGCTCAGATCTGGGTCTAAAGTTTTAAATAAATTATTAAACCCCGTCTTGATGATGAAGCAGCAGGAGTCGCGGTTAGAAAATCATCAACAGCTAGCCGCTTGGGGGTCAACCTCTGACCAGGAAAGAAAATGTTTTCATTGGCGCTTGAACAACCATCCACACACTGACTGAAATTGCAAAGAGTGAGTGTGAAGTCACCTCATAGAAAATGGCTGACTTCAGGCTCAAACTAAATGAAGTCGGTTTAGTGGCCATTTTTTTTTCCACAGTATGGATGGTGATATGTTGGAGCCAGACGACGTCAGTGAGCAACAAAGCTGTCAATCAAACGTTTTGAAAGTTTTCTGAGAGACCAATACTTTTATTGAGGCATCCGATTTGTCAGTTAAAAACTTGAATAATTTCCAATAAAAAAATAAGAAAATCAAAGGATTAACAGAAGATGTTAAAACAGGTATCAGAGTGAGAACAGTTGTTCTGATAAATAGAATGACTGAGTAACAGCTGTTTATTTCTCTATAGCAGTCTATTGGATTTTGGCTTTTTGGAGCCAGCAGGTACTTCCTGTTTGGATTGCCAGGGGGGAGGGGTCACTCAGTCCAGTTCTCTTATACAGTCAATGTTAATGCAGCAAAATTACCCATGGAACATCTTCAAACCTTCTCAAGATTCCCACAAACATGTTTGCTGTATGCAGTTCTTTTCACTGCACATGATGCACAGCACATCCATTATTTACTCTTTTTGGTTCACTTCTGCTCCTTGCTTCGTCTTAGGTTAGAGGAGCACCCACTCTGAAGCAGAGCGCACCAGAACACATGTGAAAGTGAGGACAGTCCCTCACTTTGCAGCAGACCAGGGATCATTTATTTGTTCTGCTCCAAAGTTTTCCTAAGCTGTCGTTCCTGGCAGGAAAACCTGACTATCCAAGGAGGAGCTTGTCGGTGTGAATGGGCCCCCACTGAGCCGCAATAGCTTGCAATTTGTTGCAAGCTGTTTTCGCAAGTTGCTATAACAAGTCTTGTTTCTAATTATTCCAAAAGTTGTTCAGGGGATCTAACTTTCCTTTGCAATGTCTGAGCCGCAGCACTTTACTCTTGTTACCAAACTGTTTAACAAAGTCAAAAAAACAAAAAAGACTAATCCTCCTTGAAAAGTCTCAGAACAATCCCACTTGGGCACAAAGTGTTCCTGCAAACTCAACACAGAAAGTATGGAGCCAGACTGCTAAACTGATGATGGTGAGTTTATGGTGTCTATCATGCAGAGGAATTCACACCTCATTTGATGCAGTTTAGACTAGCTTCCCACTGAGTCCCAGCTTCAAAGAAATAACTGATTATGCAGATAAAAAAAAGAAGTCAAAACTGTCTGAGGAACAAAAGCAGAGCAGAACTGAGGAAGTGTCTCTGGAAATTTGACACAAAACTACCTCTGTGTATGGAAAAATCTACAGTTTCAAGTCATGTGGACCAGAAAATGGCAAAGATAAGAATTCACAATTCATACTGCAGCAAGTCAGGATTTGACCCCATGCCCGGATACTCACAGGAAGCTCAGAGGGCTCGGGCAGAAACTCAGTGTCTTCTCCAAAAATGAAGTCAGGAGGCAGAGCTGGATACCGGGCGTTGAAAATGATGTCCCCTAAAAAAGAAAAGGGAAACCGGTCCACCATTGAGCAAGGAAATTCATGTGGCGCGATATTAAAATCCCTACCTCATTATTATAATCTGTAATATTCTCTATAAGCAGTAGTAAACAGGTTTGAACAAATAATGAAGATTGATCTTTGAGCAGAAATCTGCTCTAAAATTTAAAAGCAATAGAGTTATTCTAATCCTATGAGGGATCTGACGCTTGCATGCACAGGCTTGCTGAGGAAGGAGCTTCCACCAACAGCTCCATTAAATGAATACTGTGGTTATCCACAATCAAAACCAGTCCCACTATGCCAGGCAAGAGAAAAATATCAGTTTAGCTCCTAGAATTCATGGGAAAGTCTGTAGCAGCTGTGGAGAGGAGTGAAGTCACATCTGCTGTCACTAGTAATACTGTACATAAGAAGAGATGTGGGGTATTTGATAAAAAAAACAATTGCTAACAGACCAGGCAATGTTTGGGTTTTAACAATGTCTCAATCTCAGCATTTTCTTCCGGACTTTCCCAGATAATTTCCCAACATGCACCAGGCTTAAGCCTCAGTCAAAACTGCCCTTACGGGTGGATATGGGCTGTCTGTGGGAGAAAAATGAGCAAATGTGTATAGGTGGCCCCCACAAAATATCAAGGTCGTAGATTGTTTGGTGAGCCTGTACAGTGAAGATCTTCATGCACAAAGCAAAAGGTTGTAGTGAATACTAAACAACATCTGATGCGAAAGGTACAATGATCCCAAAGGTAAGTATGGGTGAAGTAGGGGAGACACAGGCGTGTCGTACAGACATTTCATCTTCTTAACACCCCTGCGGACTGTAAAAGGGAGCCCGCTAGTGATGTTTAAGTGATAAGTGTACCCTCCTTGTCTGCTTGACTTTAGGAAAATAGACAATCAGAGTGTAGTTTGTGTGGACAACCTACAACCATGTATCCTGTGAACAACCCATGCACATGACGTTCGCGATCAGTAAGGTCGGTCAGGGGCCATTATCCGTACAAATACTTTACAATACACTCAACCACATGCAAACCAATGGTACGTTCCAATTTCATGACATCCCCTTAGGTACAAGCCTCAAGGGATCTGCAAGACACACCTGAGCTCTCCTTAAAATACAGCCACTCAAATCTACTGCCCTCCACGAGGCCAGACAACCCGATTACCCACAACACCCGTACAGGTGCATGTTTAAAGCTTTAATGGACAAAGGGTTCCAGGCAGGGATGCATTTGATTTTTTTCTAAATTGGGTTTCCCCCATTTGGTCAGGAGGAAAATGACATCTAAAACATTCTACAATTTTTTTAAATATAGTATTTATACTTATTTGTATGTATGAAAGGTTTAGGTAGAAATAAATAGACTAACAAGTGCATGAACATTTATGTCTGGTAGAAATGAATATGCTGATTTTATACCATGGTAAATCTTAAACTGAGCACATTAAATTGCTAATTCTTGCTTCTGGTTTTGTCAAGAGGTCGGGGGTGAGAATCAACAACAGAACTCAGAAAAACTCATTGAAGCACAATCAATAGAAAAACTGTGTAATGGTATCAGAACTAAGTCTCTACCTCTGCAACAACACAGCCACTTAAATTCATCAAAGGGACGTTTAAGGGGTCGATATCATGAAAAAACAACTTTTTGAGCTTTTAAGTGTTACAATGTTAATTCCTCACAAAAAAAACCACTCCAAAGCCATACTTTGATTCGTTCATGGATTTCTGAACATTTCTCTAAAAACCTGCGCTCTGAACACCAGCCCCTCCCAATCCACGAAAACGAGTAGGTTCTCACATTGTGACATAGTTAAGTGGGGAACCGCCCCTTCCAGGAAGAATCTGGCCTGCCAGCACCGCCCCCAGGCTAACACACACACACTTTCTCTGCAGAGCTAGTGGTGATCTGCAAAAATGCTTCCTTCTATATGCACAATGTGCACATCCATCTTTGCAAACGTTTGGATGTTTGTTTTAGTGGGAGAAACACAGACACGCTGCCGATGGCGGCTCTAGCTTGACGTCATGAAATGGGCGACACCCATAAGGAGTAAAAGGTGGGGCCTCAGAGATGAAGTCGTCTTACATCCGGGTGGGAAATGAGCTGCAATTAATGACTCATATTTCATGAAAATTTTGTTTTTTAGTGTGCCAAAGGTAATATATTATCATATCATAGTTTACTCTGAAAGACTTAAAAAAAAAAAGCATGATATACTATAGACCCTTTAAAAACATGGCATCACATGTCTTTAGGGTCTATTGATTATAGGCAAATTTCCATTAACATGTTCAATAGTGACACTGGCAATAGCATGTTTTTCTAATGCTTAGCAGGAACAAAAGGAACAAGGCTGGTGGCACTGAGACAAAGCACATCCAACTTGAAACTTTCTTCAATTGGCTTCTTGAAAACAGGTACATCAGAAAGGTCCATTTAAAAAAATTATTTTTGAATGCAGCGAACAAAAAAAAAAATTAGAATGTTTGTCGGACCCAGGCACAGTAACTTCTACTGAGTAGCAGCTAAATGAAACTAAAGAGAAGTTCCTTTCTCTACATGAATATTTACCAAGAATATTACATTAGTGTCGCTATGGTTACTCTTCCAAAACTGTCAAGTCTTGTCTGAGAATTATAAAACTGTAAGCAGTGCTGTGGCTTTCTTTATTCCTGGAAACTCTCAGAAAATCTCCTTGCAGGTCTAAACTTCATGAAGGATTCATGCTGGCAGCAACAAAACGCACAATCTGAACCAATAAAAAAAATGTAAAAAAGATAAAAACCAACAACACTTTGTGTGGTTCGCTGTTCTCATAGTATTCTATTTGTGTCTTACAAGCCAGACAAATGCACACATTAGGGGAATATTTCCAGAGGATGACAGTGTGGAAACAAGAAGCAGTAACCACTGGAAAGCTTTCAGCAAACTCCTGGCATAACTCCAGAGGTCTTTAAAGCACAAAATCGACAGATTAGAACCCATGCTTTCATGTGCTGCCTTGTTCACACAAGACTGGAAAAGAAGCCTCACTTCAAAAAGCCTTTATTAACCAACACTACTCTCTTCAGCCAAGGATTATACTAAAAAGCCAAGACCACAATGGGCTCAGAAGCAGAGGACAAAATGCCACTGACAGCCCTTGTGCTGAAATTTAAAGAGCTGTAATGTGCAGCAATAAAAGCCTGATTTTGGACACCATTACCAGCCAAGTATAAAAACTGAACAAAAAATTTGGCACCTTTCACAGCCCCTAAAATGATGACGCCACAAACAATCATTTTTGACCTCCTCGGTCTTGTTGGTATTTGTCTTTCTTTTTTTCTTTTTTTTTGGGGGGAGGGGGGGGGGGGTTTGACATGTGAAACCCATAGATGTGTCAGGCTCTTCTAAAGAGAAATGATAGATTTTTATGAAGTTGACTAGGTCTGCACAATATGTCGCAAATTTATCGTTATCGCAATATCAAGCTGTGTAATATGAATATCGCAAAATAGGGCGAAAATTGCAATGAATGGTTACTTTAAAAGTGCTAAAACAATCTTACGGCAGCTTGAAGTATTTGCAGAATAAAACAAATCCATTTATGCATTTGACCCATTGGACAGAGCCCTTTTTCATGTTAGATGCTCCCCTCCCATGTAGACTAGTTTCATTTGGAGAATAATCAAAGGTATGTTGACTCTTATTTAAATTAAACTGTTGAAATGGAAATTATGTTTTTGGTTGTTTTGCTATTTGTTTATATATCCCAAGTAATATCGTCATCGCAATATTGATCACTAATATCGCATATCGCGAGTTTCCCTTATATCATGCAGCCCTAAAGTTGACCTTTGACCTACAGGGAGGGCACTGTTTGACTGTGAGCTGTGACATCACAGGTTTTTGAAAGTTAAAGCAAAACAAAAACACCACCCAAAGCGTTGCCTGCAAGACACCGACACTGACACACAGATTGGGTGAGTTTTGATTTTTCCTTTTAGCTCCTCCCTTCAGGGATCCCCCCCCAGCTATCTGTACATGTGATTTCAGTTTTTATAGCAGAGGCCCCTCCTGACGTGACTCTGCATTTATCCGGATTTGGCACATGGTAACACTGAAAAGCGCCCCTATAGGGTTGCACTAAGTCACAATACCTGACATCTCCAGGCGGTCTCACATCCAAGGACTAACCAAACCCAACCCTGCTGTGCTTCCAAGATCAGACGAGACCAGGCGTGCCCAGGACGGAATGGCCACGCTGGAAACTCTGGGACTCTCCACGAGGGCCATGAATGAACTTAAACGGTTTGCCGGACCCTCAATTTGTTGAAGTGCCCCATCGTGTGAGATCAGGAACTTTGACTTGACAGGGGGCATAGTACGTACAGCTATTTTAACATTTTGGCCTTACCGTATTTTGTGTTGTGTCTTGGAGCTTCACCGGCAGCAGTAAACTAACTTTAAGAAGGAGACTCTCTTTAGTCTCTTGACATATTTATGTCAACGTTTTTTCAGCCAAAACAACATGAGAACATAAGACCCAGAAGCCAAATTCCTTGTGTATGCAGTGGATTTGGCCAATAAAGCTGATTCTGATTCTGAGCAAGTCTCAACAACTCAAAATAGTTCCTCTCATTAAACCTTAACAAGAAATCCTTGACCTCCAAGCCAGCAAACACTTTACAATAACACGCAGAGTTAAGTAAGGCCTCCCAGCACCTCCCACCAAAAAAAGAACACAGATACATTTTGGTTTCTAGGACTGTGTGAATGGCACATTCATTGGAATAGACAAATATTCATCAACCCAAAAAAAATACATGTGTTGCTTTAGCGTGATGAATAGTTTGCCACTGTCCACTTGGATTGTGAACTAAGGCTTTAAAAATAAGTTTACAGGAGCTAATTTTACACTGTACTGTTTTACATTGTCTCCAGGTTACCATCATGCTAGCTAATCTGAAAAGCAATTCTGATATTAACACCATGATAAGATGGTAATATTGGCTTTTCCTTTTTCTTTTTTTAAGCTTATTTAATGTTAGCTAAATGCCATGTATGAGCATCACAGTAGTTTAGGCAACTACGCTATTAAAAGCATCATGTAAATTTATGTAGCTAAGTTTGGATTTCCATTTAATATTAAAACTAATATATATTACCCTTTGCATTCAATTAGTGGGAAAGACTCGGTGCTTTTAACAAGAGTTGGTGCTTTAAGTCAAACGTATTTTCACATTGGAGCATTGAACCAATCGCATTTCAGCTGTCCCTTGTTGCCAGGCAGGGTCAGAGCTAAAGAGGCCTTCACTATGAGTTCTGCAGGCCTTCTAATATGAAATCAATGTCGGTCATTCATTTCTTTCAACCAGTCAGATTTTGAGTTGGTGTCAGCAGGGCCTTCTAGCAGGCTTAGGCAACATCAGACCTTCTGATTGGACAGAAGTTTCAGGAATACAGGAAACATTTCCCACATGCAGCCTTGACAGTTTGGAAAATCTCCCTTTTAACTCCTTGACTTCCTTCATCAGAAACATCTGAATGAGATCTTGAAGCAGCAGTGCAGATTTGTGTGTTTGGTGCAGACCATCCCCGTATCCACTGCGTCTGTGGAGCGGACATTTTCAGCTCTACAGCGAATTAAAAAACACAACAGGACAGACTCGACTCTCTGATGGAATAGAAAAGGACCTCTTGATGGAACTGAAGATGATGATCTACATGACAGGGTGATTGAAGGAAATAGACGTGGACGGATTTTGTCTAAAAAAAAAATCTGATTTTTTGATGAGTGAAATGATAAATATCATAGTAAATAATATTCCAAATAAATGTATGTGGTTGTTTTCCATGTTTTGCGCTGGCTGTAGTTACATAGCAAGATTTGTTTACTGTTTTGTTTATTATGTTTATTTAGAGGCATTTATTGCGGACTACAGGAATTTTCAGCTCATTTCTGCATCATAAAATGGTTAATGAGGGGTTGAGTGATTCAGACGGAGCACTACTAAAGGCCCAGGTGTGTAATGGTATATATATTTACCAAATCATAACATATTATGGTCCGTTTTTCTGAATGCATTGCTTCACACTGTATCACGTTACATAGTCGTGGCATGAGTAAGAGATACTGTTACTGTGATTCTGACAACAGTTTACAAGGGAAGTGGTAATTAAGAAAATCACATTTGTAAGTCTATACAGAGCCGATTTACAGTTATAGTCCATTTTTTTCATGTCGTTCCAGTGCAAAAAAAAGCAATGAACATGTGAACTTTTAAGTGCAGCATAGTATGATAGATTTGTAAGAGTGCCAACATTTGTGGTCGTAACTAAACAAAATCCCACTTTGAAAGTGGCTTTGTCACTATGTAGAAAGAATAGGAAGTAAATAAATAAATAAATAAAGGTTCAGACAGAGCTGCACCCCAGTCTCAATGAAATTAAATCCATTTTTGATCATTTTCCTCACCGCTTAGTATTTGTCAAAAACACACTGGATGGGACCGGGACTTTACTTTTATCGTAAGAAACATGATATGTTTCAAGAGTAAACTCGACAAATAAATGAAAGCTTACTAGTTTTCAAAAAGACCCTTTCCTTCTTTTGTAGTGCTGGAAACGTTTTATCAAAAAATTAGAAAATCTAATCCTGTCACAATATTTTACATTATTCATTTCCATCAAACCTAAAAACAATCCTGAAGATTTGAGGTGTTTCGTTTGCTCTTGTCAGGTTCCGAAAACCACATTTTCAAGATTTTATTTTAACTAGAATATACACATCCTTAGGCTCTGACCACAGCTTCCTAAAACAGGTCACGATCCTCTCTGACTGGGACAACAGGTCAAAATAAGCACACTTCCTCTTGATGCCATTGGGTTTTTTTTTTCCCAAAAGCAAAAATCACATTTGATCACAGCCGCGAGACACAGAATGTAAAAATACAATTGAGGAAATTACATTGTATGATTTCTTCTGAAGTATTTATTTGTATAACGGTAATGTAAATAAGCATTTATTGTGTCCCTCACAGACCTGTGAGGGACACAATAGTACTTCTATCCTCCACTGAGTCATGTATTAATGACACCTGTTTGAACTGGTTATATGTATATGTATAAAGGACATTTGTCCACACCCTTAAGCAGTCACAATGTAACTTTCCAGTACCACCAAGACCAAAGAGCTGTCGAAGGACACCAAGGACAAGATTGCTCCCCTGAACAAGACTGGAATGAACCAATTTACAATACACAACCAGCTTGATGAGAAAAGACCAACTGTTGGAGCAATTATTAAAAAATGAAAGAAAAACAAGATCACTGACAATCTCCCTCCATGTAGACTCCATACAAGATCTCACCTGACGGGGTACAATTGATCTAGAGATTTGTGAGGACAATTACATGGAGGAACTGGTCAACGGCCTGAAGAGAGCTGGGACCAAAGTAATGCAGGTTATTTTAGTAACAGACTCCATCATCGTGGATTCAAATCCTGCAGTCGTCCAAAGAACCCCCTACTTAAACCAGCACATGTCAAGACCTGTCTTAAGTTCTCCAGAGCACACAGAGCGTCTTTGAGCAGCTCTACACCACACAAGACAACAGGAAGACCTCAGCTAGGCAGCTTTTTTTTTTTGTTATGAGACATGAACTACTTAGTTTTTACTTGGGATGGGTACCAAACAGAAACTCTGTGCCATGTTGCTGCCAGCAACATATAAAAAGCGGATTGCTGTGCTTTTCAGCGCTTTAGATAAGAACGAGTGCAGCTTCACAGCGGCTAATGAGCATCGGCTAAAATGCCGTCGGCAAAGCGGGCCAAAGTTCTGCAGAACCTCCAAGAAACAAATTCTAGTTTAGGGACCTGATAGATCAGAGGGATGTGTACAACATAGAGGGCTGCATTGGAATTGGGTCCCGCCGGGTCCCAACGCAAATATCGCGGGAGCGGGTGGTTTGAATTGTGCTGCGGGCAGGAGCGGGCGGCAAAAATACCCCTGCGGGATCAGTGTTGCCAGATTGGGTGGTTTTCTCATAAGTATGTATTAGCGGACTACGTTAGGCCGTGCGGCTGTTGGAGTCTTATGTTCTGAAGCTCCATGAACGAACCAGGTAGAGACGCTTAATGGGTTCTGTCATTTAACCTGTTGTTGGGGGTGTGCAACGCCCCGCCCCGCCTCTTAGAAATTGTGTTCTTTAAAGCTGGGTACCGCGGTCGCGTGTGGGAGGAGCTACCAGCTAAAGTTATGGTCTGATCGCCACATGGAGCAATGTCTGTGTTTATCAATGCATGGTAGACACGGAGAATGTGGAGAGATCAGGTTTATTATTTTGGAGAGTCCTACTTGGTAATCATGTTTCCATGTTTGAGTTCATAAAATCATCCCAGAGAAAGTCTCTGCTTCAATTCCAGCAGTGAAATCTGCGTCTAAATCCGACGCCCGTGTTTCCATCAGAGTTTGAAGTCAAAGCCCCTCCCTCGCCTCTCAACCTGCTTTTCCTCTCTACCTGTTCACCTGTTCGGGCCCTCTGCAGCTGATTAATAATATCAATACAAATACGCGTTTTTATTCCTGCGGGACGGGAGAAGACACTAAATCAATGCATCTCTATTACTGTGCGGGAATAAATTCTCAGAGTTTTGCGGGTGCGGGCGGGGGTGGACATACATATTGCGGGTGCGGGCGGGAGTGTAACGCATACGTTGCGGGAGCGGGCGGGATTGGTCAGAAATTCGGCAAGCGCGGCCGGGAGCGGGATGAAAAGATAGTCTCGCGCGGGGCTCTAGTACAACGCTCTGGAAATGGCCGACATTGTGGCGATTAGCGACGAGCCACGTGTGAGAAAGCGTGGCAGCAACGCTGCAGTGCAGATTGAAATGTAAACAAAGCATCTTTGCCACATTAAAGCACCTTTCCTTCATCCTGTCATGCTGCCTCATCATCACACTTTGTTACTGGAAAGAATTAGTGCCCCCCCCCTCCCCCCTATTTTTGAAGCACCGTTCAGGCTCCTGAACTGTTTAAAAGAACTGGAGATGCTACATTAAGCAATGTTGAAAATAAACTGCATTTTATTTGCCCAATAGAAACTTATTGGTGAAGTCACATTCATTCTTTATTTTGTCTTAAACTGAAAAATATTTTGTTGTGGAAATCAGACAATGTTGACTGTTTCCTTTCTATACTTTAAGTTACCAAAATAAAAGCACTATGAAATTGCTTGGGTAAAAGCAACTTATGAGATAGAGTTGCACTGCTTATAATTATTATTACATTATTAAATAAAGTGAATTCTCAGTGAGATAACTGTTTTCCTGTTCACATGATATACATTTAAAAGTTTAAAGTGAGCATTTCATAGTGAATAATGTGCAGCATTTCATGTAAATTTCATGTTGACAAAGTTTTGGTTTTTACCAGACAGACTTTTTCTTTATGTTATTTTTGTCTAAAAATCAGAAATTCAGTTATTTTGTTAAAAATTAATTTGGATGCATTTCCATTCTATACTGAGGAACTGAAAGGTATCCTATTGTAAACTAATTTTTATGAAATACTTACTTTGCGTTAATGTTATTATAAGGGTTAAAAGAACGCAGACTGATTGGCTGGCTCTTACACATTTTCACCTCTTGGCCCTCTGGTCCCCTTAACGGGGTCACGGGGTCACGGGCTACTGCTGAGCGAAGGCAGGGCACACACTTAACAGGTCACTAGTCTGTCCCACGGCCACACAATCACTCCCACACACTCTCACACACTTTCAAGTTACCAATGTCAATAAAGCATGTTTTTGGATGGTGGGAGGAAGAAAACCGGAGAAAACCAACATATTTACGGGGAGAACATGCAAATTTCCTACAGAAAGGTCCCAGCCAGGATTTGAACCAGCAGCGGCTTCTTGCTGTGAGGTGAGAGCACCAACTACTATGCAGCCCCTGTAATACACCAAAACATCCCATCTCTTGAGAAGATCTGCATGGAGGAAAGGTCCAACATCAAACAATATGATTTCCTGGATTCTTTTTCTCTCCCAGTTGAGCTGAATTTATGAGGAACATTTGAGACCAAACAACTTGCAGAATTGTGACTTTTAAATACTTTTTTGCCCCACTGTGTATGTGTTTACATCATTATATATTAAATGCACCATCAAATCCATACGTTTGTTTAGTAATGTACTTACATTTGAGGGTTTGTCCAGCATAGGGGATGTGAAGTTTGAAGCGATCACAGCAAGGACCAGCAGTCAGAGAGGTGCACCTTAACACAAAGGTAAAAACAAACAGTCGATATCAGCGACAAATCCTAAGAAATAATGATGAATGTGGGCTATTATCACTACAAATAAAAGCAGTAAACCCAGTTTCATTAGTCTGCAAACTGTGAACAAGAACAGTTGACATTTAAAAACTGGTATAGGATGTGAAAAATGTGTTTAATAAAATGTTAACATAGTTTACAAAAGGAAAAAGGTAACTGGACTTTAATTTCCATCAAGGATTGAGAGGAAATGTGTCAAAAAATGTGTAATAGCTAAGAGACAAGAATCGACTTCCTCCTTCAAATGTTAATGAAAGCCCACTCCGATGACAATGATACTTTATTTAACATGATCTTGTGAGATTTATCTGCTGATGGAGGAGGATGCAGATAAAGAAAATTATGCTCAACATTTTTGAGTATTGATTTATTCAAATCATTGTAAATGGGGAGCAGAAGAAAACAATGCCATTTTAAAAAGCCTGTTGTTGTTCCATAGAATCTACAATCACAGCCCAAAAGCTCCCTGCTCCGCTCCAATCTGATGGATCCACCGTCAGACAAATAGATCCATCAACATCTTTGTTTTCCTCGTCTGAGCTGGAATCTGAATCAAAACTGTTTGGCTGGATGTCTCACATATTGCTCGTCATTTTTGTTGTACCGATAATGTTAGGTTAAGAGTGTGAGGGGGTGAGACTGTTATTAAAGGGATTATGGGAAGTTAAGGCAGGCTCACTGCCGCTCTGCATTAACTATGTTCTAGGCGACACTGTTTTGTTTTTATTTAGGCTAAAACCAGCATGCTCATAGTTAAAAGACTAAACACTTACAAATGAAAGGTTGATCAGAGTGGGACATCAAAGGAAATAAAAAGGATTTCAAGTATTTTAGCAACAGGTGCAAACAAAGATGAAGATGTTGGATAACTGCACCTTCAGCTCAATCTATAATCTGATGGAAAACTGAGGAATTAAAAAGAATGGCCCAGGGGATTGCCCATTTGTTATTAAACAAAAACAATCACAAACAGATCAATGAAGTAAAGAGGTAAATGGTAAATGGTAAATGGCGTATACTTATATAGCGCTTTCTACCTTCTTATGAAGGCCCAAAGCGCTTTACAGTCACAGTCCCATTCACCCAGTCACACACATTCACACACTGGCGGCGGCTCCGCTGCCGAACACTGGCGCCAACCTCCCACCAGAGGCAAGGTGGGTTTCAGTGTCTTGCCCAAGGACACTTCGACACATGGGCGTGCAAGGCGGGAATCGAACCTGCGATCTTACATGAGTCGACCGCCCTACCGCTGCACCACGGCCGCCCAGGAGGTCTTTTTTTATTATTAGTCTAACACCATTACATGTTTGTAGGAACACATCAGCAGGTCTACAGCGTTTGTCCTCACCCGGTCTTGAGGTCCGTGACCCGCAGACAGTTGGTGGAGTCCAGCCCCACGCGGCCGTTCCTCACCACGCTGCACAGCAAGGGTCGCAGCTCAGGTGAGATCCGGTGCAGGGCAACCTCAGGTGACACGTTGTTCATTCTACCCGCTCTGGTGGGCCTAATCAAGACACAAATCAAGGTTAGATTCTAATAAACACATCATTGAAAGGACTGTTAAAGCACGCCAAGTTCTCCAGGAAGTAACCCCATTATTTTATTTTATTTCCGTGTACTGTTTGTTTTGAAGTCTAAATTATCACCTAGGGGTTTGGCGAAGAACGTTATTTTAAAATAAGACTCTTGACACTGTATTCCAACAAATCTGTGTGTAAACAAATAAACCTTTAAGCTATAAAAAAAACTGTTGTCAGAGGAATGTAAACGCTAGTATCTCATCAGCTGTAGTTGGTTAGTCACATATTGCAGAAACTGACAAGATGTGATTTGTAAATTAAGGTTTCTCTAAATATACAATCGTATGAGTGTCAAAATACCTTAAATAGTCTAAAACCAGTTATTTTCTGCGGTAATTCCAACGTTTACATTACACTCAAACTTTCCGGTTCATCTTATTCTTTGGGGTCCTTGTAACGTCCCCACACTTAGCTGACTGCAAAACTGCCTGTTTAAAAAAATGCGTTTTTCAGCCCGGGATTAAAGTTATGCTCTTAATTTAAAGCGTTATACAAATTCGTATTTTACTTGTATTTTTATTTAAATTACTGTTGAAAAGTAAAGACGCGTGCTTTGATTTAGTGAGGATATTTAGCCTGGCAGTATCTACAATCGTGGGCAGTATTTTTCTTGCACTTTCACCCGGTCTGTAGCTGTTTACTTGTCCAGTCTGCAAAGGTACAGTAAGTTTTAATCAAATGCTCATTTAAAACTGCATCTCGATCAGAAAGCTAGTTTTAAGACACTTTTGTTGGATTTCATACGTTTTCTCATAAAGATACAGTGTGCTTTTTCCCCACTTGAGTTTTTCTGGCGCTACTTTTTCTATTTAAAATCACAAACCAGGATGATGATGTTTTCAGAAAGCATTTGAGCAGCACCAGTCTAAGCAGTTGTTTATTGTAGAGGTTTGTGCAAATCAGTCGGTTAAACATGGGTATCCTTCTTTTTATTGGTGTGTCTGTTTTAATTTTGTTTTTAAAAAGTTGTTCTTGTGTTTGCCATGTGCACTGAGGAGTTCAGACAAACAGCAGTTCAAAGTAACAATAACTGAGGTTCCTCTGAGATGCCTTAACCCGATGCCCTTAGGAGAGTTGTTGAAAGTGCAATACAGCTTTTTGTTGATGATCAGCAAGTAACATTTATGCACTTGCTAAAATTAATATAAAATGAGATTAGATGATTATTAAGATAAGATTTTTCTTTTTTTTTTCTTTAGTTTTTAATGTGATCCCAGGGAGCTCAATCCAGTTCTTTCATGCACCAGTCCCCAGTCTGGGTAAATGTTGAATCGGAAGGCCGCTGACATAAAACTGAGTTCAATATATTTGAACCATGAACATGGTGGATGATCCGCTGTGGTAAACCAAAAAAGGAATAGTGGAAAGGTAAAAACCCACTCAGATGAAAATTGTGTTTTTAATATAAACAGCGTATTCATCAGAGTAGATCAAAAGATGATTGGAGTGGGACTTTAAAGTGAAAGATTTCTAAATATAATTTCAATTTAACGTTTTTTTTAAGAATCAAAAAAGTATATTGCAAAGTGTTTTGTTACTACACATCTAAAAAAAAAACAAAGGAAGAATTCCCTTCCCTTCACTTCCTTGTTCCATTGGAACACTTGAACCACTTCTGATTGGTCAGACTGATGACATGTGATTGATCCTCCAAGAATGATTGGTGGAGACAGTTAAAGGGGCGGAACTTTTCCAAAAACAGCTAAAGCTGTGGATAAATCATGGCACCGTCATTCTTATCAAAGTGTCTTCAATAGAATCAAATAAACACAAAGAAAAAAGTATTTTATGATCTTTATATTCCTAACTACTCAGTGTTTTATCAGGGCCTGTTTGGATGAACACAGAGGTGATATCCTGGAGATAGTAAATGTTTTTAGATCAGTGAAAATGGGTCATTTCCACGGCACGCCTGACCATCTACCACAGCACACTAGTGTGCCGTGGCACTCTGTTATACTGAGTTCTGCACAAAGGGCGTGTAAACCTTTGCAGCCAGATATCTGGCAGCATTTCACCAGCAGAAGAGTGGCAAAGCTTGCACAGGAGACATTTTTTTAAATGTATTATTGCATTTAACTGTTATTAGAAAACTCTATTGCTGCCTTAATGACACTCCTGGATCTCTATGAAAGAGAACATCATATAATTTGTGTATTTTTAAAGGATTCCAGGTTATGTGAAATGTCAAGCACCAAGAAGACAATGTCACATAATAGATTTAGTTCTTATCATTGACTGTATAAGAGAACTGGACTGCGTGAGTGTGACGACACCTATAGAAAATGCCTTACTTCTGACCAAATGAAGTCAGTTGAGTTTCCTTTTTTTGCAATATGAATGCCACCATATTGGAGCCAGATGATGTTGGTCTGAGTCATCATTTGTGTGGCAACCACTCTCACCAATCAGGAGGGAGCTTGTTGGAAGGCCACACCCCTAACATTTGAGCTATATTAGTCAGGGGTGCCCAAATCCAGTCCTGGTGGGGCCGGTGTTTTCCAACTAACCTGCCACTGAAGCTCCTTATTGGCTAAACACACCTGATTCAGGGAATCGGCCTCAGATAAGCCAGGATTTCTGGAAAAGCAGAAGGCATTTGGGCACCCCTGACATAAATATAGTTAAAGAAAAGGAACATACAGGTGGGATTTTCATCCAAGCTCACTGTGGGCTTGCATGGGGTTTCCTAACGACTTCCAAAATTCTTAGTTAATGACCCTCTCCGATCGTCTTTTGACAAGCCAGACAAGATCAGTGAGCAGTGATTGGTCCGATTCGATCCGAGTCATCGTTTTTATGTCAACCACTCTCTCCCCTAGAAAACGAGCTAATCTGAAAATCAATCGTTTTGAACCTTTGATGTGAGACCACCTACTTTACTTTTATTGAGGCATCTGATTGGTCCGTTTATAACTTGAATAACTTGCACTACAGAACAATTATGAATAAAAGAGGGTTTTGGCTTCTTGGAACTAGCAGTTACTTCATGTTTGGAATGCCAGGGGAGGGGTCACTCAGTCCAGGTCTCATATACAGTCAGTGGTTGTTACCAGGCACAACAGAACACGTTTGAAAGGTTTGAAAGAGTGGAAGGTGCAAAGGTTAGGAACTGTGTGACAGGTGTTGTGAGGACTGGACGCGGTCCACAGGTCTACTGCCACGCCTGACGTCCCATTGATTCAAGGTCAGATGTCTGTGTTTGCGTATGACTTGATCTTTTAATCCCCCTCCTTTGTGTATATTTACACGCACACACTGCAGTTGGATTGATTTATCAGTGGAAATGCCTGCGATCGTGGTTCGTTGCTGTCAGAGTACCCAGTAATAACAGAGTGGAAACGGTTCAGCCTGATATCATCCAAAAGTCACTCAGAGGATTCTTTTCACACCAAGCAGCAGTTTTTGTCTCTGATTTAAACAAATGTCGTTTAATCTTTTAATTCTTAAATGATCAGGGATTTTGAAATCGTCTGTCCTGAGCTGCTTTAGGAATTTCTTTTTAGGGTCAACAGGTGAGGGATAAAGTGTTCCCAGTTCCTTCAGGAGCTCAGAGAAGCCAGTTCTCGTCACATTCTCTTAGGGTTCTTGGTTGCCTGCAGATTGGAAACGCTATGTTGCGAAATACAGAAGGGGGGGAAATTGAGCCATCTTACAGCCAGCGGCCAAGCTTTCCAAGTCTTCCTCTGCCTAGGAAGAGATTTGAGGAGATTAACACGCTAGCATTAGCTGCGATACAAGCAGAGGATTGAATTAATTAAAGACTTCACTGGGCTGTGATGTGTTCACGTGGTGTGGCATTGAAGTAACCCCCCCCCCCCCATCACCACCACCATACACCCACAGGAAATGTTGAATTTATCCAACTCAGCCTGCCATGAATGCTCTATTTATACCTTCTTCCTTGTTCCAGTCAAGCTCATGCTAATGTGAGAGATAAGCAAAATGGAGCGCTTTTTGTTTAGGAGGCAGTTTGGAAAGTAGTTGACATCTTTTTGTCCTTAAATGCCCCCCGCTGTGCTTCAAATCACCGCTGAAGTTTGGTTTATTTCACACGAAACAAAGAGTCAGAAGCTTAAAGTCTCCTCGTCTGACTGAAGCAACTCAAACGTGTATTTCGCTCTTCAGAAATGACGGAAAAGGCTCTTGATGTGGTGGTGGTTGGCTCCTGCATGACCGACTTGGTGAGGTGAGTAATCTGAGCGCGCCTTCGTCACCTGTGTCCTTCTGAAATGACCATTAGCCACAGGCCTGCAGTGTTTGAGGAAACTCCCCTGTTTCCTCAGGTGGGCCCAACAGGAAGAGGAAACCTTTCATGACAGATCGAGAAAATGTGTTTTGAAAAAGCTGAGGCTTTATTTCCTGCTGCACGATGTTATCCAGTTTGTAAATGGATCTTTGTAAAAAAAAAAACCCACTCTGATCATCTTTTGATCTATTTGAAAATTGTTCCCAGTGCTCTTTTAATACTCATATATGAAGGGAAGGAGATGTAAACAACCACCACATCAGCTAATTTTCCAGTTATAATCTAATTTTCTTTGATTTTCAGTTTGAATCAATCCATCCATCCATGTTCTAAATGTGCTCACCCCAGTCGGGGTCCAGAGGTTTGCTGGACCTACTTGTCTACTGTCTGGCAAAGGTGGGGTGCAGCAGGGACTGTTCTCCAATCCATTGCTGGGCTTTGAAGCACCATGTAGTAACTCAAAGAGCCACTCAATAAAAATAATGTTTTCAGTGTTTTTAAAACTTTCTGAAGATGGAGGATATATAAAGAAAATTAACCTTAAACTTGCATTTCTTAGTATTTTTTATTCAAATCATTGTAAATCAAGAGTGGATGAAAGAATCTTGTCTGAAACAGATTTTGTGATGCAGAAACTACAATCGGCAGACCACAAGCTTCCTGCTCTGCTCTAGTTGTCTCCACTCGCGGACAAACAGTTCCACGTCCGTCTTTGTTTTCCTCGTCTGAGCTGGAATCTGCATCTAAACTGTACAGCTAGATAGCTCCAGGATTGCTCCCCGTTTTGGTTGTAGCGCTAATGTTAGGTTGGGGATGTGAGGGGCTGTAAGCTAGTAGGAGATCATGTAAAGAGAGAACTCTCAGCAATAGGAAGGATAGGCAAGGTGCCAACGGTCCCGCCCACAACTCAAAGGTGAATTTCTGATGAACTCCTGCCGCTCTGCAGAAATGATGTCCTAGAAGATAACACAGAGTTTTGGATTTTGGCTAAAAATGACAAAATCATAACTAAAAGACCACTGAGAACGCGTTTACAATAGATGAAAAGACGATCGAAATGAAATGGGTAGTTGAAATGTAGATTTATTTTGTATTTACTTTTGAAAACTGAAAAAAACAACAACAACAATATTGTAGAAATATTTGTAGATAAAGCTCTCTACAGCTAATTGGGGAAAACCATGAGCTCTTTCCTTTAGTTTAAGCTGCTGTCCTTTCACAGACACCAACGAGTCCAGCCTTTCAGCCCACAGGGGTTACTTTACTGTTCTCATGAGGGTAGTCACATTAGGAATCACACCCCTACATGCCACTCATATCACAAACAGCTGTGGAAAAGAATGGGAAAATTCCTCATATAGCCATTCCAGACGAATCCAGGGAGGGAATTACTCACGCTTTTCCAGACGATTTGAGACGCATGCTGTGTGCCACGCCATCGTTGATTACTGCAGTGTTGGGATGAAAAGCAATATATGCATTGAAATACTTCAGCATGTGGTCTGTATTTGCTGCAAACACACGCACATACCTAAAGGGTGAAAAGGAAGTTTGGCTACGTTGGGTTGTTGACACGGTGGATGTCATCTCGCTGTGTCGCTGCAACCCTGATGTTCACACCGCCGTCATCTGCAGAAATAACTGCTACAGATTTGCTCTTTGCTGGAGCTTGCCTGGTTAAGTGTAGATCTGAAATCTACACTCAGATAAAAGCGTAGATTGTCAAAGAAAGTATTTTGATATGTCTGCCTGTGGAGAATGTAACTGTACTTGTTTTTATTACTGCCTTCACTGCAAAAACACCTATCCTAGATGAGTCAAAATTGTCTTTAAATGAGCACAAAAAAATTCCAACAGGGTAAGAAAAATGGTCTTATCAAGGGTTGTTGTTTTTATTTTAAAAAAATTCTAGTCACTAAGACATGTTTTCTTAAACTAAGATTCATTTGTGATTGAAAAACTTTCTTGATGAGATTAGTTTTCTTGCAAGACAGAAAATAGGAACATTTTTCTTGAAAAAAGGGTCTTTCCTTTCTCAAGATTCAGTTTTTGCAGGGCTTCATGGTTGCTTATGGGCTGGTTATGGGTGACAATTGGGCAAACCTGTACAGGTGTCTTTAAAAGAAAATCAAGATTATAGACCGCTTGGTGAACTTGTGGAGTCAAAATGTACAAGGACATTTTTTCTACGGGCATGCTTCGGGTGAGAGATCGTAGTGAACACTTAAACAACGACAATAAGTTAGGGTGAAGTAGGTAAGACGTTATCAGAGTGGAGTTTGTGTGGACATCCTACAAACACTTACGCATCATCTGTACACCTTGTTTGTGCGTATATGTGTGCGGTCAGGAGGTTGTTGGTACTCGCACCCTACTAACGATTAGTGTGGTGAAAGGACACCGTACAAGAGCATCACCTGTACGTCGTAAGTGCTTGCAACTTACATTGACCCTTCAAATACTTTACAATACAATTACCACACACACAAAAATCTGATGTTTCATTATCATGAGGTCCCTTGAGGTGGTCATTAAAGCCTCAAGAGAACTGGAAGACACCAAACCGCTCCTCTTACAATATGACGCTCCACGGGACCGGACAACCCAAAGCCCTGCAATGGATCAAACCCCCATCCAGGTCCATGTGATTAACCCTTGTGCTATCTTATGGGGTCCATATGACCCACCCTTACATTGAGGTGTTCTCCCTACCATGACAAAGGTGGATAAAGGTGGAGAGGATTTCATGTAATCCATGGACACCAGTGAAGATCACAAATCATTGAAGAAAAAAGGTTTAGCGCACTGTCTTGTGGGGTCCAGATGACCCCACTCCCAATGTTAACGTGCCTTGGAGGCACTGTCTTGTCGGGTCATCTGGACCCGACAAGACAGCACAAGGGTTTAAGGCTTTAGAAAGCGAGAAGGTAGTCATATTTGCACTGAGCTGGTTCTGAAATGCAAACACCATCAGTCGTTTAATTGAGTTCTCCAGCTTGATAGCAGCCCCAGCTCTGAACTTGAACTCTTTTGAACGATCTTCATGATTTGCTTTGACCTGAAACAGGACGGACCGCTCTGTTCCTCGTTTAAAATCCCTGTTCTTGCTGCAGGGCAAAAGTGAAAATCACCTTTCCAAAGGTAAAGCAGGTGAAAGCATCTCACTCTGAAGTGATCTCATAAGTCTGAAGACGGTAAGTTTGCAGATAACCGCGTCTAATTGCGTCGTACGAAAATGTCAGGGTTGCATCACTATCATATGTGGTGAGATTTGTCAAGCCAAGTGGAATCCATTCCCACAAATAGTTAGTCATCAGCTGCAGCACAATGTGTTAGCTGAAAACAGTTTGTCACTCTTTGTGAGCAATGACACAATCACAAAAGGCACCCAAGGCAGCTTTAATGTCACAGATCCTGACTGATCTGCAGCCAGCAAATGTCATGTTTGGGGCCGTGCTCAGGCTCGTCGCAGGCCGCGTCTGGATGCTAACCCGGGTTCCTGTAGGTGTCAATTTGAGTAGACAACAGGGGGGTTTGCTGCCACTTTGAATAACTCTTACCAGTTTTTGAATCATGTTTTGTGAGCGCACACAGGTTGTCAGCCTTTGTTTGTCACTCAAACACATTTCCTCTCTTCCTTACACTTTCTTGCTCATTTGAAGCCCAAACCACTTTGTAGAGTGAAAGTTTCCAACCACTGCTGAGATGACAGACGATGTTTGTTTCCCATGTAAAGGGTTTAAGGTGAAGGGGGGAACAGAGGCGCTCGCACTCCTTTCTGCTTCGACATGTGTTGAGCACTGAGGTCATTTCTCCAGTCTACAGTGAGAAGGTGCAGAAACGCTCCTTCGTTTGCTGTCAAAGAAATACAGTGCCCCCTGCTGCTGCTATAGCTGCTGCTGCTGCTGCTGAGCGTGCATCTGTCTTGAAACCTGACCTCCTTCAATTCTGGAGCAGAACCAGGATACCAAGCAAGATTCTTTTTGTGGAAGCACTGTTTTATTTTGACTAAAAAACTCCTCATTTGTAGTTTTGTGATGTTTTGTAAAGGATTTTAAAAACAGGATGACTGACATGTGCGAGCATGTTGGATGTTTGGACTGTTTTTGTTGCTGCTATCTTGTACATTTATTTTATAAAAGTGAACTTCAACCTCCAGACAGGTTTTCAGCTTCAGATGAAGTTTACAGGTTTGGTGCAAAAGCTCAGCAGGTTTGTTGCTCTTCTTCCTCTTTTAAAAGAATTGTCAGACGGTGACGGTAAACCTTTGTTAAAAGCCGTGCTTCAAAACTTAAAACCAAAGATCTTTTTTTTTCAGAACTTCTCTCCTTTTATACTCCTTTATAAAGAAGAAAATCTGTTCTTTCCACACAGCTCACATTTTCAGAAAAAAAATCAAAACTGACAGTAAATCAGCTGTTTTAGCTTCTGATGAAAAAGAAAAACAAATAATTTCTTTAAAACATTTTCATTCTTTTTAGTTTTGCTTTAATAGCATCATTTTTCTTATATAGCATAAAAAATTATCTTTCTTTGGAAACCACTTGGGTTTATATCCTTTAAATAAAACCATCCATGTATCCGTCCAGAACTCCTCTTCATACTTGATTTGATTTGATTTATTGTTTTATTTCCAGAATAAAAAATGATGGAATAAGACAGTAAAAAAATGTACAAAACACAGAATCATTTTAATTGTAGTTACTCATAAATAGACTTTTTTGCAGTAATTCATACAGTAGACATACAGTAATTAGATTCTCTAAATATAATAACTAGCAAATGAAGTCAAATAAAGTTTAATTAATTATTTAAAAAGGAGTCTGAAGATGTGAACTTATCTAACAGTAATCCTCAAATTAAAGCAGTCTAATTCAGTAATCCATTAATATTATAAAATGTTGTTGGGGTTTTTAAAAAAAATGCGTCACATTCATCATTACCTTAGTCCTAACTTATCAGACCTTTAATGATTTTTCTGCTTTAAAAAGCTGGAAAATAAGGGAACAAAATTCTGTAAAATAGTTGTTAAAGCCTTTCCTCAAAGATTGGTTTAGTTTAACACGCTGTGAGGCAGCAACTGGCTGATCTTGAATAAAATACATTTACATAAGCAGCAAATCCGACACGGAGTGGCTTCATTGGTGTCGTGTAAGCTACTGTTTTTGAGCGCTGTTGTCTGCACCCACACATTCACCTTTTGTTGGTGAAACGGCGCTCCGTGTTCCTGTGCGGCACGGCGTCCTTGCCCAATCTGGGCTTTGTTCAGATCCTCTTTGGATTTTCCAGGAAGAGCTGCGGCTGAAGCTGTGTTTGTATGGACAGAAAGACAGGACAAACCTAAGTATCTCTGTCATCCACCTGGAAAAAAAGATCTGTAGGTCAACAACCTGCCCTGTTTAGCTCCAGCTCCAGCAAAACTCCATGTAAAAGATTAAAAATACTCTCCACTTTGATGGTTTAGAGCTGAAATAAAACGCTTGTATCATGAAGGAAACATTTCAGTGGTTTTTTGTTGCTCACCAGAAGCTGAGCTGGACAAGAGGGAAAGGAGACGCAGCCTCAAAGCAAACATGTGGCGTCACAGACCACCTGTTTGGGCCTTTTGGTTCTGTGGGAGAACACGCACTGATGCTGCACTTTCGCACAAATCTGCTCTGTTTGCTCTCAACGCTTGCAACACACAACAATAGCCAAGTGTCTGTCAGGGCTTGATGAGGCGTGGGTGAAGTTTATTCAAGAATTTAGAAATCTGTTTATGCTACTTGTCAGTTATCCAGCTTCAGGTGGCCGTCAGCCAAATGTTTACCCTCCATGACTAACACTTTTGTTTAGTGTGTATTATAAATCTACTTCATGACAGTTGTTGTCTAGACGGCCAAAGTTGTTGACACGAAGCTTTCAAAAAAAAAAATCATATTTGTCAAAAATTAACTAAAGTTTAGCCTAAACATACAGAAGAAAGGCTGCAAAATGTTATGGATTGGATTACATAGTACCACTATTGAATTTGACTGTTTCCAGTTCTACTTGCGCTTAATGTTTTATGCATGAGGATTATGGGAAAAGTTCACAAGAAATACTCCTCTAAGGTGTTAAAATAGGTCAAATGTGTATTTTTCAGTAAAAACTCTATTATCCTTCCGTTTGGCCCCTTCTTAGCCTCACTCAACCTACGTTTCAGTCATTGCACATGCTGGTTTAAACACAGCAGCATTTTTAACAACACTGTTCGGTTACTGGAAATCCTGGGATTGAGCAAACTTACTGTAATGGCACACCTGCCACAAGCACAGTAACACACAAGCCAGAGGAAGGCCAACAAAAGGGTGAAAAACAACTTTATGACAACATTTTGCCACCCGCAGACTCTCTGGCCTCAGGCCAGCGCTGCCTGGAGCCAAACCACAGAGTTCTGACATTTACCATGAGGCCGTCTGTCGTCTCTCCCTCTTGTTACTCACGCTCTATTCCCGCTTTACAATTGGAGGATACATAATTGCATCGCAGCCACCTGTGGCACATCAGCCTCTAGGCCTGGTAGGACTTGACGAGCCCTCATGAGTCAGGCATTACCACCACAACGAGCGTTGAGACATCTGACTAACCAGTTGCATCATTTGAAAGTTTTAGGATTTTTGGTCTGATGGATCACAAACTCTGTGGCTTGTGATTGTTTAAACTTGAGGGGGAAAAAAAATACAGTAAGGACTTCAAGCATTTCTGTTTTTTATTTTGGGGGAATTAGTTAGTCAGAGTGAGATGCTTTCTCTATTTTCTTTAGAGTAAAAACCTGAAATTGACTGCTTGACAAAAAAGCTAACCTCTTTTTAATTATTAGCATAGTTCGTGTCTAATGTAAGACGTTTGCTCTTATATGAAGTCAGTATTTAAGCTGTTACAGTCAAATATTTATATTTTCTTCCCATTCTTTGTAAAGTGATAGAATCCTTAAAGAGGTTCATTTTTGGGGGGTCAAAGTTACATTTATTAATTTATGCAAAACAAAATATTCAAAGTCCTTAGACAACAAAAATGCCATAGGATTAAAAATAGGATAACAGATAAAAAGTAATCAAATTAAGGAAACACACATGGGTACATACATACATATGCATATGCTTAAGCATAAGTTCAAAGCCAGTTCATTGGGTGCTTGTATGAAGACTTAAAGGGCTCCTGGGCGAACATACAGTCTAAAAACTCTTGTTATTCTTTGTCTTAGCCAGGCACCCAGGCTGCCCAAGGCCGGCGAGACCATTCATGGCCATAAATTCTTTATTGGCTTTGGAGGAAAAGGAGCCAACCAGTGCATACAGGCTGCCCGGCTGGGGGTTAAAACTGCCATGATCTGCAAGGTATGAGCGGAGGTGGAGGTCCGTTTGGGTTCGTCCATCAGGATTTTTGTTAGAAGAAGGTTCTTGTCCGGTCTTTGACTTGTCCCATCATGGTTTTTCAACTAGTTGACAACTCTAAAACCTTTTTGCACTTCAGCTGTTTTACATCAACACTCTATGCATTATTTTTTTTCTTGATCAATACCATAGCACATGCATATGCCCACCCACGCTTTCATGCCTTCAAACAAACCTATTCCCATACGATACAACCCAGAGTCTCCAATCAGTACGCTCAGCATGGCCTTTAAACCGAAGCACTAAAGCACCAAAGCCCCACCTCTCTCAGAACAAAGAGGCCTGATCGATAAGAACCTAGTGCAGGAAGAGCTCTTCGGGCATGGGGAAAACCCAAAAATAGACACCCGGGCTTGTCGAAAACATCCAAGACGAAAGGCCATTCTTCAAAGAGATTGGGGCCAAGCAGCCAATACCATCCAACCCGCTATCACACGCAGCGAGAAGTGCCCGCATTTTGGCACGTTTATTTTGGAAAGCGTGGGTTCGAAGTCGATGCCTCGGGGCAAGGTAGGGACCCCTTCCACAACCCAAAGTAGCTACAGATGTGGACATCCCAAAGCGTACAGGAAGAAGAGAGGAAGGTGGGAATAGAAACAATTGTGAGTTAGGCTTGAAGAGGCGTAAATGCGGGTTATTGTGTCTTCAAGGCTTGGCGCAGCTGGTCGTGTGTTTCCTCGTGTGTGCGTCTGTTGGCTTTGTGTGTTCGTTCCTGCACATTTTTGACGGCGGCACCATGCCAGTATGCTGGCAGGGCACACGAAAATCCAACACTACTGAGATTTGAGAACACCACTTTTCAAAAGTTGCCGCTAACCAAGTCTGACCCCGCTTGACACTCTCTTTGCTGAAATTGTTTTGCCTTCGATATCTTCCAGGTTGGTAAAGACTTCTTTGGAAACAATTACATCCAGAATTTCAAGGACAATGAAGTACTCACAGGTAAGAAGGAAGAGTTCTGCATTACATGCCAAACCGCAGGCCATTTATTGGTGCAAGGTGAAAGGTTCACATTTAGAGCATTGTTTTTTTTTAGTTACTTCCAGCATTTGGACACACTGACAAGTAGTTCCTTTGTTTAAGCCAATTATTGCCAAACCTTTTGTTTAGTTGTTGCTTTTTAAAGGCTGGAAAAGGTAAGTGTACACATACAAATGCACTCCAAGTGATAAATTGGAGTAAGTACCTTGACATGTTTATGGATATGTGACAAAATTGTGACCAAGTACAAAGGGATCCTTGTAGGTTGAAAATGAAATCTTTTTGAGCTGTTGTCATGTTTTTTCTTTCTTAAGACTTCGTCTCGCAGACCAGTGATGAAGCTACAGGAGCAGCTTCCATCATCGTAAATGAAGCAGGTAACAGCTAAGCAAATGCTGAGAGCTCAAACTCTCAGAGATACGGAAAAACATCCAGGCGTGGACAAACAGTGCACCCAAACAGTCAGATCCGCCCTTAGAGGGACGACAGGTTAAGTCATACAGAGTACTGGATCCTAGCCCTAATTTGAAGGAAACCATTCAAACTATTTTTTCGTTGTAATATTAGTCTAGTTTAGTGTTCAATTTGGTCATAAATAGCTACTCTATTTAAGTTCAGTAGTTTAACCCTTTAACACCTGAGATGTCACCGGTGACGCCTAAATTACACACGCCCGTTGACGTACCGTAACTCCTCAACCATTTACGCGATCCACGAGAATCGTCTGATTCTGATGCGGACAAAAGTGGCTTTTCATATTGGCTTTGACCAATCTACATCACATTGCTAGTGAAAGTGTTGCATAACAGCGCAAAACCGCTTTTCTCCGCATCAGAATCCACTAATTTTGTGGACTGTGTCAGCACTTTCACTACTGTGTGGTGTTGCTCATCAGAGCGAGGCTCTTTTTCTCTACTTCAGAATCTGCTGGAATTAAAACACTGGTGTTACAGGGTTAAAAATATTTTTTATTTTTGAAAACCTATACAAAAGTCAAACATTGTTAGAAAAGGGCTGTCACGGTTTAATTTGTATGATGACTTGATGTCTTTTATCACACCTAGTAAAAGAATAGTAACTCAAACATGTTTCATAACTTTTTTAAACTAAAATTGGTGTCAAAGAACAGCAGTGTCTTATGTTAAGTGTCAGAAATGTTTTTTGGAGTCTCCTTTTGATCAAGAACCTCTGTTATGTCCTCAAATCCCCTTTGGGTTCCCATGGGAAGGTGAAAATGCAATTGTGATTGTGGCTGGTGCCAATATGCTGCTGGGAAAAGAGGAGCTACAGGAGGCGCTACCAGCCATCAGAAGAGCTAAAGTGTTGCTTTGTCAGCTGGAGATCAATCCACAGACGTCCTTACAGGCTCTGCAAATGGCCCGGGAACACAAAGGTTAGTTGTTCATGGCTTACGTCTACAGGACATTTGTGGTTTTAGGCAGTGAAAGTATTTAATCCATCAATCCATACAATTTCTACACAATCTAAAGCCTATTCGAGTATCTGGGCTGCTGGGTTATGGTTGCATTCGTTTCCTTTCAGTTACCTATGTCCTCCATCATTCCACACTATGCTCTGTAACCTTCTTCTAACCCGTATCCCAACTATCTTAATGTCCACCACTACATCCATGCAGCTCTTCTTTGGTCTTCCTCTAGACATCATTCCTGGTAGCTTTAACCTCAGCCTCCTCTTACCAACATCATCACTGTTCCTCCTCTCAAACAGTCTCAATCCCTGCATGTATCTCCGAAACGTTTATCATGATCAGTTCCTCTGATGGATTCATTCCTGATCCTTTCCTTCCTGGTCTCTCCCAAAGAGACCCTCAACATCTTCATCTCTGCTACCCCCAGCTCTGCCTGGGGGTAACAACATAGCTGCTCCCACCAGCGTCTTCTACACTTTTCCTTTCATTTTTTAAACATGTGTCAGCAAGAATTGAACTGTTCTTCACTTTTTCCAAACAGTTTGTTCATGCCTCTTCCACACTGTTTTGGGAAAAAATATGTATTTACAAAGCTCCAGACTTCTTCAAGTGGTGAACCCATCAGTCTGTCATTCGTTTTCTGTCTTCACCTCTACATCGTGTAATGTTAGCGCTCCGTCATACTACGTACATACGGGCATGTAATTCGAGAACACACTGAACATAGGTTTTTGTACCCGCTTTTAGCATACGGTGTTCGCATAGGTCTTGTCTTTACCCTAAACTAGTGCATGTACCTACAATTGGAAGAGAAATGTCAAAGCGGTGCAAATCTGGTGAATCTTGCTCTTGACTTTTTCTTTCACTGCTTTATTCTGATCTATAAAAGACTTGGTGTTCTATAACTCCAGTCAGACACATCCACAATTATTAATTTTTCCCTTATGATGAAATTTTTAAACGGTCGGCACTTCCATCGTTTCAAAAAGGACGCTACCCATATGTCAATACCAAATCCAAGTCCCTAACTGGTCAAAGTTAGGTTACTTGGTTTAACTTTCAACACGCGTTCAGTGGACGTGCATTTTGTATGTAGAGCCGGAAAATTGACATAAAAACTTGCGTAGCAACACGTGAACGCAATAGTTTTAAATGCCCGAAATACATATACAGTGGTGGACAAATTTGTTGGTACCCCTCAGTTAAAGACAGAAAGTCCACAATGCTCACTGAAATGACTTGAAACGTTCAAAAGTAACAATAAATTAAAATGTATTGAAAATGAAAAAATTAAAATCAGCCATTACTTTTGAGTTGTTGATAAACAGAATAAAAAAAAACTAATAAAACAGGGCTGGACAAAAATGATGGTACCCATAACTTAATATTTTGTTGCACAACCTTTTGAGGCAATCACTGCAATGAAACGGTTTCTGTATTTGTCAATGAGCCTTCTGCACCTGTCCACAGGTATTCTGCCCCACTCCTCATGAGCAAACTGCTCCAGTTGTCTCAGGTTTGACGGTGTCTTCTCCAAATGGGATGTTTCAGCTCCTTCCACTGATGTTCAATGGGATTCAGATCTGGGCTCATAGAATCCTCTTCAGAATAGTCCAACGCTTTTCTCTGAGCCATTAATGGGGGTTTTTGGCTGTGTGTTTTGGACCGTTGTCCTGTTGGAAGACCCATGAGCTGCAACTGAGACCAAGCTTTCTGACACTAGGCAGCACACTTCTATCTAGAATGCCTTGATAATCTGGAGATTTCATTTGACCTTGATCAACTTCCAGACACCCTGTGGCAGATGCAGCAAAGCAGCCCCAAAACAGACCTGAGCCTCCTCCATGTTTCACAGTAGGGACAGTGTTCTTTTGGTTGATGCTTCATGTTTGAGTCTACCAACATAGAGCTGATGTGCCTTACCAAAAAGCTCCAGTTTGGTCTCATCTGTCCAAAGGACATTTTCCCAGAACCTTTGTGGCTTGTCAACATGCATTTTTGCAAATTCCAGTCTCGTTTTTTTATGATTTCCTTTCAACAGTTTTGTCCTCCTTGGTCGTCTCCCATGAAGTCCACTCTGGCTCAAACAACGACGAATGGTGTGATCTGACACTGATGTACCTTGATCTAGGAGTTCACCTTCAATGTCTTTGGAGGTTGTTCTGGGCTCTTTGGATACAGTTCCAACTATCCGTCTCCTCCATTTGTCATCAATGTTCCTCTTCCGGCCACATCCAGGGAGGTTGGCTACTGTCCCGTGGGTCTTAAACTTCTGAATAATATGTGCCACTGTGGTCACAGGAACTTCAAGCTGCTTAGAGATGGTTTTAGAGCCTTTACCTTAACGATGTTTGTCTATAATTGTGTTTCTAGTGTCCTGGGACAATTCTCTCCTTGGCTTTCTGTTGTCCATGTTCACTGTGGTTCACACCTTTTCACCAAACAGCAATGTGACTATTTGTCTCCCTTTAAATAGGCAGACTGACTGATTATGGGTTTGAAAACAGCTGTGATGTCATTTAAAGGACATACCTGAGTTCATCATGACCCCCTGGACAATTAGTTCTCAGTCTTTTATGAAGGCACCATCATTTTTGTCCAATAATAACTCTCTTAATCAACAACTCAAAAGTAATGGCTGATTTTGATTACAGTATTTAATTTTCAATGAATTTTAATGTATGTTTACTTTTGACGTTTCAAGTCATTTCAGTGAGCATTGTTGACTTTCTTTAACTGAGGAGTACCAACAATTTTGTCCACCACTGTATGCATGTGTTTACCTTGACGTTTCATTGGAAATGGTCATTTGAACCTCCTTTTCTGAGTCTGGTGCGAATGTAGCATCAGATGTAGTCATTTCTGCTTGTTTCCTTCCTCAACACAACAGAGAAATGCTTCAACAGTCTGACCTTATTCATCAGCCTGTCCAAACTGACAGAAGTCGGTGGTATGGTGGAGAAAATTCATCCCACAAACAGGACCAAAAGGTCCAAAGAAGCTTCTCCGCCCATTCTCTGCACTATTATTTCTTTCCTTGCACTCCATCTGTCTTCTCAGTCTGTTTCAAACCCTCAAACTTTTACCAAAATGGCAAGACAGAAACTACATTTGCCTTCATCCTCATTCATAACCCAGTTGGCTATATTTGGATTGCAGAATCAATGATGGAATAGATGAATGACGTAACTCACAGGTATTAAAGACAGTATTATATGAAAACAACAGGGTAAGCTTAGAGAAAAACATGAAACCCAATTGGACAAAAAAATATATTTCAAATGTAAGGTCTGTTATATAATGGCAGGTGTTCTAAAATATATCCCCAAGCCAACTAAAGACAGGTTTAATGTTGACGCCTTAATAAACTTGTGAGAAACAGTTGTTGACTTTTTCCATTTAATTTGAATAAAGAAATACTCAGAAATGCAATTTTAAGCTTAATGTTCTTCATACATATATAGTGCACTATATACTGCGTTCGCAGTTTTTTAGAGCTGTCCAAATCTACAATTCCAAAATTGAGTGCCCCAGAAATTTCCAGAAGTCTTTGCAAAAATATTTGCTGTTAAAAAAAAAAAAGTAGTGAGCATGATGTCTTAATTGCTTTTGAAATCCAGGGCACTATATAGTCCCACACTATATAGTTTTTTAGTAATTAGGGATTAGTGTGGGAATTCAGACACAGCCTATGATTATCCACCCGCTGATACTTCCTGTTTGGAACGCCAGGGGGAGGGGTCAATCAGTTCAGTTCTTCTATACAGTCAATTGTTCCCTCCAGTTTTACTTTTAGCCGGTTTTAGAGAACCTTTACATTCAAATTTGACAGCCCTCCCCTTCCTTCCACTACCTTGATTTCAAAACTAGGTTAGTGAGATAATCATCCTATTATTAGCAGGCCTTCACGTCATTCCAGACGTCTGGGGAGCCTCTTGCTCATGTCTTCATGGCCTGTTGTCCACAATCACTCGCAACAGGCTGCCAGCGCGATCGTCACAGCCACAGTTATGCTGCAGATGGGGTACCCAGATGGCCTCTCTGAGCACCATCTTCCTTCCCTGAGCCCCCACTTCACGGGGTCGACCACGGGCTCCTGCTCGGCATGAGAAGAGATGGGGGGGATGTTTGGCAAAGATGAAACCTTGGCACTGCCGCACCAGAGCATTGCGTAAACGAAGTTGTGCAGAAGGATTGGGTGTTAATGGGTTTTAATGACGCGGGGGTGAAGCGCCACTTATATTGCGTAAATGTCACCATCTAGCAGCACACTCTGTGAATAGCACATCTCTTGCGGCCTCGATAACCTCAAAATAAAAGTTTGTTCATTCCAAAGGCTTTTGTATGCAGAACTGATTTAGTGTTGGGAAAGGATTGGACTTCTAGAAACATAGGAAACTGTTCAGCTTTTGCTTTCTGCCGTCTTCCGTTTATCACTTTTTTCTTTTCAGGAAAGAATTTGCTGTTAGATTTCTGACCAGATGCAATTAGAGCCTCTTAAAGCCATTTTACATTCGCACTGGTGACTCATACCTTTGTGTGATGATGAAGGAATGTGTGTGTACGTAGAAGCGTGTATGTGGGTTTAGTTCACATCCATGTTTCCTTTTAAAAAAAAGACTGTGACACAGTTACCTCACTCATAACTAGACTATCAACCCTTGACCAGAAAAAGCCCAAAGTTCTAGATGAAGTTCATGTGGTTTTACACCCCTCAAAAACAAAGAGCCTAAAACAGGCGTATCAGTATATACAAGGTAAAGTTTAAAATGTGTAGATTCCTGAGTGTCTCCCTTTAGCTGCTCTGCAGCTTCTGCCAGTTTCCACATAAAGCTGTTTTCACTGATCGTAAACTCACCATCGCTTGGTCTGTATGTTTGACATCAGCTGTTAACTCAATTGTCAGTGGGCTTTTCTGCAATTAAAACTGACATTTTCAGACAACAGAGAAGGTTTTTAGGGAGTTCAACAAAAGATTAAAGTGGTAATTTCTTTGAACCTTTCCTTCAGAGACACGAAAGCCCCCTCTCAACCCCCCCACCAACCCAACCACCCCCATAGCTTAAAAACAAACAAAAAGAATTTGTTGTCGTAAACCAACCAAATCAGTTGATCAATACACAAAAATTATGTTCAGAGTGTGCATCAGTTGCAACATTCTCCAAGTTTCTCAAATCAACACTCACGAAACGACAGATAAAGGCTCTGAGAGTCAGGAAAACATCACACTAAAAAGTCAAACTAAGCAGAATGTACACCAACACAGAGATAATAGCAAATAAGTCTGTCATACACACATATACCTTCTACGCATAGCCTTATTTGCAAGCACCCACACGGGGTGATGACCACATAGGTGCTGGGGGGTTTTGGGTTTTCCCGTGGAGGGTTGTAGAGAGGAGCAACTGCATCTTAAGGGAAGCACAGGTGTGCCTTGCAGTTCCGTTGAGGCTAGCACCTTAAGGAATGTCATGAAAAGGGACATTGTCATGGGTGTGATAAGTGTGTCGGGAAGTATTTTTAAGGCTCGTGTAAAAGGCCAGGCACCCGACCCAAGAAACCCAGAGATCACCGCACGGCCACACCTCCACCCCCCCAATAACCCTACCCTCTACAACCCTCCTCACCCGCCATATTATCCGACCCCTCCTCCCAACTCCCCCCAATGTCCTCCCCACTCTGTGATAGGGAGGGAGAGCCCCAGAGGATCCCAGTGAGCCAGCCCCCAGGTCCGTCCCACCCATGCACTCTCGCACACACACTCACAATCTTCTGGTTGCCCCCCGTCGCCACGCAGTAACCCCCTCCAGCCGACCGACCCCCCAGCGCTGCACGCCCGACCACCACCGCAGCCGACAGGATACACACAAGCCCGGGTTGCCCTGAGAGGACCAGGCGGGAGAAGCCCGCCCGCCCCTCCCTGACCCCACCGATGTATGGTGGTGTGGGTGTGCTGTGTGTGTGCTGCAGGTAAAATAAGAGGTCTCCAGTGTGGCGGGCCCCCCCACTCCAGGGTCCCTCTGTGTGTGGTGTGTATTTGCACATGCAGTGTGTGTGTCTAAAGTGGAAGTTAAAATTGTGAGGGGGACCAGTGAAAGATGAGCACAGATGTTTCGCCGTGCCCCCCTCCCCCCCCAGACCATCCCCACAAGGCCCTAAATGAATCAGGGTGTCTAATATGCAAGTAAAAGCGCCAACACGACCCAGTGAGCCCCGCCAGCATGACCCCCCCCATCCAATTACCGGAGGAGCAGGCGGATGGGCACAACCGGGGGATGAAGGCCCCCCCGAGCGACCGGTCCCCCAGCTGGCCGCGGTAGGTTTCCCCCCATCCCAGGGCGGCCAGGCAGTCAGGAGGCGGCAAGCCAGCCACAGACAGAGGCCAGAGCCTCTTAGCGCTGAGAGACAGTCAGCAAGGAAGGGGCCCGGTGCCCACCCCGAGGAACAGGAGGTCCAGCCCCACCATTGACTTGACTTAACCCTGACTTCCCTAAGGACTAGCACACCACCACCCCCAGAGCGCCCCCCCCCCAAAAATAAATAAACGGAGAGCCCGAAATAGATTTAAAAGAAAAAAAAAATATAATAAATAAATAAATAAATAATAATAATAATAATAAATTAAATAAAATGAAATAAAGAAATACATTCAAAAGAAAATAATAATAATATTGAATTTTAAAAAATCCAAGGGAACCTCTTTACCCCTGCTGTGGATGCATCGCCAACCTCCGGGGGGCCAGGCCATGCGGCAAACTACCGGCCACGGGCAAACACCGGCCATGGGCAGCCGACCCCAGGCCCCAGAATCCCAAGCCCCCCACCCACCCCCCAGCCCACCCAAGCAACCAGAGCCCCGAGGGCGGGAAAACAGCAGTACATACATTATTTTTACAAATTTTATTAATTATGAGTCTGAAGAAAATTGATTTTATTTGATTTATTTACATGGTCTGTTTCTGCTGTTCTTAAACATTTGACTGTTAAGTTTTTGAAAAACACAAAAATGATTATTAAGTGTTAAAATGTTCTGCTTTAAAATGACTTTAATGTTTTCTAATTGCTGTTTAGATCCTTTTTTTTCAAGCAAGGTTTTTTTAAACTAACATTTTGCAATCAAATACATTTGAATATTTTATTACATTTTGCTGTCCACAATTAATCCAGATTAATCAGAGAAAATCAGATTATTAATTATATGTCTAAGAAGACTCTCATTCATCCAGCTAGATTTCATCATTCCATCATTAAGAGAAACTTTCTCTTTTTTTTTTTTCTTCAATATTTTATTTTCGTTTTCAAATGTACAAAATCAAACAGGCAAAAAAAAAAACAGTTCAGGTGCTCTTTAGACCATTAAAAAACAAAATGTAAAAATACAAGTAAATAAACAATTGCCAGTTACATTCTATTCAATATTTATTCACAGTTCGTCCAAACAGGACATAAATAGAAGAAAGAAAAATGCAGTCTCAACACAGAGCTAAATAATTTTAACTTTCTGTAAGTGATTTAGAAATGGTGTCCAGAGTTTATTGTGAACATTAACTGAGGCAGTCCTGACATGGCGAATTTTTTCCATGTGGATGAGAGATAGCATAACAGTGAGGCACAATGTAAAGTATGGAGAAGCCGTAGATTTCCACTCTTGCAAAATGTGTCTTTTTGCAGTCATCAACCCGAGTTGGGATAGCTCTAGTACGTACGCAGCCAAAAATGGCGAGCTCTGCATCGGGTGGAATAAAGCAACCATAGGCTTTGGAATACCAGTCAAATATTCTGTTCCAGAAGCCAGCCAATGAGGGACAAGACCAAAAAGCATGAGCCAATGTGCCTTCAGATATTTTACATTTATCACAAATGGGAGTAATTGAAGGATATATTTTGTGCAACCGTACTTTGGAGTAGTGGAGCCGATGGATGATTTTAAATTGTATCTGTTGGTGTCTGCTGTTAACAGAGCAAGAGTGAATCTTGGATAAACACTTTTCCCACATTGATTCTGATATTTCTATGCCCAACTCCTCGCTCCAAGCATCTTTTATTTTTGTTGATGTCACCCTGGTGCTGCCATCAAATAAATGCACTATTCTAGAAACCAAATGTCTGGAGCCAGGGGGACTTTTGAAAATGTCATAAAGATCATGTTCAGCTGGAAGATCTTGAAATAGTTTAATTTTGGACTGCAAGTAATGTCCAATTTGTAATTACCAATAAAAGTGTGAATTGGTAATGTTTAAGTTGATTAAATGATGCAAATTTTTTATCTATGTTTAAATCTTCAAGCTTGGACAAACCCCTCTCATTCCATTCCTGATATAATTTGTCATCCCTAGGAGGCAAGAAAGATTGATTATGGCATATTGGTGACTGAACAGAAATGTCCGGCAAAGAAAGAAAGCCTCTAATTTGATTCAAAATGCGCACTGATTGCTTTAGGACAAAACCCAGTTTTCGGAGCGACTCCATCCTCTCCAGTTTGGAGAAGAGCAGAGCCTGTAAACATGAGAAATCTCTCACTCCCCCGGCCTCCATCTTAACCCACAGCGGAGTGGTGGGACCAAAGGCGTCCGGCGATCCCTGCTGCCAGAACATCAATGCTCTGATATTAGCAGCCCGGTAATAGTGTTTGAATTCCGGTAGGCCAAGACCTCCTTCCAACTCGGATTTTTGCAAATGCGACTTTGAGATTCAAGCATTTTTATTATTCCAGATATAAGAAGTGATTATTGAGTCCAACTCTATAAAGAAGGAGGCTGTGAGGTAAATAGGGAGATTCTGGCATAGATACAAGAATCTAGGCAGAGAAACCATTTTTATAAAGTTTATTCCGCCTATCATGGATAAGGGAAGAGTCTTCCAAGACTCAATATTCTGCTTTAATTTTGATACAAATTTTGTGAAATTCAAGATAAAGATTAATTTTGGGTCTCTGGGAATAGTCAGGCCCAGGTAAGTGAAATGGTCATATGTTATTTTAAAAGTAGCGTTTTGAATACAATTTGGCGGATAAGTTTTAGATAAAGGCATTAATTTGCTTTTAGTCCAATTTATTGTGTACCCTGAAATTTTTCCGAAGGTTGTTATCAAATCAATAAGAAGGGGCACAGACTCTCCAGCAATGCTAAAGTATAACAATACATCGTCTGCATACAAGCTAATAACAGTTTTTATTCCTCCGACCAGAAGGCCCTGGATATGTGGGTGTGCTCTTACTTTAACAGCGAGAGGTTCCAAAGCTAAGGCGAACAGGGCAGGAGAAAGAGGGCAGCCCTGCTGGACAGAACGCTGTAATGGAAATGAGAGAAACTTTCTCTTAATAAGAATGGTGGTCTCAGGTTTATTCTTCCATCCATTTTTAGCAGTGTTCTGAAACCCCCCAAAAAACGAACCAGTTTCACCTGGGTCATTAACAGCTGAAAGAGATGACAAGTTTGGGGAGAGTAGTTACTGTCGCCCCAACCCCAGCTGAGGACAAGGGACTCCCAACGACCCAAAACCATGTATTCTAAGTAGACAATACTATCCAGTTTCAGGTCTGACTCCTCCCCCATGAGCACATATAAACCAGCTCTTTTACCAGCTATTTCAGAATTGACAAAGCCTTTTGGATAAGAGGTGAAACGCCTTCAACTTTAAAAACCAAGTCCAGATGACAACCTTCAAACCTACTGCTATGATTATTAATTATAAGGACAATTTTCAAATATTACCCCAATATTAAAAGCAAATATTGGCAGAACATGAAACCACCAGAGCATCATCCTCCCAGCACTAAAAACAGATAAATAAACTCTATACAAGATTGAAGGCATGCCTTTAAAAGATGATTGCACAGATTTTCTGCATCGCGTTAGCACATTCAAGTTAAAGAAACTGAATGAAAATACTAAAAAATTACTTTAAGCCAATAATGTGTCTCCACCCTTGACTGTATAAGAGAACTGGACAGAGTGACCCCTCCCCCATGGCATTCCAAACAGGAAGTACCCACTGTTTCCAAGAAGCCAAAATCCCATAGACTTCCTTTGAGAAATAAACAGCTGTTACTCAGTCATTTTATTGGTCAGAATAACCATTTTTTACTCTTCACGATTGATCTTTAGAAACGTGTCAGTTGAAAGGTCACAAAGGAGATAGTTATAAAATAAACCCCAAAAATGTATTGTAGTTTTTTTTATCCTAAAGAGAACAAGCTGTAGGGATTTGAAATACTTTCTTTGTAAATTAAGAAAGTGAAAAAACTCCCAATTGTGTTGAACACTAATGTGATACGGGCAACGATGTACTCTGGTTGACAAGTCTGTGACTGACAAGGAAACGTCCAGTAGATGTACTGCAACAGTTTGAAAAAAGAGAAATGGTTCTCGTGAGGAGCCGACATTCACCTCAAAGCGCCAGGTGGCCCAAACCCTGCGCAAACCCACCCAGCTGCTCCCTATCGTACCCACGCAAACACACGAGAAGCAGGCTTTGATGTCACCAGCATGGATCTGTCCATTTTTCCCTCGATGAGAGGCTTTACTTTGCACACAGAGAAATCAGAGTGAATGTGGAGCTGGGCTCATCCTCACATAAACATAAGATCATGCTATTAAATGCATTAATGCTTTGTGCTCATTAATATGCATGAGGCAGGCATTTGCAACATACACGCACACACACATAGGTTTTCTTCTGACAAACTCCTGCTTTTTCTGTGCTCCTTCGTATACAGTGAGAGTTACAACACCCACACACGGATAGGATATGTACTCTTTCACATAAAAAGAAAGAAAAATGCATAGAATGTGGTTCAGTAAACAACAGCCTATTGTTTATTTAGGGGAAAAAAATATATTAAAAAAAATTCCAAATGGCTTCCAAATGACCTGACTTAGGAACTATATTAAATACTAAACGTATGTTTTTAAAAAAGGTTAAAAACAGAAAATAAAATGTACAAATAGTATTACAAATAAACTCATCATCATAAACACAAGTAAAAACCACTGACTCCATATGAGAACTGGACTGAGTGAGTGTGACGTCACTAGGACTGGATATCACCAATCATTTCCTGAATCAATTCAATTCCATGCACCTGTTTATTTTATTTTTTTGATCTAGTTTACATGGATTACACATTTATACATATTTGTATGGAAAGCATGAATAATCTATATATGTTTGAAGATAGTCACAACAATCTGATACAGTTCTCATACTGTAAAATGGTAAAAAGGAGAAGCTCCAACAAAAAAGTGTAGATCATTATGTTCTGCCTCCCCTGGAGGCATTTCAGATTGGCCACTAGGTGGAGCTCGTTTTATAGCATTACACTTTGTTCCACAAGATTTAGTGATTAAAAAAAAGGTGCTTTAGACCACAAATGGTTACTTCAAAATAAATGTTTCCTTATAAGAGTTTGGAAAATTCATGTCTGAGAGTATGTAAAGCTGTTCATTTAGTCAGAAATGCATATTTAGGTCGACCTAGCGTTAGCATTAGCCGTCCTATAGGAAATTCCATTATACGTTAGCATCAAGCTAGCGGACTTTGGCTCTACTGCTGTTTTGCGTTAGGTCACCAGAAAAGGAAATGCATGAAAGATCAAGCTTTACTTTTATGGATCAGTTATTGATGTATTAAACTTGGATCGATTCAGATCGATTAATTGATTTTATAAACCCATCCATAGACAGCACCCATTAAAAATAACTTACTTCTGCTTCCAACCAAATGAAGTCAATTCAGTCAAACACATTTTTTTTTTTTTTTTTTTTATACAATGCGGGCACCAGCATATTGGAACCCCAGACGTCGCCAGTTAGCAGTGATTGGTCCAATTTGGTCTGAGTGAACGTTTCTATAGTAACCACTTTCGCCAATCAAAGGTGAGATTATTGGAAGTCCAGATCCATTACCGTCCACTGAAAGCGACCTTGGGAGAATCTGTCCAACTTTTTAAACACCTTGGATGCAAAATCACTTCTGTTGAGGCATCAGATTAGTCAGTTCATAACTTATTTAACTTGCATTAAAACAATTATAATAAATATGTTTGTATTATTTTTTGTTCACTTGCAGATTTAAAAAAATCAATAATTGATTTAGACAAGTGTAATTCAATTGTTTAATTTTTGATCCAACATATCATGGTTTAATCCTCTTTTGCATCCTGTAATTTGAGTTTTTTTTTTTCCCCTCATTCTTGTCCCTTTCCGTGTCTTCAAACTTTTGCTTTGTAAAAACAAAATTGGAGCATATTTTTCCATGGGACTCAGTTTCAAGGCTCTGAGGGCTGACACCTTTACAATTCCATCTAGAAATGTGTGTAACGGACTTTAATGTTTTTCTGTGTCCAGTACATTATGATTGCTGCTCTTTAAGATGAATAAAAATGTTTTTTTTGTTGCAGTTAAGACGGTATTCAACCCAGCACCCGCCATCGCTGACTTGGACTGCAATTTCTACACAGCCTCGGATGTGTTTTGCTGTAATGAGTCTGAGGTGATGAGTCGCACACACACACACATACGCACACACACACATTTTGCATGAGTAGCCTTAAAGACCTTTAATAAATAGAGGGTGAAGTGGGTTTTTTGTTTCAGCCAACACTAGTGGAGTATTTTTAGAAATTCAGAGCCAAACAATATAGAAGGGAAAAAAAAGAGGCTGTCCTGCCTCTTGATCTTCTCTAAGACGAGGATGCTCCTGTGAAAGTTGAAGGCCATGAAGACGATGATACCAATTACCAAGTACACCACCATATCTACTTCAAAACACACACAAACAAGGTTTTCCGCAGTAACACAAAACCCACACATGATTTGAAGACAGCACCTCGTGTAAAAAAAGGCTGTGTGTGAAATCAAACTGGAGAGAAGTGGGTTTGGTGTCCTTCATCACGATTTGAGGAACCGAAAACTTCAACAGAAAAGGCCTCATTTGGGGGGAGATTGCTGATCGATTTAAGAACCTTTTAGTGTAGTCAGTTTGTCTGGTTTTTTGTTTTGTTTTTTTATGTAAGAATTTATAAGAAGAAGAAACACATGGTCTCTACACTTTCACTAATCAAACTGAACTGAGTATAAATGTGCTGCCGGACACCTTTATGTGTAATAGTTCTGCCTAAAACATCTCACAGCTTAAAAATTGTTATTATCCTTACAGGAAATGTCAAATAAATACTATGATCATTCTAAAGTTGACATTTATTTAGAAAATTCGAATATTCAAGTATTTTTTAGTTGCATTTATCAATTTTTTTTTTTTTTTTTTACCTAAAGTGATGTTTCCTTTGCTGAAAGTGTCAACTTCCTGCCAACTCTGTGTTTGCAACGATCAAAATGACAAAAAGAGTTTAAGTTCTGAGCTCAACACCCTCAGTGCAGCTTTCATTCTTCTTCGTGACTCCATGAAGAAGACGACAAAAGCTGGAAGTCTTCATCTTCTTACAGTAGGAGCTGCATCAGGCTTCCCCGAGTGCTGACTGTCAGGTAATGACAGATGAGCAGCATGGGGGAATGCAGAGGAGGGAATGGCATTAAACAACAACCCTGCAGATGTGCTTTTTAACTTAGTCAGCCACCCCCCTCCATCCCGCCACCCCTCAGGGATGAAATGGATGAGTTTCAACAGGGGGCCTTGTTTGATATGGTGATACAGGGTGTCAAAGTGGCATTACCAGGTGTGGCAAGTTGAAAGGGAGAGTCGACAAAAGCGCTGCACGTCTTCTCCTGTTTCTCTGAGCATAAGGGATGCCGTAGCTGTGAGGGTATTCATGTTGCACCACCAATGCAGGTGGTTTAAAAAGCTCTAAAAATATTCCACCAGCCAGTAATACTCTGACAAAAAAAAGGTTAAAGGGATTGAACTGACAAAATATCTACAAATATGAAAGTCAAACACAATACAGCTCTACACTCGATTTTTTTTTTATAAAAAATGGAAGAAATCAGAAAAGAACGATGCAGTATACTGCTCAAGAATTGCACTGCTTTATCTTTTCTCAGTAAATGTACAACTTTATTTTCATGAATTACCAACTTCATTCTTACAAATAGATTACTTTTTTCTTGTCAGTTTAAAACTATCATAAATTTATTACGTTATTCTCGTGAAATGTTGATTTTTTTCTCGTGATTGTACTATATTTTTCTTAGAACTGTATGACCTTTTCCTCTTAATTGTACGACTTTTTTCCTCATAGTTGCACAGCTGTTCTTTTTCTTGTAAAATTATTGTACAAATTATTTTTCTGATTGTACAACTTTTTTCTCATAAGACTTTTTTCCTCATAATTATACGACAATTGTCTTGTATAATTGTTAAACTTTTTTCTCATTATTGTGCAACTATTTTGTCTTATAATTGTACATTTTAACATAATTATATGACTATATTTTCTTATAATTGTCTGACTTTTTTTCTTATTTTACGACTTTTCTCTACGAATTGCATGATTATTTTTCTTATAATTGTACGACTTACAGTATTCCATGTTTTTGGAATAAAAAAATGTCTGGTTTCAATTTTTTGCTTGTAGAATAGAACAAAAATGTCTTATACTGCTTTTGTAAAAACCAAAACCAAAAAAGAGGCCTCCTATTTCTGTGTGGTAAGCAGCACACATGCAGGAATCAGGGGAGCAGCGTTTCCACGGCATGTTGAGGAAGTTAGACAGATTGAAACTGATGACTAACAAAACCTCTCTTTTTCTTCTCTGGCGTTCGGGTGGCTGCGGGCTCCAAAAGCACAGATACTCTGTGAAATGTTATTTTTGAATTGTCCCTGTTTTTTTTTGTTTTTTTTTTTGTGAGTCTCGGTCCTCGGTTTTCCCTGGCAGAGCCGTCGCCGGCACACATTCCACAGGTGAGCGTGCGTGTTGGTGCGAGCTCTTGTGCTCCCACTCGGGGATGAAGGGGGTTAAAAGGAGGCTTAAGCGGGACAAAGTGCAGGTGCTCTTTGATCTTCAGCCCACGTCCTGCACTGAAATGCTTTACGGCAAGTGGAATTATCTTTGATGTCCAGCTAAGGACTACCAGTGCTACGAGCGGACAGCTCATGCACATTAACCAGAGCTGGTGAGGACTGCAAGAGGTTGTCTTTTATTTTAGCGTGTGCCGATAACTGCTGTTCCCAGTTTCATTTGTTGTTTCATTGTAATTCATTTCAGGGTTTGTAAACACTGAGGAATTCAATAAACCTTTGTTTTTGTTTTTTACCAGAGTCAGATTAACTTTATGTTAATGAACCTCACTTTTGTTCTTTTATCTTTTTTTGTTTTTACATTTATGATTTGGTTTTGTGGAGTTAAGTTACCTGTGGACTTTGGGTTCCTGGATCTTTACCTGTGGAGTCTTCCTGTTCCAATGTTCTGATTGAGGCTGGAGCTGCTTTTTATGCTGAAGGTTATTGGCAGGACCATACGGAGCCCGTGTCCTGACATTAAAAAAGGAAAATATATCTCGTTCCCACAGATTAATATCTTGTTCCCACAAATTAATATCTTGTTCCCACAAATTAATATCTTGTTTGCACGAAACATTATTCCGTTCCCACAAGATATTACTTTCCCTCAAAATCCAATTTCGATCATCATAAGTCATTCACACGGATATGCTCTCCGTCTCTCTTGCCGCAAAAGCCGCTTTTAGCGGTAACTTCCGTGTTCAAGAACGGAAAAAGAAAAACAAGAATGATCAATTTATCATTGTCTCAATGAATATAAGAAAAATATAAGATTTATGATACCTAGGCTTGTTGCTTTGCCATACGATTCACCGGACATAGCTCTGCCGCGGAGCTATGTCCGGGGAATCGTGCTATGTCCGGCAGAGCTCAGATGCATCACGCATACCCAAGATGCACCTCAACCAGCCAATCATTAGTTACAGGGACATGGTGATTGGTCAAGGTGCATCTTGGGATATTGCTCACATTCGGATGTGATGCTAGTAGCTATGAACTAAGTCCGGTAAGCGAAGCAGCCAGGCTTATCTTATGATATTTTTCTGATTTTCATTGAGACAATAATAGATCGATCATTTTTGCTTTTATTTTTACCCCTATTGAATACTCACAGAGACACGGAAGTAGCGGCAGAAAGCAGCTTTGGCAGCAAGATGGACGGAGAGTGTAGCAGGATGTGAATGAACGTGATTTATTACCGATGCTTTTGTGCTTTTTAAAATAAATAAATCTGATCTCTAAACATCCGCCGTGTCTTCAATGCAATGTAATAAGACACACACAGACAGAAATGTGGAGGTATCTGCTGTAAGTCCAACTATATGAAAGCCTATGACGTGAATAACAAGATATGATAGGCTAGTTAGCATGTAGCCTACTAGCCTTCGAATGTAAAGCGACTGCTAACGAGTATGTTAATAAAAGACACGTCCTGTATATTATTATTCCTATTCAACCCTAAACTACAATATCAGCTGGCTGTCCGAATGCCAGCATGACAAGCAAAAGAGCTCCGTGGTGGAGCTATGTCCGGTGAATCGTTTGGCAAAGCAGCAAGCCTAGGTATCATAAATGTGATATTTTTATTGTATTCATAGAGACAATAAAAAATTGATCATTCTTGTTTTTCTTTTTTCTTTCTTGAACGAAATTGGGTCACAAAAACACGGAAGTTACCGCTAAAAGCGGCTTTTGCGGCCAGACGGACAGAGACCATATCCGTGTTTATGAATGACTTATGACGTGAATAATTATTGCGTTCGCACGAATACATCACTTCGAGGGAACTAAATAGTATTTCGAGGGAACAGAATATTATCTTGTGGGAACAGAATATTATTTCGTGCGAACAAGATATTAATTTGTGGAAACGAGATAATAATCTGTGGGATCGAGATATATTTTAATTTTTTACTGTCAGGACATGGGCTCCGTAGGACCAAACCACCTGGACAGAGGAAAAGGAGGGAACTGACATTTTTAATTTGTCTGTTTTATTGATTTATTGGGCAAACCTTTAATTAGTTTTTTAAAGTTAATTTATTTAGAATGCACATAGCTTTAATTGAGTTATTAATTCAATTTTTTTTTGATTTAAGATGCAGTTTCCAATGTGTAGTTCCCGGTGTTCATTTGTATAGCCTGATCTGCATGTTTGTAACCTTCCTGCTGAGCTGTCTGTTGTTTGTCTTGGGTTTTTTGCTGTTCCGTGTTAGTTGTCTGAGCTGTGGATCAGTGGTTTTGGACTCACTTGTATGCTCTATACCAGAGTTTAAAAGACCTACCTAAACCAGGCAGTGCTGTCCAAACCAACAGTCTGGTGGGAAAACACTTCCCCGATGGACAAAGCTATATCGACTAAAAACTTCTCTGGAATCAAGTCGACATGACCTTTGACTGTATATGAGAACTGGACTGAGTGACTCCTCCCCCCTGGTGATCCAAACAGGAAGTGGGTCTGCTGGTTCCAAGAAGCCAAAATCCCGGAGAAGTCTATAGAAAAATAAGCAGCTGTTACTCAGTCATTCTGTTTGTCAGAATAACCATTCTTACTCTGATACCTTTTCTTGATAGTTCTCATTTTTTCAATATATTTTTCCTGTAGTGCAACTTATTTAAGTTACGAACTGACCAATCAGATGTAAAAGTTTGTGATTTCATGTCCACCGTTCAAAATTTTTGATTGACAGATTTCATATATCCCACTTTCAAGGAGTAGGGGTGTGGGCTTCCAACCAGCCCATGCTTAAGAGAATGATTTCCAAACAAAAACACGGACTGATCGCTGCTTAATGATGTTGTCCCATTCTAACATGGTGACATTCGTATTGCAATAATAAATTTGGTTGGATCTAGACGTAAGCCATTTTCTATAGATGATGTCACACTCACTCAGTCCAGTTCTCAAATACAGTCAATTAGGACTGGGTATCACCCATAATTTCCAGAATCATTTTGATTCAATTCACCACAACCTGGATGGATTTGATTCGCAATATAAGAAAAATACCTATATATGTATTGAAGATTTTTATATTAATCTGATATAGTTCACATACTTTATAATCTATTAGTGAAATAATGAACCGATGAGATTGGTAACACCATACAGTGTTACATGGTTTCTCAAATGGACAACCTTCTACAAAAATTCATTCAGTTCATTATGTTCTGCCTCACCTGGAGGACAGGTCAGTTTGGCCACTAGGTGGAGCTTGCGCTAAAGCTTTACTCTTTTTTTTCTAGAAGATTTGAGCAAAAACTGTGCTTTAGATCAGTGTTTTTCAAACTTTTTTGAGCCACGGCACACTTTAACCTTGAAAAAAATCCCGCGGCACACAAGCATTAGAAATAAAAAAAGAGGAGAAACTCAGAGTTTGTATTGATCCCTCCATGATCTCCCCCAGTCCCCCAGTCTCTCCCAGTCCCTCCATGATCTCACACGCATTTTGGTGATAATTGTGGCAGAAAAAGCTGGAAGCTGCAGCTGTTTTTTTCTAAAAGATGTAATAAAAGTTAAGTTAGAAGATTTAAAACTGTTTGATTTGTGTTCGTTGTGGTTTCAAGAGGTTAAGAGAGACTCGTGTGCCAAGACGCTCACGCTGTCACTTTTAACCCAAGGCATCATGGGAGATGTAGTTCAATAATTCGCCCAACACAAAAAGACTAGTGTTACACTTTTCTACGGTCTGACACCGGATTCTGTGGAAAGCTACACCACTAAAGACGAGCTTTAGCTGGTATTTTTGTTACAACTGAGCAACTTTATCAGCAGAATAAAGAGCAAGGAACTGAAGACTTTAACCACTTCTGATTGGTCAGACTGATGACATGTGATTAAGAATCCAAGAATGATTGGTGGAGACAGTTAAAGGGGCGGGACTTTTCCGAAAACGGCTGAAGCTGCGGCTAAATCGCGGTACCGTCATTCTTATCAAAATGTCTTTAATAGAATCAAATGAACACAAAGAAAAAAGTATTTCACGATCTTTCATATTCCTAATTTCCCAGTGTTGTAACGGGACCTGTAAGGATGAACAAAGAACTGAAATCCTGGAGATGGAAAATGTTTTTTAGATCAGTTAATGAGGGCAATTTCCCACGACACACTTTACCATCTCCCACGGCACACTGGTTGAAAAACATGGTTCATTAAAAAAATGTTTCCATAAGAGGGTTTGTAAAATTCATGTCTGTGAGTGTATAAAGCTTTTCATTTAGTCAGCAATGCATATTTTGGTCAACCGGGCGTTAGCATTAGCCCTCCAATGGGGAATTCCATTATATGTTAGCATCAAGCTAGCAGACTTTGGCTCTACTGCTGTTATGCGTTAGATCACCCGAAAAGGAAAGGCATAAAGGATTCATCTCTACTTTTATGGATTAAATATTGATCTATCAAACTTCGATCTATTAATCGATTTTATCAACCCAGTCCTACAGTCAATGAACTTGACTAATGAACATTTTACTCTGGAATGACAATGATCCACGTGTTTGATTTTGACACAAAAGAGTTTGACTCTTGAGCTGTCGTTCTCTGTCCGCATGAGTAGCATTTATCTACGTAAAATAAAAGATATACCAATAATCTGCTCAGTCATTTATTGAGAGTTTTAGAAACTGCATCAGTCAGTCAATCGTCCAGATAATTCTTCAACTGCCTGCCATCAATCATCTTTTCTGTCTGTTCAGACAGGCAGATATTACATTTTTTGGAGAGGGGGGAATTTAGTATTAGAGTGTTCCTCATCGTCATGCTGTAAACGTGCCGACAACCTTTCTTTCTTTCTACTGTAGCTCCTCCTCTTACACGCCACTGTTACGTCATACCAATTTAAAACGTGTAGCGTAGGAGTAGGAACGGTGATGGCACCGCTCCCCGAGGGGCCGGGCTGTTGCTCGCTAGTGTCTTTAACAGCATATTACTCAGGAAAATGCCCAGAAACAGATAAATAAAAACATTCCAGCTAAACCCAACATGTGTTTCTGCAGAATGTAGTGTGCATGTGAAAGTAGTCACTGTTGCATTTTTCAAAAAGTTCCACAAGTTCTGAGACACAGAAGGGAATGTGGTCAAAGAGGAGGCTGCATGGCTTCCATCTTCACTTCCTTGTAGTGTGTTATATTTTAAAAAGGAAATCATAGATTCTTAGGATTAATTATTAGTTTAAATTGCGTTATCGCCATGAAAAATGAACTTTAAAAATGAAATATTTTCAAAATCCAGGTGCTTTATTTACTTATGTCAGATCCAAATCTACATTTGAGTATTTTCTACATTTTTTTAAGTTGATGAGTAAAACTACTGCAAATGCATGCTGTAAAAAAAAAAAAAAAAAACATCAGCAGAAAGGAACTTTCTCAAAAGAAAAAAAAAATCTCTTATCTTCATTGAAGTGGGTGTAAAAAAGCATCACTGTGTGAAAATTCCTGAAGACCTTGTCCTTTCTGTTAAGCTGGAGCTTCTCGGTTATGCATTCACTTACTGTTTTATGAGGCACCCTGACCAAGATCAACGTTTAATTAATAACTGACTCGTAACAGATCTGTTAAAACACAAAAGCCAGCAGTCCCAGACTATTATGACTATGACAGGAAGTCAGACTAGGAAGTCAAGGTTTGTTCAATGAAATAACTAAGCATTTCTGTGAAGAAAACTATCAGAAAATGAAGCTTTAAGATGCCCTGTGTCCCACCATGTGATATGGGGTCTGCCTCTGGAGTTTTCCGTTATTTACCCTCCTAGCATACCACGCCAGTGTGGGGTTTTACGCCTCCTTTAATTAGAATTCCTAACCTGCGATTGTTGTGGTTGTAAACGTAACTGTTTGTGTCTTCTTTGCAGGCAGAATTGCTCACCGGCTGTTCTGTAGCTGATGTAGAAGATGCACATCGCGCAGCCCAGGAGCTCCAGAAGCGAGGCTGCAGTGAAGTCATCATCACTTTGGGATCCCAAGGCTGTGTGGTGCTCAAGGCACAGGAGTCGAAGTCAATACACGTCCCAGCTGCTGCAGTCACAGCAGTTGACACTACAGTAAGAACAGCACATATGTTATAATCTACTCATGTTTTTGTTTGATTCATTAATTTACTTCATCAAACCTGAACTCCAGGCAATCCTATTTAGAGATTACATAATCTGGAGTGTCATCAGACCTTATTAAGCCATTATTATTATTATTATTATTATAGCCATATTTCTCATTATTTACATTTGCATAGCGTGGGTTTCTTTTTGCTGTTTTTATATTTCAGAATTCCATCTAAAACCTTACAGTTTTCAGCCAATAGTGTTGCAGTTGTTTCAAATGTATTTATTAATTTTAGTTTTTTTTTCGTTTTGTAAATAGTTAATAAGCAACAAATCGAGCCGCAGACGCTCCGCTTAGTTTTTAAAAAAATCATTTAGCAAAAACAAGATTTGTTTGAAAACAATTTAACGTTTTAAAAATGTGCAGGTTTTTTTTTTATTGCAAAAAATCCTATTTTGGAAATTCAGTTGTTTGATTCCTTTATTTTTTGTCAACTATGGCAAACACTCCTGCTTCTGGTTTTACTTTCAAGTTGATGCTGAATTAAGGTAAGTGGATTAATGTTTATGTGCATCAAGACGCTTCAAGGGGTTCAATTTATAGACGGGACATGTTTTCTGCTTAAAAAAGTCCAAAAATGTGAAAAAGTATTATTTAATTCTGTCTATCGAGATCAAATAGTTTCTAACTAAAAGAACTTCCTGCCAAAATTCTTGCATGAAAAAAAACTAGAAGCACTTTAAATGATCAAAAAGTGGCAGATTTTTAAAGATTTATTAAATAATTTTGTCTAAAAAAATCTCTAAACTTTAGATATCAGAACAACGGTTGCTCTTTAGTTCTGCTTTCACTTGGATCCACAGATACAGAACAATCCGCTCATTGACCAACACATAAAGGGTTCCAGCAGTTCGTCAGTAAACAGACAAACAACTACATTCTACACAAAATTCCAAACACAAAAGTAAATACCTATATAGTTAAATATTCTTTAGTTTGGAGAGATTCATTCTGTTGAAATGAATTATTTTACTCCTTGAGCTTCTCCTATTCAGTTGCACAAGATGACTCACATCTTTTATTCTTATAATCTTAAATGTGATTAAATAAAGGAAAAAAAAGAACTCACTTCTACCAGACTCTTCTTGCTCGGGGAACATCCATCAGCCTTCCCCCCTCCTGATGCATCAGGATGTTTTAAGAAGTCAAGGTGGAAAACATGCTTTTCTGTAAAACATTAGAGAAAAACAAAGCATTTCCACAGCGCAGTAAATCAGAGGGTATTGATGATTATCCCCTAGTATTATTACAGTCAGACAGTTGCAGCTACATTTTGTATTTATTTATTGATTTAGTGGTATGTGCATAAAATGAGGGTTTATGAAGATCAAATCAAAACGGCATAATTAAAAGACCACTGGGAAAGCTTGTAAAATAGATCGAAATATGATCCGAGGAGGACTTTAACCACTCCAGATAAAGCAGGAGCTCATTTCCAGGCTCCAATTTTCTGACATTTGACCTAAATATCATTCTGGTTTGACTGGCTGCACATGTTCAATGGCCACGTATTTTATATGCAGAGCCCAAAAGCAGTCGTAAAAATGTGTGCACCTACACGTAAACGCAAGAGTTTTGAATGCATAAGCTTGAAACGCGTGTTTCCATGGGCGACTCTAATGTAGACCATTTATGTGATTACAGGAATCTGTTGATTCTGATGCAGAGATTTTCAGATCGACTTTGCACCGATATGCAACACTTAACGTTGGTAACGGCATAACTAAGGCATAGCTAAAACTCCAGTGTTTAAAATTTGAAAATACAATACTTCTGTATATACCGATGTCCGTGTAAATACTCGATTCTGATTGGCTGCTGGGTGTGCGTTAAAAAGTGATATACCGCAGGATAACCTCACAGGTGAAAAAAAAAGTTCCAGTCAGCTAGCTTAAATGTTTTGTATTACAGTCCGGCTTCTTTAAAACAACCTTTTGCCTCATCATCTGGACAAAAACAAACGGTAAGAGGAGAACTTCCTCTCTGAACTGATGCTTTATTCAACCCATCGGAAAGATCAGCATATATATAAATCTATTATGTTTGTTACGTGGTGCAGTGCGACACGTAACAAATAGTCCACTTTTTGTGAGAAAAGCGATCCAAATCATAAAAAAAACAAGAATTAAGGACTAAAACCTGGTTAATATTTATTGCTTTTGTAAGTGACCATGGTATAAGCGCACGCCGTGGAAGCGTTAAAAAGTGATAACGCACACTTCGTCAGCCATTAACCCTTACTTGTATGTACATGGTACTCGAGTAAATATTTATTGTCTGCTTCCTGTATTTATTTCATAGCAGGTGCTTGTAATGAGAACAACAGTAAAAAAGTAAAAATGGAAGAGGGTTTATTTCAGCCCACATGTTGCTGTTGACACTCTGAAGGGTATTTTCCAGGTGCCGGTCCATTTTTAACCCATTCACCACAAGTGTGTGAAGATCTGTTGTGAGTGGGGTAATCACCCAAACCCACAGTGATCTTCCAAGAGCCTGAGCGAGAGCTGACTCACTTCCCACAGTCCTCTGCGGCTTGTTTTCATCCCACCAGACTCATCCTGGCTTTGGCTGCCACAAAGGGTTTTGTGGGGCTTGTGTTCTCCCAGCCAAACACGCCATCCCACCGTCCTGTTTTCCAGCCGAACCTGCTGCAGTTTCTGCAGTTTCTCTAACCGTTTGAGCAATCATAAAATAAAAGAAAAGAAAAACACGGGAGTTGGACCATCCTGAATGTCGGGAGAGCAAAGAAAAGCTGCTCATCCTGAGGTTTCCGGCGCTGCAAGCAGGAGTTTACATCAGCTGTTTCGGGTCATTTGCAACAACAAGGCGCGCTTCTTCTTGGCCACTGAGTGACCTCCTTCAGGCCCAACAAGGAGACGCACACAGCTCCTCTTATTCACAACCTTTGCTCTTTCCCAGCAGCCCCCAGGAGAACTTAACCACCGCAGTTCTCCTCCCCTCTCGTGACTCACTTCTTGGACTTGCAACAGTCAGCAGAAAGCTGTGGTCGGGCCTGCTGCACCCCCCACCCCCCTTACAGTCACTTTTCTACCCTTTGTTGGGCTCATAAATTCAGCTGTGTTGAACTCTTTGGGACATTATAATCCTCTTTCCAGTTAGACGTTTTGTTTTACGGGTGGTGGGAGGCAAACAGGTTATAATCACTGTGTCAGTCGGAGCCTGTGCTTGGTTATCATCACATCGTCTTAGTGTTGCCTCCAGTAGAAGATTGTCTGTTTTTGCTCAGGATGGGAGCCGACTGTTTTGTTCTCAGACGTCACCTTGCTGACTCAGCGGCCATTTTGACTACTGTTCGTGGCGACCGCAGTAGGAACCCACATTATATTACCATATTTTTCGTCACGTCGTTTTGCATAGTTTGACCAGGGTGCAATTTACATTCCGGTGTCACTTCTATAAGACTTTTTTTTAAATAAATAGGTGCATGTATTTGTTATTTTCCCACTAAAAGCCTGTAGGGGGCACTGTAGGCGCGTATATCAGTATTTACCACTGACAGCATTGCAGAAGAAGAAGTGCCGGCTTCTGCAGAGTTGTTCAAAAGTGACACAGACGAAGAAGAATTCAATACATTTGGTGATTTAAAGTGATATAAAGAATTAACTTGACTTATTCTTCATGTTATGGTTATCTTAATAATTGAACATATGTTGCGCTAATTTACTAAATGTTTATTCCAATTAGAATAGTGAAGCTTTTATTCAGTCTATTGTTATCCATTCCGATAACAGGATTTGCCTTTCAAGATGAAATGTCCGCCCTTGTTCCTGTATTTTGCTAAATACATTTTTCCCAAAAGGTGCGACTTGTTGTCCAGGGCGACTTCCATATGATATTTTTTCTTCTTTATTGTACATTTTTGGCATCTGCAACTCATGCGGACGCCAAAAACCTATCATATTTGACTTAATTCCCCTGCTGACTAAGCTGTGATAAAGCAAGCATGTTGATAAAGCTTCAGCGTGGGGGCTCTGAAGATAACCATTTCATCATTTCCATCATCTGTAACCAACTGACTGACACACCTCCCCCCGCAGCCGTGACTCAGGTTTGAGTCAAGGATAAGATCTGATAGAAAAGCGTCCTTTGTCTTTCTTGTCTTAAACGGAGGGCAGAGTGCCTCTCTGTGATCACAGCTGCTCCTCGTGTGGACAGAGATGAGACCTGAACAGCTCAGCAGGGCCTGGGTGGCCTTCATTTCCTCGAGTCTGGGAGGTCCAGAATGTAGACGGCACCGCCTAACCCAGACATTACAACGGCCCAGTTGGTCTGAATGGGCAAATTATTCCCAGTCTTCCTCAGTAAGAGGAGACATGTGATCAGTAATTGCACGCTGTCTTTCTGGAAGTCTGAGGTCATGGAATAGCTCCTGAGCATAACCCTGCGAGCTCGTGGGTCAGCATGACTAAAAGAGAAAAATGCCAAATCACCATGATTGAATGCACTGAACGTGATGCAGCTCCTGCTGTTTAGCATTCCAGATGTTATGGGCAGACACGGACACGTCAACGGCCAAAGAGGTGGCAGACGCTCAGCTGAAGTAACCACTTCAGCGTAACGCGGTGGGATCTTTCTGCTCTGTTGTCCTCCTGGGCTGAGGATTACTGGAAGCTTCCAGGCAGGGAAGCCTCTGTGAATCATTGCTGCCCCTCGTTTGGGCTCCACTCTCCCCTGGGTGCCTTTTAATGACAGAGTCAGTCAGTCAGCTCTCCCTGTTAACTCCTGCTCCGTCTGTCGCATTAAAAAGAATCAGGGCTGCAGGAGGCATCAAAGCAGAACCCGTTTTCTTGTTGTTGTGTTGAATGGGGGGGGGCTCATGTCATCTGCAAATTCTCTGTTGTTGGTGTTGCTCCGTCTTTGTTCACTTTCCCACCTCCCACCCCCTAAATGATGGGGAAAGACTGTGAGAAATAAGGAACCCAAATGTTTGGTATTGGAAACACTAATAATTATTGGAACCTCCCTCTCTGTGAACAGCCGCATAACCAACCAAATGCAGCATCACAGGTGGGGACCGCTCCACCACAGCAAAGAGGTGATGCAGAATCCCATCTAGAGCTGCAGCTGACCCAGAGGGAGGGGTCGTCCCCCCCGAGGAAGCACCGGAGATAAAAATGAGAAGAGTAAACATATTGATAAAAGCAATTATCAATAAAACATTGAAATAAGGTAAATTATAATTTAAATAACACATTAAAAATCTAGTGTAAGTTCATAAAACAAGATCAAATTTATAAATAAATGAAGAAATAAAATTAAAAAAGCAGTAAAATGAGCTAAAAGCCAGGTTAAAAAGATGGGCCTTGAGCCTTTTCTTAAAAGCAACTATGCTCTCTGCGGCCCTCGGGTCGTCTGGTAGACTGTTTCACACTCCAGGGCCATAGTGCTCTCTGGAAGTCCTGGTTTTTACAGTTGGAATGTTTAAAAGACCAGAGCCAGAGGATCTCAGCTTCTGCAAGGGTTCAGATTTAAAAGATCTGACAGATAAGAAGGCGCAAGGCCATGAAGACATTTAAAAATGATTAAAAGTATCTTAAAATCAATCCTGAAGCATATGGGGAGCCAGTGCAGGGATTTTAAAATGGGGGGGATGTGAGGCCGCCTCCTGGTCTTGGTGAGAACTCATGCAGCAGAGTTTTGGAGAAGCTGAAGGTTCCTGATGTTGGTTTTTGGAAGAGCAGCTAGCAGTGGTCATGAGCTAGCACGAGGATAACATAGCTAGCTCTGCATTCAGGATCATCAACTATGTCAGAAAAACGCAGTGCTAAAGATTTTGTGTGTAGTTGTGCGGCAAAAAAAATGTCTGCAGTTGGTTCTGTCCACTTTTAAGGTCACTTTAGCTTTTGTTTCCATGGAAAATCGACTTCAAAGGCCTCGTCTGGAGTAAAGCCATGAAGAGATGAAGAGTCTTTAGGAGGCTAATTTACACATAACAGCAATGCTCTGTTTCATTCTTGACCTGGAGACAAAACTTTGAAGAAGATTGCAGGAAGAAGTCCGGAGTGTGCGGCCGTGCGTGACAGGAACACGGAGAGACTTCCAGGAATTCCCTCCAACCGCTTCAACCGCTCTTTGCATGTCAGCCAGTGTGGGCCGTGTTCACTCATCTGAGGAGAACACAGCTGATCTTTGATGTGACGGGTGTTGTGCCTGGCAGAAAACTCTACTCAATACACTCACAACTATAAGAACAAGAAAATTCTTCATTAACAAGTTATAAACTCCTGATGCCATTTAGACCACAAATGTTCATTTTCCTGCAGCGTCTGTATTCACAGACTCCATCAAAGCATCTTAATTATTACTGATTTTCTTTTCTTTTTCTTATTAAATATATAATAAAAAAATGATGACCCCCATTTTAATAGATAGGAAATGTCAGCAGATCCTACAGCATCTCATTATCTGGATTCATGTCTGGATCTTTGCATTAATTAAAGCAGTGTGTGTCAAACAACAGACACATGCTGTTTGGGTTCATGCCAGCTCCTTTTGCACTCCTTCCTGGAAATTCCCCCCACATGAATCGGCTCCACGCTGGAGATCCGCTGCGTTCCCACAGCGGCGAGTGCCATAGACGTTCCTAACTTCATTGTGAGCTCTGGCAGACGAGGCAGAGGAAAGACAGCACAGGTCAGTTTGCAGGAGCACAACAGCTCATGCTTTCCAAGCACTTGTGTCACTTGATTGACAGGCTTCCAGATCTGACCTTCAGTGAAGTGTGTCGAGGCCAGGGACATGGAGCTGAAGGAAGAAGCACTTGTCAGCCTTGATGAGCTTCATTCATTCCATCAGAGAGCGTCACCAGCTCGACTTGCAGAAGAAGACATTTATGAGGATGGAGGTGGGTTGGAGGGTGGCTCATACAGTCAAATGAGCCACCCTCCAACGAGACGGACCAGTGAACTCCACTTTCATTAGCCTTACTGTGGTGTGGGATGCAGTGTGACTGAGTGATGCTGAGGAAAGGGAGAATTTTTGCTAAACTCTGCGTTGATTCATAAAGAAAGTCAGACTGGAGATAAAAGGCCTGTTTCATGTTCTGATTCTACCCAAATGTTCTGATGGGCTCATAAAACTCAGTTTATTGTGAAGATTCATACTCTATAACACCAGATGTCTTAAAGACCCACTCCAAGGAAAATGGTGTTTTTAACATGTTCTTCTGACATTTTTCTGGAGGACATATATAAGAAAAATGAATGTAACATTGCATTTCTGAGTATTTCTTTATTCAAATTGTTGTGACAAAATAATGCTGTTTGAAAAAGCTTGTAGTTACATCAAATCTCCGCTCATAAGCCCACAAGCTTCTTGCTCTGCACTTTTCTGATGCTTCCTTCTGCAGACGAATCTGGATCCAGACTTGTACAGCTGGATAGCTCTGATATTTGTTTTGCACCGCTAATGTTAGGTTGGGGGTGTGGGGGGCTGTAAGCTAGTGGAAGACAGTGTAAACTGTAAATAAAAAGTTGCAACATGATGTAATTAGTACAGAAATTACAGTTAAAATCTGTGTTAATTACAATTGAAAAGACTATATTCAGTATATTTTTAATTACATAAAATATAATTGAAAATATTTAGTCTACATACCAAACTCCAGCTCATGCCCATCCCTGCCGTAAATAAAGATGGTTGGAGATTCAGCAGCTGATTAATCACCAACATGTGATGAGGGAGTGAAAATGACCTTTCACCTTCTGTCATCACCACTAAACCTTCACTTTGGCTGTTTTTGTCACCTCTTCTTGTTTACAACTGTGACGGTGCTGCTCCATCATCACGGCCTCTCACCCCTACCGGGTTGGCATCACCCCTTCAGCTGAGGCCGAGCAGCAAAGACACTAGTCTGACCGCTGAACCACAGCCTGGTCCCTCACCTGTGGCTGAAGTTCAGCCCCGCTGCTCTGCAGACACAAAAACTGACGTCAACACGGAGATCCAACAGGCCTCTGTCATCTCTGACCTCACTCTTTCCAGCATCCCTGCAGTCTGGGGGGGGGGGGGGGGGGGGGGGGCGGGGCAAAAGTCTCCACTTCATACTGGAGACTTGAGGAGCGTGTGCAGAGCCGTCCATGAAGCCAGGCAGCGCTGTGTCGGGGCAAGGTCAAGATGATGTTCATGGAGTGTTACTGTGAGGGGGGTGCGTGTGTGTGGGGGGGGGGTGATGAACTCTCCTTCAAGCGGAGCTGATGAGTAATGGAGCAGACTCGTGAAAACCCGCGTCAGGGCCTGTTTGTGTTTGAACGGGAGCGTGTCCCTACACACCGCCGTTCCCTTTCCCATCAGCAGAACCCCCCCACCCACCTTTCCGGAGGCGTAAACAGGACATTCCACCTTTATCAATGGGGGGGGGGTGAAGCCCAAAAACCAAATGTTGCTCAGCTGAACTTCTTTGTTCTCAAAAAGCAAAACTTTATTGTGTGTAGATTGGCAGCCATTAAAGTCCCCCCCCCCCCCCCATCATCTTTTGATCTATTTTAAAGCGCTCCCAGCGGTCTTTTAATTACCTTTGTGCTAAAATAATTTAAAAAACTGTCGTTTTCTAGGACATAGATGCTGCAGGAGTTCATCAGAAATTTCCCTGAGTTGTGGGGGGGACCTTTGACATTATGCCCCCACTTCCCCTCCCCTTTATTGAAAGATCTTTGTGTACCGACCCTCCCACTAGCGTACAGCCCCCCACACCCTCATCCTAATTCTACTGGTGAAACAAAAATGGCGAGCAGTGTTGGAGCTTTCCAGCTGTAGTTTTGAACTTAGGAGAAAGGAAAACAAAGACGTTCACGGATCTTTTTGTCTGCATCAGAACGGAGCGCGGCACCAACCTTATTTTTTATGTCACAAAGTAATAAATACTCAAAAATGACATTCAAATGGGTTTGTCCAAATCCCACCCTGACCCCTGTATAGTGCACTATGTAGTGCGTTCACCTTTTTGTAGTGCTGTAGGAATCTACAATTCCAAAATCAAGCGCACTGGATTTTCCCAGAAGTCCCTGCGAAAAACCAGTGTGCATCGATGATCTCTAGATCAGCGAATATAGACCACAATGCATTGCGTTGGAACATTTTTTACTAAAAAAATGTTTTTAAATGTATTTATTTGATAAAACATCAAAGCTTTTATCTTCAGAAGACAGTGGACTCAAATAATTGCCAAAAATCGCTCATTTTGATTCAATTTTAACTTTGTCAAATCAATGACGTCATATCCGCCGTTTAAAAACAAAAAGCAGCGAGCATGGTGTCCGGAATGCTTTTAAAATTCACGGCACCATAGTTTTTTATTAGTTGGGGGTTGGGGGGGGAATTCAGACATGACCTTAATATTCTTAATATTCGTCCTCAGGAACAACTTAAAACCCCCATTTTCATTCAAGTGGGTCTCTAAGGAATTGAGATGCTGTGGTCAATAAATAGACAGCAAACAATAATTCAATGTTTAAGATGAGTTTAAATTGAATTAAATTTAATATTTACTAGCAGAAATTAATTCCAAAAATTGGATCCTATGGAAAATTTATTGGAAAGTTTTTATTATTTTATATATGTTAGTCTTTCTTATAATTAAGTTTTTTTTTTACATATTGCCTACTTTTTACACAAAGCTGATTAATTAATTATAATGGATTCAGAAAGTTTTAGTGTGAAAAAAATGCTTGTTTTAGTCTTTCACATCACATTTTGAAGCTAAAATGAGTGGTGAGGATAAATGCCACAGCACCCCCTGCTGTTAAAGTGGACACTGGAAACAGCGTCTTCTTCTGAAGGCGTTCCTGGCCTTTAAACCGCTTTAACGGCACAATGGTTTCTCTTCAGGGGGCCGGAGACAGCTTTATTGGAGCCCTGGCGTTCTACATGGCCGACCAGCCCGCCATGCCTCTGGAGGAGATGGCGCGCAGAGCCAATCAGGTGGCAGGAGTGAGCGTGCGGGCCGTCGGAACGCAGACGTCGTTCCCCTCCAAACGGAACCTCCCGGCAGAACTGTTCTGAGGTCAGCTGTGAAAAGGCGGAGCGTTTCTGATCCAGCTCTGCAGGAGTCCTCTCTGCTCACTGAGCGCCTCCATCAGCTGTGGTGTTCTCCTGCTTGCTGTTGGCGGGGAAGGGAAAGCTTCACATGAACCACACCAACACGCAGGAGCACCAGAGCAGGCTTTTAATTCCACCATATGACAACAAATCACAACAAATCAAACTCTGATCAACAATCTGAACATGCGTCTTTAGGCCGGAACCGACGCCAACGCACTTAAATGGATCGGATCTTCCTCTTCTCCAAGAACAGGACGTGCTTGTTCACTGCAAAGACCAAATTAAAAACACTTTAAAACATGGTTGCTTATTTGATTCACACAAAACTCAGCTATCAGCCATTTTTAATATTTTAAGCAAAAATGTGACCGTTTTTCAGATAAAAGAAGGAAGTAACTATAGATGAGAGTCTCCCATAGCTCACTGTGGGCTGGCGTGGGATTTTTTTATTCGCTACAACCATTCTGAGTTACAGTTCCATTCTGATTATGCTGCTTTTGTTGTAGCTAAATCAAAAATCCTGTCGTTTTCTGCAGAACGGCAGGAGTTCCTTAGAAATTCACCTCTTTGAGTAGTGGGCGGGACCGTTGCCACGTAATAAGCCTGCCCCCTTCCCGACACCAATCATTGAGAGGTCTCTGTTTACACTCTTCCACTAGCTTACAGCCCCTTACACCCCCAGCCGTGCAACAAAAACGGTGTTGGAGCTATCCAGCTGTGTGGATCCAGATTCCAGTCCAGACGGGAAAACAGACGATCATGGATCCAGTCGTCTGTTAGTGGAAGCATCAGAGTGGAGCGGAGCCGGGAGCTGGGGGCTCGGCCGGCGTATTTTCTATCCCACAATCTTTTTCAAACGCCATTTTATCATCTGCTCCTGATTCACAATAGTTTGAATAAAGAAACACTCAGAAATACAATTATTAAGTTACATTTTCTTTATATATTTCCTCCCTTGGAAAAATGCCACAAAAACATGTTCAAAACACCAAAAACATGTTCAAAACCCAGTTCTAATCAGAGTGGGTCTTTTCTCATGAATAGGTATGGGGGAACTCACGCCATTTATTCTGTTGTAATCCAAAAAATCCTTTTCTAATACAGTTCTGAAGAGATGCATGGACAACTTGAAGCTGTCATGCTAGAAAAATATCAGTGTTTGTTTGTTTTCAGCAGGTCTAATAACTCTAAAAGCTGTGGAAGGCTGGAATCTCCAGAAGCATCTCTGACTTTAATGCATTAGGAGGATTTATGCAGCCTTTGCTTTTTAGGGCATTTATAACTTTTAATAACATTTGATGACATGTCAGATGAGACAAATATATGTTTATTGAATGATTTACAAATGCACAGTGCACAACAATTAAATTTTTTTTTTCAGTGATTTATAATTATTAGTAATAGTTTGATGTCAGTTTCTGATCAATGGGCAGAAATATTGCTGTTCAGGCTCAACTTGGACAAAATAAAAAGTGTGAATTCAGCTGAAGCCTCAGACCTGCAGGAGTGGAGGTCAGATTGGTGTGAAAGCTCACCGAACGGGTCGTGTTTCCGGAGCACCAGCTTCTCTCTGAGCCGGTTTCTCTTGGTGTTGAAGCAGTAGCCCGTCCCCGCGGCGCTCACCATCTGGACCAGGATGGTCCTGCGAGAGGACAGGGAGCAGATCATTACCGTGACACTGCAGCTTCCGGGTTCACACCTGCGACGGACGGACGGACACTCACTTCGATTTAGCAAGCTCTTATTGTTTTGATGCAAATGGCACATTCATAATCCAAAGTTACAAATCATACCCCTCATTTTTCTATCTTTATGAGTTCAAACAATACTTAAACACAATAAGAAACTCTGACAATAAGAAAGCCATTAAAACGTTCGATGTGAGGGTCAGTTTCAATGTCTTTATGTAAAATGTAATAACCCCCCTGGTTTGTTCCATTCCTGTTACTGTCTTCCATTGTTGTGTATTGGCTTGTTGCGTTCAATAAAGTTTGTTTAAAAAATAAATAAAAAAGAACTTACTTCGATTTAGCCTTGGCCACTGAAAAAGAGCAGAGACATATTAACTACGGGGTCATTTTAGGTCAAACTTCTTAACAGCTCAATGCTGTTGGTGCTGCTGTGTTTAGCACGTTAGCATCCAACCCGAAGCTACAATTATTCACAATAAACACATAAATAAAAACACAATCAGAACACGAATAATATTTTACTTTCTATGTCACTATAGTCACACATCTTAGCACTAAACTCTTAAAAAAATACACCAGCGAAACCAAAATGGTTTATATCTACAAAAGTATGTTAGCTTCCCGATGCTAACAGATAGCTGGCGTTACGTTAAGGACACAACAATTTCTGTTTACGTTCATACTCACAGTTTACGGTGGTTAAAAACATTTTTGGATTATCCGAAATGTTCCCTGAAGTCACGAATCAAACATTATTTGCTCAAAGCCGGTCACATTGAACTGATGTACATCCGGTGTCACAGGAAACCCCTTCCGGGTTCCACTTAAAGGCACAGTTCCCTGCCCTTAAAAAGAGTCAGATCCTATGCAGCAAACATGAAGAGTTCTGTAAATACGTTATGCTTGTTCTTGTGGTTTCATTCTGTGTCAGTTGTATTGTGTTATCTGTGAGTAAAAAAGGGTTTTTGTGTTGCTTCAAAAGTGACAAATTATTTGTGGCTCTCTGGGTCAGACTGATGTTTGTTCTGACAGAACCTTTTTTTTTTAATAATGAACTTTTTTCGTGAAAAACAATAGGTTTTTCAGACCAAATGAAAGAAATATAATAAATGGTGATTTAGTCGCAATTATTTCTTATTATTTGCTGAAACACATCCTTCCCTTCCCCCTCTAGCCTTTGTTACAACTAACGTGTTCCATCCTAAAGACCCACTCTGAAGAAAAACAGTGGTTTTGGTGTTTTTAACATGTTCTTGTAGCATTTTTCTGATGATGGAGGACATGTATAAAGAAAATTAAGCCTAAAATTGCATTTCTTTATCTAAATCGTTGTGAATCAGGAACAGACGAGAATAAAAAGGGCATTATAAAAGTGTTCATTTGTAGCATAGAATTCTGGGCGGGTCACAAGCTCCCTGTTCTGTTCTGTTCTGTTCTGTTCTGTTCTGTTCTGTTCTGTTCTGTTCTGCTCTGTTCTGTTCTGTTCTGTTCTGTTCTGTTCTGTTCTGCTCTGTTCTGTTCTGCTCTGTTCTGTTCGGATGCATCCACTTGTGGATTTCTTTCCTTTCCTCATCCAAGCTGTCAGTTTGTAGCACCAGTAATGTTAGGTCGGGGTTGTGAGAGGGCGATATCAAGTCAAGTCAGCTTTATTTGTCAATAAACTGCATACACATGATATACAGCACAGATTAAATTTCTTTCCTCTCAACCCACAGTGCAAGCAGCCTATAGAAATAACGATAATAATGATAATAACAGCAATCTAATAGGTCAGACCAAAAGTGGCAATGAGATGGTTTAAAGTGACAGTTTAAAAGTGATAGTTTAAAGGGACAACAGTGCTAAGAAACAGTAAGTAGACGAGTGAGTGACAGCAGTCTTCGGTGGAAAAGTTGTTCAGTTTAAGTTGGTAGCAGTGGGGGGTAGGAAAGGGAGGGAGTTGAGTTTCCTTATCGCCTGGTGGAGGAAACTGTCCTTGAGTCTGCTGGTTCCGGCCTGAAGACTTGTCAGTCTCCTCCCTTATGCCAGAAGGCGGAAGTGTCTCTGGGATGGAAGTGATGGGTCCCCTGCAATCCTGATGGCTTTGCGGGTGAGGCAGGAGTGGTAAATGTCTGAGAGGCCAGTGAGAAGGACATTGATGATCTTCTCAGCTGTTTTCACAATGTGCTGCAGAGACTTCCGGCAGGGTGTGGTGCCGTTTCTGTACCACACGGTGATGCCGCTGGTCAGGATGCTCTCGATGGTACCACTGTAGAAGATCTGCTGCATGATGGGGGGAGGACCTCTGGCCCTCTTCAGTTTGCAGAGGAAGTACAGTTGTTGTTGGGCTTTTTTGGCCAGTGACGCAGTGTTGTGGTTCCAAGACAGGTCTTTTCAGAGATATGCACCCCCAGGAACATGTTGCAGCTCACCTTTCCACAGCAGCACCATTGACGATCAGTGGAGCGTGCTGGGTGTGAGTTCTCCTGAAATCTGCAACCATCTCCTCCTTGCTCCACATTCAGGCATAGATTGTTGTCCTTGCACCACAGAGCCAGCCTGATCACCTCACTCCTGTTGGTCGTCTCATGGTTGTTGTTGATCAGATGCACCACCGTTGTGCCCAAACCTGATGAAGAGGTTTGAGCTTGATGTTGGGGTGCAGTCGTAAGTCAGCAGAGTGAAGAGAAGGGGGCTCAGCACACATCCTTGGGGGACCCCTGTGTTCATTGTGATGGTGCTGGAGGTGTTGTTGCCAACACAAACTGCCTGTGGTCTCCCTGTTAGAAAGTCCAGCAGCCCTAACGCACCCAGAAAAGCCTATGAAGCCCATCTGCTGGACTTTTTAAACATGTAGTTGTAGGGTTAGATAAGCTAATTCTTCTCTAAGAGTTCTGGTACATCACCTGTCCGTCCTGGGGGAGGATCCCTCCTTCATGTGGACACCCCCGGGTTTTTTTTTCTTTTTTCCCCAGAATCCGAGAAGGAGGGTCTGAGGGCAGGGATGCCCAGTTTAGTTTAGTCATTACTGAATGACTTCATGTTCTTTATGATTTCATGTTTATTAGAAAGCCCATTGAGATGACTATTGTTGTAATATTGGGCTATATAAATTAAATTGAATTGAATTGAATTGAATTGAGTAACGGGGAAGGCAAGGGGGTCGGGTTGCTCTGTGCCAACAGTCCCACCCACAACTCAATAGTGCATTTCTATTGAACTCCTGCCGCTCTGCAGAAACAATATCCTAGAAAGCAACACAGATATTTGGTTTTGGCTGAAAATGACACAATTATAATTCACAGAGCACTTGGAACACTTTTACATGAGATCAAAAGATGATCAGAGTGTGTCTTTAACTATTTTCCTCTTCTGCACAGAAATGTATGCAGGGACACCCTCACAGGCCTCCTGTATTTTCTTATGCTTGAGGAGCATAGGTCAGATTATAAACTGAATTCCTGAAGCAGGTGGGGTCACTGGCAGAGACTTAGAGATGTCTGATTCAGTCAGGAAGACACAGAAGGTAACAGAACAAGCAGCTCTACATCATGACCTTTTCTTTACACTCAATTCAGCCGTCTGTGGAGGAGCAAACCACCTCTTTTAATATTAGACTTCTCTAACTTTGCTGCTATAGTGAATGAAAAGAGACTCCAAGAAGTCCTCACACTATCCTAGATTTGTTAAGTTTTCATTTTATATATTTGTATTGTAATAATACAATTAATGTGACTGAGTAGTTTTACTAAGAGGTCATCAAGGTTCAGCGTCAGTCTTTCAGTTTTATTGTTCCTAAATTGTGGAACAATTTTAGTATCCATGGGGTGAGGGTGGAAGGGGCAGGTTGGGGTGGGTGAGGGTCTATAGCCTCATAATTATTTTACATTGGGATTTAAGTATTCAAGAGCTCTAACTTTCTATTACCATCACTCTTCATCCGTTAAGTCTCTGCTCACAACAGCCTCTCTGAACTTATTACTGCAAAGTGTTGTTTTTGTGTTGTTATCAAGGTATCCTCTATCAAGGACGCCTCGACTGAGGCGAGCTTCCTCCTCAGTGTGGCCAGACGCTCCCATGAGGAGCTCAGGATATTTTCTGTAACTATAAGCTTTTTTAAACAGCCTTTTTCTCATCTGTCTCTGATTCACAACGACCAAAGAAACAGTCAGAAATGTAATTTTGAGCTTAATTATCTTTATATGCCGTATGTCCATCATCAGAAAAAATGCTACAATAACATGTTAAAAGCTCCATTTTCATCAGAGGGGGTCTTTCATCTTTTTCGTTCAAAATGCTCCAGATTGTCGATGTTTGGTTTGTGTGTTGGAAGAGTCCATCTATGTTTTCCACTGACTGTTTCAATCTGCAGCGGAACAATTTCCTCGTCAACTTGTTGCAAATTTCCTTAGAGATCATAAAATTAAAGCTGATTGTGGCCCTCCCGGATCTTTTACTCAGGTAATTGAGGCTTCACACAGCTCAATCAGTGTGTGATAGAGGAAGCTTTGGAAAATAAATACACGTTTATTTCATTGCTGGTGGGTTGTAATGAAAAATTGTTATGACATGCATAATTACCATCCAAACTACTACCCAGGGCTTTCTTGTGTATTGTCATTTAGGGTGAACACGTTGCTGTTTTATTGTCTTCACAGCTCAACTTGATTAAACTGTGAGTGAAGCTTCCAAGTGCATTTATTTGTCACCATAGGAACTAATAAATAAATGAGCACAAAGTGAAAAAAGCTGGAAGAATGGAGGGGAGGGGGACAGGCTATGCTCTGAAGTGGAAACAGGATGGAAGTTATTGGACAGGGCAATCGGCGCTGTAACCAGGCAGGGAGCAGCTGTCAGGATGTGTGTGGAAGGGCCTGCGTCACTGGGATCATTCTGAGAAAAAGGCCGAGACCACCAGCACCACCTTCAGCTCTCCTCCTCCACCATCACCCCTCCCACTCTGCACTCGCAGCCACTCCGGACGTTCGCTCCTTTCTCTGTCTCCCACTTCACTGCACGGATGCTCAACACCATCTCATGCGCTCTTCCTTTTCATTTACAACCCACTAAGTCACTGCTTCCTCCCCTTTATTTTAGAGACACTTGAGGCACAGCTTTAATTCAGAAGACTAACAAATAAAAGCAGGTAGGAGATAGATAGATAGATAGATAGATAGATAGATAGATAGATAGATAGATAGATAGATAGATAGATAGATAGATAGATAGATAGATAGATAGATAGATAGATAGATAGATAGATAGATAGATAGATAGATAGATAGATAGATAGATAGATAGATAGATAGATAGATAGATAGATAGATAGATAGATAGATAGATAGATAGATAGATTTATTTTTTCCTGTGTGGGTGGGTTTGGGCGTTAATCAGCCATTTTGATGTTAATAAAGTTTACATTTTTGCCTTTGGGTGTTGTTTTTTTAAACAGGGGGAGATCAACCAAACTCTCACTTTGTGCCCCCAGGTTGGTCCATTTTGGGTTGTTTTTTGGGTTTGATGAGGTAAAATTTGGTCATGTTGCCCTTCTCCCTTTTTAAGGCTACATTTCCATACAGAATCCTATAGATGACATAATTATCCATCCATTGTACATATCCATAGAATAGAGGGTAATGTAGCTGTGAAGGGGCCCAAGAATGTATTCATGAGGGGGCCAAGCCAGGGTCTCATTGTGCCGGTCCCAAGCCTGGATAAATACAGACGGTTGTGTCAGGAAGGACATCCAGCGTCAAATCTTTGCCAATTCCAATTAACAAATCAGACACTGATTGGCTGTGGCGACCCCTGAACGGAAAAGTCTGAAGGAAAAGAAGGTGTAGGTGAGGAGGGTACTGAATTTGAAATGAGAGGTGCTTCAGATGAGAAAAATGTCCCTGCATTACTTTTAGTTATTTAAGATGAAGCAGCAGTGGCAGATTGTGGAAGATCAGCTCTATGCAGATGACACCAGATACAATACATGTAATTTTCTGTAGCATTTCCATCAGATTAGAAAACACTCATTGGAAACAACTTTCCTGTGGCACCACTCCGTTCATTGACCTCAATGAGGTGATGCTTCATGTGGACATCTGAGGCTGAAGAGGTGTTCACAAAGTAAAAACCATGCTCACTTATGCTACTGTTTACTTTCTACCCTCATAAAACGCAACTTTTCATCATCCGAGATTGATACCTTGGATCGAGGAGTTGATGTAATCCTGTCCTGAAGGTTTGATTCAGACAACAAGGTTACCTTATGCCTTTTCCTACCATCAGTTGTCCTTGGCAGAACAAAACTGGGATATTGAAGATCTTCTGGCTATCAAGTTATCTTTGGAAGAGTGCCACCTCCGGCTGGATCATGCTCAGCATCCATTAATGGTTGATACGGATCACAAGAACCTTGCAGATTCACCGTCTGCTGTTAGGCTGAATTTATGCTATGGCAGATGATTTGTCCTTTTTCACTGTTCAAGTTTCTTAATCTCATACAACCAGGAAATCAAAACATTAAGGCTGAGGCTTTGTCTCATCGCAACTGCAATGACCTTGACTGTCCCAAACCTGGATTCATCTGATCTGCCACAGCTCACTGAAGCCTTAGTCACAACTACCCAATGTCAAGGTTGTAGACCATTAGCTGAGCCCGTAGAGCCAAAATGTTCATGAAAGTGTTTTTATGGGCATGCTGCCAGCTTCAAGTCAAAGCGAACATAGACCAGATGCAGACGTATCTGCATCATTTCTTCAAGTGATAAGTGCAGCCTCGCTGTTAGAAATTAGGAAATTAGACAATCAGAGTGTAGTTTGAGCGGACATCCTACGGGCATCCTACAGGCACTTAACTGTCACGTGCAAAACCTGTACAGGTACAGGGGTTGTTTTTGGGTTTTCTTCAGACAACTCAAAAACCTGCAGCACCAGTAAGGGTCACCCCCTCATACAGCTGCATGTGACTTAGGCTTTAGCTGCTGCTGAAACAAACCTGGAGAGTGAGGAACAAAAAAGGCGTCTCAAAACCTCCATTCCTCCTGACTGTCGTCTAGGTTGGTTGTTTGCCTGCTGACATGTGGTCCAAAGTAAACCTGAGTTCATGCTTCACACCTCTACTGCTATTTGAAATAAAGGAGAAAGCAATTTTGCCAGTTATCCATAGAAGACTCATAGCCATCTTTTGTTACTGATATGCTGCTGTTTGTCTAAACTGTGCATTACCAAGCCCTCCACCCTCATTGTTGTAAACTGGTTCTCAAAGGTCAGAGGTCATTTTAGTTAGGTTTAGTGAAGATTCTTATATTTATTCATTGTAAAAGCCTTTGAAAAATAAAACAATACATCCGATCTGAACTTCATACAATATATACATATTCCAGTTTATCTGAACTCATAAAGAAGAGCATTGGCTTGGCTTTTTTGGCTTCCGCACTTGTTACCTTTTTGCGGGGAAACAGTGCGACAGACAGCACCAACAGCTGTAGTGCAAAACTACATGATCCGCATGGTTAGTCTAAAACCCTGGACACTCATAAAGTCACAGTACTTTGTTTGATTGCGTAATGCAATCATTGGTTTGATTGCGTAATGGTTCTGTTTTCTTCCGTAGCTTTTTATGTCTGCGCTTATTTTCTGCATACTTCATCCGCTTTCTGCCATTCAAGCATCAAAATGTTCTGCAAGTTACGGACAATATTGCTCTCTTCTACACTTTCTTCTCCAACTTATGGTTCGTCTGCAATCCAATAAAGTTGCTGCAATGTTTGCCAAAGAAATACATGTGGAAGGCTCTTCTGCAACTTCAAACTTTCTGCAATCTTAACCTCTGCATATTTTATGCTACTTCAAGAATTCAAGCATGCATTTATTTAGCTTTTAACCTGTCCTTAAATCATTTTCGAAAATAGTCATGTTTTTAAAATAATTGAAGTACTCTAAATTTCAAAGATAATGGAAGTCAAAGGGGAGTCCATTTTTACTTCACTGTTTTTAAAATGTATCTCCTCCCTTCTACAGTTTTTACACCATTCAAACTTTAAAATGTAATGGAAGCTTTGGGCTATACGGGTATTACTTTCCTTTTGGATATGTCAAACAGTTTTTGAACTACAGCTGTTTGAAATTAGGCTATTTTCGACCCCTCGTCGGATTTTAACATTGGTGTGTGTTGCAGAATGTTCGCAGACCTAGACTGGGGGACATCATCACTAGAGTGAAGACAGAGGATTTTCTAAGACAAACAAATTTCAAAACAAACGGCTGTAACTCAACCACTGTTTGTTGAAGTGACAGCATTTTTTCAGAAAAATATAGAACAACGCCTCTAGTTTTGATAAATGTGGCCCTCAAATCTTCGGGGCAAACACTTTTGCTTCTACAGCCCCCAGAGTGACACAAAGATCCCTCGATTTTCCTACACCCGCCCATGTTAAATCTGTCTGCAAGTCCTGCTTTTAAAGTCCTGGGCGACAGTGGCTCAGGTGGTTGACCGGGTCGTCCAATGATCGAAGGGTCAGCGGTTCGATTCCCTGCTCCCACCAGCCAAATGTCGTTGTGTCCTTGGGCAAGACACTTCACCCTCCTTGCCTCCAGTGTGGCTCCACTGGTGTGTGAATGTGTATGGATGATCCCAGTGATGGTCAGAGGGGCCGTAGGCGCGAAATGGCAGCCACGCCTCTGTCAGTCTGTCCCAGGGCAGCTGTGGCTACATCAGTAGTTACCATCACCAAGTATGAATGAGGAGTGAATAAATAATGGACACAATGTAAGCACTTTGAGCGTCTGGAAAAGCACAGAATAATTCAATCCATTATTATTATTATTATTAATTTGCAAGTGTGAGAACATAGTAGAACATAAAGACATGAACCTTGTACAGATTGTAGCCCAAAGCCTTGTGATTCCTACAAGGGTTTAACATTTTTAATAGGTGAAAAGGTTTTGAAGATATGAATATTTGGTTAGAAATAGTGGCGAGAGAAGCTGCCCATAGAAATTTTTTATTTTAATTTGATTTTAAATGTGTTTTTTCAAGCAATCAAATAAGAATGATACACAAAAAACATTACAATCATCAGTTATACATTTATACAAAGACGTATCAAACTTTGGATAATTAGACATAAAATTAAATGTTGCTTGAAAGGGAGTGGAAGGAAGCGAACTTCTATAATTCCACCCCTGTTCTACCGTAACCATTTTGTTACATGATTTATCATTATCCGATTTATAACTTTTATCAGACAGAATTAAGAATCCTTAGGACGGACGGATGGGCAGACAGATGGATGGATGGATGGACGGATGGATGGAATAGTACTATCACAGGCTAAGTCCTGCCAGTGACTGATTCTGACTACAAAATCTCTGTGGAACCAAAAGCTCTTGGTCATTCTGATGATTTAGCTGTGTTTGCATGTGTTTCTGAAGATTTTAGAGTTTTTCTAAGATACATGAATGAAACAACATTTAGAATGTAACATCATGCAGGTTTGTTGACTCACAGAAGAGGGGTGTGCATGTTATTAAGGGTCTTTTGTGAAAGTATTATTAAATATATATATATTTACAATTGAGTCTGGTCCTAATAACTTGTTCAAAAAAGATTTTGCTTTACGTTTTCATTTGTATTTTCTTAAATTTAAATCTCTCATTTTCTACAATATCTTGTGGTCACATTTTTTATTGTAAGTTTTTTATAAACAACTTTAACTGGAATCTCCTGCTTTGATGCTATTGCTAATAGCTTTGTACATTTCTTTCTGGAGTTGTTTGTTTCTCTTCTTTTGTCAAAAGCATTTGGACATTTGCATTAAGGATCTTATTGCCTCTATATTTTTTCAATAACCGGTTTCCTGATGTTGTTCAAAAGATTGTCGTCTTTTCTGAACAACAGCCCAGTGCAGCCTTATAATCCATCCTCTGTGCATGTCAATCCCATCTTTTTGTAGAACGTTTTCATTCTAGTTGTTGATGTCATTGAGAACATTTGGAATCTTTCACCCACGTGCTTTTTTTTCCTTTTAGCCAGAGACCACATTAAGCTTGCTGTAAAGCGATCACTGCAAATCTGGTGCTAGCTTCATACGTACCTGAAAGCTGTCCTTTCATGATCTGTCTGTCTTAAAAAGGATTCCAACTGATCTTCTTCATTGTGATAATGACAGTTTGAACTGACAGAAAGGAACAGTGATAGGCAGAAACACAGAGCACAATTGTCCCTTCACTTGCGTAAATGGAAATGATTGAGTCAGTCATGACGTCACACACAGTGTTGTGTGCTGGGTCGCTATGGTGATACCAATCAGGTGGGAAGCAATTCCTTCTGGTAGGATTTTCTCACAGGCAATAAGGGAGATTTTTAGATTAAGGAGTTTTACTAATTGCCAACAAAATCCCTTTAATAGATCCTGGAGGTTTGTGTTATCCTGATGATCAGAGCGACAAACTTTCCATTTAATCTCTTTCCAGGTTAGGGGCTAAATGTGTTTTTTTAAGTTCCTGTTGAAATATTTTTAGCCTACTTCTAAAATAAGTCCACAGTAGCCTGCCACCTTACAGTCGCACTGATGACCACTGTGTTGTCACTGGTAATGTTACACAACAGTGTGTTCTCCTCCCATCTGTTCTCCCTCCTCTGTCTCTATTTTGCTGAGTTCCATGACGCAAACCCTGAGTGGGAGTGGACAAACCTTCTGCTCCCTGAGAGGACTGAGTGGGCTGGCGCTATGCACCGTGAAAGTGCCAGTGATGCAGGCAGAGATGTATATGGGCTGTTGGAGAGGAAAGACGAGGGGGGACGCAGTTGAAAACAGTAGATGAAGCTCAAGACAACATCAGTGGTGAGAAGGACAAAATGGAGAAGCAGAAAAAGGCTTGAAGGACAACATTTTTTAAAAATGAAAAAAAAAAAAAGGTTTAAGAAAAAAATTCAAACTTGAGGGAGCGAGGAACAGTCCGCTGGAGACGCTTTCAAAAAGAAAAAGTACAAATAAAAAATTAAAAAAAAAAGATCAATCATATCCCACCATACTGTGTATTTGAATGAAACTACTTACTAAAATGCTAATATATTTTCTAAAACCAACAGAGTTATCATAAAGAAAGATCATGATTCTATGAAAGAATTCCAGCATGGTATTTAAATAGGAATATTCCATCTTCTTGGATAAAACTTTATGGTCATTTTTTCTTAAATGTAGGTCTTAAAACTGCATGAATGCAGAGCGTCATGCTTATTACTACTGAACCAAGAAAGCAAGTATTAATGGTATGAAGCAATTAAGTGTGCAGCTTTGCAAGAAAGAAAGGTTTAATGTATCTGTCTGCATCATCATCAATTTACACAGTTAACTGTCATTGCAAGGTTTAATAAAGTTGCACTGTAATATCATAGGAGCATCTGTCACAATGCCCCAAAAATGCCTAAATGTACCATTATTTTATTATTAACGTGTCATTTGGGATTTTCCCGTCCTGCAATCCCTCTCCTGCATTTCCTGATGCGATTCCTGTTACTTTTCCGCTTTTTAGCCAGCCTCGACTTCTTTCTGAACTCTTTCAGCGGCTCTGTAAGTCTGACTTTGTCACCTTGTAAAAAAAAAAGAGCTATTATATTCTGTACCGAACAGGTTTTCGTCTCCTTGGTGACCCACTTTTTGTTCCTTGAGTGGATAATTGCCCATTTGGCGAGCCTGACAAGTTCTTTACAAAATACATGACGTAAGTACATCAGAAAGCTGAAAAAAATCCTCCCCAGTCATTAAAAAAAATCTGAATCTGTCAGCTCAAAACAGCCTCTTGGTTGGTTTCAGACCCTGATGCTTTTTTTGTGATGTTACCTTCTGTTTTAAAACATCCCCTATGTTTTGCAGGGTGATATGGTCTGACAGATCTATTGGTGAGCATAGATTTGAAATGAAAGGTATTGTCAAATCACAAGTCCAGTTTGACGTCTTGTTGGAGTTGTGACGTCCCTGTCTAGAAGCTAAAAGATTTGTGATAATGTCACAACTTAAAATCCCTAAACAGATTCACAGAAAGTCTCCAAAAAAACATAGTTTTTCTGGATACCCAAGATTGAAGGGGATCAGTTTACAGAGTTCTTCTCTTTTCGTAGTAATTGGATAGTCAAAAGTGTGACGGCACGCTTTGCTTGTTCAGCATGTTTTGCATCCCTCCTATGAAGCTTACATTCCATTTCTTTTCCTTTTTCTTTTTCTAAAGCTTTGTTGTTATGATCTCCGTAATGCTCCAATGGAATGCCGCTCCTCCAGTTGGAGGTTCTGAGGGTGGGTAAGTCTACCTGGAGCCTCAGTAGATGACTGCGTTGACAGAAAAGTCAATTTACAGTACATAAACTTGTGATAAAGAGTCCCGAAAAAGACCAGTAAAATACTGTTCTCATCACTTCTAGATGTCTCCAATTAACCCTTTGTCACAAGAGTAGGCAGACGGCTGGATCCAAAGGCAGCAGGTTAATCAGCTCAGCTAAAAGTCCACAAAGCTAAATCAGGGTCAGGCAGGCAGCCGTCTACAACAGCCAGAAGAGCATCCGAGGAGAGACAGGGTAGTCAGAGTCCAGACCAGAGTCGGGGCAGGCGGCAGGCAAACTGAGACAGAAACAGGGTCAGGAAACAGAAGATCAGGTCCAAATATAACGCTCTGTAATGAAGGCAGAATGGCACAAACAATATTTCACAGTGAGCTTCACTCAGTGCACTTCTTTAGTATGCTGTGAGTGATTGCAAATGAAAGTCAGGTGTGCGGCATCAAGAAACTGTGCGCCGGGGTTGCTGGGAGATAAAAGCTCCTGCTTCTGACAGAGCCCGCCTCCTGCGAGCGGCTCCAGTAGCGAGGGGCCCTCCGACGCTGAGGTCGACCACGAGGTCTGGTGCAGGTGTGTCCGGGAGGCATGGGTGAAAGTCGCTGATCAGGGAGGGGTCAAGTATGTTATCAGCGGCAACCCAGGAGCGTTCCTCTGGGCCGTACCCCTCCCAATCCACCTGATTTAAAGCCGACCCCCTCAGCGCGGGGAGTCTAGGATCTCCCTGACCAGGTAGGCTGCCTCGCCATCCACCATCAAGGAAGGCATGCCAACGTCAGAGGGCGCAGACCGCGACCCTCCATCTGGAGGTCCACTGGCAGGCTTCAGCAAAGAGATATGGAAGGTGAGAGAGATGCGATGTTCAGGGGGTAACTGCAGACGGTAGGACGCAGGGGTGATGTGTTTGATTATCTGGATTGGACCCATGTACCTGGGACAGAGTTTCTTGCAGAGGAGTCGTAGATGGAGGTCTCGGGTCGAAAGCCAGACCCACAGACCGGGGTCCAGATTGGGACCCTCTCACCCTGCTCTCGTCCATTAAAATGCTGTATGCTGTGGTTTATTGAATGAATGAGAGTCAGGTGTGCAGCACCCATGAAGTGTGCGTTGGGGTTGCTGGGAACTGTAGTGTGGCTAGAACTCTTGGGACGGCTCCTGCCACTGACCAGAGGGGGGGACAGAGCTCCTAGTTTTGACCCCCTTTAACACCAAAGATGTCACCAGGAACACCTAAATAACATACAAATCAACTGATTCTCCACAACTGAATCACGTTGACTATGTAAGCACTTCACTGCCGTACAGTGTTACACATCAGTGCAAGGCGCTTTCCTCTGCTTCAGAATCTACTGGAATAATTTCATTAACATAAACAGTTGAAGATAAAACATTAGTTGACAGAATGTAAATACTGGAGCTCAAACTCTGGTTTCAACTGAAACTCTGGTTTTAGCTCTGGTATTTACATTCTGTCAACAGAAATCCTCACAAGCTATGCTATGCCAACAGCACTGCAGGCACAGAAGCAAATAACCATTGATTTGTCTGCTTTTTGCCTGCAGTTAATTAAACAACTGAGCTACTGCAAGCTGTCTGGAGTGTCATTTTTTGGCTGTTATGAAAGGCCACCCTACCTTCTGTAGCACAAGTGTGGTACCATTGTCTCCAGTCGACATCATTAACGCTAGCAGTTTGCACAAAGCTAGCCTTCTTGTAGCCAATGTCTGTACGCTCAACCAGTGTGCTTTTCCACTTAGTGGCCCTAAACAACATAAACCTTTGGTTAGTAATACCATTCGCAGTCAGCTTTATTATATAAAAATGTGATCAAATAAAGCAACATAAGGTTGTTTAGACCTTTTTTTTGGTTTGTAAGCTAAAAGAAAATACTCCCCAATTGCATCGAATCAGTCAGATTTTCTCTAAAATGGTTCCTCTTTAATTAACTTTAATGTTAGTTTCACACATAACTTGCTTTTAAGTCTTTCATGTTGTGTTGAAATCTTTGCAATCAAATTGGTACTTAAGGTAACTGAGTGGCTGCAACCTAACCTCTGACTTTCGTTTACCTCATGTTCTATTCTTTCTTCTATTTTTGTCTCCAGGACAAATTAAGGAATGTGCCGATTAATTTAATTCCAAAAACTGCAGCAATGTAAGTGTGAATGCTGCAGCTAATCGCTAAACGAGCTAACAAAGTTGAGGTGTCACCGAGCTTAGAAAAATGGGGAAAAACGTGTCTGGAACCTTCAAGCAACTTGATCAATTATAAGGCAAAAAGCTGAAGTGATGCAAATACTATAAAAAACTTTATAGTTAACAACAGTCCAGGTAAAGGATAGAAATTGGTTAGTAAACAGATGCATACTTAACTAACAATTAGCTAGCCGTTCCTACCTGCCTTGGGACAATAAATGAAAATGATCTGGTTAGCAAACAGCAGTTTATTTATATTTAGGCTCATGATGAACATGTTGATTAATATGTCCAGTCCTAATTCAAATAAATATATAAGTACTGATAAAACGTGGTTTTGTTTGCTGCAAAAATGTAAGAGGCCTGCTGTGTTCATAAACACTAACTTCCCTGCGATAAACAACAGAATCTAAAAAAAAAATCAACAATATTCTCAACAACTAAGTATAATTCCTCCTTTATTTGTCTCTGAAAGCTCTCTGAAGGCTTCAAATATGCAATAAGCAAAACTGAAATCAATCCTAAATTATTTTAAGTCAGAAAAAATACCAAAAATGCCCAAATACTTTTTCTTTTATGGTTTTTATTTTTGTATTTCTTTCATTGTTTGATTGTACTGATTGTTTTAATGGTATTGTTTCTTTATTGTATCATGTTGTTTAGTGATTTTATTTAATTTCCATTTTATGTTTAGCAGTTTGGTTGCCTCTGCCTTTACAAGTGCTCTACAAATTATAAATTGATAGATTGGCTGGCTGACTGACTGACTGAAGAATGAATCATGATGACTGACTGAACTGATGACTGACTGACTGACTGACTGACTGACTGACGGATTGACTGACTGACTCACTGACTGACTGACTGATTGACTGACTGACTGACGGATTGACTGACTGACTGACTGACTGATTGACTGACTGACTGACGGATTGACTGACTGACTGACTGACTGACTGATTGACTGACGGATTGACTGACTGACTGACTGACTGACTGACTGACTGACTGACTGACGACTGACTTGATTGACTGACTGACTGACGGATTGACTGACTGACTGACTGACTGACTGATTGACTGACGGATTGACTGACTGACTGACTGATTGACTGACTGACTGACTGATTGAGAAGGTGATGGAACAAATAGAAGCTTTCTGTAAAAACCATTTGGCTGTCCTTTTACCATCCAGTTTTGAATGCTCATGATCAAAAACAGGGTCTCTTGACCTGATAGTTTTATTCAAAAAGGATTTAATGCAGGATTTTTGCTATCTAGGCCTTTTTAATTATACATGATAGCAAAGCAACACTTTGTTCTGAAATGTTCTAAAAGAGGTTCAAAAATGTTTTTTTTAGGTTTATACAAGCAAATGCTTGAATGGGGTTACCTTTGTCATTTATTTGATAAGGAAAGAAAGACGCTGAAAGAAAGTTCTCCTGATTTGGATAAAAACTGCTGAAAATGAGATTATTTTTTTTTGCTATGAGCAAACATGTTCTTTTTTTTATTTTCCAGGTTTTACCACAGAACTAAGTCAATGAAATGCTGATTATGGGATGGACTAAAACTGAGAAAACATTTTGCCCTCAGAAAACATTTGGTATCTCTGATCCAGACCATGACTGACATTGTGAAGCATATCATAGCAGCTAGAATAAGGACATCTGCATCACAACACACCATCTGCTGAAGATAGAATATGTAACTTGTGTTTAGAAATTCCTGTTCTTTGAGTAGTTAAAAGGAAAAATCCTCTTTTTCTGGATGAACTTCATACTATAAGAAAGAAGGATTTATCTAAAAGAAAACATAACATTTGAATGTACTGTATAGTGACATCCAATGCCCAGTGTTTTTAAATAAACTTTTCCTAAAGCTTGTTATGTTTTATAAGCTCTTTTTTTTGTTTTTTCCCCTCATGATATTTTAATTGCTCCTAGAAATACCAACGAATCAGTGATCCTCACAGTGACCTCTGTCCGTTTCTCCCACCTTCTCTGTGTATCTTTAGCAACTCAGGCCCCCATGATCCATCGATGGCTATTTTACAATTTGGCTAAAAGCAGCTCTGATGTAACAAGTGACACCTTCTGTTTCCATGCTTCCGGTCGCTAGGCAACCTCAGCAATTACAGCACAGCCAAGAGAGCGTAGAGAGGAAGTAGCAGCCAGTGCCCCCCCTGCCTTTGTTAATCTTGACTATGGCTGTTCAGACTTCATCCGTCATCTAAATGCAGCACTTTTCATAGCAAGTCAGTGACGAGGGCCGCTGCAGCATGCTGTGCTTCCTACTGCTTTCATTAAATCATCTCTCCTTCCTGCATTGTTGTTGTCTGGTCAGGAAATCCGTTTGCAGCTTGCTGGCTGCACCAAAGCTCTCTGCTGCCCTCTTTTGTTCTTTCAACTTCAATAATGAACCTGGTGAACTGTAAACCATTGAAGGACAACCTTTATTTATTTAAAGAGGACATCTAAACATGTGGTTTGTCAGAAAGGAGGTGAGAAAACGTATTGACTTAAGCTAAGAGCAAAGTTCAACATGTCTCACCACAAAACAAAAGCCGAATTTAAATTTGAAACAGACAAAAAAAAAAGGCAAATTAAAACCCATCAGCTATTATTAAACTGAATGGATATGAGCAAATAAGGAGGCCCAAATCCTTTCTGTTAAAAACAAGTGTGTTTTTCCAGGTTTAGTGAGGTCATATGACCGGCCGATGACACGGATTAGGCAAGGCCAGTTTGTGGTCAGCATGTCTATTATTAGCTAATATTACCAAAAACATTTGCATCAGCTGCTAAACCTGGACTATTTCCCTCCATCTTCTGCAACTGTCATGAGAAATGTGTCCAAAATTAGCACTTTTCGTGTCGACATGATGCATCGTGCAGCCTCGTCATTTCTGCATCTGCTGGTTTTAAAGCATTAAGACATTCGGTTGAGCAAGTTACTTCCAAACTGAAGCACATTGCTTTGCTGGGCAAGTAGATACACATTTTATGCCCAGACTTAGTAGTCCCCATCGTGTCACTGGGCAGGACACCTAACCCCAAACTGGTCCCAACTGGAAATAATAAACTAAAAACTGTAAATGGCTTTGGATGAAGGTGTTAGCCAAACGCAACAGAATGTTTGTGAAATCTGTTCAAACCAAAAGGGGAAGTTTGGAATCTTTATTTTTAGACTCATTTAACTTCTGTTCTACTTTTAAAAGCATATTAAAAGATGATGTGATGTTATGGGACCGACTGCAGTGTGTTTTTTATTTTCATTCAAGCGCCGATATCATGCAAAATCAACTTTTTGAGCTTTTAAGTGTGTTATAATGTTAATTCCTCACAAAGACAACCCCAAGGCGGTATTTTGATCCATTCACACATCTGTGAGTCTTCCTCTAAAAACCTGCGCTCTGAGCACCGGCCCCTCCCAATCCACAAAAACGAGCGGGTTCTCACATTGTGATGTCACAAAGTGAGGAACAGAAAAGAGTCAGAAGAGTAGAAAACTTTGCGGCGAAAATAACTAACGTTTCATTAAAAAATGTTCTTTAGTGTGCATAAGGTGTCTCACATATATATTATCATATATAAGGATATAGATTACTCTGAAATGATGTGTTTTTACCTGTTCTCCCAAATACTCTTAGATCTCTTCAAAATAATCCAGATTATATAAATAATGTCTGACAGTCAAAATGACTTTCTATTGTCATTCTAGTAGTTGTGGAACTGCAGTAGACTAAGTGTTAAGTCCATTGACTGTATATGAGAACTGGACTGAGTGAGTGTGACGTCATCCATTGAAAACGTTTAACTCTTCTTACTTAGCTTCAAATTTTGGCCGGAGACCAGAGCAAGCCTGAGCACATTTTTTTGAAGTTGGGGCAAATTAAACAATGAATCCAGTAAATCTTTTTTAAAGAAACCTATTTTCCACTGTACTTGCCATGTTTTCACGGTGGTGTAAACCTTACGTCATCATCATATCGATCATTTAACCCTTGTGCTATCCTGTGACCCCACCCTTACATTGACGTGTTCTCCCTACCATGACAAAGGTGGATGAAGGTGGGGAGGATTTCATGTAATCCATGGACACCAGTGAAGATCACAAATCATTGAAGAACAAAGGTTCAGCGCACTGTCTAGTGGGTCTAGATGACCCCACTCCCAACGTTAAAGTGCCTAGGATAGCACAAGGGGTAACACCATGGAGGACGAGAGGCTGATTACAGAGGTCCAGAACCCCCTCACCCTTTAGGATACCGCACACCCTTTTTATTTTATTTTATTTTATTATTTTTTCTTAGCAAACAATACAATTAAAAAAATACCCTGCAGTGCTCAGGGTAATCTGTCAATCAGATGTTTTCTGATTGGTCAGTTTAGAACTTGAATAACTAACAATAAATGAAGAAATATCACACACAAAAACGGTCAAGAACAAATAAAAAAAATCAAGAATGGTTATTCTGACCGATAGAATGATTGCTGAGTAATGGCTGTTTATTTTATAGGATTTTGGCATTTTGGAACCAGCAGGTACTTCTGTTTGGAACACGGGGGGGGGGGGGGGGGTCACTCAGTCCAGTTCATATATACAGTACAGTCAATGGCAGAGTTCCTCTATATACTTAACTTTATTTCTTCTTTTTGTTACATTTTCTTACATACATGTTCTTAGAGATGTCACACATAAAAATGAATACAAGAATAACTCAGAGGGAAACCTGTGTGACATGTCATTGTTCCAGTTAGTGAGCTAGTGCATCCACACACTCACAGCCACGCAGGAATTCAAGATGAGGCCATCTGTTGGTGTTAAACTGTCTTATTGTAAAGATAATGATATAAATGCCAATGCTGACCAAGGCTGAGGGGGAAAGTCTGTGGAAGTTTGGAAACAGTCTCCCGGTTAAACTTGGATGAACTGTTGTTGGGTTCAGCATGACGATACAAACATAATGAAGGAATTAAAACACACAACAGGCAGATGTCACCGTTATGTGTGCAGGCTGACTATGACAAAAATTATTTATAAACTAAGATATGAAAAAGGTGTTTGGCTGACTTTATGAAGCATTTTCAAGAATAATTATGTGTATGATCCTGAATGTGCACTCCAGCAGATGTGTTTGTTTTTTAACAAGTTTTTTCATTTCTGACGATCACTTGCATAATCTCAGGATTACATGATCACAGAAATGAATTTCCTTCTGTCAGTGCAAGGTAAGGTTTTCAGAACTGTAAAAGATCAACCCTGTTTAATCAGTTTGGATTTTCTCCACAGTCAGTTAGGAGGCATTTGGTTAACTTCAGATCTTTCGACTGTTATCAATAATTGGACCTTATAAGTAATACAGCAGTCATTTAGTCTGCAGGTATGGCTGCTGTTCCGGCTTTTCCATATCAGTCAGTAGCATTGTTCAGACCTTTTAAAAGCTTTGGTAACAAAACACATCATGTTTGCAAAAATCACCAGCATAACTTGACTAAAATATGCTCTTGTAGAACATTTTCAAAGCTTCTGTACTGGATTTATGCATACTGATGCACACATGTTTGTTGTATGATCAGTGACTGTTTTTTTGTAAGACCAGGATTTGTTTCGATTTTCTATAATTTTGTTATCAGTCAAAAGATAGAAAGCAAAAAATTTTTCACGGTCGGACAGTTATTTATATTTATTGTTTTTCTGTGTCACTGACCTTTAAACTCTTATGTAAGTGTTACGAAAAACTGGAGTTTCTGTTATTACTAGGAACTGTGAATTTGAATATTTAAAGTCCCGCTCTGATCATCTTTTGATCTATTTTCAGGCATTCCCAGACGTCTTTTGAATTATGGTTAAGCCGTTTTCAGCCCAAGTAAAAAAAAACCTGTGTTGTTTTTCAGTTCTTAATTACGGAGCCCGTGTCTTGACATGGATAAAATAAAAAATATCTCGTTCCCTCAAAATAATAAAGTTGTTATAAAGTTGTAATAAATTTGTGAAACGATATAATTATCCACATCATAAATCATTCATAAACACGGATATGCTCTCCCTCCATCCTGCTGCAAAGCCACTTTCAGCGGTAACTTCCGTGTCTCTGTGACCCACATTCATTTAAGAAAGGGAAAATAAAAACAAGAATGATCAATTTATTATTGTCTCAATGAAAATAAGAAAAATATCATAAGGTTTAGGATGCCCAAGCTTGCTGTTTCGCCACACCGGAGTGATTCTCCGGACATCTCCTAGCACCGCCGCAGAGCTCTTTAGCTTGTCATGCCGGCATTCGGGACCTGGCTGGCCGTCTACCGTCCAGCCAGGTGCGCTATGGGATGTTGTAGTTTAGGGTTGAATAGGAATAATAATATTCAGGACTTGTCTTTTATTAACATACTCTTTAGCAGTCACTTTACATCCGAAGGCTAGTAGGCTACATGCTAACTAGCCTATCATCTGTCCTGTTGTATTTGAGTGCATCACAGTTACAGGGCCACAGTGATTGGTCAAGATGCATTATGGGATATATGTGATGCATGATGGGATACGTAGCATGTAGCCTTTGGATGTAAAGCGACTGCTAACAACAAAAATATCATAAGGTTTAGGATGCCCAAGCTTGCTGTTTCGCCACACCACAGCGATTCTCCGGACACGGCTCCTAGCACCGCCGCAGAGCTCTTTTGGTTGTCATGCCGGCATTCGGGCAGCTGGCTGCCGGCATGACAACCAAAAGAGCTCTGCGGCGGGCCAGAGCTCGTAGCACATAGCTCATAGCTCGAGCGAGCTATGTCTGGAGAATCGCTGCGGTATGGGGAAGCAGCAAGCTTGGGCATCCTAAATATTATATTTTTCTAAATTTCAGCGAGACAATAATAATGAGATCATTCTTGTTTTTATTTTTCCCCTCTTGAATGAATGTGGGTCACAGAGACAGGGAAGTAGCAGCAGAAAGGGGCTTTTGCGGCAGGACAGAGCATACCAGGATGTAAATGAACGCAGACATGACTACCGATGCTTTTGTGCTTTTTAAAATAAATAAATCTGATCTCTAAACATCCTCAGTGTCTCTCCATGCAATGTAATGAGACACACAGACAGAAATGTGAAGGTATCTGCTAGGGCTGCACGATATGCGATATTAGTAATTGATATTGCGATAACGCTATAATTTGCGGTATGTAAACAAAAACAACCAAAAACATCATTCCCATTTCATTGCAACAGTTTAAAAATTATACTCCAAATGAACTTGGTCGACATGGGAGACAAACATCTAACATAATAGGGTTCCATCTGATTGGTCAAATACATGAGGGGGTTTATTTGATTTGTTAAATACTTCAAGTTGCTATAAGAGTGTTTTAGCACATTTAAGGTAACCATTTATTGCAATTTTCGCTGTCTTTTGCAATATGCGTATTGCACAGCTTGATGTTGCGATAACGATAAGTTTGCGGGATATTGTGCAGACCTAGTATCTGTTGTAAATCCAACTATCGCTAACATCCGTGTTTATTAATGACTAATCACGTGAATAATTATTTTGTTCACACGAATTCATCATTTGAGGGAACAAAATAATATTTCGTGGGAACGGAATATTATTTTGTGGGAATAAGATATTAATTTGTGGGAACGAGATGTATATTATTTTATCCATGTCAGGACACGGGCTCCGTACATAAGGATCTGCAGAGCGGCAGGATTTAATTAGAGATTGGCCTCTGAGTTGTGGGTGGGACTATTGGTGCAGAGCAACCACGCCCCACGTCCCGTCACCCTTAGCTAAGAGCTCGCTGTTTACATGCTCTCCCGCTAGCTGACAGCCACTCACACCCTCAAGCTAACATTACAACAAGAATGGCGATTCATATTGGACAGCAAAGATGTCTATGAATCTAGTGGTCTAAAAGTGGATGTGTGTGCCCTGGTTTTTGTTGCATCTATATTGATTCACAGCGATTTGAATGAAGAAATACTCAGAAATGCAATTTTAAGCTTAATTTTGTTTATAAATGTCTATCTTCATCAGAAAAATACCACAAGAACGCGTTAAAAACACCAGTGTCATCTGAGTGGGTGTTTAACACAAAGACTAAAGCTGTCTCATGTTTGTTCTGCATCTTTCTGTAATAGTGTACTTTTATGGCCCAAGCACAGCACAGTGTGATCCTGAGCTGTGAAGCAATGATAGAAAACCACAGGCTGAAGCCAGTGAGTAAGCCTGCACTTTCATGTAAAAGAAGATAATGACAACGAGGAGAAAATAGCAGCCTGGAAGTCTAAAAGTAGCTTCTCCACCACAGATGGCTTGTGTGCTTTCCGCCAGTGGGTCAGTGGGTGAGGTAGGAGTGGAAGCGGGAGGAGAGGCTGTGGCCGTATGTTGCTATCCAGGGGAGAGTGTGGGCGAAGTGGGCAGCAGGAAAGAGAAAGACAAGGACTTCCAAAGCCAAGTGGGCTGATGTTTGCCGTATACAGAGCTAAAAACAGACTCAATGACGCGCATAGGTCAGCTGGCTGATTTGTCATGATATTTCCGTGTTAAATAAGTGATGAGGGGAGAGAACAAACCTGTCAAATAGTATTTGCACCCATTTTTGTCACTTTGTTTGGAGGGGAGTATGCAAATATTTTGCCAAACTAAGTGGATGCTATTTTAAGGATGTGTGCTTTTGCAGTTAAAGGGAACCAGAGTCTAAAGAAGTTGGTTCTGGTGTCACTGGGTCACTTTTGGGCCACAAAATTCTGCAGCAGGCACAGATTATTCCACAGTATCCTTCTTTGTTTTCTGTCTTAAAGGAGTCTTATTTACAAAAATCTTAAAGTCATTAAAATGATCATCCATTGTATATTCATTTGACCCTGACCAGGACTACGGGGGCTGCTGGAGTCTACCCCCCCTCTTGGATAGATTAGATTGTTCAAAGGGGAGAATGCTATTTCATTGAAAACACAACAGACATGAGTCAAAACCCAGATTTAACCAAAAGCTGATTATTTACCTGGAGTCCCCTGACCTCGATGTTGAATGATGAGTGAAATACATGGATTTGACGGCACAACAAACAAAACACTAATGGACATGCATGCACTTAAGAGCAATACATGCATCAAATAAATGAACACATGAAGAAATACGACATCAAAACAAGTACAGCCTTAGTGTTGAAAGGTGTGTGTGCTGATGAGCCATTGTTTTAAATAAGTGAAGCTTTATAAAGCAGTGGAGGGTTCATTCATTAAAGGTTCAGTTCATCTCTGTGAGACCGCTGTAGCTTCTTTGTCGGTCAGTAGTTTGCTGCAGGTTCCCACGGACAGACTTACAGTGACTCGAACTTATTTTTTAAAGACCCACTCCTGTGTAAATCATGCGTTTGGTGTTTTTAACGTGTTCTTGTGACATTTTTCTGATGATGGACGACATGTATGGAGAAAAATAAGATCAAAATTGCCTTTTTGAGTATTTCTTTATTCAAATCAATGTGAATCAGGATCAAACGAAAAAATGCTGTTTGAAAACATTCCATCTGTGACGTGGAAAATACGCTGGGCAGGCCAGAAGCTCCCTGCTCCGCTCCATTCTGATGACCTGCAGACAAGCAGATCCATGTACGTCTTTGTTTTCCTCGTGGCGTCTGGCTCAAAACTGCTAGCTCAGATTCTCCCGGCCCTCAGTTTGGGGTTCTGAGGGGCTAGAAAACGACAAAGGCATAATTTAAAAGACCACTGGGATTGCTTTCCCAAAATACCAAAAGACGATGAGAGTGGAACTTTAAAACTATGAAACAAGTCTTTTTTTCCAAAGATCTGTCACAACCTGCAGGCTCCAAACAGAAATTGGAACCAGGTTTGTTTTGGTAAAACTCAAGTCATTCTACAGATCAGTTACTCTCAGCTATGTTGGAGTTTACATGAACATTCTATTACACAGTACAGTAAGGGATACACATGCACTCACGCAGAAAGGATAGACTGACTGATTGATTGATTGATTGATTGATTGATTGATTGATTTTATTTGAGTGTCAGTTCTAAATTACGGATCAACAGAGTACAAAGTGTCCATTCTCATTGCCTATGCCTTTGACACAAAATTTGCCAAACAAAAAATGTCATTTTCAAAAAGCCAACGTAAAATTTTATCTTCAGATAACCAAAACAAATCAGGACATTTCTTTTCTATTACCTTATTCAAACAAAGTCTCTGTTTTTCATACAAAGGACAATAAAACAAAAAATGAAATTCATCCTCCACCACTTGCAGCTCACAGACCTCACAGTCTCTCCTCTTCGGGAACGCCTTTAAAGCGCCCTACTTCCACCTGTAGGGGGAGCACTCCTGCACTCTAAGTTGAGCCCATAAGGATCTTTGTCCTCTTTTTAAGTTGTACATAACAAATGGCTCAGCAGAAAATTTGTGTTTATTTGGAAATAAGTTTGTAATTTTAGTTTTTGAGGCAGTTTCATTTTCCAAGGAAACGCTTTCATCAGTCACCAGCAGACATTGGTGCCGTCCACGGATTGTGTCAAGATTCTGTGCATTACTTTGACTTCATATCGGAGACGACACAATGCAAAGCTTTTAAAGGCTGATTTACAAACTGCTCAGCTCACTGTATGTTTTCTGAAATGTGTTCAGTAGCAGTGAGCCGCCAGCAGAGGGCAGACAAAAGCCTGCATGTGTCTGCACATGCTGCAGGTAAAAAGAGAATTATTAATCCCACAGACTGCCCACACAAATGACAACAAAAACACCCTTTTTTGATACAGTAAAACAGAAAAAATGTTCACACAGCTCATGGCTTTCCATTCATTTATCAAAGTGACATTTACTCTAAAGCAGGGGTGTCAGAATCCAGGCCTAAAGGGCCGCCGTCCTGCTGACATTTCAGAAACATCATCTGATGCCGATTACCTGGACCATGTGCGTTTGGCCAATGAGAAGCTACGGTTGCTACAGCCACAGCCCTGGAGTTTGACACCCGCCTACATTATGGAGGTGCAGAAAACATGATCTGATTCTGATCACCAAACTGATGATGCTGTAGTAAAAAAAGACAATAAAAAAGCCTGACCAGAACTTTTAGTCAACACAAAATCCTTTTTGCCATGTGAAAGAAGAAAATACATGCATCAGGATAAAAAAAACATACAAATTGAGAGTATTTGCATCTGAGGCTAGCAGATAGTTTGAACCCTTGTGGTCAGAAAGGTGCGCGATGAGCTGCGTAGTATGGAAGCGTAGACCACGGCGGCTGTGAGATGCATCCCTGATGTGAGAAAGAAGTCAAATTCTCTACAAACTGGCTTCCCCCAATGGTGGGGGACATTGCAGAATCATTGCTGCATCAGGGCTGCTCTGTCACACTATCAATTATCAATTTATATACGAGCAGCAAACAGAACAAAAAACAATAAATAAGTCAAAGAGAACAGTCAGGTTGTATGGTGAAGCTCACAGTGAGCTCCCATGCAACTATCATTATCAATTAGGCCTTCACTTTGAACCAAAAGCTAAACAGCCCGCCTTTCCTCTCCACCTGGAGCAATGCTATGGCCTCTGAACACCATCAGCGTCTAAACTCTGGGGTTTATTCAGCTATTGTCCGAGTTCATCCCAAGCATGCATGGAGTCATCGGCCCAGAGTCCAACCGCTAAAGATTATTTCGTGCACATTTTTCTGTGACACAAATAAATCTTTACTCATAAACACAAGCAGGCGATGAACCCAAACTCACTGTTCTGCCAGAGAAGACAATCTTGTGATCTTCTTAAACCCTTTAACACTTTGCTTAATCTGCTATGTGTAACTTAATCTGTAACTTAATCCCACTTGCACACTTTATGAAGCAGACTTTTAGAAGAATCTGCTTTCAAGCAAATCTGGAGAATGAAGGAAATAAAAATAAAGGAAAATGACCTTCCTCACAAGTGCTCATGTTCAGCAGTCCTGACAAAAAGCTCTTTTGGAAGTTCCTGGTAGATTAAACACAATAAAGATTGGGTTTATGGTGTTTTTAACATGTTCTTGGCCCCGCCCACAACTCAGAAGTGGCTTTCTGACGAGTTCCTGCCACTCCGTCCTAGAAACGACATAGATTTTAGTTAAAAACAGCATAATCATGGCCTTAAACAACGTTTTTACAATAGATCAAAAGATAACGGAGGGGGACTTTAACACAAAATATCATTTTTAAACAAAACTTTTTAAACAAACTTCTGCTTGAAGCCAACGGGATGCAAACCCAAACCAAAAATGTGCTGAACCAATTTGCAGCAATATTTTCGCTTCAAAAATTAGCAGAAAACAAGGCTTGCAAGGAAGTCTGCATAATTTTCTCTTTGACTGCCGTTCTTCTTGACTTGAAGTAATGCTTTTTTATGGTCCGGCCTCTAAAGTGAAAATAGCATTTTACAGATTTGTCGCAGTGGACAGAGCAGCCTGAAAAGGTCAAATGTTATCTGTATGGCAGTTAAATCAGGTTCCCAATCTGTATTTGTAACCCCCTGATTTGTGTAAGTCTTTGCCAAACTTATTGTTGCCTTTTTTGCAGCAGCAACAAGCAGGTAAATGCTGCCCTCATGTGTCCAAAAGGTGCAACGATCACTTTCCAGAGACAGCTGAGCAAACTGTAAAGTTCTATTTTATGAAACAAGAACATTTGTTCCATTTTTCTCTGACATACTTTGTAGAGTTTGTGCTCCAAAAGGAAACCAAATGTTCAGAGAGGCTGAACAGATCCTGCATGCAGATGACTGATGGACTATGTTCAGCAGCAAATTGGATTTGCATTGAGCTTGACCTGAAACCAAGCCACAGGTTGCTTGGAAGGTTTACTGGGTCATTGACCGAGGGAGTTAAGTAAGAAAGACTCTCTGTTTCCCTCTCTTGCAAACACACACACACAAGCTTTACAATAATCAAGTGAGACTAAGTGCATTTAGAGGAACAATAAGTTCTCCTCCTGCAAACTGAAGAGGTCAGATGTATAGGAGAGAACAATAAGCAAAGCTCGAAGACATAAAGTAGCTCAAACAAACTCAAATGATCAATAAAACAGGTTTAAATGGAACTCTTGAAAAACGGGTCTGCAGTAGAACAAGCAGCCGTTGCTATGGTTAAATGTGCACAAAAGCAGCAACATGCTGTTAAACAGTCTGTACTGCAGCTTTCTGATTTTAAAACGCTTCTGTGCAGAACAGGAGTGCAGCAGCCTCCAACAAGCCCATGGTGTTTGCAGAAAGCATGACATCATTGAAACTGGACGCCCCATTTACAGCAATTACAGCTGACCTGCCCTCTCTCCTCACATCTCTGTCTGGTTCTGCATGTGAGCTCACTGTGAGCTTCACCACACAACCTAAAGACTGTTGTCTTTGACTTATTTATTGTTTTTTGTTCTGTTTACTGCTCGTATATAAAAAAAACTGTACTAGTTCACTTTACAACATTTTAGTCCTCGAATGGGACACCACTTGTCAGGTTCTGCAACCAAATGGGGACACTTTCCAGTGTTTTCATGCGCCGGTCCCAAGTCCAGAAAAATGCAGAGAGCCGGGTCAGGAGGGGCATCTGCCATAAAACTGAAGCCAAATCGTCCATACAGATTTTGGGGGGGATTCGCTTTGGAAATCCCCTGACCTGAAAAGCTGGGGAACCAGAGCACCCTGATGGAAACTGGGCTACTGGACCAAGACGGAAATTGACTAAATGTGAGAACAAGGGTCTGTTGGAATGCTACTACTCAAGAGGTTACATCCAGAGAATGTGGAGTGAATTGGATGCTTCAAAACCCACAATCAAGGCTAACTGCTAAAGCAACTAGAAGCTCAATGTTTCAAGATCCACAAATGGCAACTCCTACCACAACTTGAGATTTTAGCATCCATCCATCCATCCATCTTCCTCTGTTTCATCCGGGACCGGGTCGCGGGGGCAGCAGTCTAAGCAAGGATACCCAGACTTCCCTCACCCCAGCCACTTCCTCCAGCTCCTCTGGGAGGACCCCGAGGCATTCCCAGGCCAGCCGAGAGACGTAGTCTCTCCAGCGTGTCCTGGGTCTTCCCCGGGGCATTTTAGCAGTGCAACACTATTGCAACACTATGGGAGAGCCATAACACCAGGTCAACACCAGAAATTTGGAACAAAGCCCTAATTACGCTGACCAAGGCAGCAACTGACTTGAAAGATAAAACAATGTCTAGAATGAACAGGCAACCCCGACACCAGCTGCAGCAGTTAAGTGATGTACCGCCTGAAAGTCTCCTGGAAACTATGAATGAGGCCTTGAGGGCAATCCCTACCACAACAATCACAGAAACCAATGAACACACTTCAGCAGCAGAGATCCTTGAGATGCTTGGCTTTAAGAGCAATCATAGGAGTAAAGAATACCCACTACGGAAGCAACGGTTGCCAACCTCAATGCAGCTCAGCGAGAAGTGAGAGGCCCAGAGAGGTGCAATAAAAAAGCAAGTGCCTAAGAGATGCAGCCAGATGCCCATACCTGAAGCACTGGAAACTGCCAAACAAAGGCTCCTGGCCTCAAGAGGTACGCAGCAGACAATAACCCTTGTGCTATCCTACGGGGTCAAGATGACCATTGACGTGTTCTCCTACCATGACAAAGGTGGATAAAGGTGGAGAGGAATTCATGTAATCCATGGACACCAGTGAAGATCACAAATCATTGAAGAAAAAGCGCACTGTCTAGTGGGGTCTAGATGACCCCACTCCCAATGTTAAAGTGCCTAGGATAGCACAATGGATAAACATATGATCTCTTCATTGGTCTAGAAGCAGACTTGCCAGAGTTTGTCCAGGTACTGATCCTAACTGTGTAAAATGTAATCTAGGCCCTGCAAATCTCACTCATATGTTTTTGACATGCCCGTCGCTTTCTGACTTCTGGGACTCTGATGTTACAGACAGACGATAAAGAGTCAAATACAAAGTACACCGATCCCCAATGACAGCTCTTTTTGGTATACTTCCGGATAATCACTCTCCCTCATTGGTTAGAGGACCTTATTGCTTTTCTGACACTACTTGCCCGTCGGACTATCTTGATGCGATGGAAAGACCTTCGCCCACCCACTCACTCAAAGTGGATAAAAGACTCTCTTTCTTTTATTAAGCTGGAAAAAATCAGACGTTCTCTTAATGGTACTGGATGTAAATTCTCTGAAATCTGGTCACGTTTCTTAGAGCATGTCATGTCCTTGACCTTAGAAACGACCCAGTGAACTTTCAAGTACATTAACAGTTATGAGTTGTACAGTGTCTCTGCTGTTTCTAGATTGGTGGCACAGTATCTTGTTTTTAAAATTTTTTTCATTCATTTATGTACATTGTTTTTTTTTTTTTTTTTTTTTTCTTTGTAGTTGTGGTTTTGAATTGTTTATTTATTTATTTATGTTTTCTTATTTTGAAAAATGTATAAATAAATCACACATAAAAAAAAACATATGATCTCTGGTGGAACACCTGAGCTTCGAGGAGAAGCAACCCACAGAGGATGAAAAGGGAATTTCCCTCTGTCTCTCTCTCTCTCTCTCTCTCTCTCTCTATCTCTCTCTCTCTCTCTCTCTCTCTCTCTCTCTATATATATATATATACATAATTTTATGTATATAAGTGGTGTCACGATTCATCTTGACAATGATTCAATTTGATATTTGTGGTTGCCAATCCGATTCACTGACCTTGATCCAGGTCATCTTTAGCCAAAACTCCAACCAGCGAGACTCAGAGAGAAATACCTGAACAGTGCAGGTGCAGTTTTCCACATTCCTTGTATTTCTTCCAAAATAATCACGTGTAATGTAAATATGCATACAGACAAACAAATAAACAAGAGTTAATGGCAAATCCATACACAAGTGATGGCATTGGCAGTAAAATAAACCTAGCATGTCTCAATCCATATGGTAGTTTTCCAATTTTGATTCAATTATCAAGTTATATCATTTTGAGACTATTTTTTAATGGTAGCAGTCGATTCAATTAAATGTTGCCTCAGGCAGATCAATCTGGTTCAATCCTAGGAATAGAAATCGATTAATTGATTAATTGTTACACCCCTAATAAAATAAACTGTTGCTGTTCACCTTTCAGAGTCGTTAGGAAAAACGCTGTTTTTTGGTTTATGTTGTGTTTTTTTGATTAGATACATTTTCTCTGAAGTTTATTGATATCGACAGCAAAGTTACGTTACGAGTAAAAGTTTTAGGACTTGAAGGTATTTAGTGGAAACCACAGTGTGACTTTAATTCTCTACCCTCCTTCTCCAGGGAGCGATGACGTATCCGCGGCTCAGCCAATCGCTGCGCAGATCGCTGCGGCTGAAGGAAAACTGTTTGTGTGGCTGCTGCTGCTGCGCACTCCGGTGCATGGATGTGTGTGAGCGCGCGCGCGCGCGCGTGCCTGCCTGCCTGTATGCAGCCAAGTTGATAGAACCTTTCATTTCAACCAGCATCTTTTTGTCCAGCTGCGGACATGGGACGTTTTTAAGGGAGTTGACGTAAAAAAAGGAGGAAAAAATAGCCTGAAGTAACAAACTCTTATGAACAAGTTTGCGTGGCGAAAAAAACAACATACGCAGTTTGACGAAATTTGCTTTATCGTAATTTGTTGACACCGGCTAACTAGCTTTACGGTTTGTAAACATTTATTTTAGTGCGTGGAAGAGTTTGAGGATTTTTCTATGTCGCTTATGTGAAGCAAATGAAGTTGTAACCGTCCTCTCAGAGACGGCGAATGAAAGGTAAATAATTGGACGGACAAACCATAAGCTAATCAGCTCTAAAATGCTAAAGACGCTGACGAAGAAGCTAAGAAGACACTCGCTGAATGAGATACACCCGTTCCAAGTCAAGGTAAGTCGGACTTAGTTGCTGTTAAAGTACAGAATCGGCTGTGAAATGCAACCAGCGGCGGACAAACACAACAGGCAGTGAGAGCAGCTTTACATGTACACACTGCACATACTTGCGCGAGTATTTTGCTCCTGCTTCGTAGTATTTCTGTCAGTACTGTTGTTAGTTTGTAGCTTTGAGCCATAGTCCTCATGTTTGGGTGGCATATTTGTCATTTGAAAGACTTGGAGAGTAATTATAGATGTTAAAAGTGCACTTTTTTATGTTTATGTTTGTTTTCATACACAGAACTAAAAACATATAAATGTGACTTTTTTTTTAGTTCTGTGTTTGAAAACAAACATAATTGTAGCTGTGGCCCATTGAATTATGTAAAACAAACAAACAAAACTATAATTTGTCTGCTGCTTTCATCAATTCTCTCCCAAATCCTGCAATCTTATTGTCTGCTTAGTTTCCACAGCGTCTCTCTTTGGAGACTAGACTTGTCTCCTGCATGGGTCAGGAGCTTTGCTCCATCTGCAACACTTTTAATTGGAGTCAGTGATATGGCAGCCATTTTGTGCCTGTTTAAAAGCCCGGTGTCCAGTGCAGGGGAGGTGTGTTGGCCTGCTCAGAGTTCAAAAGACAGGCAGAGGTGTGAGGAGCCGTGAGCAGTGACTGATGGCCTCCTCCATGGTCAGAGGAGCTCTGGAAGTCCATGAAGGCAGAAGTGGTTGAGGTGTTTCCTTTGGAACATCAGAACATCATCACAAGATTCTGCCTTCGAGATGTCACACTGACAAAAATAAAAACACTTTAGATCATGAAGAGGGCTGTGGCTCGTCACCGAGGTGGCGAGGCCATTTGACTCACGAACCAATTCAACGAGTCACACATCGAACCACGATTCATATATTAGGTTTGAAGGGTTGCTATATGTCTGTTTTTTAATTGGATGACATGTGGAACATCATTTAGAACTTTATTTAGAACAGGAGATCAGAAACAACAAAACATAACCGATAAAAATGCAAAGATTTTAAATAAGGAAATTATATTTGTCGCTATAAACAATGTCTTACTCAAAGTTTTTAACTTCTGCAGTGAGCAAAGCATAAGTGGATCATTTAAAAACAAATCCTGAAAAGGTTCATTATAGTTTTTTCTATCCTCACCATTCAGTAGATGGATAACAAAAAGATATGTGAAGAGACAGCAACACCTAAATAAAATAGGCTCTGTAACAACTCTTGATCACAAGTTTTCTGTAATATTCTTAAATTAATATGCAGATTCATTCATTCATTCATTCATCTTATCCGTTTATCCCTTTCGGGGTCACGGGGCTGCTGGAGCCTATACCGGCCACTTGTGGGCGAAGGCAGGGGGCACCCTGGACAGGTCGCCAGTCTGTCGCAGGGCTAATATGCATATTGTTTATTCAATTTTCTGTTCTTCTTTTAGGTTCAAATTTATGTTTTTATATATTGATAACATCTTTTTTTTCATAACTTATTTCAGTAAACTTCAGTCACTATGAAGAACACTTGATACTTTTACTTTGAAAACAGGATGCTTCACCGAGAATTTACTTTGAAGATTTATTAACCTCTGGTGCCAGAAGCACACTTAGTTTCGTTTTTATACTTCAAATCCAACATAATTCTTAATTTTAGAGTGATATTTACATTTTCTGAGGCATATTTTCACTGCACTCATATCAGATTTATACACAGTCTCTGTTGTGGCAAATATTCGTGGTGGTATATTTGGGAGCAGATCGTGAATATCCAAGTATTCGGATACTTTTGACAGTCCTAACTGTAATCTGTTTTCATTGCTATGGAAGGATTTAAGAAACGTTGCTCTTACAGACACACATAATGTTGTGGTGCTGTGTATTATCCTTCAGCATGCCGTAGATGGTGAAGCTCACCGTACTGGGAGAGCCTCTCAACAAAAAAACAGAAAAAACGAGAGAGCAAACGGAGAACTGTCAGCTGGTGAAACATTGGTTGTGTCCAAATTCACTCACTTCTCTGTAAATCCTTTAAGACTATAGTGTGGTACTATCTTTTACCTATCTAACTTTAACCTAATTTAGACACATGCTCTCTCCTGTTTTTTATTTTAAAAACCAAATATTACGTCGCCCATTTACCAATGTAAAAATCTAATAAATTTGAACATTATATGGAGACTATGTATAAATCGACTGATATCTGATGAAGAAAACTTAGATGATTTATAAAAAATAAATATATATTATTTTTAATAGTTTTTGTAATTATCGTATAAATAGCCTAGAATACATTTTAGACATGTTTTCGCTGCACAGTTTGCTTTAAATCTCTTTAAAATATTTCCGCACTGCATGATCATCACGAGATCATCAATGCACGTTGATTCATCAAACTTTGTGACATCACTGCTTCACAGGCCACTCCTTTTTTTCCTTTAAAACCACCCATTTCTGCGTAAAATTGATTACATTTGCATTAGAATGCCTCTACTACCCTGTCGACTTGCTGCTTTGATGACCGTATGTTGCGCTGTCTGTGTAGAACATGCTGGGGGGGTTTGCGTGAAACAACTTGGAGCTGCAGCAGGTAGAAAGTTGGGGGAGGGGCTTAGACCCCCCACCAAAGACAGAAAAGTCTATTCAAGGTTGTGGACGAAAGATCAAAAGAAACATTACGCTCATAAATAATAAATAAATAAATAAATAAATATCCTGAGAGCATTTTGAATCAATACAAGCATGGCCAAAGGAACTATCGCGATATATCGGCAAAATGATTTTGTCTCACACCCCTTGTGTTGCGGCGGCTCCCTTTGCTTTCATTTCTGTGGGAAACTGATCCAATTGGCTCTTTGAGTGGTAAAGGTTGCCGACTGCTGGACTAGACGAATCGTTTAAATGCAATGCATGGTGGTCTATTTTCAGCATTCTAGTGAGAATTGATTCACAGAAGTATTTTGCAGAGACATCTGGGAAATTTGCAGGGTATTGGATTTTGGAATTGTTTATTTGGACTCCCTGATAAAACAGTGAATATAGTAATATATAGTAAGTAGTTCAGGAATTCAGATGCGTTAATCGAAAACTTCTACCGTATTTTCACGACCATAAGGCGCATTTAAACGTCTTACACTTTCTCCAGACTGTTTAATGTTGGGGGCACCCTATGAGGCGGTGTGCCTCATGTGTTGTTGTGGGGCGTAGAAGAAGACGCCATGAGAACGGGGGAGGGAAATGTGGGCGTGAACAACATTTTTTACAACATGGCTAAAGCACAGTTTAGATTGCAAGTTATCAGCTACACGGAGGAACATGGGAGCAGCTGCAGAGAATCCAAGATGAATGAATCCATGGTTCACAAGTGGAGGAAGCTGGAAAACAAACTCCGACAGGTCAAGATGACGCAGCTGAGTTTCCACGGGAAAAAGACCACGGGGGTGATGGATTAAGGGTCAGCGATCAGCTTGGAGAAGCTTCTCTGCAGTCACCATTCGACTGAGGGCAGTAACGCTTTCACTTTCGCTTGAAACGCCGTCATTTTCCCATCCGGGCGAGGAATATGGTGCCGCAGCGACTTCCATCGGATTACAGTGAAAAGCTGTCCATCTTCCACTCAGACTGCAGTGAAAAGATTGCCGACAAACACCTCCAGCCCAGACACAGCACCAACATGGACGAGGCGCCGTTCACTTTTATTAACCCGCTCTGGAGGCTCTGAGGGTCCGAACGGGGACGTGACCGCTGAAGGAAGATCTGCCTTCGGCCCTGGAGAGGGTCTCTCCGCTGCATCTTCTGACCACGGTCAGAAACGTCATCGCAGGAAGGGTTCAACACTAGCATGCACGTTTTACCGGTATGTTTTAACGAGCCCGCGCCCTAACACCCGGTGCACCTTTTGTATGTGTCAAATTAAAAAAGTCACCCATAATTAAGACCCCGCCCTATAACCCAGTGCGTCCTATGGTCGTGAAAGTACGGTACCTATTTATCACATTTTTCAGGAGCACTAAAAGCAAAGTGTTTGGGTCTTCGAAGAATTGCTCAATGATTTAGGTGGAAATAAAAAATATGTAAGGGGATAAAAACAAGTTTAATGGTACTTTTTCCAACTGTTAACGCCATATGGAGCATTTACGTGTTAGGCAGTTAGTTTACACATAAGATACGGAACATACAAAAAGTAAATTACCACTAAAATTCATTAGTAATGCCTTACAGTACCTTATGTTGCTGTAATCCATTACAAATATAATGCAGAGGTTGGATTTTAGCTTTGTTAAAAGCATATGGGGCATTGTGGATGTGTTTAAACACATCCTTTGACCCTGACCACAGTTTGTGGCGCTGCAGCATTACGTCTGCAGACTGTGCAGAGCGTGGTGGTACTGTGCAGTCAAAACGAGGTGGAGCTGCTTTTCTACGAATATAATGCAACAAAACTGTTTACAAAATACCAAAGAAATGTTTGGAATTCCGCATTTTTCTTGAACTGCAAAACATGTCTCATTTTCAATTGGTGTAGCTCCTCAGTATTTACTAAAATTAATAACTATTTTATTGACGTGGATACAAATAAAAACAGACGTTTCTGAATCAGTTATCTCTAGTTTGGAGTCTTTCTACATTAATATCTTCATATTTGTTGGCAGTATACACAGGTATACTTGTTGTACATATATTTTTTATAATTCTGGGACATTATATGAAAGCAAAGAAAAACAAAACAGGTTTACATATCCATGTTCTACCTAATTAGTCACACATATGTGCAGAACATAATTTTAGTCAAAAAGGCATAGCATCCTGTCTTGCAACACTCCTCTAAAATGACTAAAAACATATCCAGATAATATTATCACTGACTTTGGCTTGTGCACTTTTAGCTACAAACAGTGCAAATGATCCTTTTTTAGTACGGTAAACAAACTGCATCTGTCCGAGAAAAGATTTGTGAAATGGATTTGTCAGACTTTTTTAGTGTGGGGAAGGTCTTTCCTTAGTCCAGAAAAGTTTCATGTCTGAATGAAGTTAATCTAGATTTATTCTTAACAGTTTATAGATTTGCACAGCATAAAAGAGAATATTGGATTAAAAGTTCTTGATAAGAAAAAAGTCCTAATCATATTTTAAATCTGTGTTGTTGGAGACTGGTTAACTTTTTTTTTAAACTTTTTTTTTTGGTCAACAAACCTCACAAACCCATCAAGATTGAATCTCAACTGCTGACTTAGAAAAGCAGATCAAGGAACTTCCTGACCTCATCTGTACCATTGTGGTGGCACAGATGTGGTCTGTACATTTTGAAACAGAAGCCAGATAATATAACAGCTGACTGTCTACAGTTCAAGTGTCACGAGAGAGAAAAAACAGCACACCGGGAGTCAGCTCTCAGCTGACGTTTTCCTGAGCGGTCCCTGATACACATGTAAACATCTTGGTTGGTTTTCCCTGGCATACTGTCCAGGGCGTAAACCTCCTTCACCTGATATTAGTTGGGTTGGCTCCAGCATCCCCATAAACCACGCGTCAAAGTCAAGGCCCGGCCCGCCAAGTCATTATATCCGGCCCAACAGGTGATTTTAAATTATTAACATAAATGGCCAGGTGACATTTCGCTCTGGTAATATATTATAGTAACGTTGGAGTAAGGAGGCTGAAAGATCAGTAATCAGGAAGTCTGGAGTACCGTATGGACCACACAAGGTTATACGTCACATGACATCATCCTCTCTCCTCCTCTCACTCATGGTGCAGAAAAAAATGAACATAACAGGATAAAATAACTAAGGGGAAAGCAGAGTAAAACGGCCAGACAACAAAACACGTAATGCTTATGGAGAGCAAATTGTTTTGGAACATTTATGAGTGTATTTTTTTTTTATATATATAAAAGGACAAGAAATTTGAAGTTTTTCCTTTTAATGTTTATTTTGGCCCCTTATGTGATTGAGTTTGACACAACTGCTATGAACCCTCAAAATTGAATTGATGGAGGTTGATTTATATATAAAGTAAGTGTAATTTACATTTAATTGAATCAAGTTCTGGAGCCTTTTCAGACCCTCCCTTCTTACTTGGCAGAAATAAATAAAAAAGTACAGTCAGTTGTCACACCAGGGTGTGTAAAATTTGTTCTCTGCATGTGACTCATCCACTGGTGGGGCGGTGAGCTGCGCTAACAGTTATGCTTGGGAGCCTTTTGGTGGTTTAACCCCCCAGTTCAACTCCTTCATGCTGAGTGGGAAGCAAGTAGGTATTGGGTCCATGTAATAGCCTACGGTTTGACCTGACCGATTGATTTGAACCAACAACCTCCTAGCCTCAGCATGGACACTCTACCACAGCGGTGCCCACACTTTTTTGGCATGCAAACTTGGGGGTTACTGCCCCAAGTGCTCCAATTACCACAAGCACCACTGTCACCTTTACCTTCCATGCTTTTTCAGTTCTTGCCTAAGACCCTGGTATTTCTTCAGTTTCTCAAGTTTCTTCTTCTTGATGTTGCCATCGCCTGCTTCTGCCACATCCACCACAACGGCTTTCCTCTGTTAGTTATTCAGTATGTCTGGTTGGTTCCCCATTACCATCCTGTCAGTCTGGATCTGGAAGTCCCACAGGATCTTTGCTCTCTCATTCTCTACCACTTTCAGAAAAGTGTTTCCCATTTTGACTTTGGGGTTTCCAGTTCATATTCTGCATCCAGCCACTTAGTTGTGGCGCTCCATGTATGCTTGGTTTAGAACAACACTAGTCATGGCCTGGAATTATGCAACAAAGTCACTTTATTCAGCTTCAACGTTGACCACTTCTACTATATCTTCAGTAAAAGTACTATGTTTATGTACTAATAACTCAAAAACAACACAGGAAGAGTACGCAAATTGTTGTGAGGAGATAGCTTTGTAATGTGTATGAATGTTATTTTTGTGGTTATACATAATTAGAACAAATAAGACGTTTTATTCTGAAGACATAAAGCAGCGACGATCGCACTTCACGTTCTGCTCTGAACTATGTTATGAGGGGGAACATGACATTTTCTAAAGTGTGGCTGGCTTAATAACGGCTAAGCAAACGGTGGCCCCGGTCCGTGGGCAGGGCTCAAGAAGCACGTGATTCTGGACACTGCTGCCTGAGTGGGCTCGGATCCCTCAGGTGGGAACCGCAGACCTGGCAGCAGGCGCCGTGGCAGGTCAGCAGGGTCAGTCGCAGCGTCTCGGACTCTCCTCCAGTTGAGGACACACACAGGCCAGCCTGGGCCTTAATAAACCTGTGGGCCGAATTGGTCCTCTGCTGGCGCACAGCGGGGTTGGCAGAAGCCCAACTGAGCACTGGGAGAAGACCGAAAGAAAGAAGAAAGTGCCCTCAGTGTAGTCAAACACTGACGTATGTTTCAGAGGATGTTTGATTGGATGTCCTGCATCTCAATCAAGTGACGTATTTCACGATAATGATAGGAGTATTTGCTGACTGATTTAAAAAAAAAAAAAAAACTTTTATTTTTTATTTATATCTGATGGCCCGCAATCTACCATCACATTGACGTGATGAGCACCCCTGCTCTACCACTAGGCCGCTGAGGTTCTAAGTGACAGAGACCACCCCACAGGTTATATACCAAGACTTTAACAAATTAAAACATTTGATTGTTTTGTTTTTGAACAATGAATGTTATACACAATTTTAGAGTGTGGTCCCAGTTTATTTTGGGAGTTGGTTTGCACATATCTTGCTTTGAACTTGAGCACAGGTTTGATTCAAGTCCTCTCAGAGTCCAGAAGAATTATTTATCAGGGTTACGACTGAACTAAAAGTCTTCTGTGGTGCAGCTCTGTGCGCAGCAGGAGCTGACTATGATGTGAACCACCGGAATCCACTGTTGTGTGAGAGAGCAGAACCAGTCATTTTTACAGAAGGGGCTTGATTGTTCTGTTGGTTTGGGAGTTGATTTGTGCGTCAGATGAACAGAGTGAACATTCTCTGTGACATTACCATTAAATTAGCTTAGCAAGCTGCTCAGTGACTAAAGGGACTTCATTCAAAACGACATCACCTTGATCATGTTTTGAACATTAACTGTATATGAAAACTGGGCTGAGTGACCCCTCTTCCCTCGCATTCCAAACAGGTAGTACCACTGGCTCCAAGAGGCCAAGATCTCATTGACCTCTATAGAGAAATAAACAGCTTTTATTCAGTCATTCTATTTGTCAGAATAATTATTTTTGCTCTGCAATGTTTTAAACATGTTGTTTTTTCTTATTCTTTTCCGTAGTGCAATTTATTTAAGGTGGGTGGAGTGCTCCTGCCCCAGGTGCCGGAGTTTAAAATCTTGGGTTCTTGTTTACGAGTGAGGGAAGACCGACAGGCGGATTGGTGCGGCATCTGTCATTATGCAGACGCTGTACCAGTCTGTTGTGGTGAAGGGAGAGCTGAGCCAGGAAGCAAAGCTGTCAATTTCCTGGATGATCTTTGTTCCAATACTCACCTATGGTCATGAGCTCTGGGTCATGACTGAAAGAACGAGGTCCTGAATACAAGCGGCCGAAATGAGTTTCTTCCGTAGGGTGGTTGGGCGCTGCTTTAGAGATGAGGGGAGGTTTGTCACCTGGAGAGAGCTCGGAGTGGAGCTGCTGCTCCTCCACATCAAGAGGAGCCAGTTGAGGTGACTCGGGCATCTGGTTCGGATGCCCCCTGTACACCTCCCTGAGGAGGTGTTTTGGGCATGTCCCAATGGGGGGAGGCCCTGGGGAAAACCAAGAACACGCTGGAGAGACTACGTCTCTCGATTAGCCTTGGAACACCTCGAGGAGCTGGAGGAAGTGGCCGGGACGAGGGAAGTTTGGGCATCTTTGCTTAGACTGCTGCCCCCGAGACCCGGTCCCAAGAAAATGTAGTCTTACATCTAACCTTCTAAAAAGTAGAAAAAATAAAAAAATAACTACACCATTTTCTTTAGGTGACACCACTCACACAACCTAGTTCTCTTGTACAGTCAGTGGTTTATAAGTATCCACAAACACATTTTTAAAGGATTTGTTTTTTTATTGCTGGACTGTAATGGACGCCAATAAATGCAGGGACTTACAGGTGTTCATTACTTTAAATGCCGGTCTCTAAAAAGATAGTCACCATCGTCATCTTCATCATTTGCACTACCCCAGGTATCCGAGAACAGCACAGGCAGATGGGTGATATTGAGAAGACGGCTGCAGAAAAAAGTGCAGACGATTTCCTGGTGAAGGAATTTGCAAATGGCCTAAAAGACTGGCATTATGGTAAACCTTGTTCTTCTATGGAAACTTCAGTCATCTGATTAAACCATGCGGTTGGTGGAAGTATGGCAAAAGCAGTTTGTTTTAGCGAAGTGGGCCAAAACATAAGACCATTAAATGTGGAAAAACTCTTATTTCCCTTCCATTTATACAAAGCCCCAAAACTTCCAAATATGGCAATATAAACACTGGCTCTAAAGCACATAATTATGAAGACACAATCTTAAAAAGTTTTTTTTCTCTCCAACATTACAGCATGAGGTGTTCCAAAGGAAACAGCAGTTTTAGCTGTTAGTTAAACTAACATGCTGCTGTAGAACTACCACACAGTGAGGTCAAAGATGACTCGCTGCAGAAGCTGCTGATTGTTGTCTCAAATGATAAAACAAATAGAAGAACTGAGTAAACGCTAGTGATCTCACGGAACAGTCGACCTCCATTTTATAATGTGTGTCAGACTGGAAACAATTGAAATGATAAGTTTGTAATTATTTACAAGCTTCATATATCCGTTAGCGGTCTGCTGTTAGGTATTTATTATTTATTCATTTTGTATGTTTTCTAACGTGGCTGCGGCTTTTCCCAAAGCAGTTATTTCTCTGTGGATTTTTCCTGCTGTGGTCATGGAGGGACACAGTCCAGTATGAGTCTCCTATTCTTTAAATTTAATGAAATGCTCTGCAGCTCATACCATAAGGGAAGATGGTTTACAAATATCCTTCAGCTTACAAAATGCCTTCCACTTGTTACTCTATTTGTTAAAAGTTCTACCCCTGACCTTAAAGAACCACTCCATCATATTTTGATGTACTTTTAAAACATTCCCAGTGGTCGTTTAATGATTGTCACTTCTAGCCAAATCAAAAAGTCCGTCATTTTCTTTAGTTGCTGCAGAGGAGCAGCATTGTAGTTCAAAAGAAATTGGTCTCTGAGTTGTGGGCAGGACCCTAACCCACCCCCACCCCATTGCTGAGAGCGTCCTGTTTACACTTTCTCCTGCTAGTTTACAGCCTCTCACTCCTCCAACCTAACATGGCGAGCAGTATCAGAGCTATCCAGCCGTACCGTTTTGAGTCAGACGCCAACTCAAACGAAGACGTACGTGACCAGTCGTCTACCAGTGGATGCATCAGAATAGAGCAGAGCAGGGAGTTTGCAGCCCACCTAATGTATTTTCTATGTAACTAAAAACGTCTTTTGTTTTTAACAGCAATTTTTCATTTACTGATTCACAACAATTTGAACAAAGAAATACTCAGCAATGCAATTTTAAGCAGAATTTTTTTATATTTATGTCTTCCATCATCAGAAAAATACTACAAGAACATGTTAAAATCTCCAAAAAACACCATTTTCATTGGAGTGAGTCTTTTTTTCTCAAAGCTAATACAGACTTCAGTAGTGAAATTGTATTATTGATTTATAGTTTTGGTGAACAGCTTATATTTCTTCAAACTGCTTTTATAATAAAAAAGAATTACATTGGAACAAACAGGATGAGCTGAACCTTATAATGCTTTTGTCATGATTTTGGTCACAGGAACGGCTATTCAGGGGAATCATGGAGCAGTCTGATTAAAATAGCATGTATCTTGTGAAACTTCCAGGGAAATTTCCTCTTAATACGATTAGGATGCCATCTTTTGGCTCATTGGGATTTGGAACCCTGGCTTATTTCCCCTATTTTTCACACTTTTCGTAGAGCTTCAGAGAGAAGAAAAGGCGTATGTGTGTGTCTGTGTGGGTGTGCGGAAGGGAGGACACTTTGTGTACACAAATGTGCACACATACACAGACATGCAGAAGCACAGATGGCAGCTGCTCAGTGAAGCCTCTGAGCGGTAATTACTGAGTGTTTGGCACATTATTTAACTCTTAGCATTGCAGTAAGCAGGATGTCTGCATTGCCGCTGCTTTAAAGGAGGAATTGATTTGGAAGAGACGGGCTGGTATAGGTCTTTGGAACAAAAGTGTGATTTGATGACAGCAAATCACATTTTAGTTTTTGTTTCTGTTTGTTGGAGAAATGAAAAAAAATTCATTTGGATTCATGGTTGATGCAGTTTTATCGAGTTCTATGGGGAAACCAAGTGGTTTCTATTTGTAACTTAAAAGTAAGCAACTTCAAAACTTTCCTGAAATATCAGCAAAGCATCAAAGTTTGAATAACATTAACTATTGTTTCTATTTATTTGTTCATTCATTCATTCATTTTCCATACCGTTTATTCCCTTTCGGGGTCACGGGGCTGCTGGAGCCTATCCCGGCCACTTGGGCGACGCCCTGGACAGGTCGCCAGTCTGTCACAGGGTTGAATGTCCACAATCACACATCCATTCACTCTCACACTCACACCAAGGGACAATTTAAGGCCCGTACACACCGGGACGAATATTCGCCAGGCGTAATTCGCCAGCGTTTTTCGCCACGTTTTCTGTGTTCACACCCAGGCGATTTTTGCTGACGATGAGCCGAGCCAACATGCATTTCACTCCCCTTACATTAGAGGGGCGCTTAATGTAAAGCAGTAAATACTCCTGTAACCACAAGGTGGTCGCTTTTCACTCAGAATAAGAGAGCCAGGTATTCTACGAGTTGGTCAGAATCAAACAAAGAAAACATGAATATTTCCAGCACCAGTAGCTCCAGCTCCAGTTCCAATGATGAAGAAATTATTGTTCTGTTGAATGATGAAAGACGCCGGAAAAGACGCCGATTTCGGGTACATCCCATAGTTACGAGAAGAGAAGAACATGGTGAGTTTTATCGACTGGTACAAGAGCTGAAAATGGATCATGAGCGTTTTCGGGGATATTTTAGAATGTCCGTCATTATTTCTTTGTGGCAGTGCAGCCGCTACTTGGCGTCTATCTTCTTTGCTGGTATGTGTGCTCAGCTATGCAGTGTTGTGTTTCAGCGCCCCCAAGTTGTGTTTTACTGTAACTTCAGAAGCTCCAGACACGTGAGCAAAAGCGCCATTCTCATTGGTCGAATAGATTTCGACGCGAGGCGTCAAAAAAAAAAAACGAACCCGAGGCGTTTTTTTTTTTTTGACGCTTTGACGCGTGGCGTTTTTTCGCGTCGGTGAGCACACTCTCATCGGTGCCTTTTGTTTAGTCATGAGGCGAATTTCGTCGGCGAAAATCGCCGACAAAATTCGTCCCGGTGTGTACGGGCCTTTAGAGTTACCAATTAACCTATGAAGCATGTTTTTGGACTTTGGACTAACTATTGTTTCTATTTATTTGGTTTTCTTGTAAGATAAGTGGCAGTTTTAGAATAAATTTATTTATATTATATTTTACTTTTAGTCTGGTTATGTTATTGGCAGATTTATAGATATTTATTGTTCCAGATTTTATCCCGAGTTTTGTCTGTGACACAATAAGACAATAAGTCTGTGACACAATAAAAAAAAAAAGAAACTCAATAAAGTTCTGAAATTGTTGTGTAGCTATGATCTGTAGCAGCAATAAGCGACTTCATGTCTCTAGGGATTAGATTTCTCCAGGCCAATCAGAAACAACAAATCCTTTAATGAATGAAAACAAAATAACAAAAACAGAGATTCTTCAAGGCCCGGAGTTACATTTTACTGGTTTAGTCTTAGTCACAAGTGCCGTTATGGGTGGATATCGGCTGTCTGCGGCAAAAAACGTTCTAACCTGTACAGACACAAGTGGCCTGCAGGATTTATCATGTTTGTAGACAACTTGGTGAGCCCCCAGAACGAAAGTGTTCATACTTGTTTTCTATGGGCATGCTGTGAACAACAGGTTGCTGTTGTTAACACTTATACAACACGTTAGGGCACATGTGTCAAACTCAAGGCCCGGGGGCCAAATGTGGCCCTCCATGTCATTTTATGTGGCCCGCCAGAGCATCAAAGTTTTTCATTTCTTAAAATAAAAAATAAAAATTGGTGTGTATTTATTCATATCTAGGGGGAATTGGACTAGAAATATCAGATTGGGCAACTATACAATAGGACTTAAACACTGTCCATATAACCTAACCTGACAGAATCAAATGTAAATGGATTTATGCTTAAGTAAGTAACAAGCAAACATATGTTTTCTATCCAACTGTAATTGTCACTTTAAAAATAATCATAAACAATAATAATAATTATTATAAATAAATAATGCGTTATTTAACATTAAGGAGTAGTTACATTTATTTTCCATTGTATTTAGTTACATGTATTAGTTATATCTGGCCCTTTGAGGACAGACACTATGCTGATGTGGCCCTCAGTGTAAATGAGTTTGACACCCCTGCGTTAGGGCAAATATGGGTCAAGTAATAATAATTTTAATATTAATAATAATAATGATAATTCATTTTATTTAAAAAGCACCTTTCAGGACTGTCCAGGGTACTGTAGAAGTAAAACGAGTAAAACACGCTAAAAGACTACTTTTAGAGACTCAGAAAGTAGGTGAGAGTGTGTGAGCAGAGAAAACAGATGTGAGCCAAAGGCATCTTGTCAATCAATCAAACTTTATTTATAAAGCACTTTTCATATAATAGTATAACACAAAGTGCTTTACATAAAAAAAGAACAAAATAAATAATATTAAAACAAGCAAGAAAATTGAAATATACAAGCACAAAATACATAAAAATGGGGCCCCCCTCCCTGTACCTACACAACCCCCCACTTCTTTCACATCTCCCACCCCCAATGAGAATTGGACATAATTTACTTTTACAATAGGGGGTTATGAATCTTTGACACACAAGGTGTATCTTTGTATAAACCCCTTTTGTATTTGAGGCTTAACTTGATTTATTTAATTTATTTTATGGATACGTCTACCCAAAAAATGTCAATCTACACTGACCAACTGTTAAAACTTTTTACAGAAAAACCTTTCTAACATGCAGGTTTTTATAGACAAAAAAAATCAGCAGAGCAAAACACAGCAAATGCAAGATAGGACAATATGAATGATGAGCAGTTCTTTTACATGATACCGCAAATTATATTTTCTAAATAAACCAGCTTCTTAATAGTACTGTACAGTATTACATATATATTCGAGCAGATTAAACAAATTCTGCTGTTTCTGAATGTCTAATATTGTTTTAAGACATAGAGTTGAACATTGTTGTTTATGGCTCTACTAGAACTTACTTTGTGTGGGACTACACAAACAATTTTATTTTAAATATGCGTATTCTTTGTCTGCCTGTGGTTTAGTTGGTGTCAGTATTTGACAGAAAGACAGCAGGTAATGCAGCAAAACAGCTGCACTTTATCACATCATAAATAAACTATAGATCATTTAGAAAAAAAATCAGCACAATGTTTTTATCTATTTCTTCAGACTAAAAATGTTAAATATATTGGTGCTGCTGTGTTAATGTTTCAGACCAATACACAATTATTTATTGACTGAATTATTTTTTCTCTGCTTCAAATGGTTCAGTTGGTCAAAATGTTTCTAGTTTAAATAATGACTGACAGATTTTTTTATGTCAGGCACTTTAAGCTTCTTTTCTGTGTTAGACCAGAACAGGGTTTCTGTGGCTAAATAAAGTTATTTTTTGTTGAAAGTGGATTCATTTTGCTATTTTCTTTTGTTAATGTCAAAAGATACAATTTTAGGTATACTTACACAATTTTTATAGACACTAACCTAGTATATTTTCACCGCGCGAGCGTGTGTGTGGGGTTATGGGGGAGGGGGTGCGTGAAACATTTTCTTTTTCTCAAAAAATAATTGAGAAGCACTGAGTTAGTGAGACCGAGCCTTTTTATGAAGCTTGAAAATAAACAGATGCCATTTTTCCATCCTTCAGTCAAGTTGTCATGTTTTAAACCAGGGGTCTCAAACTCAATTTACCTGGGGGCCACCGAAGGTGGGGTCTAGCTGAGGGAGGGCCGCAACTTCCAACGCACACACACGAGCAACTTGTGAGTGTCTGAGAGCCAATACATTTGTATGGAACATGTATTATACTATTAACTATACTCTATTATTAACTGTTTTCTGTACAAAATGTACTTATAAAACTCTCATTCAAATAAAATAAGTAAATAAAAAAAATCAATGAGTAAAGAAATCAGTAAGACATTTCTGTTTACTTAGTCTTCTATATCTGCTGTTTTCTAATTTAAACGTCCCTATTAACACAGTTCAGTTAACACTGTTGAATTATAACTATTAAACTCAAAACACGACTCCAATTCTACAGTTCTGTAAATCCATCAATGGTTCTTCTGAACACAACTCCTCTTGTCTTCTTCTTACTGCTGGACACTTGGCAGCACTTACTCCCAAACAGCTGAGACCCTCAGTGTGGATGAAGATGATTGACAGGAAATCTGGACTGAACTTGGACTTATTGAAATTTAAGGTGAAGTCAGAGAAGATGTGCTCCCAATTTTGAGTCTGTGTTGAATTTTTTTTTTTTAGTTTACTTTTTAAAACACAAATTAGTAAAGGAGAAACAAAATTCAGAAACCATTTTTGGATTTTCTTTCTTATGACTTTTTGCACATTTAAACCGCGGTCACAAGTTATTGTAGAGCAGCCGGTCAGCCACTCCTATATTTTTATAAAAAACGGATGGAAATTCATGTTGGTGACACCAAATGCTAGGTGCAGCCAAAGATGCACAATAAGCGTGTTTGAGATCACACAGGTGGACGAAATACTGCGCAGATCACCTGGTGAGTGACGTATGATTTTGCTCCAACATCACCTGTCAATCATCACAAAAATATCATCAGAAAGGGGCGGGATCAAGGCCCCAACCTGAGTGAACGCAGCTGGAAATGTAGTACTGCACTGACTGCAAGCTGCCAATTGACTACTAAACAATGCATTATGGGAAATGTGTCCTGACGGTTTTTGTAGTTAAATGATCAATTAAAGTAATTTTAAATACCTATTGATTAAAAAAAAGGCTACATACGTTACAAAATATTACAATAATTATAAAAGATATAACACAGATCATACTAAGGGGGAGAGGCACACTAAAACTAAATTAAATGTTAACGACAACTCCAACTTCCTGTTCTCCTTCAGTCTCGCTGCATCTTCGCCTTCGTTTCCCAGGCGCTGCGCTGGTTCATCTTACGTCTATCGTTGCATTTTCCTCACGTATTTCCAGTGTGTCTAAGACTACATCGTGTTGTCGCTCGCACGTGTTTAATGTTAAAGCCCCGTTAGTTGTCACGCATGTAGGTGTGGGACATTTATTCTCTGCACGCCTAACCGTAACCATAACCTCAACCCTCCTCCGGGTCTGTGCGGCAAAGAGAAAAGTTCAGCACTGACTGCATGTATTTAGATACGTTCTAAGAAGTACAGTAAGGAACTCCTTAATGTGGTCGGGGGAGGGGGCTGTCAGGTTTCCTGCCTTAAATGTTCTCCTGCTTTCAAGCCCGGTCAATGTCCCGCCCCCAAGAGTCATATACCCCACTGTGATTGGTTGGTTCGTCAGCTCCGCGCACAAAACTAAGAAGGGGTCATTCATATAAACTGGCGGGCCGCATTAACATTAAACTTTCATATTAAGGCGAGGGCCGCAAAATATCATCTTGGGGGCCGCAAATAGCCCGCGGACCGTTAGTTTGAGACCTCTGGTTTAAACTCACCAAGGTTGATAAAACCCTTAAGAGAACAACTTCATTCTTCCGGAAAAACTTTGAGTATTCTCTTTATAAGACAGTGACCAAACAACAGAGTATGTGCAGTCAGAAGCCGCTTCAGATCTGCTGTAACATGACCTCTACCAGAGATCCACGCATGTAACCACCTAGAAAGACTCTCTTGAAAATCTTAGAAAATTAGTTAATACATCTTGTAAATAAAGTATTTCTGAACGTCAACTAAATAAAAAAACAAACTTAGAAAAAATAAAAACTTAAAAAGAAAACCTCCAACTTCATTAAGGGCGGCTGTGGTGCAGTGGTGGGGCAGTCGACCTCTGACTGGAAGATTGCAGGTTTGATTCCCACCTCTCCCATGTGTCAAAGTGTATTTGGGCAACTTTGCCTAACGTCATGGTTGGCGCCAGTGTTCAGCAGCGGAGCCGCCATCAGTGTGTGAATGTGGGTGTGAATGGGACTGTGACTGTAAAGCACTTTGGGCCTTCAAAGAAGGTAGAAAAGCACTTTATAAGTATACGGCATTTACCATAATCCTTTATTAATGGAGACGCGACAGCTAAACATGCACGCTTTTTTACGTACTCTTTGAACATTAGCACAGTCGACATAAATCAGCTGATTTACGTTGAATACGTAAGCACTTCCCTACTGTACAGTGTTGCACATCAGCTCAAGGCTAGGTTTCTCCACTTCAGAATTAGCTGGAATTACATTCATTGCATTAGTGGTTGAAGAGCTATGCTAGTTGAAAGAATATTTACACTGGAGCTAAAGCTCTGGTGTTAAAGTGTTAAAGGAAATGGTTCTTTCGTCATATTCAATATTTCGACCTAATTATTTTAAATGACATTTTATTGATTGTGGGTTTTTTTTTTTCAGATTTCTTATAATGGAAGTGGAGAAGGAGAGAGTGATGATTCTGAAGGCGAGAACCAGGAACTGGCACAGATTGACCGTGGTAAGTGCACAGTGCCACCCGACAGATTATTCATGTTACAATAAATTGAAACTGCATGTTTAAGCATAATGTGCTTGCAGACAACTGCATTAATTCTGTTTGAAGTTTATGCTACATGTTTACTTTGACATTTCCTGTTCTTTAACTCTTCTAGAGAGAAGAAGAAATTGTGCCCTCACGCCTTTGGCCACCAGCCAGCAGCACAACCAGGATCCTATTTCACCTGCTCGGTTACGACGTCTCCGCCTTCTTTTAGACGCCAATTTGGATCGCGATTCTTCAGAGGAAGAGCTTGAGCGAATCAGTCGTGGGGAAAACAGAAAGTGGGTGTCCTCTCTCCCACAGTGCCACGGGGACCACCACAGTAGCACTTCTAGTGATGAGGAGGTGCGAAACCTCTGTTGTTGCAGGTCACCGCCTGCTCCTTCCAGACCTCTGGTCGAGTCCAGTGCCTGTTGTGCTGCCACTCCCAGCCCCGTACTCTTCAGTTCCAGCCCGCCACATAGCCTCAAGCCACCCCCAATGAGATTTCAGCTTCAAGTAGTAAAGCCGGTTGCACGACCGATTATTTTGACCCATTTTGACCAGACAGCACCTTATAGAAGATATCGGCACAGCTACGGTGGAGAGCCAGGAAGACCGAGCCTGGATCTGGAGAAAATGCAACAGGTCAGTTGTTCTTTTTGTTGGTTTGTTTGCATTGATTTTACACTGTGCACAGGTTTTAGGGGATTAGTCCCCATCACACAAGTCTTTGCATATCTTTACAAATAAATAAAAAGTAATATAATAAAAAAAACTGAATTACAATTAGCATTTCTAATGCTAAGAAAGTAAATCAGTAACAAATATAGGGCTCCTGAAAAGTCTTCTATCCACAGCATCTGTCAATTTCTGGATTTGTAGAAAATCAGCATTTGTGCAGCAGCCTCTCAGGCACTGTAAGGCAAGGCAAGGCAAATTTATTTGTATAGCACAATTCGTACACAAAGTAATTCAAGGTGCTTCACAAAACAGAAAAATGCATTAAAATCACAATACATCATAGAAATAATCAACATAAAATGTACTTTAAAAGAAAAGATAAAATTAGAAAATTGACTTAAAAATAAAGGAAGGAAAAGAAAGAAAAGTGCAGATAGGACCTTTCAGTCATATACACGGCTAAACAGAAATGTTTTAAGTCTAGATTTGAACATGAACACAGAAGAGGCCTGTCTTATGACTACAGGGAGGCTGTTCCAGATTTTAGCTGCAGAATATTGAAACGCTGATTCCCCTTGTTTAGTTCTGACTCTGGGAATCAACAGGAGGCCGGACCCTGAGGTCCTCAGAGTACGAGATGGTTCATATGGCACTAACATGTCAGAGATGTACTTTGGTGCGCGGCCATGGAGAGACTTGTACACAAGCAGAGCTGCTTTGAAGTCTATTCTTTGAGGTACAGGGAGCCAGTGCAGAGACCTGAGCACAGGACTAATGTGATCATACTTCCTGGCTTGGGTCAGGACTCCAGCAGCAGCATTCTGGATTTACTGAAGCTGTTTTACAGCTTGTTTGGAGAGGCCGGTGAGCAGGCCGTTACAGTAGTCTAACCTACTGGAGACAAATGCATGAATAAGTATCTCCAGGTCTGGCTTGGATATAATGTTTTTGATTTTGGCAATGTTTTTCAGATGTATTGACGTGTAAAACACTTTTTCCTAACAGTTTAAGGAAGCATTTACAGGCTGTTAATGGGGTTTAGGTCAGGGGAGGAAATGGACCATGCTGTTATTCTATCATCTTTTAGCCTTAGCTTCCCCTCTGTTCCTTGAGGCATGACATGGGTCATTGTTCTGTTGGTCTTCTTAAAAGATGCAGATGTTTTTCCTGCTCCCCTGCTCAAAGAAAGGCATTCTAAAAACTGGCATGACATTTGGGAGTTTTAAGTTTATCTTTAGCCTATAAAGGCCCTAACCAGTTTATCTTTATTAATATCCTCTATGCATGGGAGGGGCAACACTTTCTTGGTATGTGAATGGTAAATGGTGTATACTTATAAAGCGCTTTTCTACGTTCCTCAAAGGCCCAAAGTGCTTTACAGTCACACACACATTTACCCACTGATAAACGCTCCACTGCCCAACACTGGCGCCAACCTGTAACCACAAGAGACAATCTGGGGTTCATTGTTTTACTTCAACACATGGGCGGGCTTGGCGGGTATTGAACATGCAATCTTTCGATCAAAGGTTGACCGCCCTACTGCTGCCCCACAGCCGCCCCATGTACAGTACTTTAGAAATGTCCAGCTCCAAGTGATCTACCTGAATTGAAGACGTCTGTTTGAACTAATCACCTGTAGAAAAGACACCTGTCCACAGAATCAGTCGGACTCCAAACTCTCCAACATGGGAAAGACTAAAGAGCTTTCAGTGCATTTAGGGGAGAGGAGCGTAGACCAGCACCAGACCGGAATGGACTACAAAACCATCAGCAAAAAGCTGAGGGTTAAAGGGGAACTCTTGGTGCAAATGTGCCAAAATACAAGAACATGACCATCAATCCACCTATTGGTCCAGGGCTCCAAACAAGATCTCACCTGGTGGGGTTTCCATGATCATGAGAACATAGAGAAGGCGGCCTAAACACGGCAGGAGTTAGTTGATGATGTCCAAGCAGCTCAGTAACTAAGGAAACCGTTGGTAATACTTTACTCTGCAGTGGTTCAACATACTGCTGTGAAAAAGCTTGCAATCCTTTATTTGTCAAATAAAGGATTGCAACTTTTTCACAGCCGTATTAAACACCCTTTAATGATCTAAGTTCAAAACTTAAAAGTGCTCAGCCCAAACATCAAGCTACCATCAGATATTCTAATCATCGTCGTACAGTCCACCATATTTGGGGTTTACTGGTATCACCTGATGGGTGTCTATTATTTTAATAATTACCAGGGCGTCCACATCTGTTCATGTCCAGAACAGAAATACCTGCTAGACTGCCTGTGTGGAAAACGTCACGTTTAGCTGAAATGCTGCTGATGAAGAAACTTTTGACTCATTGGTTTGTCGGTGTGTTTTTCTTGGTTGTTCAGTACATTCTGGGATTGGAGCGTTTTAGTCCTGCTGGTTAAGTGGGATTTATGTCTGAGATTTTTGCTCATAAGTCAAATATGGAATCTGTGCTCGTGTGTACGTGCGTAGGTGTGGGTTTAGTCCTAATCTGGACAAAAAGCAAAGGCTTCAGAGGAACTCCAGTCCGGTTGTTGTAGTGGTTAAAAAGAAACAGTCAGCGGTTTCAGAGAAGGAGCAGTCATTGCTGAAAGAATGAACATCAAGTGTAGCCTATGAAACATTCAAATATGAACAGAATATAAATATTTGGTGAAAGAATTCTTTTTTTTGCTATGTAATAGGGGTGTAACGATACACATAGTTGGGCCGAACCGTTTCGGTACGGCACTTTTGGTTCAGTTCACGTTTGTACCGTTTCGGTTTTTCGGTTTGTTTACCCCCCCCCAAATGTATTAACTTTGCGCCGAGGCGGAACTAATGTTACTCGCGGTATTCCGCCGAGACTCTCACTGGTTTCTGCACTCGCACGCCTGTAGGAGGAGGGGTGTGTGTGTGTGTTCAGTTTGTGTAGCTCAGTTATTCACAGTTTCTGAGGTTGAAATCGCTGATTTTGAGTGTCTCGCGATCACAGACAGAGCAAAAACTCCGGGTGAGGCTCTGGGACTGCTGTGCCTCATGTCTGACTATAAGGCTCAATGTTAACAGAGACGTTGGTCAAAATGCTGCTGTACACCCACAGAAAGGCAGGGGGCAGACGTGAGCTGACAGCTGCTTTGTAGCTACACTGCTGCCGTAGAAAAACTAAGAACGTCTTTCTCCATTGAGAGGAGAAACTCAAATAAACTATAGGAAAATAAGGAAAACTTCTCCAACAGATCATAGAGATTTTTGTGGAGAAGGATCAACACATGGAGTCAAAAAGTAAGGCCAAACACGTTTTTCAATGTTTGTTTTTTTTAAATAACATGGGAGTAAGTGGTTAAAAATGTAAGTAAAATAATAATTTATTTTATTTTTTATGATCATTTTTAGAGACAACATTTAGTAACACTGTAAGCACCAGAATTGAAGTTGGAAAAATACTAGAAATAGTTACTTAGGGTCAAATGTGTGCTGAACACATCTGAATACATTAATTTGTTTGCAGTACATATGAATAATTTATACACAATAGGAGTGTTTCTCCTCCCAAAGGAGAAATTTAGATGTCCGGCAGCAAAACACACACAATAAATAACAATAAAATAATAGTTCATAAAATAGCAGGTCATATCAGGCAGATTTGTTAAACAGCCGTACCGAACCGAAACGTATCAAACCGAGCCCTAAGAAACTCTGAATCAAACCGAAATGAGATTTTAGCGTATCGTTACACCCCTACTATGTAACAAGTACTAAGTTGCATCTCATATTCAGCATCAAGTGATGATTCTTTTGTATTTTTTAATAACAAATTACATGTTTATAATTATATAATGAAGCACTAATAGCAAATATATAATAATTGAGAATATAATTAGGATGATAATTATTCTTTCTTGCCAGTAGAAACTCAGGAACCTGAAGTCAGTAATGCAGTCATTGTTTGTGTTCACCAGAATACAGGTAAAGACAGAAAGGATGGTAAACCCACAGTCATTGGCTTGACTTCAGTCGAAACATGTTTTTCCATTTATTGGTATTAAATAATGTTGCTTTGATTAAAACTTTAGTCATTGTTTAGGGTAGCCTGTCTGACTTCTAGCCTGGTTTCTTTGTCTTTGCCCCAACTTGACTGGGGCACAGTTGGCCCAATTCAGCTTTGTGTTGATTTCCTGTAGCCGACATGATTTTAGCACAGTGTGATGGATCTAGTGGAATCTGGAATCATTTTGGTACATTTGTTGGCAGTTTCCTCTGTTTTGGCAGCCATTTTGGATCCACCGCAACGTCACAAACTCTGATCTCACAAACTCCAAGGAAGTGTCCTCATTTTTTCTATTTTCATTTCTGTTGCACACTCTGTTAATTTGTGGACTGTCTCCTAAATAAATGCCATAGCGTTGAAAGAAAACAGTTTTTTGGACACTTGAATTGCTGGAATTGTTTCTTGAGTCGTCCACGTACTTCAGGTTCTTTGACGTAAAAAGTAACTACAATTTTGATCATGACTAATCGGAGAAGGACATAGTCTTGTCTTGTACACTACACATTCGAGGAATAAGATTATGAATTGTATTTATCAACCCTTTAAAACCAGAGATGTCGCCACACTCTCTTTGACATTTCATAACTCTTCGTCCGTTTAGGGAACCAACATAAAGTAGCTGATTCTGTTGTGGAGAAAAGCTGCATTTCATAACAGTTTTGCGCCGCATAGCGGTTTGTGTAAGAACTTCGCTAATGTAAATTGTTGCATATCAGCGCAAAGCTGCTTTTCTCTGCTTTAAAATCTACTAGAATTAAATACAACTGCTTAAACGGTTAAAACGTTACGGTAGTTGCTAAAGATCGGATGTTAAAGCGTTAAACAGATCAATGTTCCTCTTGAAAATAGGTAAAAATTGCAAGTAGTTGCAAGTCTTCATAAGTATCCATTCAGTATTACCTGACTTTGAAGTTACTGTTACTATTGTTCTCTGTAGCCACAGATCAGATTAACTTTTATCCCAAAGCGAGCTTCAAATTCTGGATGGGGGTTTGAAACAAAACTACAATGACTTCCTTCCAAACTTCAACACATTTGGTTACACAAACTGTGCTCCTTTACTCAAAACAAACAAAGTCTTTGTCGTCTTTTTCATAGTCAAATTTTTGCCACCACGGTGGTCTGGCTGGAGAAGCATAAGTAGAGGGAGGCACGGATGGCAGATGTGGGCTGTGATTTGTTACAAAAGCCTGTGAATGAGGGGGGACGACAGAGGGGTGGAGTCAGGAGAGGATTAAATAAACAACAGAAAACGACAGGCGCTAATGAGGAAGCTGATCCACTGTAAAAATCCAATGGATCTGTCAGGCCACTCAGTGGAAGGAGAAGTGTGGGAGAGCGTGCATGTCACTACAGGTTTCAGGGCTCCATATGTCCATGAAGTTTTAGAAGAAGAGAGCAGATGAGGAGAGACAGCAGGCTGCAATGAAAGGGAGGGAAGAGAAAAGTGTGTGTGTGTGTGTGTGTGTGTGTGTGTGTCTACAGCCTCAAACGTCTTGGTTTAAAATCATCAATATGGTTGCAGTGTGAAAATATTAGCCGTGGCTGATTTAAAAACAACAAAATAAAACTATTTGACCCATATAAAAGCTTGTATTTTCTACAAATAATAATAATTGTAAACATGAAGAGCCAATTCTAACATATTATCCAAAGCAGGTTTTCTGTGTGGTAATAACCTTTTGTAATAAATCCATGTTTCAGTGGGACTCCTGTTTTTTTTTCTGTTAAATTCTGCTTTCTTGTACTTAAATTTAGACACTCTTCGTCTGTTTCCTCACTTTTCTACAAAGACGTTTGTTTTTGTTAACTTTGCTAGCTAGCTTGGTGGTTTCATGTGTTTTGTTTGTGATCAGAGCAGCCCCTTTATGAAGGTCACAGACGTCCAGAAGACAGAGGTGAGTCAAGAATGAGACGAGATGCAGGAGAGACAATCTGCTAGTTTTTTTTTTTAAATAAAACATTGTTCAGAATCAGATCAATGAAGTGTAGGCTATACATTCTTTCTGTGCAGCTCAGTGCTAAGTGACCCATGTACGGGTGCTGGCCTGTGGCCCAGAGGCTGGGGGGGCCACTGTTGTAGAGGATACAAAGGGATCTTACAGAGGGAGCACGCAGACCCTCTTATGCATGAGGGAAGCCAGACCTTCATGTTAAACTTTTAGCAAAGAAGGGTCGCATGGATTTAATTAATTATGATTTTAAGATTCAGAAAAGAAACAATCTAAGCAAGTTATATTCTTATATTAAGTGTAAAAGTCTTGCATTTACAAATCAACAAAATATTCAAAAAAGTATTTTAAAGGGTCTATATCATGCAAAAACTTTTTTTTTTTTTTTTTAGCTTTTAAGTGCATTACATTGTTACTTCCTCACAAAAAACAACCCCAAAGTGTTACTTTACTCCATTCACGCATCTGTTCTGGTTCCGCCAGCATATACAGTGTGCATGTATAAAGAGAGTGTAAGTGTGCTTTGAATGATGTTCTTAATGCAACAGCTAAACCAGGGGTCTGCAACCTCTTTAGTCCCGTTTCTTACTGACAAAACCGAGTGAGAGCCGCAGAATCTCACTCTTTCTCTTTTTATGAAAATACATTTTTTGCGACAATTAGGCCATTTTTTTTAATAACATGTAGCTTTTACATTTTTACAAATAACAGTTTTTAGTTTTATTTTAATAGTATTATATTTTTAAATAGGCTATAACGATTTGGATTTATTTTATTCCGACAGCAACACATTCAAGTTCCTTTTAAAATAAAAATGTGTCAAAAAAAGATCCTCCTAAAGCAGTCAATTTACTTGAACTTATTATAATACAATTCTGTTATTTAAGAACTTCTGAACAGAAACTATAGGTAAAGCTGTGGAGTAGAAGATAAGAACATAAGATTAACCTCATAATAAACAGTTTTAATCATCAGATTTACTCATCATTTTACTCATTAATCTGAGCTGTATGCATTTTGGAGGATTGATAAAACACATAAGGCCTCTTAATTTAGTGTCATGTCACAAGTGCTTAAAACAAGTTTATTTTACTATTCACCTCGTTAAAAAAAGAACAACTAAATACGGTAACAAATGTAACCAACCAACCCATTATTTATACACAATCGGAAACAAATCAGGCTGCTTAAAGCTCCATGCAGAAACGTCTGGGGAAACATTTGTAACAAACAAATCAACTTAAACTCCAACTCCAGAACGATGACGACTCAGCGCCCCCCTCCTCCGCCAAAGATTAGTTCCCAAACGCCACATCACTGGTTGTAAGTTTGGTGTTCAGAACAGGAACAAAGACGAACAGATGGTTGTGGACTTTGCTGAAAGAAGGGAAATGGTGGTGGTGAAGAGGACATTTTTAAAAAAAGAGACAAGCAAAAGGTGATGGATAAGAATGAAGGAAGGGTGCGCTTGGTTTCTTTAGGAATAACAAGCATTACCATATTTTGGTGGGACTGCAGGTATTATGGGTGCCTTGTTACACCTTAAAAGTTCGGTTAAAAATTGTTTGTAAAAATATTCTTTTGTCAAATGTATAGACATTATATCATAAAGACTTAGGAAATAAGTTGGTAAATGTCAAAAAGTAACTAGTTACCCTGGAGTAGATGGTAAGAGGATAATTTTGTATTTTACAACTGTATTTTTTAACCAGTACTTGTTCTTGTTTGTAGGTGTTATATTTAGTTCTCTTTCAACCTCTGGTAAAAAGGACTTAAACAGGTCCTAAAGATCTTCAATGAAACTTGTAGAAACTTGTGATTTCAGGAATCACTAGATTGTTCACTCTGGTAGACTCTTTCTGTCACTCAGATTTAAGAGTGAGAGTTCAAACTGAACTCAGTAAAAAAAAAAGAAAATTGAACATAAAACAAACTGCAATATGCCAGTGCCTGATTATACGCTGGTTTGAACTCTGTAGAAATAGAAATCACTGAAAGAGCTGCTGGATTTGATTATTTCGTATAAAGTGGCCCGTGTGTGTATTTAGACATATACACAGAAGGAGTGTTCAGTACAAAGTTTCCTCATCTCAAATCATCAAGGTGTTTAAAATAGTTTGGATTATATAATTTTAAGACTTTTATCAGATAAATCATCTTTACTTGCGTAACTTTTTCAAAATCTGCATCATTCCAAAAAAGGGTGACATGTTAAACATATTGATAGTGAAAGAGAAGCTTCAACCTATTATGTCAGTGTTTCTGTGGAGAAACCCTTTAATGATAAAAAAAAAAATGCTTCTGCATTGAAGACGAAGGCAGGATGTGATCAGAATGGCCTCTGAACAGCAGCTGTCCTGCACCCCAAAACAGCAGCAGTTTTCAGTCCTCCTCTGCTCCTTAGAACGTGCCTCTCCAAATTCAGACAATTGGAGAACTATGTGATCCCTCCACCCTCAGCTGGCTTTTTTCGTCCGTTTATTCTGATAGAGCTGCATGGGCTGGAGTGGGAAACAGGATATTGCATAAGCCTCTTTCACCCACTGTTTAGTGAGACTGTTCTTTGACTTTCTTGACCGTTCTGATTCAGTGTTGGATCACAGCGTGGATGAATTTATAGACCACACATTCAGGACCGTTTTTAAAAATACAATGAAAACATGTTCATGTTAAACAAAAGACATCCAAAAATGTTGGTGGAGAGGCAGTGAATGAGAATCTAGAAGAATAAAAAATCTGTTGTTTCCATCAATCTTTCCCCCCTTTTATGAAGAGCTGGATCGGGGGGCCAGCAGTCTAAAGCAGAGATGCCCAGACCTTTCACGCCACTGAAACTTCCTCCAGTTCTGCTCGTAGACTTAAAGATGCCAGATTCTCACTCCAGATCTTTGAATCTCAACCACCTCTGTTGTAAGCACTAAAGGTGCTGGTTTGATGAAGCCAGCAGAACAGCATTATCTGCTAAAAGCAGAGATGAAATCCTCCAGTTCCCACACTGTACCCCCTATTTGTCTTTGTCCGTACAACCTGACCCAGAACTCCGTATAACCTCGGACACCTGCTCTGCCGTCCAACCAGGAGTCGCTTTTTGCTTGAACTAGCGGGACTCTGTCAGACTGATGTGACTGTATAAGGCTCTGCATGTCTACTGTAATCTGAGAAAGTTTTCTGTCTTCTGCAGCCACAGCAGATCACATGAACTGCAGCACTGAGAATGAATGTCTTTTATCTGAGGTCACTTACAAAGAAACTTCTGAAACAAATGCTTTCAGTCCTCATTTTTGAAGATATTTCAAATGTTTAAGTGAGGAAAACTTAAGAAATAAACATTCATCTAAAAGAAAAATAGGAAAAAAACATTTTTCTATCAGTTTGAAAGACATTGTGTTTTTTTCAAAAGTTGAAACATTATAGCCCTTATTCATAAACTGTATTTTACATAGATTAATAACAATGCAGTTGAGTTTTATGATTATAATTCCTTTTGAACCAAAATACTCCTCTTTGCAGTCCGAGCTAATGTTTTAGAAAACCTCTTGACTGTTAGAAGTGATAGATGCATTGCAGTTATTTAAATCAAGTTAACATGAACTAAAGGCTGAGAACAAAATGTCAAGGATGATCTGTAAACGACATGAGTATGCAGCTTCTCTGGTTTTCAGAGCGTCTGTTCTAGTTTCAGGGCGATGGTGTTGAGCTTTTATTGTTGGGAGAAAGCAGCTGTTTGCCCTTTCTCAGCTGAAATTTACCGCTATTGTCTTTCACAGAAAATGCTGCTGAAAAAGAAGTGCGGAGGAAAGACGCGGACCATAAAGATTCGGGTGAGTTCACTTCAAATTAGCTTACTCAAATTATTTCCTCATATATTGGTTTTGGAATAATTTCAAAATAAAGGAAGTTTGGTATTGTTGTGTAAAACATTCACCGGCCGCTTCACAAGGTACACTTTGCTAGTACCGGGTTGGACCCCCTTTTGCCTTCAGAACTACATTAATCCTTGGTGGCATAGATTCATTGAATACAAGAGACTGAAAAGATTCCTCAGAGTTTGGTCCATTTTGACGTGACAGCATCACAGTTGCTGCAGGTTTGTCGGCTGAACATCCATGATGCCAATCTCCCGTTCCACCACATACCAAAGGTGATCTACTGGGTTGAGATCAGGTGACTGTGGAGGCCGTTTGAGTCCAGTGAACTCATTGTCATGTTCAAGAAACCAGTCTGAGATGATTCTAGCTTTAGGACACTGTACCTTATCCTGCTGGAAGTAGCCATCAGAAGATGGTACACTGTGGTCAGAAAGGGATTCATTCAATTCAATAAAAACCAAAATAACACATTCCACATCCACCTCGCTGCAGAGACGGAGCCCGTTTTCCGTTTGTGTCCCTGCCCTCGCAGAAGACGGTGGAAAAAGGTATCCATGCCGGGCTGTGTCGGCTTCAGGCCAGCACCAGCCACGGCTTTCTCACACAACTCCAGGTGATGCAGTTTCAATGCTGCCGGCGCGTCTTTTAACTTGCTGCTCTCACTTCTCCTTGTTTTTCCCCTCCGCCATCTTTGTTTGAAAGTGTATTCTTCTTCGTCCGTCCGCAACTGCCAATCTCGCAACGAGCGCCCCCTGTCGACCCTCCGAAGAATCGTCTTACCAAAGGATGGTTAATATAACGTTTTACAGGGTCTTTAAATGTAAATAAAAGGTCGATACTTGATGAAGACGCATCGAAAATCAATCACAGGGACTAAATATCACGATAGATCACCATATCGATATTTTGGCACACCCCAAGAGGACATGAGGGTGGATGGTGTGAGTGAGAAGGGATGCAGAGGAGAGACTGATGAGTCACTGTGGAGCCCCTTAAAGGGAACAGACATTATATAAAGATTTGACATCTGCTATAGGATAGAAATGTTGGTGTTTGCTCAAATGTTTTGTCCGCAAATAACTTAAACATTGACACACATTTAGCTCTTTTCTCTGAAGCCTTTTCTTCACTTTGGCAAGCAGTGAAAGCATTTTAGAATAGTTGTAGAATTTAACATGAATAGGAGTATTAAAGTGAAAGTTTATGGTTGTTGTGTAGCTGACACCAGACTCGTTATGCAGTCAAAGAGACAAATTTGTTTGAAAAGTAAGTTCTTTTGTTTTCCTTAATTAAAAACATAAGAATGAATTTCTTGTCTTCTCTGGACTTTCTGGGTCTACTATCATCAGAGCACCATGTTTAATATTTTCCTTTTTTTTTTTTTTTTTTTAATAACTTTTGCAAGCATGGAAGTGTAATGGTTCTAGTTGGTGACTGTGACACACAGCCGCTGCACAGGAAGACTGTTCTGCAGTGAGCTATCAGGGTGTCCATTATAGCAGCGTTGTTTGGTTGCCCTGTGGACAGCGAGGCGTGTCGTGCTGCCAGGACCTTGATCTCTCTCCAGTCCCACACTGGGGAGCATCTGGCCTCAGTGTTTGTTTCCAAACTGCAGAGCTATACCTAACATCCTCACAGGCCGTCTCTGCTCATCTTTTGATCGGTTTCACAGCCTTCCCATGAGGATGATTGTCGTTTTTAACCGAAATCAAAAAACCTGTGTCGCTTTCTAGGATGTAGCTTCTGCAGAGCAGCAGGATTGTGGGTTGTGGGCAGGACTGCTGGCACAGAGAAACCCACCCCCCCTACCCCTCCCCATCTGTTTCGATGCTCCCCCCTCTAGTTTACAGCCCCTCACACCCCCAACCTAACATTACCAGTGCAACAAAAATGGCGAGCAGTATTGGAGGTATCCAGCTGTTCAGTTTGGACCCAGATTCCAGCTCAGATGAGGAAAACTGCAGCTGGATGTGTCAGAATGGAGCAGAGCATGGAGCTTTTGGCCCAAAACAGCATATTTTCTACGTCACATGTTCTTTGTAAAACAGCGTTTTTTTCTTCTGCTCCTGTTTCACAATGATTTGAATAAAGAAATACTCAGACATGCAATTCTATGCTTAATTTTCCTCCTTTAATGTTCTCCATCATCAGAAAAAAACATGTTAAAACACACAAACACCATTTTCACTGTAGTGGGTCTTTAAAAGTTAGAAAAGACTTTATTTCTTTTTCTTTCAGTATTTTAAAAACAGCCGTAGTGATAACTGAGATGCAACAGAAAGATGTGCTTTTCCAGTTAGTTTAATGTTGCCCTGCGCTCAGACTTTCAGAAGTCCTACTAACGGAGCTGTAAGCACATCAGGTTTTCCTAAAAGCTGCGTCTCGGTGGATCAGATCCTCAGCAGCTCAGCGATGAAGTGAGTGCACGGTGACGGTGGGAGGAAGGCTAGCTGGAGAACATGAGGCTCAGCGTCTTGGCAGAGAGCAACACACTCCAGAAGGTTGCACAGTGTGGTGAGAGAAGTGACGTCATTATCACGTTGTGTGGGATAGTGTCAGTGGAACCTTAACACACCCTTCCCTATGTATACGCACGCATACACACACACACACACACACACACAGCAACTGTTGCAGCAGAACGTATCCATTAAGGTTTGTGCGATGAGTACAAATGTGTGGAGTGTCAGGATGGTGTCTGACTGAGCGGCGCTGAGGAGGAGGAGGAGGAGGTGGAGTGTATGTGGTTCCCTTGTGATGCTTTTCCAAGGATGGAGTAATTTTCCATTTATAGCCTGGCGGAGTGCGGGTCCTGTAGCTCCTCTGAAACATACATTCTGCATGGTCGAGTTGCGTCGTCTGTGGAGCTGGTCAGGGCGCGGTCGCTGTCAGGGACATCTGCAGACCCTGGGTTTGTTCCAGGGAGGCTCTTTGAGTCTTTGTGTCTGCTCCCCCACAGCGGTGTGCGCTGCTCTCTCCTCTAACTAACCCTCTGTTTTCTGGCCTTGAACCAGAGGAGCGTCTGGATCCAGTGGGGCCCTGCCTTCAGTTCTTCACGCATGGAAGTGGTTGCCGGGGTTAAGGAGGTCAACGGCTCTCCAGTGTGTTTGTTTTTAAGAGGGAGAGGTCACGTGGAAGCTGGTGCTGCTAGAGCCTAAGGAGAGTATATTCACAGCAGCAGAGAGATCGGATCTTTTAGAAACATTTCCAGAGTGGGCTGGAAGAGAATGTGTTGACTGATGCAGGTGAAGAACACGATGAAACGTCTGCTTTGTTAATACAAACAACTTTTAAGCACCAGTTGAAAACATCTTTACCATTTTATCGTTATTACACCAACAGAAGTATGAACACTTCTATTATAAACAGGTCTATGTGCAAATGTTGAACACCCAGATTAATGAGAATTTACCTTCTTAACTACGACTTTAGTTTGGAAGATGATAAATTGATTGATTGATGCTTTGAGCACTTCCAGCTGTTAACTAATCAAAACATTGAGTACTGTATTGATTCTTTGACTGATTGATAACTAATCAAAACATTGATAAGTTATTAATCAGTCAAAGAATCAGAAAAGAAAAAGTGAGCTGTTGTTTTGCTTTCATTAACTTTAATCTTTTCTTTAAAAATGCAGTGTTACTGTTGAGAGATGAACCGGTTGAGGTCATTAATTAAATTAATTTTAGCAAACAGGTTCTGCAGAATGACGAGACGTAGTTTAAAGTCCCACTCCAATCCTTGTTTCTACTGGTCTATTAATTATTATTATGCATTTTTTTTAGCCTATGTTGTTTTCTAGGACTTAGTTCCTGCAGAGCAGCAGAAGCTCAACCCCACCCACCCCTTCCCCACCTCCCTGCTGACAGCTCTTTGTTTAAGTGGAGTTTGTGGCCCGCCCATGTATAGCTCTTTTTCTAACAGGATTTTTTAAATCTAATCCTGATTCACTACGATTTGAATCAAGAAAAACCCAGAAATGCAATTTTAAGCTTGACTTTCTTTACATACCGGTATATCCGATGCCTGTTATCAGAAAAATACCAGAAGAACATGTTAGAAACACAATTTTCATTGGAGTGGGTCTTTGAGCAACAACTGAACAAGACAGAAGTTGTTGTTGTTGTTAAAGAGCCTCGGTTTTAGTGTTTCACATAACGGAAACATAAGACGTTTGGGTTAGCAATGGAAAGGCTTTTCTGACCACACTTAGGAATTAGGTCAGAGAAGTAGCTGTCCTTTACAATGAGATTACTCTAGAAGAAGTCAAAACTGAATAAGTACTTGAGGAAGAGAAACGTAGCTGGACTGGAGGAGGACTGGGACGTGAAAAATCTGGTTCCGATTCCCAGGGGGCGCAACAGGGTGGGTCCTCAGGCAAGACCTTTCATGCTACTGCCTAACGGAGGCCCAAAGCTGGGTTTCCCTGCGCCGTCCCCAGCCCGGATCAAATGCAGGGCTGTGTCAGGAAGGGAATCCGGCGTAAAAATCTCTCCCAAACCACGACTGGGTGGAAGCTGATTCACTGGAGCGACCCCTGAGGGGAGATGTGGAAAGGTGAAGAACTTGGAAAAAAAAAAAGTTAATCATACATGAAAATAAATTCAGTCAGTAATCAAAGTTTAAATTCTAATGTTAAAAAAATGAGCTATTTTATGAAAGTGTAATATCCAGTTGTTTACAGTCTAACAACAAAAAGAAGCTTTCACTAATGCATAGAACATCCCTGCTGCATTTCAACTTTGTTGTTCCAATCTTGACCGTTTTATGCAATTATCTTATATTGTGCCTCATTAGCATAAAATAAACATAATTACTGAGAAAAACAAGTAACTAAATGAAAACAGCCACCTGTTGCTGAGTAGCAGACCTGCTTAAATCTACTTAAGTCAAATAAAAATAAAAAGAATCAAGTAGATGTAACTGAGTAAAGGTAATTCACTCCGAGTTGGGCCGACATGAAGCTGTCCACTAAAGACGGAGCAGAAAGGCTCTTTCATGCTGTAGCTTTTGTCAGGAGTCTGACTCTCTTCTTCACGGGTCGGCCCTACATGCTTTCGGGAATTGTTGCCGAGTTACTGTAGCTCTCCCTGAAGATGTCGGCTCCAGTCACCTCCACACCTGTGGCCTCCTCGCACATGGAAGCAGTCAGCTGCAGCGCCGCATGGAGTCGGCTCGCTGCAGCTTCTCAGACGTCTGCAGGAAGGGCTTCCCCACTGCCAAACCCAACAAAGTGATTTTCTGCCGTTTCCTGGGGGGAGGAAACGCACTGAGGCGGTGTTGAGACGTTTTACATGTCCTCAGGGGCGGAGAAGAGAGGAGTTTCTGCAAATGGAAAAACATTTGTACCCAAACCTGCTGTGAGAATGAAACAAAGTGAGTGTAAAAACCGCGTCTGTTCCTTCACAGCCTTTTGACACTCACAGAAAGTGAAAATGCATCTTTGGAGTTTGTAGGAACCCTGGCTGAGCTGAGACACTCGCAGGGTATGCCTTAGTCCCAACGGCCTTCACGGGTGGATGATGGCCTTCTGCAGGCAGAGAAAAGGCAAACTTGATTGAGACGCACAGGTGCACCTCCCCCCCCAGTATGCTCTGGGTGAGAGGGTTTAGTGACCACCTATACAACACGAAAAGGCAAGTACGGGGGAAGGGGATGACACACAGGCACATCCTACAGATTTTGGAGGAAGTTAGACAATTCAAATGTAGTCTGTGTTTATCCTACATACGTACGTACCACCTGCACACCCTGTGCCTTGCTGCATTTGCACACAGTCCATTAGGAGCCAGCACCCACACCTTACCAACAACCAGAGTGCGGTGTAAGGACACCGAACAACAGCTGGACGTCATAAGTGTGTGTAACTTACCTTATCCCTACAAATACTTTGCGATACACTTACCACACGCACAACAATGGTACGTTCCATTTCATGATGTCCCTTGAGGTGGCCGCAAGACACACCTACATTCCCCCGTCTACGCACCTGTCCTACAACCCTCTAGGCAAGGCAATGCAAGTTTATTTGTATAGCACAATTCGTACACAAAGTAATTCAAGGTGCTTCACAAATCAGAAAAATGCATTCAAATCACAATACATCATAGAAATAATCAACATAAAATGTACTTTAAAAGAAAAGATAAAATTAGAAAATTGACTTAAAAAGAAAGGAAGGAAAGGACAGAAAAGTGCAGATAGGACCTTTCAGTCATATACACGGCTAAACAGAAATGTTTTAAGTCTAGATTTGAACATGAACACAGAAGAGGCCTGTCTTACGACTTCAGGGATGCTGTTCCAGATTTTAGCTGCAGAATATTGAAACACTGATTCCCCTTGTTTAGTTCTGACTCTGGGAATCAACAGGAGGCCGGACCCTGAGGTCCTCAGAGTACGAGATGGTTCATATGGCACTAACATGTCAGAGATGTACTTTGGTGCGCGGCCATGGAGAGACTTGTACACAAGCAGAGCTGCTTTGAAGTCTATTCTTTGAGGTACAGGGCCGGTACAGAGCCGCATGCGAGCAGCAGCATTCTGGATTTACTGAAGCTGTTTTACAGCTCGTTTGGAGAGGCCGGTGAGCAGGCCGTTACAGTAGTCTAACCTACTGGAGACAAATGCATGAATAAGTATCTCCAGGTCTGGCTTGGATATAATGTTTTTGATTTTGCCAGTGTTTTTCAGATGGTAAATTGCCGCTGATGTTACTGACTTGATATGGCTGTTAAAGTTTAGGTCAGAGTCCATGATTACCCCTAGATTTCTGACTTGATTTGAGGGTTTAAGAGACAGAGAATGAAGGTAGCTGCTGACACTTTCTCTTTGTTTCTGTGGGCCAAAAACATTCACTTCGGTCTTGTCTGAGTTTAGCTGGAGAAAGTTGTTCTGCATCCACGCACTGATCTGTTGGAGGCAGTGGCTAAGTGAATCCACCAGCCCATATTCACCTGTTTTCAGTGACACATAGATCTGAGTATCATCTGCATAGTTGTGATAAGAAATGTTATTACTGCGAATTAACTGCCCTAGGGGCAGCATGTAGAGGTTGAACAGAAGGGGTCCCAGGATCGATCCCTGGGGCACACCACAAGTCAAGGCCATGTAGTCTGAGACGCAACTCCCAATTTCAACAAAGTATTTCCTGTCTTCTAGATAAGATTTGAGCCAGCTTAGGCCAGATCCAGAGATGCCAACCCAGTCTTGGAGTCTGTGCAAAAGGATCCCATGATCAACAGTATCAAAGGCAGCGCTCAGGTCTAGCAGGATTAAGACAGAGACTTTGCCATCATCAGTGTTCAGGCGGATGTCGTTGGTTACCTTGATAAGAGCAGTTTCTGTGCTATGATGGGGTCTAAAACCTGACTGGAAAACATCAAATGAATTGTTTAATAAGAGAAAGTCGGTGAGCTGTTGGTAGACAACTTTTTCAAGGACTTTTCCTAAAAATGGCAGATTAGAGATAGGTCTGTAATTATTCAGTACAGTGGGATCAAGACTGCTCTTCTTCAGGAGGGGTTTAATGACTGCGGGAAATATTCCAGATTGAAGAGACATGTTAACTATTTAAGTAATTGGTGGCAACACACTGTTCAGGACAGACTTTAGAAATCTAGTGGGTAACACATCAAGGCAGCATGTAGACTGAGCTCAGACGGGTGATGGTCTCTTGGACAGTTTGGTCAGTGACAGGTACAAAGTGAGTCAGCTTAGAGTGAGTAGGTGGCCGTTGGATAGTTATATGTGCTGTGGAGTTTATGGCCTTTTTAATGCCCTGAACCTTGTCATTGAAAAATACAGCAAACTCATTACATTTAGGTGTGCAAACCAGTTCTATTGGTAGCTGGGTTGGAGGGTTAGTTAATCTGTTTACTGTTGTGAACAGGATACGAGAATTGCTGCTGCAACTTCCAATGATTTCAGAGAAGTACCTTTCCCTTGTTCTCTCCCTTGTTCTCTACAGGCGCGGGCAACCCCAACACCCACAGCAGCTGTACGGGCTAACCCCCCCGTACACCTGTGGTTAAAGTATTAGCAAACTCCAGCTCCTCCCACTGACCTGCTCCACCTCTTTTCTTCTGTCCTCAGAATTTGACCAGCAGTCGTCCTCCGCCCAGGTACACCAATGACCCCGCTATCTTCGCCTTCCGGTCCCTGAGCACAGTGCCCCCCCGCAGCCCCCTGACGGCATCGGACGATCCTCCGTTTTCATAAGCCGGTCCGTCCTCCTGCCAGACACCAGCTGACTCCGCCCCGCTCCTCTTTACTCCCGGCCGACTGCTCTTTGTTGTGGCTTCCGTGTCATGAAGGAAACTAAGCGCTGGTAGAACTGCCTCTCTCTCAGGTAACCCCTCCCTGTCACGTGAACTGTTGCTGACGGGCAGCAGGAACATCTGAACAACACAGTGGCCTAACGGAACATCACAGAGGATGTGCGGCTCCTGCAAACAGCACATCCTGAAGCAAATGTTGAGCCACTCCCCCTGAAATCTCAGTCTCAGTTAGAATGAGTGATGCATGTTAGACAATCAAAAGGCTCCAAGGGTTCTTCCTGTGTGAGATTCTTACCAGCTTCCAATCAAAACAAAGGTTTGCTGCACTGTCTGTTGTTGACACCAGACACTGCTAACATTTCTTAGAAAGCACTTGTGTGGGTGCTCCAGGTAAGCTAAACTGTCGCTATAGCTGAAGAGTCAAACTGCAGTGATGTTTGTTCCTTAATGAAAGCCAGTTACTGCTCTCCTGTCTTGCATGACTTTGGCTGTTTTGCAGAAAGACAGCTCTGTAAAGTATACGTATAGTTGACTGCACCTTCCTCTTAACCATGATGTATTCTGCATAGCCTACCTATAGCGTACATGTAGTGTGCCATTTCTGTTCTCCAATATAGAACCTCAGTACTTTCCAGCTGGAAGAGGACCACTTGTTCCTGATCTCCAAGAGTTTGTAAAGATCTCTCAATGCCTTGACCCGACATTCCTGTTGTGATGAAGGAAACTTGAGGTTTTTCTTGAGTTTATGTGACATTGTGACATCTCTGTCCACTGCTGAACAAAAATGAATGAATAAAGTTTAGTGGCCTCTTTTAAGGGGGGATGTTTGTCATTTTTTTTCAGTTGAAGTTTTCTGATATTTATCCTTCGACTCTATATGAGAGCTGGACTGACTGACCCCTCCCCCCTGGCTTTCCAGATTTTGTGTAGCCCACATTCAAGTGGTAGTGGTGTGGACTTTAACTCTGGTTAGCCTGAGTGGTTGCCATAAAAAAATGGACTCAGACTGACTTGGACCAATCACTGGTTCCAACATGGTGGCGTCCGTATCATGAGAAAAACGGTGACTGAGTGGACTTCATTTGGTTGGAGCTGGAAGGAAGTCATTTTCTACTCACTCCCTCCAGTTCTCATGTACAGCCTGTTTTTCTCACTCTAACATTCTGTCCGCTTGTTCATGGTTTCAGTACTTGAGCTGGTTTGAATTACAGCCACATCAGAGATGGTGGAGCGTTTGCTGGAGGTCCTGATCGCTGATGTTTTTCTAAAGTGTCACACAGCCTCTACATACATGATTGCGCAGTTTCCACGTACAAAATTTGGGTCTTTTGTGATACATGCTTGATGTTTGTAATACATGGGTGTTTATTGCATTCTTCATTCATCGTTGTGTGCAGATGTCCATCAAGGGTTTTGGCCGGTGGGTCTTTACGGGAATTTGATTTTGAGCTGTTCAAAATCTTTGGTCTGTTGAGAATTACACAGTTTACGCCTCTTTGACGTAAGGAGGAATAGTACATAAATCTTACACAATTGTGTGATTTTTATTTTTTATTATTATTTTTCGTGAGATGCATGTGCAAATTTGTGGCTTTCCACAACTGTTCCACGTGTCTTACGGACTTTTCACACATGTACCACTAATGTGTAACTTTTGTATCGTGTATATACCACGTTCAAATTACGTAATTGACGCACAAATTACTAATGAATTCCATATAAACAGCCCAATGGTCGCGCACTGTTCATGTTGTATGGGGATTTACGTGCTCTTTGCGTTGTTTGTTTGCACTTTGTAAAAGAACACGACTTTTTCTGTCTTTTTCTTACATACATTACATATACTAAATTCTATCCGTGCAGTTTGCTCAAAATGAGGTTGTGGCTGTGTGACACGGCCTTAAGAAAAGCTGGGCTGCTGTTTGGACCGGACCAGGAGACATCCCAGTTCTTCTTCTTCACCTTCATATTTTTAACAGAAAGTACCTAAAAACGTGAGAAATAAAAAAATAAAAACCAACTTGTATTTTATTGTCGCTTATTATAACAGTTCTTTTCATTTATTAGGCTGTACGTCTTTTCCTCTCCCATGATTCACTTTAATTTCTTTCTGGCACCTTTTTATTTTTTTAAGCAACAAAACTAAATGATTAAATGACATAAGCTCAGCTTCAAACAAAAACTTTCATTTTGTGTTTTTTTGTGGTGACCTTTATAGTGTCCTTCATGTATTCAGGTATTGTTCAAAGTGCTTTGGGTTATATGTTCAGCCAATTAACTGACTCGACTAAGAAGCAAAACTGTGATTGGACGTCTTTTTGTTTGCATCACATCTATATAAAGACACAACAGGAAAAGAAACTGACAAAGTTTGACAAACTGATTATTTCCAGATTGAGATTTCTTTTACCAACATAACCGTTTGTATCTGTAGTCTTCAACAGTTATTTATTTATACATATCTTTATTGTTTATATCCCTACTTAAACCCCCCTTTTTTTAAAGTGAAGTTGAATCAAATGTCAGGTGTCTTTAGAACCACGAGGTTAAACCTCAGGAGTTGCCAGTTTATCTCCAGCCTTTTTTAAATTCATGTTTATAGCCCCTTCCATGTCACAGAAATGGGTTTTTACATTTTGTATTTGTTTTTTTTCTCTCTACCCATCAGTCCAACCTCATCTACCAAGTCGGTCCAGATTAAACTTACACTTCAGTGAACCAAGCGGCACGTAAAGCTTGTAAATAGGTTTTAACCAGGTAACTTTAGCTCAAATGCTTTGTTTTCCTACAAGTTCATCTATAAACAAATACCTGAAATGGTTCATTCACCCATGAGAACTGGACTGAGTGACTCCTCCCCCCTGATATTCGACACAGGAAGTAGTCACTGGCTCTTAGAAGCCAGAATCCGACTGGCCCCCGCTGGCCATCTGGTCCAAGCATTGAACTGAGAGTGACGTCACCCGTAGAAACTCCAATCAAATGACTTCAATTTAGTCACCATTTTGTGGCATCAAGGACGCTGCCATGTTGGAGTCAGATTGGTCTGAATCACTGAGGAGTCGGCTTGTTGGAAGTCCACACCCCCCGACCACTGGAAAGCTGGCTCAGGAGAATCTGTCAATCAAATGTTTCAAACATTGGAGGCAAGAAGACAGACCCTTACTGAGGCATCTGATTGGTCCGTTTATACCTTGCACTACTGAAAAAATATAAATGAAAAATGGGGATTACCGAGAACACGTTAAAAAAAAAAATATATATATATATATAGTTATTCTGACCAATAGAACGACTAACAGCTGCTGATTTCTCTGTAGAAGTCGATGGGATTTTGGCTTCTTGGAGCCAGCAGATACTTCCTGTTTGGGGGAGGAGTCACTCTTTCCAGTTTTCATATAGTCAATGGTTTCAACATTCAAAATTTAGTGTCAAGAGCTTTCAAGTGGTAGGGGTGTGGACGTTCTTCAAGCTCACTCCTGATTGATGAGAGCGGTTACCATAGAAACAATTATTCAGACCGACTCGGACCAATCGCTGCTTATTGACGACATCTGGGTCCAACATGGCGTGTGGAAAAATGGCGAGCGTTCTCGTATACAAGTTGTTGTTGGTATGGAAGATCGAGGTGATTCAAATGGGGAAAGAAAGCGTCCTGGAGGTTTGCTTACAGGCCCGTTTGGGCCAACAAAGTCTTTGTGTGCACGATTGAGACTAAATATGTTAAACTGAGCAGATGTTGAGTTCTGTACAAACACTTTTATTATACACGTATGTAACAATTTTCAACAGTTTGATTGGTGTTGTGAGGAGGGAGAGCGTGGGAAATGTGGCAGCAGAGCCAGAGAACAACACCAAGCTGGAGTTTGGAGGGACGAGGGCTGCTCCACGCACACACGCGTCCTCTCTCGTTAAGACAATCTTGTTAAAATGATAACTTTGAAGAGGTTGTGCTGCTGGTGTGTGTAGATACACTCACACACACACACACACACACAACCCCCACTTAGCTTGAGTCATTATCAGCTTACGTTTCATCCAGTAATCCATCCAAGTGTCCAGATGGCCAGAAAAGCTGCTCCCTCTCCTCCCTCCCCGCCACACACCCTCCCTCCTTTGGAGAAAATACAGGACGGTTGCGCCAAACTGAGCAGGATGGACGTCAGGTCGCCCCGACAGCCAAAACTGGAAAGAAATGCCCCCTCCCTTTCTGCTCAGGTGATGCAAGATTTCAAAGCACACATTCTCTGTGTGTGTGTGGGGGGGGGGGGTCACCCTCCCAGCTGTGGGCAGAGGTTTGAGACGTGTGAAGAAGGAGCGCCATTTCCTCAGCTTGATCCTTGAGATGAAGAACAGGGGCTGAGGAAGATGGAGGGGGTCAACCATCAGGCTGGGGAGGGTTTTTTGCTGGTGGGGGGTGCGGTGGGGGTCTGTCTGCTGAGATAAAGCAGGTGGATGGGGGGGGGGCTCAGTCTCAGTAGCCGTATTTGTCGTTGAGGTGAGTTCGGCCGTCGCCCGTTTGACCTGCAGAAGAGGGTTTCAGGTCAGGGTGTGAACTGAGCATGTGCAAGAATCTAACATCTGGCCATCAGAGGATGAGCATGACTCAGCCGTTTCTTTCTTATCTCAGCAGCACTCAAGCCAACCGTTACATCATAAAAACACTGATTCCTCTTCTAACTCCATGAAGCTCGGTTCACGTTTCCCTCAGCGTTGACGCGTTCAAACTTAATGAAAAGTCCAGAAATGCACATTTTGGTATTTCACGTTCAAACCTCGTGTTCATGCGTAGCTGCACGCGTTTCTGCTGTTTTAGGGCTCTACGTACAAAATGCATTGCCGTTGAACACACATTGCATGTCAAAACCAGGTTGAACTTTGACCAATGCATATAGCACGTTCTTGAACACGTCAGTGTGTCTGTAGCTTCACAGTGACTCATCCTTTCTTTTGCTGTGATTTTGGCTCCTCAGCAGTGAGTCAGCAGTTTACCTGCAGGAGGGATCCACACTGAGTAGTCAGGGTCGTCTTCTGGATACGATCCTGACAGCTGCACTCCTGGGTCATCTTTTGAACGCGAGCCTGGAGGCTGCACCGCAAAAGAAGAAAAGAAAAGAATTATGTGGAACTTTCTCAGAGCAAAGTGCATGATGGGTGTTTGTGCTGCCTGACCCTGCTGGGGCCCATCACTCTCTTCTTTTTAGGACTGGGTCCTGCTGCCGGCCCAGATTCGCCCTCAGCCCCGGATGCTGTGGACGCAGAAATAGACTTAGTAGAAGACACAGATGGAAAGCAGACGATTGTGTTGCTAAACAGTAACATTTAGAAATACTGGGACATTTCAGGTTCATTTGGTGTTTAACTTTTATGTTCTTTGTTTTCCACAGCAGCATTAAAAAAACAGGTGTCACATTTGTTTGCACACCTCTTCCTTAAAGACCCAGTCCGAGGAAAAGGGGGTTTTTAGCCTGTTCTTCTGGCCTTTTTCTGATAATGGAGGACATAGATGAAGAAAATTAAGCTGAAAATGGCATTTCTGGGGATTTTTTATTCACATTGTTGTGAATCAGGAGCAGATGAAAGAATGGCGTTTGAAAAAGACAGCACTTGTGACAGAAAATACGCTGGGAAACCAGCGGCAACGGTCCCGCCCACAACTCAGAGGGGAATTTCTAATGCACTCCTGCCGCTCTGCAGAAATGATGTCCTAGAGAACAACACCGCTTCCTTGATTTGGGCTAAAAACTGCAGAATCATAATTAAAAGACCACTGGAAATGCTTTGACGATAGATGAAGAAATGATCGATCTGCTGCTGAGCAGGTCTGTTACCTGCATGGACAAAAACCTCAAAAGGAGTTCCACTGACAGCTAATCCCTCCTGATTCATGAGATCAGATTGTGAAAACAGAGGTGGAAAGGGGATCCGGTGGGTCCCAGCTTACCTGGGTCTGGGGGGGCTCCAGCCTCACTGCTGGACTCCACATTCTGCTGCGCTGCTGCTCCACTCCTCCTGGTCTTCTGGCTTTGGTCTGCAGACATGCAGGAAGAAACAAGCTTAAAGACGGTTTCATGAACCAAACTTCTCCTTTGCTCCAAACGTTTCAGACAAACGTTTCCAAAAAGCTGTTGGGGGCTTGTCTGAACTGCATGCTGCCACCTAGTGGTAACATGCAGAACATTTGAATAAAAGCCCCCGTGTTGAATGGAGAAGTACCTGAGACCTTCCTGCTCTCGTCTTTTGTCTTCCTCAGGAGAGCATCCTCCTTTGATGAAGACTCCTCAGAAGCAGGTGTAGTCTTAGCTTCATCTTCCTCATTTTTGTCTGCCTCCTGCTCTTCCTCCTCCTCCTCTTCCTCGACACCAGGCGGAAGTGCTTTCATGTCGAAAAGCTCGGCGGGCAGGATCGGCCTCTTCGGGGGTAGCGTCTGCGCAGGGGAGGAGAGTGTGAGCAGACAGCAGCCGGGGGAGGGTGAGCAGACGCGCGAGCACCAACCCCGATGGTCCCCGTCTTCAGCTTGAGCTTCCTCCCTCCCTTCATGGCTCCAAACAGCGGTAAGGTCTTCTTCGGCTTCTGTGGGTCCAGGCTGCCGCTGTCACAAAGATCAGCAGAGCTTTCAGAGAGGAGCCCTCCCCTTTTTGTGTTGTTGACCACACGCTGAAATGCTTCCGGCGCCTTCAAACCTCGGCAGCAGCGCGGGCATCTGAGCCGGCCGCGTCAGGTCCACCAGCTTCCGCAGGTTCTGGGCCTCTCTGCGCAGGTCGGCCGCGTGCAGGTGAAGCTTCCTGCGCTCCACGGCGTCCATCGACGCCTCACTTCTGACGGCGCTCATGAAGGCCTCCAGGGAGTCCTCCCCCGAGGAGGCCGAAGCGCCTGCAGGCAGAGGCGGAGGTCAGAGGGCAGCCCTTTCAAACCGCTTGATGCGGGTGGCAGGAGCTGATGGCGGCTCACTCTTTTTGCCGGCGTTGAGCCTTTTCTGAGTCTCACTCAGCTCCCTCTCCACGTCTGACAGCTTGGCCATCTGCAGAACGGCAAACACCAGGTGACACTAAGCCAACTCACAATTACCTATCACCTGCACACCCTGTAAGTAGCCTGTGTGTGGGGTCCAGATGACCCCACTCCCAACGTAAACGTGCCGCCGAGGCACGTTTACGTTGGGAGTGGGGTCATCTGGACCCCACAAGAGAGCACGAGGGTTAAGCAGCATTCCCACAGCAGTACATAACACGCATTGCAGAGTTAAACCAGATCAAACTTTGACCAATCAGGGACTTGTACGGATGCCACCCCCCTTTTAATTCATGGAACTGTCAATCATCTGTAAAGTGATCACTAACATCCGGTCGGATCGATGCCATCGAGTCTTCCGTATATTAGAGTCGACCTGTGAAAGAAAAAGCCTGGAGCAAGATTCACCAGATTTGCAACACTTCGGCCCAAGCTTCCTCCAACTCCAGGTGGGGGACACGCGCTAGTGAAGAGTAGAAAAGAAAAAGAGGAAGAAGCCCCTCCCTGCTTCTCCTGTGTGACTAGCATAGACTGCGTGTTTCTTGAGCGTGCATCAAATGCTTGACGAATACCGCATGATACACTTATCACACGCACGGCGATGGTACGATCCGTTTTTTTGGCGTCCATTGAGGGGGCCAAATGACCCTCAAGGGAGCTGAAAGACACATCTCTACAGCACCCCCCCCCCCAACCCTCTTCGGGCCCGGACCACCCAAAAACCCAGAACGAGTCAACCGCATATGACCAAGGCTTCGGTAATGTGCTGAGTCATGCTGGTACCAGGTGACATGACATAGCGCTTTTATTTTTGACCCGTTCACACACTGGTGGCGGCTCTGCTGCTGAACACTGGCGCTAACCAGAGGCACGGTGGGGTTCAGCGTCTCGGCCGAGGACACTTCGACTCTTGGGCGGGCATCAAACGCAATCTTCTGATCAGAGGTCGACCGCCCCACCACTGCACCAAAAATATGCAAATGAGCGGAAGAGGCCTTTGCTGTTTTCTAACTACCATCTTTCACTTGGATACGTTTTCCTCCTCAGTGAACTTTAGTTTAGACGTTGGGCGATTTCTTTCTGATCTCTGTGAGCTTCAGTCATTTTCATATCGGGTCAAATGTGAAAAAGGTGAATAAAGCTCAGAGACGAGCTGTTGTTGTCCTCTGCCTCCTGTGCTTTAGCGAAGCCCCAGCAGGTGTTTACCAACGACTCGTAGGTCTCTGGCCGCTCGTCCACTTTTCCCGCCTTCTTCATCCGTTTTTGTCTCTTCTTTTCCACCGTACCCGTCCGGTCCAGGAAGGTGTCATCGTCGCTGTCGTAGTAGTCCTCGTCTTCCCAGTTTTTCTTCTTGCGTTTGCGTGACACTGTAAACGAAGCCGCACTCGTCACAGACGTCCCAGCCGCCGTCCGTCCGTCCTCCTGGACGCCCTTTCTGGCGCTCACCTGCTTCCTGCCGCAGCAGCCCCCTGGCCTCCAGCATGCGACAGGCCTCCAGGCAGCACTGCACGGCCGCTTCCTTTCTTCTTCCCCGTGAGAGTCGCCTCAGCTACCAGCTGGCGGCCCAAAGCGTCGTCCACCGGCAGCCTGGAGAAGAGCGAGCGTGAGCTCGGCACAACAGATCGCAGACGGGGTTTCCCGGAGCTTACTTTATTCTGCAAAGCCAGGAGCCGTGGTTTTTGTCCTCATACTCGAACTCCAGCTCCTCTCCTAAGGTAAAAAACAAGCAGATAAGACGGCGGGCGGGTCACCGTAAAAGCCTGAGCGTCTCTGTGTTTAGAGTCCAACCCTCTCTGTCAAAGAATCCCTGCAAGGCCTTCTTCGGATCTTTGAGGTAAGCCGCCTCCTGATCTTCATGGAATTCAGTTGAAAAGGGGTTTTCCTCGCTCTCATCCTCCTCTGGAGCTGCTTCCTCATCTGAATCGGGGATTTAGGAAAAAGCTCAGGATAAAAAAAAAAAACAGACAGACTCCAAACAAAACAGAACGTCAGCTTCTTCCATCAAAACTCTGTCCTCACCCATCCCCCAGGTACAACCCAGATCCTGCTTAGACTCTTTTTTCTCAACCGTGCTGCTTTGGCCCACTTCCTCCTCTTCCTCCCCATCAGAGAAGTCTCCCATCATCCTCTTCTCCAGCTCGGCTTTCTGTTTGGCGGCTCGCTCCTTCAGCTCTGTCACAGTAAGCTCAGACTCCTCCTCTTCGTCAAATTCAGGACCCTTTAAAGACATAAACACGTTAAGGTTGCTCATTAACCATGTTGTACCGTTAAGGCAGCACTGCTACAGACACATCTGAAGCATCCGTTCAATCTCAGGTGCTTCCAGACTCACAGAACTTTCAACCTCCAAACAGGTTTGATGCACAAGTTGGGCAAATAAGCCCCTCCCCTTTCAGATCAACCCTCTTCCGTTTCACAGGCGAGCTCCATAAAAACTGAATGAAGCCTCGCTGTAAGTTGTGTGTTCTGCACTAGCGCGGCTGGGTTTTGGTTCCCTCACTGGGACCCTTCATGGAGCTGCTGTGTACTCTGATGCTCCCATTTGAACAAAGAATGACTGCATTCGTATCACGCATAAGGAGAATACCTGCCATATCGGTGATCAATATTGTAATGATGAAGAACCCAGATCCAATTTTTCTTAAAAAAATTAAATTGTGTCTTTTACCACAAACCAAGTGGACCACAGAATGCTGTTTCGATGTGTTACACTGATGTCACCATGGGTTCTTATGGTTAAACAAATAGTCAAACAAAACAATAACCAAAAATCTCACCTAAAATGGATCCTGAACATCTTTAGCCAAAACTTCAACCAAGTGTGACTCGGAGAGAAATAGCTGGACACTGAACAGTTCAGGGGAAGTTTGCCAGGTTCCTTGTATTTTCACAAGATGATCAAATGTAGTAAATATGTGTACAAACAAACAGGGATTAATGTACAAATTCATTCACATGTTAGCTTCCTAAAGTTCAGCCCACTGTTGTTTTTCCACGTCAAAATAACCCAAAGAGAAGATTATTCCAACAATCTGTATGGTCACGTGTTTTTACAAAACTCAAAGTAATCCACACATCGTTTGTCCTGGAAAGATGGTGGTGATGAGTTTTTGCTGCCATTTCCAGTATAGATTCTAGTCCATTTATTTCATCTTGACGCGACGTTATGGTAGCTCGATTCGATGGATGAACAGCTTGCCTCTCAGCTGGACGCAGGTACATTGGTGTTCTAGTGCACAGTTGTGAACACCAGCAGTGCTGACTGACTGTAAGTCGTTGGACTTTCTGCTTCACTAACAAAAGGTCAGACATGCAGGCTGCTCCTTTATTTACCTGCAGAACAAACAGCCGCGTGCTCCCTCCAAACTTCAACACGTGCCCCACGCGCAGCCGGATGTAGGTCTTCGGGGGGATCTTGTTCTTGTTCACCACCGTGCCGTGCGTGCTCCCCAGGTCGTGGACGTAGAAGCCCCTCTCCTCCCCCACGCAGCCCTCCTGGCCGGCCTGGCTGCGGTACTGGATCACCGCGTGGTACCGGGAGATGGACGGGTGCTCCAGGGAAACGTCGCACACCGGCAGCCGTCCCACCACGAAGAAGCTCCTGTGGCTGAGCGGCACCGTGTCCACGATGGCGCCGTTCTTGAGGATTTCAAGATCGTACTGCACGTCTGATGGGGAGCCCCCCCACAGCGGCTCTGTGTAGGGGATAGGGGGGAACTTTCCAGCGGGGGGCCCTTTAGGACGCACTTTCGCTTTGGGCTCTGGTTTAGGTTTGCTGCTCTCATTCTGGTCGTCGGGTTGCTTTTCGTTGGCTCCCTCAGACGTTTGCTTTTCACACACAGCGTCAGAAAGCGCTTCTTCGTCGTTCCCGCCTCTGGTTTCCGCTGCTTTAGCTTGGGTTGGAGCAGCGACGCTAACGCGTTTGCTGGTTATGGAAGGCGCAGTCAAAGCCGCGGGTCTCTTAAATGGGTCCTCCCTTTCTGGGTCGGGGGTCGCCGGACTCTCCTTGTCGCTTTTGCTTCCGTTATCTGTGACTGAACTCTCGCTGGCTTTCTCTGTAGACGGATTTTCTTCGTCTGTATTTTGCTGGCTCGCGTCTGGTGGTGACGGGGCGGCCATCTTTGTTAGGTGCAACAGTAAAAAAGTGCCCGGATTTTCTGAGCCTTTCAAATATTAATTATGTTAAATCACTTTATGTTAAATCACAGCTTTACAAAATATTAAAATACATAAAAAGGTGTTTTAAATAATGTTGATTATTTAATCGCAAATTTATTAACGCTCACAAATATTCAAAGCGGAACAAGTAATCATCGTTGTTTGTTACACGAGATTTTTCTCTGGAAGGACAACAACGAATAGCCCACTTCCTTCAAATGCAGGAAACCAAAGAATTTGATTCTTATCTTAAACTATTATCTATATAATGCAATTTTTCTGAAGCATGACGTTTATTTTACTATTTAAATGTGCTCACTGGGAACTTATATAGCAAGTTTGTTGTTTTGCTGTCCTTTTGCTAGCAGTTGTTTTGTGACGTCGTCGTTTGTTGAATCGCGAAGCACCTGGCAGATTCTCGTGAGTGTTTTCTATCATTTTTGATCAAAAACTATTGCATTCGCCATCAGTTTCTAAATAAGAAGATATATTTGCCCTGTAAAAACATCGATATTATTTGGCATATATTAAATGCTAACATTTCTTAAACTTTTCAGCTAGGTTGCAACAAATAAACATGGCTGATGTTGTTACGTGCTGCGACCAGCACAGAGTGATGGAAATTCATGTTGGCCACACGTAATACGTGCAGCCAAGACGGACCTTCATTGCTGCTTTGCCTGCGTCTATTTTAAGTGCGTCCAAGGTTACATTTAGTTGTTGGCCGCACGTTTGTAAAGTCTGATTTGTTGTCACGCTCCTACTAGGTGTGTGAGATGTGTGTGATCATGGAGGAGCTGCAGAAACTCATGAATCATTTGGAGGCTGAACCCTGACTGGAACCGTAATCCCAACCTTAAGCCGTCATCTGGATCTGTGCAGCCAAGCGAATAGTTCAGGACAACGAGAAACTTTCAATAAAAAATATAAAGTCGTCTTTTCACAGCACGCGGTTGTCAGTTAATTATTAGTTCACAAGATGAAACAATTCGTCAGTTTTTTCCTGAATTGTAAATATACAAACATATTTTGGGACTTATGTTGGAAATTATATTAGTCATTAACTGGTTAAATAATCAAGCTTTCAGTGAAAGACATCGTTTTTGGCTGTTATTATGACACCATGGACCAGAACTTTATTTTATAACACAAATGATTTTGTTTTGTGAGAAATTTTATTTTCATAAAAGGAAGTAGTCAAACTCCAAACTTAATTTTGAACACTTGAATCAATGCAATATTATAAAATTATCAAACAAATAAAAACAAAAATATAACTTTTTTTCATAAAAACACTGTAGATTCTTGTTAACTTTTTATTTGGTTTTGTGATGCTCCTGCAGTGTGGCTACATACAGTGGTGGACAAAATAGTTGGTACCCCTCAGTTAAAGAAAGAAAGTCAACAATGCTCACTAAAATGACTTGAAACGTCAAAAGTAACAATACATTCAAATGTATTGAAAATTAAAGAATCAAAATCAGCCATTACTTTTGAGTTGTTGATTAAGAGAGTTATTATTGGACAAAAATGATGGCACCTCCATAAAAGACTGAGAACTAATTGTCCAGGGGGTCATGATGAACTCAGGTATGTCCTTTAAATGACATCACAGCTGTTTTCAAACCCATAATCAGTCAGTCTGCCTATTTAAAGGGAGACAAATAATCACATTGCTGTTTGGTGAAAAGGTGTGAACCACAGTGAACATGGACAACAGAAAGCCAAGGAGAGAATTGTCCCAGGACACTAGAAACACAATTATAGACAAACATCGTTAAGGTAAAGGCTCCAAAACCATCTCTAAGCAGCTTGAAGTTCCTGTGACCACAGTGGCACACATTATTCAGAAGTTTAAGACCCACGGGACAGTAGCCAACCTCCCTGGATGTGGCCGGAAGAGGAACATTGATGACAAATGGAGGAGACGGATAGTTGGAACTGTATCCAAAGAGCCCAGAACAACCTCCAAAGACATTAAAGGTGAACTCCTAGATCAAGGTACATCAGTGTCAGATCTCACCATTCGTCGTTGTTTGAGCCAGAGTAGACTTCATGGGAGACGACCAAAGAGGACACCACTGTTGAAAGAAAATCAGAACAAAGCCAGACTGGAATTTGCAAAAATGCATGTTGACAAGCCACAAAGGTTCTGGGAAAATGTCCTTTGGTCAGATGAGACCAAACTGGAGCTTTTTGGTAAGGCACATCAGCTCTATGTTGGTAGACTCAAACATGAAGCATCAACCAAAAGAACACTGTCCCTACTGTGAAACATGGAGGAGGCTCAGGTCTGTTTTGGGGCTGCTTTGCTGCATCTGCCACAGGGTGTCTGGAAGTTGATCAAGGTCAAATGAAATCTCCAGATTATCAAGGCATTCTAGATAGAAGTGTGCTGCCTAGTGTCAGAAAGCTTGGTCTCAGTTGCAGCTCATGGGTCTTCCAACAGGACAACGGTCCAAAACACACAGCAAAAAAAACCCCAAGAATGGCTAAGAGAAAAGCGTTGGACTATTCTGAAGAGGATTCTATGAGCCCAGATCTGAATCCCATTGAACATCTGTGGAAGGAGCTGAAACATGCCATTTGGAGAAGACACCATCAAACCTGAGACAACTGGAGCAGTTTGCTCATGAGGAGGGGGCCAGAATACCTGTGGACAGGTGCAGAAGGCTCATTGACAAATACAGAAACCGTTTCATTGCAGTGATTGCCTCAAAAGGTTGTTCAACAAAATATTAAGTTATGGGTACCATCATTTTTGTCCAGCCCTGTTTTATTAGTTTGTTTTTTAAATAATTCTGTTAATCAACAACTCAACAGTAATGACTGATTTTGATTATTTAATTTTCAACAAACTTTAATTTATTGTTACTTTTGAACGTTTCAAGTTATTTCAGTGAGCATTGTGGACTTTCTGTCTTTAACTGAGGGGTACCAACTATTTTGTCCACCACTGTATAGTTTGCATACATGTTTTCCTTTCTTTGCCTTTGGCATTCACACTTTATTGTATAGGTTCTTTATGAATAAAGTGTTTTTTTCATTAACTGTTAGGATTTGATGTTTTATTTTAACTGTTTGAAATGAGTTAGCAAGAAGGTAAAAATACAAAAAAGCGAACTTATTGTGTACGAAAAAAATACTCGAGTACGTTTTATTTTCTTGTAACTCAATCATGTTGCCAAGTTGAGTAAACGTTCATATATCTTCAACTTTCTGTAGGGAAAGATAACATGGAGTTTGCTTTGCTTTAACATGTCTTAACCCCCCCCCCCACACACACACACACACACTTTTTGTGTTGCAGCACTAGATCCAGATCCTTTTATCCACAGCCCCTCATCAGTATTTATGACGCATTACTGGGGTGAGATTCCTGGGCCTGCTGGGGCCCCCCCCAGCCGCAGCTCCTTTGAGTTGCTCCAGCGAGAGTTTCGCTCGGTGGAAATGCAGGATCCCCCCCTACACCAGCCCTCTGCCCACCGTCCCCGGCCCACAACCATGCTGGACATCCCGTCTGAGCCATGCAGCCTCACCATCCACACCGTGCAGCTGTGCCAGCACGTCCGCCGCCTCCGTGCTCTTCTGGCAGCGGCCCAGGCTCAGGGTCCGAGCTCCACCCCGTCCGAGGGTTGCAACCGGCTAGAAGAGGCTGACCCCAACCTGCCGCTCCGCCCTCCAACCCCACCCGCTATGCCAGACGATTTGTTGCCAGCAGATAGCAAAGCCCCCCGTCAGCCCTTTCAGCTTCGCCACAGTGATCCTGAGAGCAACTTTTATAAGTAAGTTTGCTTTTACCGCTTCATTTGCCAATTTTAACAGCAGCATCAGTTTGCATGTTTAGTTGAACTCCTTTTTCCTCCACTTCTGTGTGTTTTGTGAAAAGGGGGGAAGGTGAACCTGTCACAGAGCTGAGCTGGCCCTCCTGCAGGCAGCTGCTCTATCAGTCAGTCGCCACAGTTCTGGCTCACGCTGGCTTCGAGTCGGCCCAGGAGAGCGTGCTGGAGACCCTAACCGATTTGGTTCATGAGCACTACTTACGCCTCACCTTCCTGCTGAGGACCGCAGTAGATCGAGAGGCCCGTCTGGGATCCAGTCCCTTTCCAGACGTGGTGGAACAGGTCTTCCACGAGATGGGCGTTGGCAGCATGTTGGCCCTACAGCGCTTCTGGCAAGTGAGGATCAAGGACTATCACAGCTACGTGCTGCGGGTACGTCTAAAACTGTCTAAAATTCTGGTTGAGGTTCATTTTTCCTGGCACTTTATTAGATAACTGAGGCAATTTTAGAAGGCAAAGTTCAGAACGCCAAGGTCTCTACCAGCTGCCAGACCCCATGAAGCCTAGGACCCTCCTGTGTGTCCATCCAGGAGAGCCAGAGGTGCACACAGAGTCACTTTCCCAGGTGGAAAGGTTTAAGTCTCCGGGGGTTCTGTTCATGAGTAATAACAAGGTTGAAAAGCCCACTCTAATTAGTTTTTGATCTATTGTAAAATAGTTTCCAGTGGTCTGTTTTACTATGTTTATGCTGTTTTTAGCCAAAATAAAAAACCTGTCATTTTCTAGGACAGTTTCTGCAGAGCAGCAGGGGTTCTTTAGAAATTTGCCTCATAGTTGTGGAGCAGAGCCGTGCAGTTTGGAGTCAGATTCCAGCTCAGACGAGGAAAACAAAGACATTCATGGATCTATTTTCTGCAACTGGCTGCATCTGAATGGGCAGCTTCTTTTCTACGACACAAATGAGATTTTTTTTCAAGCAGCATTTTTTCGTCTGCTCTTTATTTACAAAGATGGGAATTGGGGCGGCATGATCTGAGGGAAACTCGCGATTTGCGATATTAGTGATCAGTATTGCGATGATAATATAACTTGAAATACATGAACAAATATCAAAACAACCAAAAACATAATTTCCATTTCAACTGCAACAGTTTAATTTAAGTTAGAGTCGACCGTAGTCTACATTGGAGGCCAACATCTGAAATAAAAGAGCTCCACCTGATTGGTCAACAACGTAAAGGCGTCTATTTGATTGGTCAGTGATGGAAAGGGATATATTTGAGTCATTAAATACTTAAACATTTATTGAAGTTTTCGCCGTCTTTTGCAATATGCATATTGCTCAGCTAGATATCGCGATTTATTGTGCTGGCCTAAAGTGAATAAAGACAAACTCAGAAAAGAAATCTGGAGCTTAATTTTCTATGTACGTGTCCTCCAATAACAGATAAATGTCACAAGAACATGTTAGAAACACATTTTCCATCAGAGCGGGTCAGAAGTGAAGCTGCGTTCCCATCAGGCATTTGATGAGCGTTCTTGAACTCGTGTTTAACCCTGGGTGTTCACACTGGACATGCAGGGAGGGGCTTTCATGCAATGGCAGATATGGATTCTCATCATATCAGGAGAGTGGCCTTGGTTTATCGTTATTTGAACAGCGTCAGGCTTGTTGCATTTCTGTGTTCACCCGATAAACCAAATCAATATGTTACTACCAGAGTTTGACCAAGTTCAACCGGCATGCGAGGGTTTTAAACGTGAAGGCAGAAGGACATGTTGGGGGGGGGGGGTGATATCTCTGAGCTGGCCTGGGAGCATCTAGGTTTCCTGAAAACCTGGAAGCAGCCGCTGCATGAGAGGAGCAGGCTTCCGTTCTGAGACTGCTGCCATAGATGAGCTGTGAATACTGGATGGAATGGAGGAAGACTGCATTTTATAAAAGGCATAAAAACGATCAGTTATTGTTGGGTTGTGATCCAGGTTCCTGTCTTACATTCAGTGCAGCGGAAAAACAAGTTTTTCTTCTTCCAGGTCAGTAAGGATCTGTCAGAGGAATATGAGCGGCTGGTGAATCCAGAGAAAGCTCTAGAGGACTCAAAGCCTCTGAATATCAAGGACGAACCCCCTTTCCCCATCCCCTTTCCTAACAGCGAGGAGCCTGAGGCTGATCTGGCCTCTGGGGACCAGGCCTTGCCCATGGGAGTTCTTGGAGCCCACACCGACCGGCTGGCTTCAGGCCTGGATGCTGACCACTCTCCCCGTACGTCAGGTGAGTGGCCTTAAGGCAGGCAGGAAAACCCCTTTAAATGAAGGGAATTGTGTGTTTGATGCTCCATTATCACGTTTCTGTCCTGCTGAGTCGAGTCTCTACTGCTTTGCTCCAAACAAAAACGTAGAGGAATGGCATCTCCGTCAGAGATGGAGAGATCCTGAATTGAACTGCAGCTGGTGGTTGATAATGTTCAAATGTGGCCCCAGCTGATCTGTCATCCAGCAGCTTCATCAGGATAAGCAGGATCAGAGTCTTCTGTCATTAAACCCTGACAGTGCAGCGGCCATCCCGTGCATGTGGTGGATGCAGGTATCCACACGCAGTATCCCTTTTTTAGACGCGCCACTTTTGGAAGCTGATCCACCAACACTGTATTGCATGACTTCAGGTGCAGCATTGATTAATGAGTGTTTGTGCTGTACAGAGACTAAAATGAGATAAAAATTATCAAACTAAATAAAAACAAGCAAAATACAACAGTAAAATGAATACAAATAAGATAAAAACACAACACCCATGGGATTGGCTGATTAGTGCGATTGAAGTGTCTTCTTAAGTAATTTTTGTTTTAAGTGGTTAAAATAAATCAGTTTGACGTGGTTCACCTTCCGTTGTTTCAGCTGATCTCATATTTAAAAGTGCATTATTACATTGATCTTTACTCAGGAAATGCAAACATTCTTTTTTTTTCAGTCCTAAAAGTTAGTTTTTAATTTATTTGTATTAATAAAAGTTTCATTTTTGTTTCACTAGACCAGGAGTCGGCAACCTTTTTTACTCAAAGAGCCATTTGGGACCACCCCTAATGAAAACAAAGCACCCGGAGCCACAACCCGTTTTGACATCATTATATATATCATGCATGTGTATATTATATCAAGGGTGCTCATTACAACGATCGCGATTGACCGGTCGATCTTCAAGGACATGAGTGTAGATCGCGGGCCAGTAAAGATTTTAAAAAAAAAAAATACTTCTTAAAAATCCACCAGCCAATCAAAATCCTCACTGAGAAATACAGGACTTGATTGACATGCAGATTGGCCAATCAGACATCCTGTGAAACATACATCACTGCAAATGCACATTGTGTTCTTTAAAGGATGATACAGCGGCCGCGTGTGGGCGGAGCTACCAGCTGAAGTTATGGTCTGATCGCTGCATGGAGCGATGTGTTTGTCAATGCATGGTAGACATTGAGAATGTGGAGAGATCAGGTTTATTATTTTGGAGAGTTCTACTTGGTAATCATGTTTCCATGTTTGAGTTCATAAAATCATCCCAGAAAGTCTGCTTCAGCTCCAGCAGTGAAAGCTGCGTCTCAATCTGACGCCCGTGTTTCCATCTCTGACTGAGTTTGAAGCCAAAGCCCCTCCCCCGCCTCTCTACCTGCTTTTCCTCTCTACCTGTTCACCTGTTCACATCCTCTGCAGCTGAGAGTGTTTTCCTCAGTGTGTCCTACACAGAGGGTGATAAATACGGTCATCATAGCAGCAGGTTGACACGATAGTCGCCGCCCCGCGTCTCCTCCCACTATCAGCTCTGCAGTTCTCGCCTGATAAATAGGAGCTCATTAAGGAAGCTGTTTTTTACGTAGCATGCTCTTCGTACGGAGCCAGCAGCGCCTTTGAAATGGCATGAGAAATGAACAAACTAAAATAAAATGTAATTATTATAAAATATTCAATATTTTCCAAAGTCACAGGGAGCCACAACAGAAGGATGAAAGAGCCACATGTGGCTCCGGAGCCATGGGTTGCCGACCCCTGCACTAGTATATTGAAGTGCTGAGTCAGAAATTGAACTGCAGATGCATAAATTGAAGTTAAATGGATTCAGTATTTATTTGCTTTCTCCACTGTTTGATCGACTCTATTTTTCTGCGTTTTTTCCCCTTAAACTCAATCCCCCTGGCTTCTCCTGGAAGGTGCGGGTGCAGCAAGCAGCTCCCCCCTGTGGTCCCACGTGAAAATGGAGCCTCAGGACGAGGAAGTGCACGGCCCCGGCCACCATCACCCTCATCACCACGGCGTCCTGGGCGGAGACGTGTTTGAGGAAGGGGAGCCGATGTCCACCATGAGTGAGTCAGGAGGAGCGATGGCCCCCTCCCCAGTGGGGGGGGCATCTGACGGCAGCTACGGGTCACACTCTCCCGACTCCCTGATGGGAACCTCGCCGGTTTTCAACCAGAGACCCAAGAAAAGAGCCAAGAAGATGTGAAGCTCGGAGCGACGCAGGAATGAAAGCAGCCAGGACTGACAGACGGCAGGAATATTGTTTTTTGGAGGAAGTATCTCTCAGATAGGTTTTCTATTCGGTGTTTATTTGTAAAAGATACAAATTAAAATAAGTTAAAGCACTGTTGGTTTTTATTTCATTTTTTCTTTAAAAAAGGTAGTTGTAACGTTAGCCTAATAAATTAAACAGGAAAGCCAAAATCCCCATAGTTTAGAATCACGGAACTTTTTTTTTCTAAGATAATAATCCAGTAGCTGCTCATAAATCCATTTCTTCATTATCATAAAAAACGGTTCATCACAAAGTTTAATATGTTTTCCATGATAGATTTCCGTCGTCTCTGTGTGCCGCAGTCTCGTGCGTGTTGCTCAACAGAGGAACCGTGTGGACCTGCCAGGCTGGAGCTGCTCCAGCAAATGAGCATCTGCTTCAGTAATTAGCCAAAGCAGCTCTAGAGGCCGCCGACGCCGCCGCCGTCTGCACGACCAGGACGACATCAATCCACCTGAAAGGGCAAATGAATGCATAACTACACTCAGAACCTGTTGGTGGTGCATGTTAATAATAATAACAATAATGGATTGGATTTTTCTGCGCTTACATTGTGTCCATTATTCATTCACTCCTCATTCATGCTTGGTGATGGTAACTACTGATGTAGCCACAGCTGCCCTGGGGCAGACTGACAGAGGCGTGGCTGCCATTTCGCGCCTACGGCCCCTCTGACCATCACTGGGACCATCCATGCACATTCACACACCAGTGGAGCCACACTGCCCAAGGACACAACGACGTTTGGCTGGTGGGAGCGGGGAATCGAACCGCTGACCCTTCGATCATTGGATGACCCGCTCAACCACCTGAGCCACTGCCGCCCCAAAATGTTGTTTGGACTTCTTTTTTTTTTTTCATAAAGACTTTCCAATGGAACACACAGATGGGGGGGGGGGGGGGGGGGGTGTCACAATACAACAGTGTTAATCTCAATCTAGATTAGATGTACCAAACTTTTCTAGAAAAATAGTCTCACAAGATTTTCATGGTGTTTTTTTTTAGCACTAAAGGGCGCATGTTTGAGTGTGCTACACCATCACCCTTGTGTTGTCTTGTAGGGTCCAGATGACCCCACTAGCCACCATTAACGTGCCAGTAGGCACGTTAATGGTGGCTAGTGGGGTCATCTGGACCCTACAAGATACCACAAAGGAAGAAGGACACACCCCTACCACCTAAAAGCATCTTACCTGTCAATCAAACATGTTCGTCTTTGGACATGGGGTCCACTGGGCACCACATACTTTTTTCATTGAGGCATCTGATTGGTCAGTTTATAACTTAAATAAGTTGGACTTTGGAAAAATAAAAAAACATAGAATGATCAGGAGCATGTTTAGAAAAAAGTATCAAGAATGTTTATTCTGACCAATAGAATCACTGAGTCAAAGCTGTTTATTTACTCTATAGAAGTTTACGAAATTTTGGAACCAGCAGGTACTTCCTGTTTGGAACGCGAGGGGGCGGAGTTCACATAAATCAAGACACTGACAGAACTACTTGAAGAGGAGAGGCCTGCATTTTGTATGTTCCACCAAATGTAAATTGGGAAAAAAAAAGGAGGAGTTTCTTCACCTAAGAGTAAGAATCTCTATGATTTCTACTGTAGATTTGTATTCAGACTGGACATTTTTTGCTCGCTTAAAGTGAACCAGACTTTGCTTCCTGATAATCTGGAGCAAATTTATAGTCTGAATACACCCAAGCGGACCCTGGTCTGCTAGAACTGCTCATGGATCCATCTTTGGGGGTGGTCTCGGTTAGTTTCCAATCGGACTGAGCTTCGGTTCTCTTTGAGATTCCTCCGTCTGAATGCAATCCGTTCCCGGAGCGGAACGACTGAACCCAAACAGCCACCGTAGCCGATGGTCACATAATGTAAACAGATTAGGAATGTAGCAAAAGATGAGACAAATGTGAAGCAACGGTTGTCGTCATATCAAACAGAAAAAAGGGTCCAACCGTTTATTTGTTTGAATGTTTAGTTTAAACCAGCTGAAAATGGTTCTTACGTGCTTTTCATTGTCTTTTGTCATTGTGTTTAAGTGAACTACGCCGACAAAGACTGCAAAGTGGAAGACTCCCATCATTTCTGCCTCCCGTTGCCTTGCCCACCCTCGTCCATTCCTGACCAATGAGTGAAGAGATCTTTAGTCACATGGTTTTTGTTCACAAGCTTTGGTCTGAACAGGAAAGTCCACGTCACTGCTGCCTGAACACAGATCAAACACAAGGTTTAGGACTTGACCGGACCAGATTGGGTGGACTCGGTTTGGACCAAAGGGTTTTTCATGTCTGAATACACCCTCAGATCTTAGGATTGGCTTCAGAGCTCCTTGCAGTGGAACAGCAGACGTGCTCTGGAGGTCTTTTCATAGAAACACTTCCAACCGCAGCCATTGAAATTATGCCAAAAGTAACACAGGCACATTCATGGATGAGTGTGGTAACCGGTGGGAGTAAAATGAACGTTTTCCCATCTACACTGAAGCAGAGGGCCCCCACCCCCTCTGTTTGTCAACAGCTCTCGAGTTGCTTTGAGTTGCGAAGAAAAGTGTAATTATAAAAATGTCAAGATGTTTTTTTTGATAAGGGGTCTCTGAGTGGGAACCAAAGAAAGGGCCTGACAAATGATTAATTACCTGCCAAGTTTCAAAGCAATTTATATAACATGAATCTAAATCTGTCCAGCTGTGCTGAGAAGGAATGTTCCATTTTTACACAACATACCTTTCCTTTAAGGTGTTAACTCGGAGGACTTCTGTGTTCAGACAGTGTAACCTCACCCTGTTTGTTCTCATCCCAGCAGAGGTGGTTTACATGATCAGGACAAATAATAAATGATGAGAGGAGATGACGGGATCATGAATTGGTAGACAGATGGGATGTGACGGGTACCAAAGGCCCCCTGCTACTCGTGGGACTGGTACAGCCTTTGAGCTGCACCCTGCTGATGAACTGTATCCATTTCAGTTTGAATCAAAGCTACAATTAACAACAGTTGATACTTATGTTGGTTTAAATTAAAAACCTTTAAGTCTCTCAATGACATTACACAGATTAGAATACAAAGGCAACAAATATTTGCCCTCCTGCTCCTTCCATCCTTTTAGACCAACAATGGTCCAGTATCTAACGCCCTGTATCTAAAAAGTGTCTGTGGTGGTTGTTGTTAATTTGATGGGAGTTCTGTTTGCGATTCACACAACCCCTCCTCAGAAGTTTAGTCTCAAAGAACCTGTCAGGTTGCAGCAACACACAATGTTTTCAAACCACTGTTTTTATAAATGTATGTCTCAGTCAGACGCCTCATTCCTTCATCTTCTAAACCTGTTTTTGTCCCTTTTGGGGTCACAGGGCTGCTGGGGCCTATCCTGGCCACTTGTGGGCGGGGGACATCCTGGACAGGTCGCCAGTCTGTCGCCACTCTCACAATCAGGGGCAATTTAGAGTAACCAATTGACCTATGAAGCATGTTTTTGAGAAGATGCAAACTCCAAATTCCACACAGAAAAGTCCCCAGCTGGTGGCTTGAACCGGGAGCCTTCTTGCTGTGAGGCAAGAGCGCAAAATACTGCCCCACCGTGCAGTCTGTCAGATGCCTCCATAGGCAAAAATAGCTGTAAATTGGAGCTGTTCGTTCATATTTTTTCAATACAAGCTTTTTTTTTGGTCTTGGATGCAAGGACCCGGAAGAAGGGTTTGCATTGGGCCGACACGTGCTGCAACATTAGCCGTGGATTAACTGAAACTCCGTGCAGGTAATGCCGCAATGAGCATCTTGGATATAAATATGTGGGAGTAACATCAGCCTTGAATTTGTCTGGACACCACTGGAAACACAAATTCGCATGATTGTTTACACGGTTTCTCAGAGATGCCTAGCAGCATTTCTGCTGATGGAAATGCTGCTATGAAAAAGCATGGAGAAGAAAAAGAAAAAGCACTTTGGAGGATTGATTTTTAACTTCCATTTTGAGTCATTTGATGCAGTTCCATTGTGAAAAGGAAAAAGCGTTTCTGTTAATCCATTTTAAGTGTGAAATTAAATGTTTCTAATTGAGTTTTGCTACACATTTACTAAAGAATTTTCTGAAAATGAAATGTCAAATACCATTTTCTTTATCATTTTAATTACGTGAAAAAATGAGCGGTAAAAAGAAGAAAAAGAAAAAGCGGTTTGGATTGCTTTTTCTATTTATTTTTGAGTCAAGAAATGCAGCTTCATTTTGAAAATGAAAAAGCATTTCTGGAATTGACTTTTATTTTTAATTATGCTACAGAAATGCTTCCATAAGTCAACACTGACACAACACAATAATGCAGACACAGGTTTGATTATTTGATTGGTGCAACTTTAAATCTCTTTGTGTGTGAAAATTCTTCATTAATTTTGAAGGAAAAGTAAAAAAAAAAAAAAGTATTACCATCACCTCAATCTTACCTCTATTTTAAAGTGCTTCATTCTGTGAAAAAGGTTTTTGGTCTCAGTAAAAATTCCTCTTCCTGCCTTTAGAGGGCAGTGTTGGACTGTCCTCTAAAAACAGCTGAGCTCTGTTTTTTTTTTCCAATGGAGAATTTTGTTGTCACCCGTTTGGCACATCTCTGGCTGCCACACTCCCAAAGTTTTTGTAATGAGTGAGACTTTGCTGCTTCAGAGGCTTGCTGAGACCCTATTACACATAAATTCAGGAAATACAAATTATCTTGCAGCTCGGTTGCACTGCAACATCAAACTTCATGTTTTACCTTTCATTGCAGAATTTGTCACTTGGTTTATCATCTTTCTATAATTTTCCATTGAGGATGTAAGGATGTTGGTCATATGAATAACTGCAGAATATCTGCATCGTCCTCATACCAGCAGCTTGCATTTCTGAAAGAAACGTATTTACACAGACCTTTGAAAGCCCTTTGGAGAAATTGACTAAGACTATAAATATGCCTCAAGCTCCCCCCCCACCCCACCAAGACTATGGCCGCATATCCCAAAATGCCACTGCGTGTTATAACTGCATTTTTACACACCGCACTGCACCTGTTAAGAAAAAGTTTAATAATTACGACAACCAGACAATTTTTTGACATTGGTCAGTAGCCGCCCAGCACATTTAGAGGTGGTGCGGTGGAAGCCCAGTGACATGGGGCAGCAGCGTGATAATTCACAGATAGGAGGGCCTCCAAGGTCCCCAAAATCGTCTGATGATCAGCCAATTTTACACATCGTCCATTCAGAGTTGCTGGCTATCCATTGGCCAGCACACTGTGAACGAACAATTTTGTAATGATGTCATCCCCACCCGGCTGACGTCTGCAGCTGCCTGTCTGTTGCCGTCTGCATTCAGGACCACGCCAACGGTTTAAAAATAAAAGGATAGCGGCAATTCAAATCAAACTTTATTTATAAATGAATTAATCTTGAACATTCTGCCGATGCCTCCCCATTGCGTGTTGGAAGATGTTTTTGTGACCATAGCTTAACCACCCACTCCATTCCTCATGTAGTACCAGCTCCATGGTCATATTCATCCACAGAAACAGAGTTATGAAATAGCCAAGTTGAATTTATCTATGTACAAATTCATGTTTCTCCCCCTGACTGGCACAGGTGTCTCACAGCATGAAGATGCCATTTGGTAACTAAACTTAAGGTGAGCTAACACCTGTGCTCTAGTGAGTGTTCATGTTCTTCTAAATGGATGGTGGAATGTGAAAAGAAGGAGGGAGAGTGCCCAGCCATCCCCACACCAAGACCCCTGCCGCAGCAGCAGCCAGTAATCAGAACCCCCCAACACCCGTACGGTAGCAGATAGCGAACAACCGCCCCCCGGGCGATCCCATCCCCCACCCAGGCCATAGTCAGCAGGACCGCCATGGGGCCCCCAAAGCCAAGGAGCAGGGAGGCATGAGGGGACAGAGTGCAGCTTCATCCCCGCCAGGAGAGAAGCCCCCCCGCCGCGCCGGGAGGGCCCAACATGGGGCCCCACCCCAGAAGAGTACCCACAGCGCTAGACAAGCACCTCATCACCACCCAGGAGTTCTGGCCATCCCCCCACCCCAACCCTAGGTACGAGCCAGGACCCCCCAAGGGAGACCCGTCCCCACGCTCCAGGCAGCCACCCACCCAACCCCCTCCCCCATCACCCTAATTAGAAATTATATGAGGAAGAGGGTAAGTCGGGGACAGCTGGTAGACTGTCCCCCGGTGGTCAAACAACCCCCACCCCCCACCCCCACGCCCAGCATAGGGCCTTGGTCCCCTCAGCCCAGGGGTCCAATCCCCCAAAGCACCGACCCCCCAGGCCCCACACCACCCACCCCACACAGAGAGAGAGGAGCCAGAAAGCTCTTATTGGTGTCACCTGCCTTCCCTGATGTCACCTGTTGTTAATCACTGTTTGTGTATATAACCAGTGCCTCCCCTGTCTTGGTCACTGGATCATTCTGGTTGACTTACTCTCGAGTATTACGAGTTCCTTTACATCCTCAAATAAATCAGTCTTTCGACTTAACCTGCTGCTGTCCTGGGTTTGTATCCACGCACTCATCCCTGACAGATGAAGTGACCAAAACCACAACACCAGTGATTTCATGTCACATTCACCTGAAGATTCATAGAGAGCCATCCTAAGGGTTGTTAGGTCTAATAAAGGCCTGTCCTACAGGGAACGCCCTGATGGAGTCAAAATCACATGCTAAAATCTTTAAACTTTAAACGACATGTATCAGTTTTGCTGCAGAACCAAAGACTGTGAAGGTTGCCAAGAGCCTGGATCATGGCTGCATCAAAATGTTTAGATTACAGTTACGTTGTGTTTTTGCTTTATATTACCCAAGAATCCTAATGTTGGGCAAGACACTGAACCCCACATTGTGTCCTGGTGGTTATAGGTTGGCGTCAGTGGTTAATCAGCGTGAGAATGTGTGTGTGTTAATGGGTGAATGTGACGGTGACTGTAAAGTGTTTTGGGGCTTCATGGAAGGTAGAAAGCAAGTATGCACCATCTCCCACCTGTGTTTTTGTTTTAGAGGGAAAGTTGTGTGAAAGAAGACCAGGTAACAGAAGATTAGCTCTCTTTAGCCAGATTCCACTACAACCCCCCTCAATAAAGGTTCAAATGTGTGGTCAGCTAACTTTCAAGCTGTAAAGAATGAAAAAAAAGTTGATCAAATATAGAAACAAAATCAGTGGTCTGAACAAAAAAAAGACTAGACAGGCAGGCGACAGATTTGGTCACCTACAGACAATCAAGATTTCTGGCTCTCACAGACCTGTAACTTCTTCTGTAAGAGGACCCTCTGTCCTCCACTCGTTACTTGTATGAATGGCTCTTGTTTGTACTAGTCATCTATGTAAAGACACCTGTTCACAACCTCAAACAGTCACACTCCAAACTTCACTATGGCCAAGACCAAAGAGCTGTCTAAGGACACCAAAAAACGTTGACCTGCACCAGGCTGGGAAGACTGAATCTGCAATAGTTAAGCAGCTTGGTGTGAAGAAATCACACCATCTGCCTGCAAGATCTCCCCCCATGGGGTCAACATGATCACAAAAATGGTGAGCAAAAATCCCAGAACCACACAGGGACCTAGTGAACGACCTGCAGAGAGCCAAAGCAACAAAGGTTACAGAGCAGACGAGTCCCCCTGCTAAAGCTAGTAGATGTGCAGGTCGTCTAAAGTTTGCTAAAGAGCATTTGGATGATCTAGAAGAGGACTGGTAGAATGTCCTATGGTCAGATGAAAGCAAAATAGAACTTTTTGGTAAGAACTCTGCAAACTGTGTTTGGAGGGGAAAGACCTACCTACCTACCTACCTTGAAGCATGGGGGTGGGAACATCATGTTTTGGGGCTGTGAAACGTGTGAAGGATAGAATGAATGGGGCCATGAATCATCAGATTCTGAGTGAAAAACCTCCTTTCATCAGCAAGAGCATTGAAGATAAGAGTAGCCTAGCCAGTCTCCAGATAAAATAAATTCTTTAAAAATCAAACAATGTGATTTTCTGGATTTTTTCCCCTCATTTTTGTCTCTCATAGTTGAGGTATACCTATGATGAAAATTAGAAGCCTCTCTCATCTTTTTAAGTGGCAGAACTTGAACAATTGGTGGCTGACTAAATACTTTTTTGCCTCACTGTGACTAGAATTCATTCCAATCAATCATAAAAAAGCAAACAGATGTGAACAATAAAAGACGCAGTGCCAGAAGTACACAAGATAAAGTTAAAAAAAAACATTTTTAAAAAGGCAGATATATAAGTATACAAAGCAATACACTAAGAAAATAAATGAAATGAAATTAAATACAATTATAAAAAGCACAGCATAAAAATTAGCTAAATGGAAAGATTAAAAACCAATTCTTCCAGTGTTTTTACACATCAGACTGACAGCAAATGACACTAAACATAATATGGATGAGAAAAGAGTGTTTTCTGCAGTATTACCCATTTGTAAAAAGCTATACAAAACTTATATGAAATTAACATGACCTGCAGTATGTTTCACATATATGTGCATCTTCTAAGACTTATAAGTCCTTTATATGATAAAGAATAAAAAAATATGATGAAAGTGGCCTATTTCTGGTTCTTTTCATACATGACTATTAACCAGAAATATGTATGTATCATGTAAAAATCGTCTATGTGGAATATAAAAAATATGAAAGGCAACTATGTTTTCTGTACATGTGTCATATAATTGTCATAGTTTTTTCTTACATGTTCTTTTCCAAAACATATACCTTTCATATATAAATATAAAACATTGAATGTAAGTTTTCTGCAAGTAAAATGTATATTCCTAACGGGGAAATGATACTTTCTTTATATGTTGTTTTTACTTTTATTATATGTCACCTTCCGTATTTTCACGACTATAAGGCGCACTTAAGTCATAAATTTTCTTCCGCCAGCAGGGGGCGCCCTATGAGCCGGTGCGCCTAATGTGTGGTTGTGGGATATAGAAGAAGATGGAGTGAGGAAGCGAGAGAGACATAAAGGCCAAGTGGAACCCAACTGCAGTGCCACTGTCTGCAATTTTCAATTATACTTACTTCTACTACCTAATAACTCTCAAATATTTCAGTAAGGGAGGGGTTAATAGAGAAGCAGCTTGCTTACAGGCATTGACGATTATACAGCATAACAACATGAGCATCACTTATGAGGTGCCGTGTAGGACATTATTTAGAATCAGCATTCATAAACACGTATGAAATTTCTCACACACACTAGTGAAATGCTTTTATACATACAACTGAAAATATATTCATTCACATACACATGTGAAATCTCTCACACACACAGGTGAAATCTCTCACACACACATGTGAAAATTTTCTCACACTCACTACTCAAAATCCTCTCACACATACTACTGAAAATTTCGACAGAAACGGAAGGCATTTCAGTAGAAACGGAAGTTGGCTGATTATCGCGAGATTTAACGGCAGTCAAAAGCGTTGCTATGGTGATGTGTATCAGCAGCCTAAAACAACTCGGACCAAAGTAACAACTTTAAACTATAATAGACTGGCTAAGGCAGAGATTGTTCACACCTGAGGGAAAACATGGTCTGGGTGACATTTTTGTTTTTCTTTTATACATTTTTATTTTCGACTTCCAGAGTCCACTCCGCGTCATGAGCGGGCCCAACGGACTGCTCCACCAACACATCCATGTTCTGAGATAGATGAGCAGATGACACTTACAATGAACAGTCATACCTAAAGGCTTAGAAAAAGGTAAACAATGCGCCTGTAATCGCAGCTACAGTTGCAAAACGTCCAAGAATCTTTCAGTACAACATTTTTGCGCTGATACGGATTATACCGTAACTGGAGATAGCACCCCGTTAACTACACATCTGTCAAAACACTGGCTGTGTCCGAATTCCTACCATTGCCTGCAGTTCAATTCTGCACAATCCTTGCATCAGCGAAGGGGACTGCTTGGAGCCACAGATGTTGGGCCACAGCAGGACGACACTAGGAACCAGCAGAACGACACCAGGAATATGCAGGACGAGCAAAGTGGCGTCTGTCTGCGAGGAAAAATTTCTGCTTTCCTTTCAGCTCCAACTGCGACATACATGACTCTGGACCAGTGTTTTTCAACCTTTTTTGAGCCACGGCACACTTTAACTTTGACAAAAATCCCGCGGCACACCAGCATCCAAAAAAAATAAAGATTGAAAAAATAAAGGAAAAGCTCATGGTCTGTATTTATCTACAGTCCCTCTGCAATCTCACATGCATTTTTGTGATAATTGTTGCAGAAAAAGCTGGAAGCTGCAGTTGTTTTTTTCTAAAAGATGTATTGAAAGTTAAGTTAAAAGATTCAAAAACTGTTTGATGTGTGTTCGTTGTTTAAAGACGTTAAGAGGAGAGACTCATTGTGTGCTAAGTCAAGACACTGTCACTTTAACCCAATGAATCATGGGAAATGTAGTGCCGAAAATCAGCTGACCGCAGAGAGACTCTCGTCTCTGAGCTTCATGGTTTTGTTCACTTGTTCCACGGTCTGACACCGGATTCTGTGGAAAGCTACACCGCTAAAGACTAGCTTTAGCTGGTATTTTTTTGTTAGAACTGAGAGACTTATGAGCTAAATCTAAACAAGGAAGTGAAGACTTTAACCACTTCTGATTGGTCAGACTGATGACATGTGATTAAGCCTTCAAGAATGATTGGTGGAGACAGTTAAATGGGCGGGACTTTTCCTAAAACAGCTGAAGCTACGGCTAAATCGCGGTACCGTCATTCTTATCAAAATGTCTTTAATAGAATCAAATAAACACGAAGAAAAAAGTATTTTATGATCTTTTATATTCTTAACTACTCAGTGTTTTATCAGGACCTTTTTGGATGAACACAGAGCTGAAATCCTGGAGATGGTAAATCAGAATCAGAATCACACGTGGGAAATTTGTTCGTTGCCATAACAACAGACAGGGGAAAAATGACTAAGAATAATATAAAACAAAATACAATAAAAAAAATAAAAAATAAAAAATGAAAATAGAAACAAGAACAAGGAAAATATGGTATAATTTAAAAAGCTATTTACAAAAGGAAAATATTTCTAGATCAGTCAATGAGGGCAATTTCCCACGGCACACTAGTGTGCCGCGGCACACTGGTTGGAAAACACTGCTCTAGAGGACCACGATTACTGTTACCATGTATAAAAATAAGGTAACACTTTATATTAAGATTCCTTAACAAGCTTTGTTAACACATCAACAAGCATTATAATAGAATTGTTAGGGTCTTAGTAAGACATTTATTAGTACAATAAGTCTAATAAGATTTATTAAATTACTTAGTTAACACATTTACAAGCATTATTATTAGGATGTTTTTAAGATGCTAATGATACATTTATTGGCATTTTAGATGCCTTACAAATTTGTCAGTGTTAATAAGCTTAATAAGATTTAATAACAACCTTTGCTAACAAATTCCATCCATCCATCTTCCTCCGCTTTTGAAAAAAAAAAAAAATTGCTAATAAATTAAGAAGTATTATTATTGTTTGGGGTTCTAGTAAGATATTTATTAGCATTATAGATGTCTTGCAAATACCTGGAAGTGTTAATAAGATTTATTAACATCTAAAGTCAGACCATTGTCTTCAAAGTCCATATTACTAAACTGCTTACAAGCTTAACGGTGTCGGATGATGCTTGCATCATAGCTAATAAGGATAAATTAGCAAACTATCCTGAGTGAAACATTAATTACAAATCCCATCACCAGGAAACAGTTCTCTGGATTCAATGCCAACTGCATTCAACCACTGTTGCCTTGCTTCCAAATCCACTGGAAAGTTGCACAAGCCAGTAATTTTTTAAGACCGAAGGCAATAAACCTACAGGAGCCACGCTTTTTTTATTTTTGAAAATGTGTCAAAATTTAATTATTATATTTCTGTTACAGAAGGATTTTTGTATGTTTAGTCTGTTTTAATGTTAGAAAGTTCTTTTTTTTACAAGCTTTATGCTTTGTGGTTTTTTGTGGTAAAAACCTTCCTCACTTTAGATGAGGTGCTGCAAAACAATTAAACTGTTAACAAAGTTAATTAATACATTTGTTAAGCTTGTAAGCAGTTTTTTTTGTAAGCAGTTTAGTAATCCCATGAACTGCCACCTTAACGTGAGTTTGAGAGCTCGATTGATCCCAGGAGCTAAGCTGTCGGGGGCTCAAGCCCCTGGTAGGGTCTCCCATGGCAGACAGGTCCTGGGTGACGAGCCAGACAAAGAGCGGTTCAGAACCCCTGATGAAAGGAAACAGCAAGGAACCGATTACGTCGCCCGGATTGACGTCACCGGGGCCCCACTCTGGAGCCAGCCCCGGAGTTGGGGCTCGCAGGTGAGCGCCTGGTGACCGGGGCTCTTCCCACGGGCCCTGGTCGGGCGAAGCCCGAAGGAGCGACGTGGGACCACTCTCCCATGGGCCCACCACCCGTAGGAGAGCTCAAAAGGGGCCGGTGCATTGTGGTTTGGGTGACAGTTGAGGCCGAATGCCTGGGCGACCCAAACCCCGGCCATGGAACTTGGCTTTTGGGACATGGAACGTCACCTCTCTGGGAGGGAAGGAGTCTGAGCTGGTGCGAGAGGTTAAGAGATACCGTCTAGATATAGTCGGGCTCACCTCCACACATGGCCTGGGCTCTGAAACTCAGTCCTTAGAGAGGGGTTGGATTCTCTACCACTCTGGAGTTGCTCAAGGTGAGAGGCGGCGGGCTAGCATGGGCTTACTCGTGAGCCCCCAGCTCAGCCGGCTAGTGTTGGAGTTCACCCTGGTGGACGAGAGGGTCATGTCCCTCCGCCTACGGGTGGGGGACAGGTCTCTAACTGTGGTTTCTGCTTATGGGCCGAACAGCAGTTTGGAGTACCAGGCCTTCTTGGTGTCCCTCGAAGGGGGTACTGGAAAGTTCCCCAACGGGGGACTCCATTGTCTTCCTGGGGGACTTCAATGCCCACGTGGGCAATGACAGTGGCACCTGGAGGGGCGTGACTGGTAGGAATGCTCCCCTTGATCTGAACCCGAGTGGTGTTTTGTTATTGGACTTCTGTGCTCGTCATAGTTTGTCCATAACGAACACCATGTTCGAGCACAAGGGTGTCCATCAATACACCTGGCATCAGGACACCCTAGGCAGGAGGTCGATGATCGACTTTGTAGTTGTTTCAGGCGACCTTCGGCCTTGTGTCTTGGACACTCGGGTGAAGAGAGGGGCGGAGCTGTCCACCGATCACTACCTGGTGGTGAGTTGGATTCGCTGGCGGGGAAGGAGGCTGGAAAGACTTGGAAGACCCAAACGCACTGTGAGGGTCTGCTGGGAACGTCTGGCTGAGCCCTCCGTTAGGGAAGTCTTTAACTCCCACATCCGGGAGAACTTCAAACAGGTACCGAGGGAGGTTGGGGACATTAAGTCAGAGTGGACCATGTTTTCCACCTCCATTGTCTCTGCTGCTGATTGGAGCTGTGGTCGCAAGGTCTCTGGTGCCTGTCGTGGCGGTAACCCCAGAACCTGGTGGTGGACACCGGAAGTAAGGAATGTTGTAGCTGAAGAAAGAGTCCTACCAGGCCTGGCTGGCTTGTGGGACTCCAGAGGCAGCTGACAGGTATCGGCAGTCTAAGCGAGCTGCGGCCATAGCTGTTGCGGAGGCAAAAACTCGGGCCTGGGAGGAGTTCGGTGAGACCATGGAGAAGGACTATCGGTTGGCCTCGAAGAAATTCTGGCAAACCATCCGACGACTCAGGAGGGAAAAGCAGTTCTCAACAGGCACAGTTTTCAGTGCAGGTGGGGGGCTGTTTACTTCAACTGGGGACATTGTCGGGCGGTGGAAGGAATACTTCGAGGATCTCCTCAATCCCGCTGACACGCCTTCTTTTGAAGAAGCAGAGAGTGAGGACTTTGGGGTGGGGCTGTCTATTACCCGGGCTGAAGTCACTGAGGTAGTCGATGAGCTCCTCGGTGGCAAGGCCCCGGGAGTGGATGAAGTTCGCCCTGAGTACCTCAAGTCTCTGGATGCTGTGGGAGTGTCTTGGCTGACACGTCTCTGCAGCATCGCGTGGCAGTCGGGAACTGTACCACTGGACTGGCAGACAGGGGTGGTGGTTCCCCTCTTTAAGAAGAGGGACCGGAGGGTGTGTTCCAACTACAGGGGAATTGCACTCCTCAGCCTCCCTGGGAAAGTCTATGCCAGGGTACTGGAGAGGAGAGTCCGTCCGATAGTTGAACCTCAGATTCAGGAACAACAGTGCGGTTTCCGTCCTGGTCGTGGAACAGTGGACCAGCTCTATACCCTATCTAGGGTGCTGGAGGGATTGTGGGAGTTCGCTTACCCAGTCCATATGTGTTTTGTGGATTTGGAAAAGGCGTTCGACCGCGTCCCTCGTGGTATCCTGTGGAGGGTGCTCTGGGAGTATGGGGTCCGGGGAGCCTTACTGAGGGCTGTCCGGTCTCTGTATGACCGGAGTAGGAGCTTGGTTCGCATAGCCGGCAGTAAGTCAGACCTGTTCCCGGTCCATGTTGGACTCCGGCAAGGCTGCCCTTTATCACCGGTTCTGTTCATAGTTTTTATGGACAGAATTTCTAGGCGCAGCCAGGGGCCGGAGGGGATCTGGTTTGGGGACCACAGGATTTCCTCTCTGCTTTTTGCAGATGATGTTGTCCTGTTGGCTTCATCGAGCCAGGACCTCCAGCGTGCATTGGGGCGGTTTGCAGCCGAGTGTGAAGCGGCCGGGATGAGGGTCAGCACCGCCAAATCTGAGGCCATGGTTCTTGACCGGAGAAAGGTAGTCTGCCATCTCTCGGTGGGTGGAGTCTCCCTGCCCCAGGTGGAGGAGTTTAAATATCTGGGGGTCTTGTTCACAAGTGAGGGAAGACCCGAGCGTGAGATCGACAGGCGGATCGGAGCGGCGTCCGTAGTTATGCGGTCGCTGTATCGGTCCATTGTGGTGAAGAGAGAGCTGAGCCGAAAAGCAAAGCTCTCAATTTACTGGTCAATCTTCGTTCCAATACTCACCTATGAGTCATGAGCTATGAGCTATGGGTCATGACCGAAAGAAAGAGATCCCGAATACAAGAGGCTGAAATGAGCTTCCTCCATAGGGTGGCTGGGCGCTCCCTGAGAGATAGGGTGAGAAGCTTGGCAATCCGCGGAGAGCTCGGAGTAGAACCGCTTCTCCTCCACATCGAACGCCCATCCTGGACGCCTCCCTGGAGAGGTGTTTCAGGCATGTCCCTCTGGGCGGAGGCCCCGGGGAAGACCCAGGACACGCTGGAGGGACTATGGCGAGGGAAGTCTGGGCATCTCTTCTCAGTCTGCTGCCCCCGCGACCCGGTTCCGGATAAGCGGAGGAAGATGGATGGACAGTTTAGTAATATGGACTTTGAAGACAATGGTCTGAGTTTAGATGTTAATAAATCTTATTAACACTTCCAGGTATTTGCAATACATCTGTAATGCTAATAAATATCCTACTAGAACCCCAAACAATAATAATACTTCTTAATTTGGTAACAAAGGTTGTTAATAAATCTTATTAAGCTTATTAACACTGAAAATTTGTTAGGCATCTATAATGCCAATGAACGTATCATTAGCATCTTGAAAACATCCTTATAGAAATGTTTGTAAATGTGTTAACTAACTAATTTAATAAACCTTATTAGACATATTGTACTAATAAACGTCTTAATAAGACCCTAACAATTCTATTATAATGCTTGTTGATGTGTTAACAAAGCTTGTTAAGGAATCTTAATATAAACACTGCTCTAGAGGACCATGATTACTGTTAACATGTATAAAAATAAATGTTAACATCCGAAAACGAAATTGTAAATATGTACACTTGATATTTATATGAAAATCTTTGTGAGATTGTTAAAAATGGCTCAGATTTAAATAATACATGTAAATAATTTATTTTTGTTCATGCATTTATTAAACAAATTGCAAAAACAACAATGATGTTACATTTTTTTTAATATTTTCAACTTATGTAAGCTTAACAGACTCTCCTATCACTCTTCGTCCCTTCTTGCTCTTTCCTCCTCTCCTCTTTAAAAAAAAAAACCTTTACCCCAACATGACAACGATTACAGTTTAATGATAAATAAAAATCTGATCAAGTGTGATCTCTTACTCCCATCTGGCACGAGCTTGCCAAGCATTTAAAAAATGTGTTAAAAATGTATGACTACGGTTAGAACTCAGTGCTTTTTGATGTAATATCAACAGCATTTGTTTTTAGCCTTCAACGCTAATTCGCGTTAGCTTTAGCATTACCGAAATTGATGAACTTCAAAACAATGTAGGTTGTCGTTTGAGGAATATAACATATTACAAATGTCATATTACATATTTACAAATTTATTTTACAACTGATACTTGATACTTTTTAATATACTTACATTTTTAAGTCCTCTTTTTTGTGCAACCGTCCGCCATCTCTGAATAATTCAAATGCAATGGATTGTGGCTCATATGCAATGCATTCTGGTATGACACAGGGACGGAATCTCTCAGTTCTCGTAACGCTGCGAATACGAGTGCACTGAAAATTTAAGAGGGGCTCATTTGACCACACAAATCAGTGTTTACTGCTGTTGAACACCAAGGCGGATAGTGGCAGTGTTTTATAATGTCTGCTCGTTTGGCCCTCTTTTTTTATTTTTTATTTGTATCAATATTTTTTACATCCAGAAGCAATGAAGAAGAGGTGGAACGTTTTTTCATTAGTGCTCTACAATGTATTGAGTCTCTCCAAAGGCAGGATCCCAACGGTTTCACACGGGAGAGACTTTATAGGCAGCTTGATGATTATACTCGAATTTTATCATCATTTCTTGTTTAGTTATCTAGATTTGACCCTAACAATAGGGAAGTCATAGATCTTCTAGAATCACTGTACTACAGCTTTCGTTCCTTGGTGCTTGAACATCAAGCTAGACAGGAATCCCCTGATGTCACAAGTAATGTTGTACCCCCCACAGTCACGACTGGTCGTCCTGGTCGGCCCAGATATGCCATATGTGCCGAACATATTTACCATTGTTTATCTACTGAGAATACATGGCAGAGAATTGCTTTGTGCTTTGGAATCAGTCGGAGGACTTTGTATAGACACAGACAGACACTTGGAGTTGGGCCATTAAGATTTACAGTCTTGTCAAATGAAGACCTGAACAGGACTGTGACTGATGTGCTGCAGAATACTCCAAATGTAGGTGAAACATACATACTTGGAAGTCTTGAGAGCGCGTGGTCTAAGGATTCAGCGTTGGCGAGTCAGACAGAGCCTGTGTCAGGTAGATCCTATGGGCCGAGCATTAAGGCGTCGTACTGCAATCCACCGCAGGATTTATAGCGTTCAAGGGACCAACCACTTATGGTAAGTTGACAACATACATTTGAGTGTTCCTGTTTTTAATACTCATTTCTAATCATTTTATGGGAAACTGTTAATAAACATTCAATTGATTTTGCAGCACTCTAAACAAACATATGTGTGAGAACATCCTTTGTGTGGTTATGTGAAAGATTTATGGCAGTTATTATTCCTGTTTCCCACCAGGCATTTTGATGGCAACCACAAGCTAGTCAGAGGGAGATTGGTCTTTCATGGCTGTGTGGATGGCTTCAGCAGGACCATCATATATTTGCAATGTTTGTCTAATAACAGAGCTTCCAGCGTTTTGTCATTATTTTTGGAAGGGGTACATAACTTTGGATTGCCTTTAAAAGTTAGGTGTGACCATGGCATGGAGAATGTGGGAGTTGCCCGGTTTATGTTGGAAAGACGTGGCTTAAACATTGTTATTAGAGGTGTTTCAGTCCACAACCAAAGGATTGAGAGACTATGGGCTGAACTCAGTAGAGTAGTATCCAGACATTTTATTAACATATTTAATTTCATGGAGTCACAGGGTATATTGGACTTGTTGAATGAGCAACATCTGTTTTGCTTGCATTATGTTTATTTGCCAAGAATTGAAAGGGCATCAACAGAGTTCATTAGTCAGTGGAACAACCATGGCCTCTCCACACAAGGTGGCCAGACACCTCTTCAGCTATGGCATACAGGTGTCATTAACAGTGTAGGAATTCATCCAGTTCTGAGTGACATTTTTGAAGCTGGCTTTTATGGCATTGATGAACAGGGACCATTGCCTGAACTTCAAACTAATAACAATGTTGTAGTTCCAGACATTAATGCTATGGTGAATGAGGCCACAATGAACCTTTTTCGACAAGTTAATCCTCTTGAAAATGATGGGAACAATGGCATAGATATTTTTTCTTCACTTGTGAACTTTCTACAATGAATGCCTGATTTGTTTTTGTTTTGTTAAAACATTCTTCAATAAATCATTTTTTCCTAAAAGTATTTGAAATTAGTTTTCTGAGAATGTAGCCAGCAGCAAGTAGTAACTGAGCTGGGCTAGTGGGGTAGGTGAATATGAAAACGAACTATAAGAAACTGATTGGTTCCAGTTTCAGATAAAAGCAGCTTAGTACATAAATCAACTCAATCATAACGTACCATATCAATTGTTCATACTTAATTTAAATTGTGTAGGTTAAACATCAAAATGTAATTAGTGAACTCTATATTTAAAGATGAGAATTCTGATGTAAATATTTAAAAACACATAAAAGCTGACTTCTTTTTAAAAAAGTAATTAATAACTTGTTATTACAAAAACCAAGACAGCACAATTTTAAAAATTAAAACGACTGTCATGTAGCATTTTTCAAAACACTGTGCAACTCAACTATTGCAACCAGAAACAGATGGACACAAACTCATTGTTAGCGCAGGCCTGTTTATGCTCTTCCAAATCCATGAGTGTTCCCTAAAGCAAAATCAAACTTCTCCCTGAAGAGCTGGTATGACGTATGCAGTGGCCACTTGATGCAGTTTACACACGTGTTTGCCATAGGAAACATTGATGCGAAAAAGTCATCATCTTCATTGTGCATGAACTGCACTGAAGGAGTTGGGGAAAAGCCAATGGCTGGCACAACAGAGGCTCCAGTTGCAAAAGCCAAGATCTTGTGCAGTTTGGATGGCCCTTCTTCTTCTGCACACAAAACAAAGCATCATAAAGAGGTAGCAATAGAATATATACAAAAAGGTGTCACTTACCTTCAGCATCCAGGAGAAAGTCTCTCCAGAATGTGACAACTGTTTCCTCTGCAGCTCTCTTGTTGCTCCCTTCTGGGGACAGGCAGATGCTGAAGAGATTCTCCATCTGATCAGCCGTCATCACGCATGGCTGATAGCAGAAAAGGGGACGAAAAGAGTCTGGGTGACTTCTGAATTTTTGTAGAACCCCAAGAGTTGTCAGTCCTTCACAAAACCTGAAAATGAGACAGAATTTTAGATATTGTTGAATGCTTTTGTCTGCTAAAAAGTCAACTTTGGTGCATTTTGTGTATAGGCTGATTATTCTGATTACAACTTATTGATACGGAATATCTGTGAAATGGGCCTTGAACCCTGCGAATGACCTGAAACATGACAATGTCCTGCACCAACAGATCCCTGTCTCTTATTGACTGCATCTGCCTCAGATATCCTGCATTGGCCAAGTTATCGAGCAAGACTGCCTGGGACTTCTCAAGCTCCTCTATATAGATCGTTAAATAGATTGCTTTGAAATGTTAGGACGTAACGCTCAAAGTAATTTTTCCCCCCACACAATTGTTAAATATAGTGATTAAGAAAGATACATTGCTTTGTAAATTATTCTACTAAAATGGAAATAAGCATATATATTCAAATTAAATAACATAAAAAAATACACTCAAACTTTAGTGCTGAGTACGCTGGACTAAAATGATTTAGATCTCTGACTTGAAGCAACAAGGCCTGTTAACCCATCCACCAAGAAACATTTAAAAACAAACAAAACCCTCCAACTTTTTTCAATTTTTCAAGCAATTTGGTGTCAGCTATTTCTTCTAGGGCCGGACTTGCAGAACCATCAACCAAAAGAGAAAATAGAGTAGGTAAAAGGAAGTTTGGTGGTGGACCACCATGCACCAAGCTCACTGCTATGGCTCTCCCAACTGTGTAGTACCAGTCCTCCCTTAAAGCTGCAAAAAAAAAAAAATGAAAAAACTAATACATTAACCGTTAACTTAACAGTTCACATAGACAGACAGAGACATTATTCCCACCAGTGCTGTTGAAAGCCAGGTGCTTTCTGTTTGCTTTTCCTTCAAACATAGGGGACACAGCAATGGTTTCCATCAGCAGTCTCAGGAATTCTCTTTTTGGTTCACCCAAATCTACTTCTTCTGCATTTTTCACCATGTCAGCAGAAAATTTAACCTAGATTGCTGAGTTGGGGTTGTAAGATACCCTTCGGAATCCCCGCACGGCTCCCTCCCAAACAGCAGAGCGATTGATGTTAAATTTGCAGTGCTGCTGTGTGTTAATCTTGCTTGAAAGCTCCAGCAGTATTTCTTGAACAGGTACTTGTTCCGTACTACAAAAGAAAAGACAAAAAAGGAAAAGGCTAACACATTGTGACAGAGCACTGATAAGTAATCTCTTTTGAAATTATTTTGTATAAGGAAATATATATGTCTCCGTTATAAATATATTGAAATAAAACAGTTCATACTGATGGTGACATCTTGATCTTCTATTCCTTGTACTCACAGTGGAGTCTCCATACTGGCAGCAATAGCCTGGTTTAACTCCTCATCATCTGAAGACTCATCCGGAATCATTGACACAAGTCTTAAATATGAAGAGTAGTCCTGACTACTGTTGGCAGGGCTGGCAGTTCTCACAAGGGAACGTCCAGTATGACCGCCTGTGCCACTTGTGCCAGGAAGGCAATCACCCTGGTCTACTGGATGGCTTTTTTCACAGCCGACATCGTCATCATTGGTGCAAGTGCCAGGGTTGCCATCTTGGTCTGGACTTTCAGACAGACAGCTCAACATGGCAGCAGTGCATGTGGTGCAATGATTTTCCATGCTTGTGTGGATTTGTGGAACTTCAACACAATCAGTAGCCGTGTTTACATGGGCAAAAGTAATCGGAAAGAACAACCTGATCTGAAAGAAAATGTGTCATGTAAACGCGCCATTCGGAATACTCTGCCCCGGTCAGACTCGTTCGGATCAAACTTTCTTTCCGATCGAGATAGGTGGGTTATACCGATCCTTTATCTGATCGTGGTACACGTAAACGGTCATTCCGATCGTGTGTCACTTCTGCTCTGGTTTACGTCATTCATAGACGGTGTTTCGCTGATAGAAAGCTTTGGAGCGCATACAGGACCAATCAGCTGTTCTGCGGCGGCCCACCTGAAAAGCACCGCTCCGCTCTCGCCCCGCTGGCTCTCTGCCTCTCTCTCACCCCTCACAAAGGGGCTGTCGGGGAGGAGCGCTTCATTCCCACTGAGGTCTGGACCCGGCACCCGAGCTCTGCGTTCGGGCTCCGGTGCTAGTAGACCGAGTGAACCTCTCTGAGCAGAGAAGGCGGATTTATTAATGTGTTGGGGGGGGGGGGGGGGGGGGGCTTTGTTACGTGTGCGTTTTGTTGTGTTGTTATGTGTGAGAATTCGGACTGTCAGCCGACCCGCCGCTCTGGGTTAGCGGCTGCAGGACTCAGGAGAATCGAGCAGAGCTCGGCCCGTCAGCTCACACATTTGGGTCGGTGTGTGAGCTTCAAAGCAGAAATGTCGCTCAGTCCTTAGAAACTGTCCCAACAATCACGTGGATTTGTGTTTCCAGTTGTGTCCTGACAAAATAAAGGCTGAAAAAAGGCTTATTCCCAAACATTTGCGTGCAGCCAAGCTAATATTGTTAGCCCGTGTTTATAGCCTCTCCTAACCCTGGCTTCAAGCTCCCCCTGCACAAAAAAGCACTGACCACACGGATTAAATATAAAACGATGAGCGAATAGACGCTTCATGATATTCATAACATTAATAAAAGCAAGTTTGGAAGATCGTCTCGTATATTACCGAGCTACTGCATAAATGTCTGTGACAGCAAAGGTTTGTTTACAACGGGACAATTCCTTCCGGGGTTTTCAACACTACTGCGCATGCCCAAATGATTTATTCCGAACGAAAGTGTGATCCATGGGAACGTTTGTTCTAATCGAAAAAAGGTTTTCTGTGCCCATGTGCACGGGTGAATTTTAACCCGACCATTGATCCGATCAAGATATTTTGCCCATGTAAACGCGGCTAGTGGTGGTGTGATTGAGTTCATTTTCTTCCTCTGAAAACAAAAAAAAACCAACAACAATCATATCATATTTCAAAAATACTAATAAAGGAATAAAAACGTAAAAATGGGTGACATGGAAGAAAACACTTACTAAAAGGGTTTTTGATGGCCTGATGTACAGGGCTTTGGTTTTATAAACTTTATGGATTTGCAATCCACTTAGTTCTTGACCAGCTTGCAGCTTAGGCAACACCAGCTTTGTGCCACAAGACATCAGAAACTGAAGGCTATAAAGAACATTGTGAATGAATTATGCATATTTTAGAAAATGTATTTTTACAGAATTTGCAATAATTCTGCATTCACATCATAGATCACTGTTGTGTCACTATCAGTAGAAATGGATTGTACAGATATTTTTAAAAACTTGCTTTTACCTGACATCCCCTGGAATGTGTTCGCCAAAGCCCTCCCTGATGCGTTGCACAACTGTTTGGTAGTCCCAAGCTTTCTGAATTTCAAAGGCACTGAGTATATGTCCATGCCTATGTAATTTCAACTTTGGACCTTGCTTACAAACCACATCCCAAGATGGATTCGGAAGGAGTATGACATCTTTATTAAAATGGTCAAACTGCTGTGTCTGAGCTCTGAAACAAAATGAAAACAGCAATATCAGATCACATCTGGTATATTACAATTATACTCCTACTTTGATTTATATGGCAATAATTGATATTATTGCCATTGTGAACCACCCTCTACCCATCCTATCACTGCTACATGCACACACAATGTTACAGAATAATAACCATTATGGCAATTGAACAAAAGTCAGAAAAACAATGTTTGGATCAATTGAACTGTAAGCATATACATTTATGACCGCAATCAAGTGAGCCATCATTTGTGGAACTGCTAGCCATCACTAACATTTTGTATGCGCATTGACATTATTTTAAGCGTCTAATGGAATGGTATATTAGTACATGAATAACATTTTAAACGTACCATAATCAGAGACAAAAGTGGAGGATTTAGATTGCCTTTCAGGTAAGAAGTTTAGGGAATAAAACACCTTAGCCTCTAAAAATGTAACTTTATGAGTGTATTTTTCAGTCAATCATGTGTGTTTTTCCATTCTTTTCGACAGTCATATTTCTTCAAACCTGTTGTGATGTTACTTATCATCCAGTAGAAGTTTTGCATCACCTTTAAAAAAAAATTACTGTTTTCTATGTTTCACATGTTATAGTCTGACTATAAAGACAAAAGCTTCAATTTGACTGTAAAGATTTTTTTTCACAATTTTTCTGCAGTCCTTTTTATTCAAACTTGTGTTACGATCATAAACATCACTGGTAACAACATTCCAGTGGAGGTTTTCCTTAGGTTACAATGGAATAACTTTGAGAAGATTCGACACGACAGCTTTACACCAGATGTGCTCTTCTACATGGAGTTTTTTCATTTCTTTTTTGTACCATTCCATGAGATGCTCAACAACAGATAAAACACTCTACACAAATCACTTTGAGTCTGTCTGGTTTATTATATTTCACACAAAAGACCTTATCTCCCATTAGTTTTGCTTATTATAAAATGGAAGGACATGCAATCGCAATTACTTTTTTTTAACATGACAAAATATAGCTGACAATAGCTCTCATTAGATTCCTGACCACAAAAACGTTAGGTAATTGTGACATATTTATAGTATTACAACTTTATACCATCATTTGAGTTCGCTAAGCGCATGTACTGTAAACTATGGTATAAACGCGCATGTAAAATGTCAATGATGGCTAGCGTGACCGCACGTCGCCAGATGGCGGTTGACTTGACCGGTCATTTGCGACCACATCACGTAGTCAGTTTAACGTACAGACACGCAGTTTCTGAAACAATATCAGAAATTTTATCTGATAGACATATACAACAATGTTGAACTCAAGGTCATTAATTTACCTTTTCCTCTTTGTGCCCATACTCCACGGGCCAAAGGACTGCTGTACTTGATAACGTGGGGTGCGTCCGCTCAAATTCCTGGTTGTTGTTGGTGGTAACGGGACGCCACCACGGTGCCGAGACGGGAAAAGTGGCGCTAGGCGATTATCCACCGTTTCCGTACTCAGGGACACGGGGGTCCCTTGCAGGGTTGCGCTTGTAGAGTTCTACAGGGTGCGAATAGTCTCTGTTGAAGTCAGTAAACCTGTCGCGTCGGCCAAAGTTGTTTGGGGGAACTGAGAAGACATACTGTAGCACCCAACCACTGCTAGTAAAATCCCGCTCTCGACCAACTTCCGTTTCTACTGAAATGCCTTCCGTCGACCAACTTCGTTTCTGGCAATAAAGTTTAAAAAAAAAAAGTTGTTTCTACTGAAATGCCTTCCGTTTCTATTGAAATTTTCAGTAGTATGTGTGAGAGGATTTTGAGTAGTGAGTGTGAGAGATTTCATACGTGTTTATGAATGCTAATTCTGAATAATGGCCTACACGGCACCTCATAGTCACTTCTCTTCACAGCCACTTAACTCATGGTGTGGGAATCAACACTTCCTATGAGTCTTAGTGGCCATGGGGGGGGCTGAGGCCCAGGTCCCAACACTTGTTAACAAGACGGCTGAAGCCCTGTTTGAACTGCAGCTATCAGCTACGCGGAGGAAAATAACAAATACATCAAAACTAACTCAGATTTGCTCCTGCTGGTTTTCTAAACACACATTAAGTATGTGTGTGTGCTTTAAGCTGCTGTTTTTGCTGGCGCATAGGAGAAATGCAGATAGAAACTGGCGAAGCCTGTGTTTGTGTGTGCTGAAAGCAGCAGCGAGGAAGAAAAGGGACGGTGTAGTCACTATAACCGTTCGCCCTGGAACCTCCGTTCGGGGTCCTTTCGACTGAGTACAATGTCACACTACTACGGTAACCCCACGTGGACAAACTACGTAGTGTCAACATCTGCTCGGACTCTACATAATTTCATGTCACGTTCCTTTTTGTAACCTAAAGTTGTTTTCCCGCATAAATTGTGTCTGACAATATTCTTTATCATTTTTATAAAGACATGTTGCCACAATCCGCTTGTTATTCCAGTTTAAGTTCTGCCGTGGCTGAAATGTTGTTAGCACGGCTAAATGTTGTTCTTCCGGGACCATTCTGCCAATAATAAAACACTGGGCGCACAGATTAAAAAAAATTATAAGCGAAGATGCATTCAATAATAATCATAACAATAATAAAGGCAGGTTTAGAAGACAATCTTGCTCTCTGTCGCAGCTCTGTTTGTTTACAACAGACTTCATAATATTTTCTTCTATGATAGTCCCGTAATTTGTCCAGACCAATCACTATCTGACACGTCATTGGACCAACGGACAGCCAATCACATAATGTGACGTCAGCACTAGTCGACGGACCCCGAACGGAAGTTCCAGGCCGAACGGTTATGCCTACAACGGCACGCGCGGCGCACCTCTATGTGTGTGTTGTGTGTCTTTAGCCTTGTGTAGGATAAGGAGGAAGGGAGACAAGAGCGCAAGTGAGCGACCATTCAGTTTGTGTTATTCAGTTAGGAAGAAAAGTAAAAAAAAAAAAAGGTTTCCTCTAATCCAGGGGTGTCAAACTCATTTTGGTTCGGGGGCCACATTCAGCCCATTCTGATCAAGTACTGACCAGTAACGTAGAAGCAAAATACAAGCTTTGTTTTAGTTTTTTTTAACTCAATTTGAAAAAATGCGTCAACCATCATAGTAGCCTAATCATTTGGGGCCAATTGTTTTCGAAAAAAATTAATGTCAATTAAAAAAAAGGTGGTCTATTCAATTATAGGCAGACTGAATATTTGACATCTGACACTGAAGCAATCCAGAAACCTTTCTTTATGGTGAGTCTCTTAGTGGTGCTGAATGTTCTATTCTTTGAGCGCTGCGACCTGTTGATGACATACAAAGCATTCAGGTTTTGCATTCAGCTTTATGAAAGAAAAAAAAACTGTCCATTTTTCCTGGAAAGCTCTTCATTTCCCTTTTTGACAACATTTTGGTCATTAGGGTGTCGCTACTGATCATCCTTATAGCAAGTTAACAGCGGTAAGGTTCATAGGGAACCAAACTACATCTTACCCAGATGCACTGCTGTTATGTTTTGCTTTTGACGGGTACAGAGATGTGCTGTTTCACCTGTTTTGCCTTTCCTTTGCTCCCCCTAGTGGCGGAATTGCGCAATTCAATTATTTCTTTAAAAAAATCATAACTTGCCAAAGGAATGGACTAGAAACGTCCTTTCTTTTTTAAACATCCTTATGACTTTTACTCTTCATGTATGGGCCGGACTAAAGCACATAGCGGGCCGGATACGGCCCGGGGGGCGTATGTTTGACACCCTGATGTAAGGCCTTATAAGTTAGCAGGAGGATTTTGAACTTGATTCTAGAATCAACTTGGAGCCAGTGAAGTGAAACTAACACAGTCTCTGAGCATATTGGCCGGATCGCAGGCGGCACAGATAAATGAAAAAAAAATTTTCTTCTGAACAATCCACCAGCCAATCAAAATCCTTACCGAGAAGTACGGGACTTGATTGACATGCAGAATGGCCAATGGACATCTTCTAATACAGTGCTTTTCAAACTTTTTTGAGCCACGGCACACTTTAACCTTGACAAAAATCCCGCGGCACACCAGCATCCAAAAGAAAAAGCAGAAATTCATGGTCTGTATTGATCGACAGCCCCCCCCCCCCCCGCAATCTCACATGAATTTTTGTGATAATTGTGGCAGAAAAAGCAGGAAGTTGCGGCTGTTTTTTTCTAAGAGTTGAAATAAAAGTTAAATTGGAAAAATGTAGAAACTGTTTGTTTGTTGTGGTTTCAAGACGTTTCACAAGGACGACTCATTGTGCTCTGTCCCTTTAAGCCAATGCATCATGGGAGATGTAGTGTGAAAACTGCCGAAAAAGGGCAGAAAGACTCGCGTCTCTGAGCTTCATTGTGTTGTTCACATGTTCCATGGTCTGACACCGGACTCTGTGGAAAGCTGCACCGCTAAAGACGAGCTTTAGTTGGTACTTTTGTTAGAACTGAGCGACTTTACGAGCTAAATCTAAACAAGGAAGTGAAGACTTTAACCACTTCTGATTGGTCAGACTGATGACATGTGATTAAGCCTTCAAGAATGATTGGCGGAGACAGTTAAAGGGGCGGGACTTTTCCTTACACAGTTATAGCTGCAGCTATAATAGGTACCGTCATTCTTATCAAAATGTCTTTAATAGAACTAAATAAACACAAAGAAAAAGTAATTTTAAGATCTTTTATATTCCTAACTACTTAGTGTTTTATCAGGGCCTGTTTGGATGAACACAGAGCTGATATACTGGAGATGGAAAATGTTTTTAGTTCAGTGAATGAGGGCAATTTCCCACAGGGCACTTGACCATCTCCCACGGCACACTAGTGTGCCGCGGCACACTGGTTGAAAAACACTGTTCTAATACATATGTCATTGCACTGAGAAACTACAAATACACTGAGCGCAAATTCTGTCTGTCATCAGAAAGTGGCTTTCTGCCCGCAGCATGTGAACTCCCCGGGAGAAAACCACTCTGGACAACCCGACTGTTTATTCAAGCCGCTCTGCGTGTCCTCCTGCTATCAGCTTTGCGGTTCTCGCCCGATAAATACGAGCTCATTAAGAAAGCTGTGTTTTTTTGTGGCAAGCGCTTCGTACTGAGCCAGCAGCGCCTTTGAAATGCCATGCTAACAGAGCCTGACATACGATAGTCGCTGCTTTTTGTCTTAGTAATAAAACGCCTCATATGTTAATACAAAAGTATCTTTGTGTAATCTTACTGTGTAGTTTTTAATCATCAGTATATAAACAACAATGTCCAAATAAACATGTAACTAATAAACAAACATTTAACAAACTATATTAAAACTGTTTGCAATTTCATGGTTGTGCTTGAAATTTCTTTTTTTGTTTGTCATTTTCAGAACATGATCAATCTATGGTAGAGAGAGAATCCACTTGGTGTGTTCAAAGACGGGCAGCATCTACTCAAAGAAAAACTTTAAATTTGACAAATACAGTTGTTAACTGAGTCAACCTTTATGTTGGTATTTTTAGTTGATTACATTTTATTTGTGTTCAGATGCTGTTGTAATTATTTAATGTTTGCAGGTTTTATGTGTCAATGCAGACATATTGTTATCAAACCATGCAAAGCTGTGTGCAGCTTTTTTTGTAAACTGTTGCTTGTGTAATAAATGTTCTTTGCAGTTCAGTTTTTTGTTATTTTTCTTTATTCACTTGGACAGTTTGATAAATGGAGTTCTGTGGGTTTTAATAAGCAGACACAATTTATACAGATTTATGCTAAAGTAACAAGCAAACATGTTTTCTATACAATTGTTATTGTCACTTTAAAAAGTTATAATAAATAAATCCTGATAATTTAACATTAAGGAACAGTTACATTCATTTTTAATTACATTTAGCTACATGTATAAGTTATATCTGGCCTTTTGAGGACAGCCGCTATGCTGATGTGGCCCTCGGTGAAAATGAGTTTGACCCCCCTGTCATATACGAAGAAGGCAAGGAAAGATTTGGAGAAATGGTGCAAAGGAAGAACATGCCCAAAGAGATGAGAGAAAGAAATCCACAATCTCATCAAACAGAGGAGGTCCCTCAGAAAGACCTGGTGGAAGGCGGCTGATGATGAGAAAGAAGGGCTCAAGGCACTTTGGGTCCAAGTCAGAGATAAGCCTGCAACCTTAAGAAGGGAAGAGAAGAAGAAGCAGGAAAGAGAAAGAGAGGACAAAGTTCTTCCAGGACCCTTTCAAGTTTGCCAAGAACCTCCTTGAGAAGAAAAAGAATGGAAGGCTGAATGGAACAGCACAGGAGCTCGAAGAGCACATAAAAAGTCAACTAAGCGACCAAGAGAGGAACATTCCTCTTGGTTTACCATTTTATGTTGGAGCAAAGCAATATATACCTTTATCCCAAAAGAACAAGATTCCCGCAACATCCATCAGTTCAGAGGAATTGCCCTTCTCAACGTGAAAGGGAAGATCTTTTTCTCAGTGGTGGCAAAGAGAATGACAAACTATTTCCAGGAAAACAATTACATTAACATCAGCTGTCAAAAGGCAGGCATCTCAGGTTTCATGGAACACTCAACTATGATTTGGAACCAGATTCAAGCAGCCGAGCGCGAGAGGTCCAACCTGCATGTTGTCTGGCTGGATCTGGAAAACGCCTATAGTTCAGTTCCTCACCAGCTCATAACCTTTGCCTTAGAATTCTTCTACATCCCAACTTGCATCCAGAGCCTAATATGCAACTATTTCAGCAGTTTCCAAGTATGTTACACCACACAGGAAGCTACCACCAGCTGGCACCAGCTTGAGAAAGGCATCGCAATGGGCTGCTCAATCTCTCCCATCAACTTCACAGCAGCCTTTGAGGTCATTCTGATTGGGGGTAGGCAGATGGGGCGAGGGATAAAGTCATAGTCAGGCCAGCGACTACCAGCTTTGTGGAGTTACATGGATGATGTAACAAGCCTTCTGCAAATAGCACCATGTACTGCCAGGTTCCTAAAGATGTTTGAAGATCTCCTTGGATGGGCCAGAATGAGAATCAAACCCTCGAAGCCTCTCGATCCGGAAGGTGGTGAGGAATGACCACATCTCTTTCATAGTGAATGGAGAAAGAATTCCATTGTTGGCTGAGCAACCAGTGCAAAGCTTGGGAAGACTCTATACAGCTGAGCTGTCTGACACCCATAGCTCGGCCACCATCATGCTCCAGCTTACGAACGGACTGGAGAGGATTGACACCTGCCGGGGAAATTAAAAGTGGGGTGCTACCAATTCATCCTCTATCCGCGCTGGATGTGGCCCCTGAAGTTGTGTGAGTTTACATCATCCACAGTAGCAAAAATAGATGCCAAAGCCAACAATTTCATACGTAAGTGGCTTGGCTTACCTCAAAGTTTGTCCAACACAGGCCATTTTGGGAAAAACACACTGCAGCTGCCACTGAAGTCCATCAGCCTAAGCTACAGACAGGAGAGGACGAGGCTTGTGCTTGAGCTGAGAGACTCCACCGACCCTGTTGTAAGAAACACCAAGGAACCATAATTCAAACTTCCAGATCCAGATTATTGCACACTTTCTTCACCGCCTTCTCCAGCTCACTTTTAAATGCAGCTTGTATATCAAAAATGATTTTTTCTAAGCTTCCCCGGAGGGTTTTTATTTTTATATCCATCTGAGTTTCAATGTTCCTTTGCATGTTGTCTATTTTTGTCTGCATTTTATCCATGTTTTCATTGAGTGCTCTCAGTTTATTCATTAAAGCGTGTTCACCGTTGGCATCTTTTTTTATGTGTTATCAGCCATTGTTTAGTCTGAGAGTGCTGAGACAGCTAGAGGCTCTGGGTTCTCTGTTTCTCTGAATGCCCATACTTGTATCGCACATGTATCATGAAAGACCGAAATTTCATATTTGGAAAATGCATAAAATATAAAGTGGCTGTTTAACCTAGCCCTTTATGTCATGACTTGTAAGGCGAGACAGACCCATGTGCTGGAACCCAGAAGGAAAACACAAGTGAGTAAGATGATAAGTATTGTGAGTTATATTGTTGCCGTGAATCGGAGGCTTGGCGTGACTGGAGGTCTTGGTGTGAGTAGGATTCGAGGCATCGCTGGAGGTCTTGGCATAGCTTGAAGTTCTCAGGATTTTCAGTGAGGTTAATGCTGCTCTTGGAGTTGTGTGACTCAGGTGAACACTTGTGGTATTGAAGTCCTGTAGGCGAGGCGAAAAACAAAGTTAGCAAGAAGCAGAAACACATGAGCAAAGCATAAGCTCTAGTGACCAGACTAAGCACCAGACTAAGCGATGAATGCTGGAATTGGATCTCCTTATGAAGGCCTGGTGGTTGATGAGGTGAGTGGTCACAGCCGGTTTGAGTCAGGGAGCAGAGCAGAGAGAGGAGGGGAAGGAGAGACTGCCAGAGGCACCGTGACACTTTACATGAAAAATAATGTTGAAAAATAAAATAAGCACTTTAAATCAGTTTTAACTGGCATAAAGCAGCTTCATGTTCGTAAATATGAACATTTTACCAGCTAAAATTTACTGTGAAAACTGGAGGGAAGGGTGGGGGTGTGTGTGTGCAACCAAGCTAATACGGGCTAACTCACCTCACTATGAAACCATATTGCACTTAATTAAAAAAGAATAGTAATAATAGAGGAAATGTAATCGTTTTTTTATGTTATGGTAAGGGTTAGGTTAAACAACATTTAGCCTTGGCCGCACTTGAAACACCTACAGCAACATGCATCTTGTGCTGGTCACAACCCCTTGAGTAAAACTAGCTAACTCTTGACAGCGCCTTAAAGCTGTACATCACGGCAGAACGCTAGTGAACTAAAACTCTTCAGAGAAACATAAAATATTTTAGTCCTTATTTTATTATCACACTGGCAAACTTACCTGTGAATTCCAAATAATGTCCCGTCTGTACTGGCGTCTTCAAAACCTTTCATGTAGCTGCTCCTTCGGTTCTTTTATCTGATCAGGAAAAAGCTCCGACTGCTGATCTTTTGGTAGTTTATTTTCACATAATGAAGGAAAAGAACCTTGCCTCCGCTTTGGCAGGTTCTTTAAACGTGTTCAGCTTCGAGGAGAGAAATGACCCAGAATTCGGCCGATTACTTCCTACACGGAGAAGTCTTTATAGCGGCGTCCGCTGCTTTGTTTGTCTTCCTGTGGTGCTGCCACCAATGCCCTGGCTACAATTTCAAAATGTCCTTTTTTGGTGTAGAGTTCCTGTTTTGCAGAGAAGAACATCTTGACCTTTTGCTGGTTTCAACTGGTTCAACTCTGCAGCACTTCACACCTTTGCAAAGTGTGTGGGTGTCAAAGACCTTGGCCTCCTGTTGACTTCTGCTCGCTTACAATGTACATCTGATTTTCCGTCTGCAGTAGATGGGCCCTACTTCCTGTTGTTCTAAATATGCTAAGCTGTGGCTTTCTGTCTCTCCGCTCAGCCCGCACACAACTTCTGCTTTAACACTTCTGAGTCTCGGGGTGAAAAGGTCAGGCAGCAAAGAAGAATGCATGTACACTTAAACATCAATTTGTTAAATGTAATAAAAGATTAGAAACAGAATGCATACATCTCTTCAATAACCAAACGTGAAAAACTAAAGAAAAACAAATTACACCTTTCAGAATACACATTAACATAAAGATTTACAAATCTACAACACAATGAAACAATACCTGCCCTCTGATCACATCCCATATGGGACGCCGAATGTAAAAATTAACCTTGTAAAATTTTTGTGTCAGTTTTACCACATTTAGACATTTCTTTCCATATATGCTGCATTTATATCACATTTTGTCTATATTTATCACCAATAAAAAAATTATCTGTGACTTGAGGATATGCAGTTTTAGAGGTTAAAATTAAATCTAAATGTTAATGATAAATAATAAATATTAATGTAAATATAAATGTAAAATGTAAATGGAGAATGTTAAGCTATATGTAAATAATAAATGTAAATGTTAAATCGAAACACATACCTAAATCCCAAACATAAATATAAATGTTAAATGTATATGTTAAATATAAATATAAATGTAAATGTTAAAAATAAATATTAAATATATATCTAAATGTTAAATCTAAATTAGAATCTAAATATTAAATCTAAATGTTTAATTTAAATGTAAATGTAAAATGTAAATGTTAAATCTAAATTGAAATATAAATATAAATGTTAAATGTAAATGTTAAATACAAATTGTATATTTAAATATAAATGTTAAATCTAAATCTGAATATAAATATAAATGTAAATGTTAAATGTAAATGTTAATATTAAAAGTAAATGTAGATCCAAATGTTAAATGTAAATGTTAAATATAAATGTTAAATGTAAATGTAAATATAAATGTTCCGCTTAAATGTTAAATATAAATGTTAAATGTAAATGTTAAGTGTTAATTATAAATGTTAAATGTAAATGTAAATGTAAATGTAAATGTTAAATGTTAAATATAAATGTTGACTTTAAATGTTTGGGAAATATGCTAATGTAGCCACGCCCCTCACCGCGCGGACCAATCCATGTTCAGAAGAAAGTTCTATCATTTTCATGGCAAACTCTTTGAAACTTGAGGATGTTAAAAGGACCGTTGTTTCAGGAGTGCGAGCTGCATTGCTAGGTGTCCTTGCACCTACACCTGCTGCTGCTGCAAATATGGTAAGTGGAAAGCTTAAAAAAAAAAAGGTATAATGCTATATTGTGGAAACTGATGTTTAGCTTGCCGGTTCGGACCGGGTTCTGCTTTAATGCCCGCAGGCCTGTGTCGGGCCGGGGTGGATTTTTTATGCCCGATCTTACCTCTAATACAGACATCATTTTTTTAACAACATAGTTCATTGTAAGAGCAAGTCAGGGCACTAGAGGAAATACTGAAAAGAAGGACTTGGTCCACTGATAAAAAAATGACAAGAACATTGTGGTTAATTGTCTGTTTAATGTTTCTTCATTTGACTTTGTAATTGAAACCTTTTCCATAAAGAATGAACAGCCAATATTCTTTACATGTTAGACAAGGTATGCAAACACTTTTTACACACAAACAACCATGCTGCTCTGCCAAACATCTATCGACAATTAACAAAAAATAAATAAACTTAAGTTTCCAGAACAAAAACATCCAAATCTATACTATACCATTCTTCCTTGTTTGTAACTTTTCATATTTAACTGTTGTCTTGACTGGCTTTACAGGCAAACAGAACAAAGAAAACTGTACATTTCCTTTATTTGTTCAATTAAATACAAATTGATCATCAAACAGCAGAAACAGATCCTAAACAAAGAGGTTATGCATTGAGCATAACCACTCCAACATGAGGGTGATTTGATTTTATTGCACACAGTTCCTGATCAGAAATGTCACTAAATTTTTGGCATCTTGAGCCATACTCTCTCAAAAGCTTGTACAACGTTGGTCTTGATATTTCCAAGATTGATGCTGTTTCTGAGAGTGTTGTCCCCAAGAATATTAATCTTTCAATGTCCTCTTTGGAAATTAGGGTTGTTCCAACCTAACACCATGGGTGAAAAAAGTGACAAAAAACAGACAAAGTGAATTAATTCTACATATAACTACAAATAATCTGTTCAGCGAACAAATAAAAAAACACATTGAAGGGGAAAATTTTCACAACAAAATTGATTGTAATTCTACTCATTGAAAGTAAATAAGTCATTCAGTTCTTACCAATCTCTGGGATGTGCCAGCCCCTGCAGATGTGGCTGAACTTGTGGATGCAATGGGTGGCGGCAGAGTGTTGACCTGAGGTGGGCGGTGATAGAAAAACAATCATATGGATGTTTTGTTACATTTTAAAAATCAGCTAAAAACAAAACTATAAAAAGGAAGAAAAAAAACAACAGTCTTAAAAAATGTCATTCTCAATGGAAGAAAAGAAATGATGATGTTCTTACTGGTCTGTGTGGAGCGGCTGAGCTTGTTGGTGCTGGTGTGTTAACCTGTAGAGTAGAGCATGGAACAGAGAAAGTTTACATAGAAACTTATTGATTCTAGCATTAAGAAAGATCTGAAATGAGAAAAAGAGAAAGAAGACAAGCAATAAATAAAAAGACCCCCCCCCCCCCCGAAAAAAAAATCATTTAGTTACACTTGCAGTGATGTAAAGTGCCATAAAAAATACCACAGACATTCATAACAGACCTACTCAGAAATATTTTTCATCATTATGTGTCAAGGAAGTTACAAAATAGCATTGATTATACTGTATAATTACACTAATGTCAAGAAATGCCCTGATAGCGTTAGCAATTTGTTAGCTAACGGTTAAGACTAGCTTGGAAAGACTAGCTGTTTAGCTAGCTAAACATCAGTTTCCACAATATAGCATTATAACTTTTTTTTTAAGCTTTCCACTTACCATATTTGCAGCAGCAGCAGGTGTAGGTGCAAGGACACCTAGCAATGCAGCTCGCACTCCTGAAACAACCTTTTTAACATCCTCAAGTTTCAAAGAGTTTGCCATGAAAACGATAGAACTTTCTTCTGAACATGGATTGGTCCGTGCGGTGAGGGGCGTGGCTACATTAGCATATTTCCCAAACATTTAAAGTCAACATTTATATTAAACATTTAAGCGGAACATTTAGATTTACATTTATATTTAACATTTACATTTACATTTAACATTTACATTTACATTTCAGTCATACAAAAACTCTTGCAGTAGAATGCATTTATTTTCACATACTTAATTTACATCTTAGTTGGCATTCACAAACTTTGATTGGCATAAGGCTCCGTACAATTCCATGAGATAACTTCCATAAACTTTAGGGTAAAAACCCCGAACGGAGCCCACAGGTGGAAGCCAGGGAGGAGGGTGGGGCGACGAAAGCGGCGCTGCGGTAAGAAAGAGAATGAACGCTGCACACCTCGACTTAAATAGGAAGCTGAACAGGTGAATTAATTGACTACTGCCCTAGGGGGGAAAGAGACTGCCGAGTTTTTGGTGCCTGAAATGCGAATATCATTCGCTATTTTCAGTCATACAAAAACTCTTGCAGTAGAATACATTTATTTTCACATACTTAATTTACATCTTAGTTGGCATTCACAAACTTTGATTGGCATAAGGCTCCGTACAATTCCATGAGATAACTTCCATAAACTTTAGGGTAAAAACCCCCAAAACCAAAGATCATCAAGAAGAGAGAAGAAGAAAGAATGTAAATGTATAATCAGTGTGTCATAAGATGAGGTGTGTTTTGGCGGCATTCCATTTTCATTTCATTCCATTTCATTTCCCAGTAAGACTGCTATGTGTGACCCGGCACCTTTGACCGTTGGGCCGCCCCCTTATTTTCCTTCTTTTATCCTGAGTTCAGCACCACGAAGGGGACATACTATCTAATGGATCTGCTATGTGTGACCCGGCACCTTTGACCGTTGGGCCGCCCCCTTCTTTTCATTCTTTTATCCGAGTTCAGCACCACGAAGGGGACATACTATCTATTGGATCTGCTATGTGTGACCCGGCACCTTTGACCGTTGGGCCGCCCCCCTTATTTTCATTTCTTTATCCGAAGTCGACGCCACAAAGGGGACATACTATCTAGTGGACTGCTATGTGTGACCCGGCACCTTTGACCGTTGGGCCGCCCCCGTTCGAGTGCAGCGCCTCGAAGGGGACACACTATCTAGTGGAACTGCTATGTGTGACCCGGCACCTTTGACCGTTGGGCCGCCCCCGTTCGAGTGCAGCGGCTCGAAGGGGACACACTATCTAGTGGAACTGCTATGTGTGACCCGGCACCTTTGACCGTTGGGCCGCTCCCGTTTCGTGCCCACTAGGGGAACATACTATCTGCAAAGAGAGAGAGAGAGAGAGAGAGAGCCAAACAAAGAAAACGAAACAAAACAGGGAGCCAACATAAGAATCACTCATACCTAATTTTTTAAGAACATAAATCCACATCCGCAAAACGTTGTAAGGAACTATAATTTGAACCGCCAAGAACAACCCGTATGAAGACACTACCTACATCCATCCAAAGCTCCTAAGCATGCTAAACATGCTTAAGTACCATCCATTATTCGTAGCTCCCATCAAATACTAAGAACGAGCTTAGCGTTATTTCATTTGGTATGCTATTTAAACGCGCTTAATTAACATCCAGTAATTCAAGCTTCCAACGACAGGACTACGAACGAGCTTAACTGCCATAATGTTTCCCCATTTGTCATACCATAATACGAGCTCAGAACATCCATTTATTCGAAGATTTCCATCTAAGTATCAGGAAAATCCTCACTGCCATTTGTCTGAAGCTTAAGTGCGTAATTGAGTTTAGAAACCAAAATTTGAGCTCTATCGCATACTAATAATACACTTTAGAACATCCTAAATTTTGAGGCTTCCACCTGGCAATATAATCCAAGAATTTACATTCATTCTACTGCCAACATGATGATTGATTTAAGTCAGAAGTGTCATGGGAACGCAGAGGAGGTCCACCGCCCCATCACTTTCAGTTCAGCAATAGGTATGTTGAGCAGTCATCGTTGCAACACCAAATCAAGGAATGCAGGGGTGTCATCATTCGCCAGAAATGGGGAAGCAGGCCAGAGAGCAGGGACTCACAGGCTCAGGATGCGATGCATAGATAAAATACAAAACCAGTATTAGTCCCAGCAAAGAACATATATATATATAAAACCTAGAAACTGATTAGTTTATACACTGATTAAGATAAATGGAATAACAACAAGGTTAAATTTAGTAGAAAGTTAAGGAAAGTCCCATTGTGGATTCATCGCACCATAGAAACCACCCGTATCACAAATTCCAACAGTGAATTGATAGTGAAATACAGAACCTGCACAATATCTTAACACCAATTTTATATACACCAATTGTAAAGAAGCAACCTTTGACAGTTCCAGAGGGATGCACCTTCAGAAGGTCATCGAGAATTAGGCGATGGGATGGGTAACCAAGGGCCAAGGAGATTGTAGATGAGGAAGGTCCACGTCCCACGTAGCAATGGATTGCAGCTCGGCTGAAATTTGATTCTCGTATTTGATATTAGTGGTTCTCAAATAGGTGGACAACAAAACACAGACTGCCGAAATTTTAGCCAAGGGCGTCTGGAGATCCATAAGGGATTGTAGGTTTTGATAGACTGAACCTTAGATTTTTTAGAGGCGGAGCATAACAAGCCTCTACATGTAGATGCATCTAGCCAAGTGTCATCTGCTTAAGCAGGGCAGATAGAAGACTGGCTTGAGGACACAAGAATTAACTCTTGAACTAAGCTTTAGAGCGTAAAAGATGGAGTTTCTACGGTCAGGGTTAATTTGCTTATGGTGTTATTTAAATACTACCCAAGACAACCGATGAAACACATAAGACTATTATCTATTATCTCACTCTTTAAAGAGCCTTAATATAAACTCCATGGCTAAATTCTCATAATCACATGATCTTTAAAACCATTAGAGCCGTGGATTCTGGCGGCCGGACGTACACAAACCGCTCTTATAAATCTTTCCCCCCAAAAACTAGAGGGCCCAGCCACAGAAGAACAAGCGGAGGGAGACTGAAGACACGACAGGCATCATCATAACAAGACCTCTAAGCATTGAGAAGGACAGGCTACAAAACGGAAGACATGAATATCCAGAACAGGAACATGGGGCCCAGGATCAAACTACCCGGAACAAGAGCACAAGATGAATGGATGACCGAGGGACCAAAGCCAGAGCAGAATCAGGTGGGCCGATCATTGAACAAACAGCCCTCAAACAAAGAATGTAACAGAGTACACGCTGCACAAAGCGAGAGATGGCATAAAGGGAGAGGCATGCACCAAAGAACCATCCAGATCCAGAAGAAGAAAACAAATCCGGACGGGCAGAGGACCATACGTCGCAGACAACGCGGTAACCCAGATCAGAAAATGAAAGTAAGCCACAGATATGCAAAGACCAGGCATACAGAGGAACATTGACGCAGAGAAAACATCAAAACGCGCAACGAAGGGGAGCCCATAGCCTACCCAAGTCCAGTACAGGGCTTGTGATAATACAGTCGATAGCATGAGGACCGCCATGACAGCAGAAAGGTCAACCGATAAACAATCGAGCACCGACTGGATGCAGAGCGACACCTCCGGGAGGCAAAGAGCAGGACACTGAGAACATCAGTGATAACAGCCATCCCCAGCCACAAATCGCGTCCGGAGTAAAACGTGGAGAAGGCATGGGCAGCCGAAGTAAAAATAAACCAATCCGTAAGGCGCACGAGGAATCAGGCCACTGACGCCAAAAAATGACTACGACGACAGGCGCCAACAGGACCGAAACAAGTTCCAACCATGAACACATCCAAGGGCCACCCACAGAGGCGGCCTAGAATGAACCATACCGTGAGCGGGCGGAGGCGACGAACGAAGATCGCCGAGTGAATCAAAACAAGCCACAGACGTTGCATAAAAGAGACAAATCAAAAGTAAAAATCCACAGAGGAGAGAGGGGTCCAACAAGAACAAACCAAACGCTGAGTAAACCACCAAATGCACAGCAGCCACGACAGAAACACAAAACAAAGAGCCACCAAAATAATAAAGCCAGCGTTGATTAAAGACATTCGGCTCTTATTTAGGAGCCGTAGGAGCCGAGTCTTAGCCGGATGGCTAAGACAGAGAGACTCAGGAGGAGTTTCTACCCCCAGCCCATCAGGCTCTTAAAAGTTAACTCTACACGGGTACCTTAATTATTTAATTCTACAGTCCACATTCATGCACAGTATTTTGCATTCCATATTTAATTCTACAATACACATACTGTACGTATTTCATCGTTACATAGTTTTACTTATGTATATCATGTATATTTTACAGAAATAAATGACGTACATTTCCTGTACGGTTTTCCTTAATTATTGCGCTGTCCACAGAGCGGACCTGGGTTACATTACACTACTGGTTGTATTTGCTAAATATAACTTCGTATGCAACAAAATAAAAAATCCTGAAATCTTGAAATCGTAAATAACATACAGCAACAAATAAAACGCCGAAAGCCACAACTAATTCAGCCAGCATGAGAAACCTGTCCAGACGAGGACCACCAGCCCTGAACCACAGGAAAGACCCCACAACCCCTGAAACAATAACTGGATGCAGAGCCACAAAACATAAAAACGAGTCAGGTAGACCACAATGTCAAAGAACATAAGACCACAATTCCCAGAGTCCTTAGGGGCGTGACGTCACCATTGACCGGAACACAACAAGAAAACAGAAAAGCTTTAGAAAACACAACAGAAAAACACGGGAAAAGACCGCCTGGCCGCTCACCGCAATGATACAAACGGCCACAGCAGAGGAGAAGGCCTGAACAGCCCCCGATCAAACGCCGCTGCCAACCGAAACACCGCAAAACGCTCACCCGCCGCAGCGACGCGAACACACCGGCGCCGCCACCCGGCCGCTGAAACGCCGCGGAAGGAGAAACAGACGCGGCGAAATGAAAACCCCCACATCAGAAAAAGTGGGAGCACCATCCAAAAGAAGGGGGGATACACCAAGATGCCAAAAAGAAGGAGATCAGCGGGCATGGAGCACCGGCGACGAAAGCGGCGCTGCGGTAAGAAAGAGAATGAACACTGCACACCTAGGGGGGAAAGAGACTGCCGAGTTTTTGGTGCCTGAAATGCGAATATCATTCGCTATTTTAACATTTACATTTACATTTACATTTAACATTTATATTTAACATTTAAACAGAACATTTATATTTACATTTAACATTCACATTTAACATTTAACATTTGGATCTACATTTACTTTTAATATTAACATTTACATTTAACATTTATATTTATATTCAGATTTAGATTTAACATTTATATTTTGATATACAATTTGTATTTAACATTTACATTTAACATTTATATTTAGATTTAGATTTAACATTTACATTTCACATTTACATTTAAATTAAACATTTAGATTCTAATTTAGATTTAACATTTAGATATATATTTAATATTTATTTTTAACATTTACATTTATATGTATATTTATATTTAACATATACATTTAACATTTATATTTATGTTTGGGATTTAGGTATGTGTTTTGATATAACATTTACATTTATTATTTAGGTATAGCTTAACATTCTCCATTTACATTTTACATTTATATTTACATTAATATTTATTTATCATTAATATTTAGATTTAATTTTAACCTCTAAAACTACATATCCTCAAGTCACAGATAATTTTTTATTGGTGATAAATATAGACAAAATGTGATATAAATGCAGCATATATGGAAAGAAATGTCTAAATGTGGTAAAACTGACACAAAAATTTTACAAGGTTAATTTTTACATTCGGCGCCCCATAATCCCAAGGAGTTGCTATTCCATTTTTAAAGTCTTTGCACCATGCTCTGTCTTCTTCCAGCTTGTTCCCTGCTCTCCCTCTCAATGCTGCCCCTCCAAACTCGCCATGATTCAACGCATGGACAGCACATTTACGGCCACTTTTACAGTTCACCACAAGAGCTCAACAATAAGACACAAAAATTAAACATACAATATATTTACAAAATGGAAACATTTTTTGTGGCAGCTACATTTCACTTGGAAACTTCTAGAAGCTTCTGTGTGACCCTGTGTCTGGGGCTGAATACCATAACGTAATTGGTCAATAGTTTAACACTGTGTCATGGAACACAACCCAGAAAATACAACTCGAGTCAGCATGGAGATTACAGATGCACACAAAAAGAACAATAAAAAAACACATTTGTTTTTAAGTAGCGTGATCACTGCAGACGAAAACAGTCTGAAGTGTTGGAAAGGGATTCTGAAAATAGATTTTGGAGAAACAGCAGTGACAGGAATGAACATTCACAAGAACGGTGCGAGCTGACAGCAGACTTTCGACTGGTGCGCATGCACACTTCCTCCTGGCCGCGGTCCAGTGAATGAGTTACAGCTTTGTGTATCATCTTAAACTGAGTATGAAAGCATCACTGTGGGATGATGTCACAGATGACATCATTATGAAAACATCACTGTGGGATGATGTCACAGATGACATCATTATGAAAACATCACTGTGGGATGATGTCACGGATGACATCAGTAAAAAAAAAAAACATCACAGTGGGATGATGTCACAGATGACATCAGTATGAAAACATCACAAGTAAATTGATGTCATCGGTGACATCATCCCACACTATTTTAGAAGATTTATGATCTCATTTAATTTAAATGACATCAAATGACATCAATTTACATCACTACTGATTCTCTACAAAAAGGGTTAATATCACCAGATATATACAACTGAGCAACCCAGAAACTCAAGAAATTTTCAGACTTTGACAATAAAGGTTGGTAACTTAAAGCTAAGGAGAACATGTCAAGCGCAATGAATAGACAGACATCATTTCCAGTGAAGACAGGCCATTATTTGGTGGGACGTGAAGGAATTTATAAAGTTGGTGAATTCCTGGGAGAGGGAGGTTTTGGAAAAGTGGCCAAGTGTACTAAAGTGGGATGTCAGGAATTCTTTGCCATTAAAATCGTAGAACATGTCAAAAGTGGCGAGAAAGAATTTGAAGCGCTGGAAATAATCAAAGATCTGGATCCCGGGAAGAACAACTTGGTGAAATTGTATGAATGCTTCCCGTTTCAAAATGTGATTTGCCTGGTGTACGAGATCCTGGGAGAAAGCTTGTTTGACCGCATGGTCAGACAGCGCTTTAAACCGACACATCTGTGTAAAATGAGACCTATTGCTCAGCAGATGTTTCAGGCTCTCAGTGCTCTCAAAAGCATCAAGGTTGCACACATGGACATAAAATTGGACAACATTATGTATGTCGATGAGGAATCTTCAAACATAAAACTCATCGATTTTGGTTTGGCTATGAAAACCAAGGAAATGTTGACAGGATCCAACATCCAAGTTACCCCATTCAGAGCACCAGAGGTTATCCTGGGTCTCCCCATGGATGAAAGTATTGATATGTGGGCCCTTGGAGTTGTCCTTGCTAGTGTGTGCAGAGGAGATTATCCCTTTCCCAGAGATACAGAATACCACACCATCAGAGGTTTGGTGCAGATATTTGGTTCTCCAGAGCAAGAACTTCTTACTGCAGGAATGTACACAGAGCATTTTTTCACTCTGGACGAAGGCAGCAGTAATCCCAGATGGAGGCTGAAAACACCAGATGAATTCACCAGAACCTCAGGGGAACATGTGGAACTTGTGAATCATGTGGCAAATCTGGACAAAATGACTGAGATTCATCGAAAACAGTTTGAGCTTTTCGATGATGACGACCACAGAGCCTTCAATGACCTTCTGAAGCGCATGCTGGAAGTCGATCCTCTAAAAAGAATCGCACCAAGTCAAGCCCTTGAACACGACTTCATAACCATGAGGCACCTTTCAGGAGAAAGTAAGGCCTCATATGCTGCCACAGCTAAAAACGTCATGAGAAAGACCCAGCTCAAAGTCATAGAAGTGGATCCTCCAGCAGCTCTTGACCTGATTAGTTCAGAAGTGATAGAAAACAAAAACAGGGTTTAGTATTCTTAGCATAGTTTGAAAAAACTTCAAGTAGGACAAAAGTCATAAAAAAACAGGGTTTAGTATTCTTAGCATAGTTTGAAAACTGAAAAGTAGGACAAATATAATAAACCATAACACAAGTCAGGGTTTAGTAATGTGGGTATGGGGGAGGGATGGATGGTGTTGACGGGGGCTAAATGTTATGAAGGGAGGGGTACCAATGATCTCACCTGCTTTTAGTGTTAAAGAAAAGGAAATATGTACAGGTTTTCACTGGGAGCTCCAGTTTTTCCCATAATCCAACAGGAAGTAGTTGGGTTACAAAAAAAATCTAAATTCAAGTGAAAAATAGAATTCTTCAGCTTGGAAAAATTGAAAAATGATCACTTGAAGACATTTTAAATCCTAAATCTAACACATGTCATTGTTCGAGAAACTGGAATCTTTATTACAATTATAAAGTAATTATTTATTTTTTACACAAGCATTATACAAACTACAAGGAGCTGCATTTCCAAAGGAAAATGCAGAGTTGTATGCTATTTTTGCTGAAAAAAAAAGAAATTAAAGGGTTATTCTAGGCAAAAATAAAAAATAAAGAAATGATCAAAGTAGTCCATCAATAAAGTAAAAACAGCACAATACCAAAAAAGATAATTTAGTGAAAAATGCGTACGCCGCGTATCGAACCAGCGAGCTACTGCACCACAGAAAGAAGCAAAGGTTTTCAAGGATCCCCCATGAATTTCAATGGAGGAAAGAATCCTGAAATATTTTGAAGAATTCAAGGGTTTGAAGGACGAAAAGTCACAGCTGGAAAAAGCTGAAAGAGCTGAACATTTTAATTGTTGAATGGTTAAAATAACAGAAAACTGTACAAGGAGTTAAATGCCAAAAAGGATGGAAGATACTTTAATAAAGAAATAAATCAAGAGTAACAGCAAGACAATAGCATTCAACCCATAATAATTTCATTAAATATTTTATTAAGTAAAAAAATAATATTTATAATTTAAGGTAATAACCTTTTAAACAAGCAATAATATATAAAACAATTCATATAATTTATTAAACAAAATAAACATATAGAGAATTAAACTACTCCATTTAGAACACAATATAAATACAATCACAACAAACATTTATAAGACAAAAATAACATAATATTTGAATAATATAATTATTCAAAGAGAATAATCTAATTATCAAGACAAACAAAATAGTAATGCATCCACAAAGAGGCACAATCAAGTGCCTGTCTGTGCCGGTCCCAAGTCCGGATAAACCCAGAGGGTTTTGTTATGTAATATAAAAATAAAGCCAAAAATAATCATGCCAATCATGAACAGACATTTTTTACAGGATCGGTTATAGCCTGGGTTATACGGAGCCCCCAATTGTTCATAATTAAAAATTAAATATGACCTTTTGTAATCACACTATCAAACAATAAATCTCTCATAAATATATAAAAAGATCATGATTGCACATGGTCATGTTTATTTTTTTAATTATGAACAATTTGGGGCTCCATAGGGTTTACTAGAGCAGTGGTCCCCAACCACCGGGCCGCGGACCGGTACCGGGCCGCGGGACACTTGGCACCGGGCCGCGGAGCCGTCCCGGGCCGCGGGATATTTTGGCACCGGGACGCAAAGAAAGAAAAAATAATTTCCATTTTATTGTTTTTTTTTCCGACAAAAACGTTTTATTTTGAAAAGTGACCGGATTCTCTCTGTTACATCTGTCACACTTAACGCACGTCAAAGTCGCGACACCAAACATCAGGTGATAAACCACACTAAAATGAAACCCAAACAACCAAAATGAGCAAAAAACAAACTTCTTTAGAAAGTTGCCGTGACAAGGGTAAAATTATTATTATTATTATTACTAAAGAGAAAATACCACCCCCGGTCCGCGGTAAATGTGTCTTGCGCTGCAGCGCTGCACCTCAACCCCCCCCCCCCCCCCCCCCCCGACCGGTCCGCGGTAAATGTGCCTTGCGTTGTACCGGTCCGCGGTGACAAAAAGGTTGGGGACCACTGTACTAGAGAGCTGGAAGATATGATGAAAAAAGATTCAAAGTCAACTTTATTGTCAATTCTTCACATGTGCATCACATACAATGAATCAAAAATTCATTTCTTGCTCTCTCGTGTCTGTTCAGGAGAAGAAAAAAAAAAAATAAAACTAAAAATAAAAGTATATACATAAAATAGAATAAGTAAGTAAAAGGAAAGAAAAATATACAATTTACAACATTAGCAATTTGCTATTAAAGTGCGAGTGCACTTAAGGCGGTGGGGGTGGGGGGTTCGTTTGAGCACTGTTCATGGGGGGAGATGGGTGGTAGGTAGGTGGAGAGGGGGGAGGGTGTTTAGCATCCTGATGGCCTGGTGTGTAAAGCTGTTTCTGAGTCTGGTGGTCCGGGAGCGGAGGCTCCTGTACCTCCTCCCCGAGGGCAGAAGGCTGAACAGGTTGTGTGCAGGGTGGTGTGCATCCTTGATCATTGTTAGTGCTTTTCGGGTGAGGCGGGTGATGTATAAGTCCTGCAGGGAGGCGAGTGGTGCTCCAATGATTCTCCCGGCTGTGTTCACTATGCGCTGCAGGGCTCTCCTGTTGCTGTGTGTGCAGCTGCCCCCCCACACAGTGATGCAGCTGGAGAGGATGCTCTCAATGGTTCCTCTATAGAATGTGGTCATGATGGCTTGTGAAGCACCTGATCTTTTCAGTTTCCGCAGGAAGTGGAGACGTTGCTGACCTTTCTTTGCCAATGATGTGGTGTTGGGGGTCCAGGAGCGGTCCTCATTGATGTGAACCCCCAGGAATTTTGTGCTGCTCACTCTCTCCACAGCAGTACCATCAATGATCAGTGGCAGGTGTTGAGCGTGGCCCCTCTGGAAGTTGACAACAATCTCCTTTGTCTTGCTGACATTTAACAGGAGGTTATTATCGCTGCACCATTTTGTCAGCAGATCTACCTCTTCCCTGTAGTTGGTCTCATCGCCCTTGGTGATGAGACCCACCAGAGTTGTGTCGTCTGCAAATTTTACAAGGTGGTTTGTGCTGTGGGTTGTTGTGCAGTCATGTGTCAGCAGGGTGAAGAGCAGCGGACTAAGCACACAGCCTTGGGGTGCCCCGGTGTTGAGAATGATTGTATTTGAGGTGTTGTTGCCGACACGTACTGTTTGTGGTCTTTTGCTGAGGAAGTCCAGTAGCCAGTTGCAGATGGGGGTGTTAACGCCCAGCTTGTCCAGTTTGTAAATGAGTTGCTGTGATATTATTGTGTTAAATGCAGAGCTGAAGTCTATGAACAGCATTCTCACATATGCGTCCTTTGTGTCTAAGTGGGTGAGAGCCGATGGAGAGCAGAACAAATGGCGTCATCTGTCGATCGTTTGGGTCGGTATGCAAACTGAAAGGGGTCCAGGGTGGGGGGAAGGGTGGATTTAATGTGTGACATGACAAGCCATTCAAAGCACTTCATGATGATGGGCGTTAGTGCTATGGGGCGGTAGTCGTTGAAGCAGGATGGTGATGGTTTCTTTGGCATAGGGATGATGGTGGTAGCCTTGAAGCATGATGGGACGATGGCTTGCTCCAAGGAGATGTTGAAGATGTCTGTGAAGACATCCTTTAGCTCTTCTGCGCAGTCCTTCAGCACACGGCCTGGGATATTGTCTGGGCCCGCAGATTGATGCACCAGAAGTTGTTGATGAGGAAATGAACCCACTTCCACTGGCTCTTTGACATCTCCTTGTGGTTAATCTTATAAAGATTGGAGTTACAGCATGTGATTAATAGACTCCCTGAGGTTTCTTCTTTTTTAATCCCATTGACAACTTCAATCATGAAATCCTACTTGAATAACAGGAAGTGTGTGGGATAAGATGATCAGTGGTAACTTGGGTCAAAAGCTATTTAACGGGAAGAAAACAATTATTCAAGATTGATGAATTTACATCAGAAACCAAAGAGATAAGTTGTGGTGTCCCACAAGGATCAATTCTGTGTCCACTGCTATTCAATATGTACATAAATGATGTATTCAATGTTTGAAAGCTCATGAAACTCATATTATTTGCTGATGACACAAACATATTCTATTCTACAGATAACCGGGAGCTTATAAATGTGGTAAACACAGAGTTAAACAAAATAAAATTATGGATGCATTACAACAAATGATCTTTGTATCTAGATAAACCAAAGCTATGTTTTTTGGTAACTGCAATGCCAATAAAGAGCTCTCAATTGAAATAAATAATGTCTTAATTGAAGTGTTACAGAAACCAAATCCTTAGCGTTTTTTATTGATGACAAACTAAGTTGGAAGCCACACACCAGACACATACAAACTAAAGTCTCAAAAAGTATTTCAATTGTAAATAAAATCTAAACATATATTAGATTACCACAGTAGATATTTATTGTACTGTTCCTTAATATTACCATATTTCACTACTGTATAGAAATTTGGGGGAACAATAATAGAGCTCACTACAGCCTCTCTTTTTACTTAAAAAAACAGCTGTCAGAATTGTACATAAAGCCGGATATCTTGATCATACAAACAATTTATTTTATAAATCTAGACTTTTGAAACTGTCTGACCTTGTGGATTTTTACACTGCGCAACTTTTATACAGAGCCGGTGGGACATCGTTACCACTCCATATCCACAAACAGGTCTTAGAAAATGAAGGAGGAACAAACTGAGGGAATGTGGGAACTTCAAGATCAAACTCAAACTCAAACTTTACTTATTTTTATAGTGCCTTTCATTTCAGTTAAAATTAAAAAAATGCTTAACATAAAAGCAGATGAAATAATCATAAAAAATAGAGAAATTAATAAATAGATAAATAATAAAAGACATAAGCAATCAATGACCAATGTCAACTAAAAGCCAGACTAAAAAGGTGGGTCTTGAGCTTCTTCTTAAAAACCTCTACAGTCTCTGCAGCCCTGAGGTTCTCTGGCAGGCTGTTCCACAGGCGAGGACCGTAATGGCAGAACAAAGCCTCACCGTGTGTCTTGGTTCTCACCTTAAGGACAACTAAAAGGCCAGTGCCAGAGGACCTCGGGGTCTGTGAGGGTTCATATTTTAAAATAATATCATTTAAATACGAAGGCCCAAGACCATTAAAACATTTATAAACCATTAAAAGAATAAAAAGGGACTCAATGCAGTAATTTTAATGCAGTGTAATGTGTTCCCGCCCCCTTGTCCTCGTCAGAACTCGTGCCTCAGAGTTATGCAATAGTTGTACCTTTGAGATGGACTTTTTGGGTAAACCAGAGAGCAGAACATTACAATAATCTAAACAACTGAAAATAAAAGCATGCATCAGCACCTCTGTGCTGGCAAGAGAGAGGAATGGGCAGACTGGCAATGTTTTTAAGATGGTAGAATCCTGTTTTCACATCGCTTCTGATGTAAGGAATAAAAGTCAGTGTAACCCTAGTTACAAATACACTCAGTAATAATAGATTTTACAATGATATAAAAAGGTCAATAAATATTAATAAATAACATGATAAAAACAGCTAAAGGTTGTGAGGATAAAAATATAAATAGTATTCACATTAATAATGCATAGGTGTTATCACTATTTTTGTTTAAAAAGAGAAATTGCTTTTGTTGTCGATAAAGTTTAAAGTTTTTTTCAAGAGCCCTCCCCAACCTGTGCTGTGCGTAGCGGAGGGAGAGGCCTGTTTAGAGCAGAGACAGCAAGCACGCACAGCAGAGCAGCCATTAGCTTAAAAACTATGGTGAAAAACTAAAATAACGGTGCAAACCTGTTGTCTAGCCCAGTGGTCCCCAACCACCGACACTTGGCACCGGGCCGCGGAGCGGTTCCAGGCCGCGGGAAATTTTTGCACCGGAACGCACAGAAAGAAAAAAATAATATCCATTTTATTGGTTTTTTTTTTCGACAAAAACGTTTTATTTTGAAAAGTGACCGGATTCACTTTGTTACATCTGTCACACTTAACGCACGTCAAAGTCGCGACACCAAACATCACGTGATACACCCCACTAAAATTAAACCCAAACAACCAAAATGAGCAAAAAACAAACTTCTTTAGAAAGTTGCTTTGACAAGGGGAAAATTATAATTATTATTGTTATTATCATTACTAAAGAGAAAATAGCACCCCCGGTCCACGTTAAATCTGTCTTGCGTTGCACCTCAAACCCCCCCCGGTCCGCGGTAAACGTGCCTTGCGTTGTACCGGTCCACGGTGACAAAAAGGTTGGGGACCACAAGAGGGGTGTGAGCCAAATAGGATTTTATGCTATTACGAGACGAGTTTTGGTGAGTTTTGTTTTGTATTTTGCCTTCTTTTTTGGCGTGGGTTTTGCCGTGATGAGGCGAGCCCAGTTGAGACCAATTTAAGTTGTGAAAAGACGACAAAACAGTACTTTTGAGTTATTTATAATTTTCTTTGACACTTCGAAACATGAATGTATTTTATTTGATGTATTTTGAGTATATTTTGTGTGAAAAGAAGCTAATTTTGCAAGTAGAGTTGGATGTATGAAAAAGAAAAAAGAGCAGCCGCCAATTTAAGTTTCTAAAGAGTCACGTAGCCTTCTAGTGCGGCTCCGCTTTCATTTTGGAGTGGTTTTATTTTGCATATGGACTAAAATTATTTTTATGGCCTGTCCTGCAGGCCAGGTTTTTGATTCCCCCGAGAGTAATTGGGAGACGGTTCTGGACCGGATCGTTTCTGTACCTCTCCTGATCCATGGATGGCGAGCCTACCCAGGGAGCACGATAATTCGGACTGCCTGTAGAGCATCACGTGGTCCTTTACTTTTCTTCACTACTACAAAATCTCTGCCAAGGTCGCGGTAGGAGATTGAACACTAACTGTGGATCCAATACACTTTAAAAGAGCACTACCAAAAACTGGATACATCTGCTAACAAACTTTAAAGGGTTTTGCTAAGCAATTGGACATTTAGAAAAAACAGTTCTTTGTTTGCTTTGCATATTGAATTGTCTTTTGTTTGATATCTGATATTTTGTAACTTTAAAGGATACTTTTGGTGTAAATTTAAAGTGACAAAACTGATTTAAAAAAAAGTGAAAAGGGTAAATACAGTAAACTCAAAAGAAAGCCTAAAACTAAATTTAAGTTAAATAAATTTAGTTCTGTAACTAAAATCCCTTTAAACCAAATGGCCGGTCATCTCTAAGTAAAATAGATTGAAACTGAAAATAACTTGAACAAAACCTTTTATTTAACCTTTAACAGAAAGGGTAAAGGAAAAAACAACATAAAGGGTGTTTAAGAGGTGTCTTAATATTACTTAAGAACCAAATTTGCATGTTTATTGTTTGTTTGTCAATTGTTCAGTAAACTGCCGGCTTTTTCTTTTCCATTCTACCTTTATATTGACTCTTGGCTCTTTTATTCATTACACACCACTCCGTGCGAACCTATATCTGGTCCAGTAGCTTGACTACCTCTGCCTAATAGCATAGGTGCTTCATCAGCTCAGAGTAAAAAAGAATCTCTCACACATTGAGAAGGTTTAAAAGTCCGGTAATGCTTTCTTTTACAGTACAGTACTTACGGTGTACTTAAGTGGTATTTACATGGTATTTATTGTGTAACTACTGGGTACTTTCAGGGTACTTACATGGTACTTTTTATGGAATTTACTGGGTACTTACATGGTACTTTGTATGGAATTCACTGGGTACTTACATGGTACTTTTTTTGTGTCTTATCTGTACTTACATGGTACTTACTGTGTATTTATATGGTACTATTTGGTTCATACCTATGTGGTACACACTGGGTATTTATAATATACTTACTGGGTATTTACATGTTGTGCAAAGGTGTCTTTTATGGTACTTACCACATGTATGAACAAGGTAAGTACAAATAAAGTACCTTGAATGTAAGTCTGCACTCGCTGAATGTTTCATGGTATTTACTAAAAATTTACCACAGAAACTACCCCTTAAGTACACTAAAACTGGACTGTAAAAGAAAGTCAGTCCTATTTCCACTCTATTACTTGGTACTTTCAGTAGTAAATACTGGGTATGTTCACGTATTACCTTCCTATACAGTGTACATACACACTTGGTCTTCTGACCTTACCAAATGAGACAATGCTAACTTGTTGGTAAAGGTGAACTAACTGCATTGTAAAAACATATTCCTACTTCTTGTAACATGAGGCAAATGTAAAGAGAAACAATACAGCACTGAAAACAACAATCTTTAATATGAAACACTTCTGCAGCATACAAAGTGTTATCACAATGAAATATGTTTTAAGTACAAAACAGTACAAAGGAGAATTCCAAAAAACACATTATTGGCCTGAGGGTCGTGTTTTTTGTCCGTCAAAATTCCATCAGCAGATTTTGGTAACGGTGCAGGACTTCTTCAGGGTTTGTAACTGTAAAAAAATTCACAATAAAAGCTCAAATGAACATAAAAAGCAAAACAACTATGATGAAGTACAAAATATATTTTACTTATTTAATCATTTCTGTAAAGAGTTTGATAAATCTCTGTGAATTCCTTATTGCTTTGACTGCAATGCTTGAAATTAATCAATTATCCTCATTTATAAACATGATAATAAATTATTTAAAACTTGACTTTTTTTAAATATTGTTCTAAACATGGACTTGTTTTAATATATAATGTCAGGAAAATATGTAAAACAACAAGGTAAATATTTACTTTTAATACTAAAAACACCCAGAGTGTGGGCTTTTGTTACGTAGGTCGGGGCGAGCAAAGTTGCAAAATTCCCAGCGCACTTGAATGCAGCATGACAACGTGAACGTGCATTAATCCGGAGAGCCTCGAGGCGCGTGCAACAGTTTGAATTTCTCTTCATTTGGCAGGTAAGCCAGTGTTTTTGTAAATATTGGATAAATTATATGTAAATATTTAAACTGATCAAACTTTATAGAGAAGCTAACCTCGTGATTTTAAGCCGCTCTTTCAGTGTTTGAAACGTGACCTCAGAGCATGACTGCTTCTTTAATGTAATAATTCAGTTATTTCAAAATGTATAACTTTTCAAAGTTTGTAATGAAAATCTACAAACATTGTTGTTACTTACCAGGAGAGGAGCGCCTGTAAAACTAGCACGTAGCCTAAATGATAACGTCTGTTGTTCAGTGCTCGTTTGAGCGCATGTCTTTCTGGGAAATCAAAGAAAGGCATTTATTTTGAAAATAATGATGACGTACTTCCGTATTTTTACCGCTTTAGATCAGCTATGGTGAGGAAGACATCCCAGAAGAATCCGTGAAGCCACATGAGAGTAAGCTAAAGTAAGCTAAATCCACCAAGTGGACATATTATTTACATGAATGTAGAGTTTAACTGCATTTTCCCCATTTTCTTTTCTTTCTCCGTTTTTATTTTATTTTTTATTTGTTTTATCAAATATAATAGAGACAACAATACCACCCAACAGTGAAGGTAACTGTTTGAAAATATAAAACACATTTTTGAGTAACTGTGTTGACTTTGAAATTGCCTATTTATTTCTTTTTTTCCTTTTCGTTTACACTGCCATGTGTTTGATGCTAATGCAAATTGTAGGTGCGAATAATATTTATAAAGCAGAAATATACACAGCAATTGCCAATTAAAACATTACTTTGACATTCTTTGTCTAAACAAATTAGACTTTTTATGGCAATTTTGATTTTTTTCTTTGATTTCTTTTTTGTTATTTTTGTTTATGTAACAAAAATATAAAGTTGTGAATAATTTATTATCATGTTTATAAATGAGGATAACTTATTAATTTCAAGCATTGCAGTCAAAGCAATAAGGAATTCACAGAGATTTATCAAACTCATTACAGAAATGATTAAATAAGTAAAATGTATTTTGTACTTTATAAAAGTCTTTATGCTTTTTATGTTCATTTGAGCTTTTATTGTGAATTTTCTTGCAGTTACAAACCCTGAAGAAGTCCTGCACCGTTACCAAACTGCTGAAGGAATTTTGACGGACAAAAAGCACGACCCTCAGGCCAATAATGTGTTTTTTGGAATTCTCCTTTGTACTGTTTTGTACTTAAAGCATATTTCATTGTGATGACACTTTGTACGCTGCAGAAGTGTTTCATATTAAAGATTGTTGTTTTCAGTGCTGTATTGTTTCTCTTTACATTTGCCTCATGTTACAAGAAGTAGGAATATGTTTTTACAATGCAGTTAGTTCACCTTTACCAACAAGTTAGCATTGTCTCATTTGGTAAGGTCAGAAGACCAAGTGTGTATGTACACTGTATAGGAAGGTAATACGTGAACATACCCAGTATTTACTACTGAAAGTACCATGTAATAGAGTGGAAATAGGGCTGACTTTCTTTTACAGTCCAGTTTTAGTGTACTTAAGGGGTAAGTACCAAGTAATATTCAAGTGAACATACCCAGTATTTAGTAATGAAAGTACCATGTAGTTGAGTAGAAATAGGGCTGACTTTCTTTTACAGTCCAGTTTTAGTGTACTTAAGGGGTAGTTTCTGTGGTAAATTTTTAGTAAATACCATGAAACATTCAGCGAGTGCAGACTTACATTCAAGGTACTTTATTTGTACTTACCTTGTTCATACATGTGGTAAGTACCATAAAAGACACCTTTGCACAACATGTAAATACCCAGTAAGTATATTATAAATACCCAGTATGTACCACATAGGTATGAACCAAATAGTACCATATAAATACACAGTAAGTACCATGTAAGTACAGATAAGACACAAAAAAGTACCATGTAAGTACCCAGTGAATTCCATACAAAGTACCATGTAAGTACCCAGTAAATTCCATAAAAAGTACCATGTAAGTACCCTGAAAGTACCCAGTAGTTACACAATAAATACCATGTAAATACCACTTAAGTACACCGTAAGTACTGTACTGTAAAAGAAAGCGTTACCAAAAGTCCTAAGTTTGGGCAAAATCATCTCTCTCTTGTCTTCAGGACCAATGATTAAAACTTCAGCTTTGTCCTGGTTGAGCTGTAGGACGTTTTCTGCCATCCACAAATTTGTGTCTAAAATGCATTTTAAAAGAGTGTTGATAGGTTCATGGTCATCAGGAGACACGGCGATGTAAAGCTGTGTGTCATCAGCATAGCTGTGAAAGTCAACGCCGAATCTCCTGATGACATCCCCAAGAGGCTACATATACAAGTTAAATATTATTGGACCCAAAATTGAACCCTGGGGAACCCCACAACTACTTACATACTTACAAAATCTTACAAAAAAGTGTTGATCTGTGAGATAGGAGTGAAACCAGTTAAGAGCAGTTCCGGAGACCCGACTCCTAAGTCTGTCTAATGAACAGACCACAAGATGCATGCTTTTATTTTCAGTTGTTTAGATTATTGTAATGCCCTGCTCTCTGGTTTACCCAAAATGTCCATCTCAAAGCTACAACTATTGCATAACTCTGAGGCACGAGTTCTGACGAGGACCAGGGGGCGGGAACACATTACACTGCATTAAAATTACTGCATTGAGTCCCTTTTTATTCCTTTAATAGTTTATAAATGTTTTAATGGTATTGGGCCTTCGTATTTAAATGATATTATTTTAAAATATGAACCCTCACGGACCCCGAGGTCCTCTGGCACTGGCCTTTTAGTTATCCTTAAGGTGAGAACCAAGACACACGGTGAGGCTTTGTTCTGCCATTACGGTCCTCGCCTGTGGAACAGCCTGCCAGAGAACCTCAGGGCAGCAGAGACTGTAGAGGTTTTTAAGAAGAAGCTCAAGACCCACCTTTTTAGTCTGGCTTTTAGTTGACTTTGGTCATTGATTGCTTATGTCTTTTATTATTTATCTATTTATTAATTTCTCTATTTTTTATGATTATTTCATCTGCTTTTATGTTAAGCACTTTTTGATTTTAACTGAAATGAAAGGCACTATATAAATAAGTAAAGTTTGAGTTTGAGTTTGATCTTGAAGTTCCCACATTCCCTCAGTTTGTTCCTCCTTCATTTTCTAAGACCTGTTTGTGGATGTGGAGTGGTAACGATGTCCCACCGGCTCTGTATAAAAGTTGCGCAGTGTAAAAATCCACAAGGTCAGACAGTTTCAAAAGTCTAGATTTATAAAATAAATTGTTTGTATGATCAAGATATCCGGCTTTATGTACAATTCTGACAGCTGTTTTTTTAAGTAAAAAGAGAGGCTGTAGTGAGCTCTATTATTGTTCCCCCAAATTTCTATACAGTAGTGAAATATGGTAATATTAAGGAACAGTACAATAAATATCTACTGTGGTAATCTAATATATGTTTAGATTTTATTTACAATTGAAATACTTTTTGAGACTTTAGTTTGTATGTGTCTGGTGTGTGGCTTCCAACTTAGTTTGTCATCAATAAAAAACGCTAAGGATTTGGTTTCTGTAACACTTCAATTAAGACATTATTTATTTCAATTGAGAGCTCTTTATTGGCATTGCAGTTACCAAAAAACATAGCTTTGGTTTATCTAGATACAAAGATCATTTGTTGTAATGCATCCATAATTTTATTTTGTTTAACTCTGTGTTTACCACATTTATAAGCTCCCGGTTATCTGTAGAATAGAATATGTTTGTGTCATCAGCAAATAATATGAGTTTCATGAGCTTTCAAACATTGAATACATCATTTATGTACATATTGAATAGCAGTGGACACAGAATTGATCCTTGTGGGACACCACAACTTATCTCTTTGGTTTCTGATGTAAATTCATCAATCTTGAATAATTGTTTTCTTCCCGTTAAATAGCTTTTGACCCAAGTTACCACTGATCATCTTATCCCACACACTTCCTGTTATTCAAGTAGGATTTCATGATTGAAGTTGTCAATGGGATTAAAAAAGAAGAAACCTCAGGGAGTCTATTAATCACATGCTGTAACTCCAATCTTTATAAGATTAACCACAAGGAGATGTCAAAGAGCCAGTGGAAGTGGGTTCATTTCCTCATCAACAACTTCTGGTGCATCAATCTGCGGGCCCAGACAATATCCCAGGCCGTGTGCTGAAGGACTGCGCAGAAGAGCTAAAGGATGTCTTCACAGACATCTTCAACATCTCCTTGGAGCAAGCCATCGTCCCATCATGCTTCAAGGCTACCACCATCATCCCTATGCCAAAGAAACCATCACCATCCTGCTTCAACGACTACCGCCCCATAGCACTAACGCCCATCATCATGAAGTGCTTTGAATGGCTTGTCATGTCACACATTAAATCCACCCTTCCCCCCCACCCTGGACCCCTTTCAGTTTGCATACCGACCCAAACGATCGACAGACGACGCCATTTGTTCTGCTCTCCATCGGCTCTCACCCACTTAGACAAAAAGGACGCATATGTGAGAATACTGTTCATAGACTTCAGCTCTGCATTTAACACAATAATACCACAGCAACTCATTTACAAACTGGACAAGCTGGGCGTTAACACCCCCATCTGCAACTGGCTACTGGACTTCCTCAGCAAAAGACCACAAACAGTACGTGTCGGCAACAACACCTCAAATACAATCATTCTCAACACCGGGGCACCCCAAGGCTGTGTGCTTAGTCCGCTGCTCTTCACCCTGCTGACACATGACTGCACAACAACCCACAGCACAAACCACCTTGTAAAATTTGCAGACGACACAACTCTGGTGGGTCTCATCACCAAGGGCGATGAGACCAACTACTGGGAAGAGGTAGATTTGCTGACAAAATGGTGCAGCGATAATAACCTCCTGTCAAATGTCAGCAAGACAAAGGAGATTGTTGTCAACTTCCAGAGGGGCCACGCTCAACACCTGCCACTGATCATTGATGGTACTGCTGTGGAGAGAGTGAGCAGCACAAAATTCCTGGGGGTTCACATCAATGAGGACCGCTCCTGGACCCCCAACACCACATCATTGGCAAAGAAAGGTCAGCAACGTCTCCACTTCCTGCGGAAACTGAAAAGATCAGGTGCTTCACAAGCCATCATGACCACATTCTATAGAGGAACCATTGAGAGCATCCTCTCCAGCTGCATCACTGTGTGGGGGGGCAGCTGCACACACAGCAACAGGAGAGCCCTGCAGCGCATAGTGAACACAGCCGGGAGAATCATTGGAGCACCACTCGCCTCCCTGCAGGACTTATACATCACCCGCCTCACCCGAAAAGCACTAACAATGATCAAGGATGCACACCACCCTGCACACAACCTGTTCAGCCTTCTGCCCTCGGGGAGGAGGTACAGGAGCCTCCGCTCCCGGACCACCAGACTCAGAAACAGCTTTACACACCAGGCCATCAGGATGCTAAACACCCTCACCCCTCTCCACCTACCTACCACCCATCTCCCCCCATGAACAGTGCTCAAACGAACCCCCAACCCCCACCGCCTTAAGACACTGCCTTAAGTGCACTCGCACTTTAATAGCAAATTGCTAATGTTGTAAATTGTATATTTTTCTTTCCTTTTACTTACTTATTCTATTTTATGTATATACTTTTATTTTTAGTTTTATTTTTTATTTTTCTTCTCCTGAACAGACACGAGAGAGCAAGAAATGAATTTTCGATTCATTGTATGTGATGCACATGTGAAGAATTGACAATAAAGTTGACTTTGACTTTGAATCTTTTTTCATCATATCTTCCAGCTCTCTAGTAAACCCTATGGAGCCCCAAATTGTTCATAATTAAAAAAATAAACATGACCATGTGCAATCATGATCTTTTTATATATTTATGAGAGATTTATTGTTTGATAGTGTGATTACAAAAGGTCGTATTTAATTATGAACAATTGGGGGCTCCGTATAACCCAGGCTATAACCGATCCTGTAAAAAATGTCTGTTCATGATTGGCATGATTATTTTTGGCTTTATTTTTATATTACATAACAAAACCCTCTGGGTTTATCCGGACTTGGGACCGGCACAGACAGGCACTTGATTGTGCCTCTTTGTGGATGCATTACTATTTTGTTTGTCTTGATAATTAGATTATTCTCTTTGAATAATTATATTATTCAAATATTATGTTATTTTTGTCTTATAAATGTTTGTTGTGATTGTATTTATATTGTGTTCTAAATGGAGTAGTTTAATTCTCTATATGTTTATTTTGTTTAATAAATTATATGAATTGTTTTATATATTATTGCTTGTTTAAAAGGTTATTACCTTAAATTATAAATATTATTTTTTTACTTAATAAAATATTTAATGAGATTATTATGGGTTGAATGCTATTGTCTTGCTGTTACTCTTGATTTATTTCTTTATTAAAGTATCTTCCATCCTTTTTGGCATTTAACTCCTTCTACAGTTTTCTGTTATTTTAACCATTCAACAATTAAAATGTTCAGCTCTTTCAGCTTTTTCCAGCTGTGACTTTTCGTCCTTCAAACCCTTGAATTCTTCAAAATATTTCAGGATTCTTTCCTCCATTGAAATTCATGGGGGATCCTTGAAAACCTTTGCTTCTTTCTGTGGTGCAGTAGCTCGCTGGTTCGATACGCGGCGTACGCATTTTTCACTAAATTATCTTTTTTGGTATTGTGCTGTTTTTACTTTATTGATGGACTACTTTGATCATTTCTTTATTTTTGCCTAGAATAACCCTTTAATTTCTTTTTTTTTCAGCAAAAATAGCATACAACTCTGCATTTTCCTTTGGAAATGCAGCTCCTTGTAGTTTGTATAATGCTTGTGTAAAAAATAAATAATTACTTTATAATTGTAATAAAGATTCCAGTTTCTCGAACAATGACATGTGTTAGATTTAGGATTTAAAATGTCTTCAAGTGATCATTTTTCAATTTTTCCAAGCTAAAGAATTCTATTTTTCACTTGAATTTAGATTTTTTTTGTAACCCAACTACTTCCTGTTGGATTATGGGAAAAACTGGAGCTCCCAGTGAAAACCTGTACATATTTCCTTTTCTTTAACACTAAAAGCAGGTGAGATCATTGGTACCCCTCCCTTCATAACATTTAGCCCCCGTCAACACCATCCATCCCTCCCCCATACCCACATTACTAAACCCTGACTTGTGTTATGGTTTATTATATTTGTCCTACTTTTCAGTTTTCAAACTATGCTAAGAACACTAAACCCTGTTTTTTTATGACTTTTGTCCTACTTGAAGTTTTTTCAAACTATGCTAAGAATACTAAACCCTGTTTTTGTTTTCTATCACTTCTGAACTAATCAGGTCAAGAGCTGCTGGAGGATCCACTTCTATGACTTTGAGCTGGGTCTTTCTCATGACGTTTTTAGCTGTGGCAGCATATGAGGCCTTACTTTCTCCTGAAAGGTGCCTCATGGTTATGAAGTCGTGTTCAAGGGCTTGACTTGGCGTGATTCTGTTTCGAGGATCGACTTCCAGCATGCGCTTCAGAAGGTCATTGAAGGCTCTGTGGTCGTCATCATCAAAAAGCTCAAACTGTTTTCGATGAATCTCAGTCATTTTGTCCAGATTTGCCACATGATTCACAAGTTCCACATGTTCCCCTGAGGTTCTGGTGAATTCATCTGGTGTTTTCAGCCTCCATCTGGGATTACTGCTGCCTTCGTCCAGAGTGAAAAAATGCTCTGTGTACATTCCTGCAGTAAGAAGTTCTTGCTCTGGAGAACCAAATATCTGCACCAAACCTCTGATGGTGTGGTATTCTGTATCTCTGGGAAAGGGATAATCTCCTCTGCACACACTAGCAAGGACAACTCCAAGGGCCCACATATCAATACTTTCATCCATGGGGAGACCCAGGATAACCTCTGGTGCTCTGAATGGGGTAACTTGGATGTTGGATCCTGTCAACATTTCCTTGGTTTTCATAGCCAAACCAAAATCGATGAGTTTTATGTTTGAAGATTCCTCATCGACATACATAATGTTGTCCAATTTTATGTCCATGTGTGCAACACTGATGGTTTTGAGAGCACTGAGAGCCTGAAACATCTGTTGAGCAATAGGTCTCATTTTACACAGATGTGTCGGTTTAAAGTGCTGTCTGACCATGCGGTCAAACAAGCTTTCTCCCAGGATCTCGTACACCAGGCAAATCACATTTTGAAACGGGAAGCATTCATACAATTTCACCAAGTTGTTCTTCCCGGGATCCAGATCTTTGATTATTTCCAGCGCTTCAAATTCTTTCTCGCCACTTTTGACATGTTCTACGATTTTAATGGCAAAGAATTCCTGACATCCCACTTTAGTACACTTGGCCACTTTTCCAAAACCTCCCTCTCCCAGGAATTCACCAACTTTATAAATTCCTTCACGTCCCACCAAATAATGGCCTGTCTTCACTGGAAAAAATGTCGTCTGTCTATTTATTGCGCTTGACATTTTCTCCTTAGCTTGGTTATTTGGCAGATCTTCAGACAGTTTCGAAATGTTCTCAGAATCCAAATTCTGACCAAAGTGTTCTGGTGCTGGAGGATCCACTTCCATGACTTTGAGCTGGGTCTTTCTCATGACGTTTTTAGCTGTGGCAGCATATGAGGCCTTACTTTCTCCTGAAAGGTGCCTCATGGTTATGAAGTCGTGTTCAAGGGCTTGACTTGGCGTGATTCTGTTTCGAGGATCGACTTCCAGCATGCGCTTCAGAAGGTCATTGAAGGCTCTGCAGTCGTCATCATCAAAAAGCTCAAACTGTTTTCGATGAATCTCAGTCATTTTGTCCAGATTTGCCACATGATTCACAAGTTCCACATGTTCCCCTGAGGTTCTGGTGTATTCATCTGGTGTTTTCAGCCTCCATCTGGGATTACTGCTGCCTTCGTCCAGAGTGAAAAAATGCTCTGTGTACATTCCTGCAGTAAGAAGTTCTTGCTCTGGAGAACCAAATATCTGCACCAAACCTCTGATGGTGTGGTATTCTGTATCTCCGGGAAAGGGATAATCTCCTCTGCACACACTAGCAAGGACAACTCCAAGGGCCCACATATCAATACTTTCATCTATGGGGAGACCCAGGATAACCTCTGGTGCTCTGAATGGGGTAACTTGGATGTTGGATCCTGTCAACATTTCCTTGGTTTTCATAGCCAAACCAAAATCGATGAGTTTTATGTTTGAAGATTCCTCATCGACATACATAATGTTGTCCAATTTTATGTCCATGTGTGCAACCTTGATGCTTTTGAGAGCACTGAGAGCCTGAAACATCTGCTGAGCAATAGGTCTCATTTTACACAGATGTGTCGGTTTAAAGCGCTGTCTGACCATGCGGTCAAACAAGCTTTCTCCCAGGATCTCGTACACCAGGCAAATCACATTTTTAAACGGGAAGCATTCATACAATTTCACCAAGTTGTTCTTCCCGGGATCCAGATCTTTGATTATTTCCAGTGCTTCAAATTCTTTCACGCCACTTTTGACATGTTCTACGATTTTAATGGCAAAGAATTCCTGACATCCCAGTTTAGTACACTTGGCCACTTTTCCAAAACCTCCCTCTCCCAGGAATTCACCAACTTTATAAATTCCTTTATGTCCCACCAAATAATGGCCTGTTTTCACTGGAAAGGATGTCTGTCTATTCATTGCATTTGACATGTTCTCCTTAGCTTTAAGTTACCAACCTTTATTGTCAAAGTCTGAAAATTTCTTGAGTTTCTGGGTTGCTCAGTTGTATATATCTGGTGATATTAACCCTTTTTGTAGAGAATCAGTAGTGATGTAAATTGATGTCATTTGATGTCATTTAAATTAAATAAGATCATAAATCTTCTAAAATAGTGTGGGATGATGTCACCGATGACATCAATTTACATGTGATGTTTTCATACTGATGTCATCTGTGACATCGTCCCACAGTGATGTTTTTTTTTTTTACTGATGTCATCCGTGACATCATCCCACAGTGATGTTTTCATACTCAGTTTAAGATGATACACAAAACTGTGACTCATTCACTGGACCGCGGCCATTAGGAAGTGTGCATGCGCACCAGTCGAAAGTCTGGTGTCAGCTCGCACCGTTCTTGTGAAAGTTCATTCCTGTCACTGCTGTTTCTCCAAAATGTATTTCAGAATCAGTTTCCAACATTTCAGACTGTTTTTGTCTGCAGTGATCATGCTACTTAAAAACAGATGTGTTGTTTTATTGCGCTATTTGTGTGCATGTGTAATCTCCTTGATGACTCGTGTTGTATTTTATGGGTTGCGTTCCATGAAACAGTATTAAACTATTGATCAATCACGTTACGTCATGGCGAGTTTGGAAGGGCAGCATTGAAAGGGAGAGCAGGGAACAAGCTGGAAGAAGACAGAGCATGGTGCAAAGACTTTTAAAATGGAATAGCAACTCTTTGGGATGTGATCAGAGTGCAGGTATTGTTTCATTGTGCTGTAGATTTGTAAATCTTTATGTAAACGTGTATTCTGAAAGGTGTAATTTGTTTTTCTTTCGTTTTTCACGTTTGGTTATGTGAAAATAAACTACCAAAAGATCAGCAGTCGGAGCGTCAGGGGTTGACATAGCCCATAAATTTGCACTGGCCCACAGGGCCAGTAGTTTTTGAAAGTTATTGGCCCGACACTGTGCACAGCGGGACCCGCCGCTCCGCAGGTGCTTGCAACTTTAGGGGGGTCCGGGGGCATGCCCCCCCGGAATGTTTTAATATGGTGCAATTTGGTGCATTCTGGTGACATCTAGCACTTATTTCTACACTTTTCAATGACTGAAAATAGACCATATCAAACTTAAATCTGCTCTAGTCTGTTTCAGATGTTTTGAAGAGAGCACTGCAGTGTAGTAGGTAACATTAGTTCAGAAGTTTTCATGCTGCTTCTAATCACTGGTATTTCACATTTGTTCATAATCAATAGTTAAGAAGTTTTATTTACTTTTCTGCTCTGACTGCCTTGAGGTTCTGCTTTTTGTTACTGTTGCAAAGTTACATTTACTTTTTATTTACTTTAGTTACTTAATTAAATTAAATAATTGAAAAATTAAATACAAATAAATTACTGCGATTAGGCCTGCACAATATACCGCAAATTTATCGTTATCGCAAAATCCAGCGCTGCACTATGCATATCGCAAAAGACGGCAAATATCTCAAAAAATCATAAACCTTAAATGTGTCAAAACAATTTAATGGCAGCTTGAACCATTTAATGAATCAAATAAATCCCTTAATGCATTTGACCAATCGGATGGACGCCTTCACATTGTTGACCAATCATATGAGCCCTATTATGTTAGATGTTTGTCACCTATGTCGACGAGGGTCATTTGGAGTATAATTTTTAAACTGTTGCAATGAAATGGGAATGGTTATTTGGTTATTTTGCTATTTGTTTATATACTGCAAATTATATCGTTATCGCAATTTTAATCTCTAATATCACATATCCCAAGTTTTCCTCATATCGTGCAGGTCTAACTGAGATCATTCAGCTAACTAGAAATACTTACTGCTTACAGTGTTGTAAAGAAAAACAAAATTAAGTAGTTTGACATACTGCATTTGAGTCTGAGATTCAGGTATTTAGAGTTGCCTTTGATTCTTTGTTTTTCAGCTTAAAGCTTAGTGCATACAGTTTCATCTTCAATGCATTAATTAAATATTTTGCTGTCCATAGTACTAATTCCACCCATTACTCCATCTAACATATTCCTATCTATTCCTGCCATGTCTTCCACATCTCTGACATGCTTCAGTCTCTCTTCAGTGACTGTGTCGGATTTATAATCAAATGTAATAATAACCCACTGGCTTGTTCCTTCGTTGTTGCTGTTTAACATTGTTTTGTATTGAATTGTTACATTCAATAAAGTTTGGAAAAAAAAAGTAGTGAGCGCGTGCCGCGTGGTGCTCGGCAGTGAAAGCCGCGCGCGCAGGCAGGAGAGAAGGAGAAGTGATCAAAGGTTTACCATAGAAACCCTTGAAGTCTGAACACAGGACTAGCAGAAAAAGTAAATTATGGAGACAAGGTAAATCTACACGTTTTCACAAAATATACTTTATTGAAAAAGGTGAAAAATATATTAACCGTTAGATATTTTAGTGGCCCGAGCGGACAAGTGAAAAATAAAGTCTTGTGGCCCGCACTGCTCGAGAAACAGGAGCGGGCCAGCGGACAGATGGCTATGTCGAGCCCTGAGCGTGGCTTTTTTCTGATCAGATTAAAGAACCTAAGGAGCAGCTAAATGACAGGATTTGAAGGCGCCAGTACAGACGGGACATTATTTGGAATTCACAGGTAAGTTTGCCAGTGTGATAATAAAATAAGGACTAAAATATTTTATGTTTCTCTGAAGAGTTTTCATTCACTGGCATTCTGCTGTGATGTACAGCTTTAAGGCGCTGTCAAGAGTTAGCTAGTTTTACTCAAGGGGTTGTGACCAGCACAAGATGCATGTTGCTGTAGGTGTTTCAAGTGCGGCCAAGGCTAAATGTTGTTTAACCTAACCCTTACCATAACGTACATCCGGGTCCGTGCGGCCAGTAAAAAAGTTCAGCTCGCCAGAGTATTTAGAAAATTTCATGCAAACTGCCACCTTAACGTGGTGGGGGAGTTTGAGAGCTCAAGTGATCCCAGGGGGGCTTAAGTCCCTGGTAGGGTCTCCCATGGCAGACAGGACCTGGATGACGAGCCAGGCAAAGAGTGGTTCAGAACCCCCTGATAAAAGGAAAGAACAAGGGCGAGGTGAGCGCCTGGCTCTTCCCAGGGGCCCTGGTCGGGCTCAGCCTGAAGGAGCGACATGGGACCACTTTCCCATGGGTCCACCACCTGTAGGAGATTTCAAAAGGCAGGTGCAATATGGTTTGGGTGGCGGATTGAGGGCGGGTGCCTCAGCGGCCCAAACCCCGGTCATGGAACTTGCCTTTTGGGACATGGAGCTTCACCTTTCTGGGAGGGAAGGAGCCTGAGCTGGTGCGAGAGGTTGAGAGATACTGTCTAGATATAGTCGGGCTCACCTCCACACATAACCTGGGCTCTGAAACTCAGTCTTTAGAGAGGGGTTGGACTATCTACTACTCTGGAGTTGCTTAAGGTGAAAGGCAGCTGGGATGAGGGTCAGCACCGGTAAATCTGAGGCCATAATTCTCGACCGGAGAAAGGTAGTTTGCCATCTCTCTGTTTAAATATCTTGTGAATGTGTGTGTGCATGGGTGAATGGGACTGTGACTGTAAAGCGCTTTGGGCCTTTGTAAGAAGGTAGAAAGCACTATATAAGTATACGCCATTTACCATTTACCTTGGGGTCTTATTCACGAGTGAGGGAAGACCGGAGCGTGAGATTGACAGGCGGATTGGAGAAGCGTCCGTAGTTATGCAGTCACTATATTGGTCCGTTGTGGGAAAGAGAGAGCTGAGCCAAAAATCAAAACTCTCAATTTACCGGTCGATCTTCGTTCCAACACTCAACTATGGTCAAGAGCTATGGGTCATGACCGAAAGAATGAGGTCCCGAATACAAGCGGCTGAAATGAGCTTCCTCCGTAGGATGGCTGGGTGCTCCCTTAGAGATAGGGTGAGAAACTCGGTCACCCGCGGAGAGCTCTGAATAGAACCGCTTATCCTCCACATCGAAATGAGCCAGTTTAGGTGCCTCGGGCATCTAGTCCGGATGTCTCCTGGACGCCTCCCTGGGCGGAGGTCTCGGGGGAAGACCCAGGACACGTTGGAGAGACTATGTCTCTCGGCTGGCCTGGGAACGCCTCAGGGTCCCCCCAGAAGTCTTGGCATCTGTTCTTAGACTGCTGCCCCAGCGACCCGGTTCCCGATAAGTGGAGGAAGATGGATGGATGGACATGTGAATAGTCACTTTCTCTTTGTTTAAAAAACGATTACATTTCCTCTATTATTACTATTCTTTTTTAATCAAGTGCAATATGGTTTCATAGTGAGGTGAGTTAGCCCGTATTAGCTTGGTTGCACACACACACCCCCACCCTCCCCTCCAGTTTTCACAGTAAATTTTAGCTGGTAAAATGTTAATATTTATGAACATGAAGCTGTTTTATGCCAGTTAAAACTGATTTAAAGTGCTTATTTTATTTTTCAACATTATTTTTCATGTAAAGTGTCACGGTGCCTCTGGCAGTCTCTCCTTCCCCTCCTCTCTCTGCTCTGCTCCCTGACTCAAACCGGCTGTGACCACTCACCTCATCAACCACCAGGCCTTCATAAGGAGATCCAATTCCAGCATTCATCGCTTAGTCTGGTGCTTAGTCTGGTCACTAGAGCTTATGCTTTGCTCATGTGTTTCTGCTTCTTGCTAACTTTGTTTTTCGCCTCGCCTACAGGACTTCAAAACCACAAGTGTTCACCTGAGTCACACAACTCCAAGAGCAGCATTAACCTCACTGAAAATCCTGAGAACTTCAAGCTACGCCAAGACCTCCAGCGATGCCTCGAATCCTACTCACACCAAGACCTCCAGTCACGCCTAGCCTCCAAGCCACGGCAACAATATAACTCACAATACTTATCATCTTACTCACTTGTGTTTTCCTTCTGGGTTCCAGCACCTGGGTCTGTCTCGCCTTACAAGTCATGACATAAAGGGCATGGTTAAACAGCCACTTTATATTTTATGCATTTTCCAAATAGGAAATTTCGGTCTTTCATGATACATGTGTGATACATGTATGGGCATTCAGAGAAACAGAGAACCCAGAGCCTCTAGCTGTCTCAGCACTCTCAGACTAAACAATGGCTGATAACACATAAAAAAAGATGCCGACGGTGAACACGCTTTAATGAATAAACTGAGAGCACTCAATGAAAACATGGATAAAATGCAGACAAAAATAGACAACATGCAAAGGAACATTGAAACTCAGATGGATATAAAAATAAAAACCCTCCGGGGAAGCTTAGAAAAAATCATTTTTGATATACAAGCTGCATTTAAAAGTGAGCTGGAGAAGGCGGTGAAGGAAGTGTGCAATAATCTGGATCTGGAAGTTTGAATTATGGTTCCTTGGTGTTTCTTACAACAGGGTCGGTGGAGTCTCTCAGCTCAAGCACAAGCCTCGTCCTCTCCTGTCTGTAGCTTAGGCTGATGGACTTCAGTGGCAGCTGCAGTGTGTTTTTCCCAAAATGGCCTGTGTTGGACAAACTTTGAGGTAAGCCAAGCCACTTACGTATGAAATTGTTGGCTTTGGCATCTATTTTTGCTACTGTGGATGATGTAAACTCACAACTTCAGGGGCCACATCCAGCGCGGATAGAGGATGAATTGGTAGCACCCCACTTTTAATTTCCCCGGCAGGTGTCAATCCTCTCCAGTCCGTTCGTAAGCTGGAGCATGATGGTGGCCGAGCTATGGGTGTCAGACAGCTCAGCTGTATAGAGTCTTCCCAAGCTTTGCACTGGTTGCTCAGCCAACAATGGAATTCTTTCTCCATTCACTATGAAAGAGATGTGGTCATTCCTCACCACCTTCCGGATCGAGAGGCTTCGAGGGTTTGATTCTCATTCTGGCCCATCCAAGGAGATCTTCAAACATCTTTAGGAACCTGGCAGTACATGGTGCTATTTGCAGCAGGCTTGTTACATCATCCATGTAACTCCACAAAGCTGGTAGTCGCTGGCCTGACTGTGACTTTATCCCTCGCCCCATCTGCCTACCCCCAATCAGAATGACCTCAAAGGCTGCTGTGAAGTTGATGGGAGAGATTGAGCAGCCTATTGCGATGCCTTTCTCAAGCTGGTGCCAGCTGGTGGTAGCTTCCTGTGTGGTGTAACATACTTGGAAACTGCTGAAATAGTTGCATATTAGGCTCTGGATACAAGTTGGGATGTAGAAGAATTCTAAGGCAAAGGTTATGAGCTGGTGAGGAACTGAACTATAGGTGTTTTCCAGATCCAGCCAGACAACATGCAGGTTGGACCTCTCGCGCTTGGCTGCTTGAATCTGGTTCCAAATCATAGTTGAGTGTTCCATGAAACCTGAGATGCCTGCCTTTTGACAGCTGATGTTAATGTAATTGTTTTCCTGGAAATAGTTTGTCATTCTCTTTGCCACCACTGAGAAAAAGATCTTCCCTTTCACGTTGAGAAGGGTAATTCCTCTGAACTGATGGATGTTGCGGGAATCTTGTTCTTTTGGGATAAAGGTATATATTGCTTTGCTCCAACATAAACTGGTAAACCAAGAGGAGTGTTCCTCTCTTGGTCGCTTAGTTGACTTTTTATGTGCTCTTCGAGCTCCTGTGCTGTTCCATTCAGCCTTCCATTCTTTTTCTTCTCAAGGAGGTTCTTGGCAAACTTGAAAGGGTCCTGGAAGAACTTTGTCCTCTCTTTCTCTTTCCTGCTTCTTCTTCTCTTCCCTTCTTAAGGTTGCAGGCTTATCTCTGACTTGGACCCAAAGTGCCTTGAGCCCTTCTTTCTCATCATCAGCCGCCTTCCACCAGGTCTTTCTGAGGGACCTCCTCTGTTTGATGAGATTGTGGATTTCTTTCTCATCTCTTTGGGCATGTTCTTCCTTTGCAGATCCGATAGCGTGGATCGGAGCTCGGAGTTAAACACTTATGTCCAGAAAATAAGCAAGGACACCACTTTTCTATTTAAAGAAAAAAAACTTGCATGCTCTTGCGGGCCACATTGTGGGCCACATCGCGGGCCTTGAGTTTGACACATGTGGTATATGATGTTGCTGAAGAGATTCAGTTTGGAGGTAAATAAGGAGGTAAGCACAGGTAAATGCTACCTGCATGGCGTTTCCGCCTGACGCATCTTCGACGATGTCAGTAGGGCAGCTGCAGGGTTATCAGCCGGGAGCCACCCTTCATTGATGTTTCCTTCCATTAATCCCGGAACATCTCACTGTGGTGGAGCAACAGCAGAGACGTCTTCCTGCCGTCCCCCGCAGCTGCCCTTAGGACCCATCTTTTCACCACGAACTGTCCCTCCTCCTCAACCATAGCCAGAAACTGGCTTTTTCCGCCTCTTCCGCCAAGTCCTTGGCTGCCTTCTTTAATTTTGACCCAGTCACTCCCATCTTCCTAAGCAGGAGCTGGGTGGATGTTCCAACAAAGCCCCTGCAGCCATCCTCCACCGGGCAGATGATGGTTGACCACCCAGCATCTCGGCACTCAGCTACCAGCTTCGTGTATTTGTCCTTCTTCCTTTCATATGCAGCATCCATTACTCCCTCCCAAGGGATTGTGAGCTCTGCCAGGATTACTGCTTTGGCTGCAGAGGACCACAAGTTGATGTCCGGTCACAGAGAGGTGGTAGTTATCTCTGGTGGGAACTTGAGCTGACGGTCAAGGTCCGCCCTTAAGTTCCAGTTACATCCTGGTGTTAGCAGTGATGGTGTGCCTCTCTGGATGGTGTTCTGTGCTCCAGGCCCTTCTCCAACTAAGAGAATCAAAGACAATGTCTTTGTGGGATGATCTTTAACTGCCTTCATCCTCCGTACTTCCAGGACCTCTGCCAGTTTCCTCAAGACCTGGTCATGTCGCCAACTGTACCCACCCTGGGCCAGAGCTGCTTAGCAACCGGACAGGATGTGTTGTAACGTAGGGTTTGAAGTCTTGCGAGATGGCAGTTTTCCTCTTAGCCAAACCATAGGCTCAGATTGCTGGGGCTGGGTAGGGTGTCATAGGTGGCCCGGATGAGGAAGCTCAGCCTTTCTTGAGGCATCTTCCATATGTCGGACCACTCCCCGACCTTTTTCATGCCACGGCCCGGTATGACGTCACACAAACTTTCGCAGACCTGTCTTTCAAATATAGGCAGATGATTATTGTAGCAATACTAGGATGATGGAGGTTCAAACACGTGACAAGACTAACCCTGTGCTTTTATTTTGAAACGAGTACCAGCTGACATGGCACAGGTGTCATCATCCTCTCCCCTTCCCACACTCATGGTGCAAAAAAGAAGTACAGGTAGTCTATTAAATGTAGCTTTCTTTTTTTTGGAAGTTGAAGGCTCCTCTTCTGTCTCCTGGCTGGGCCTTTTCCCTTCGGCAGAGAAACTTTCCAAAGACGTTTTGTTTTTTACTCATTTTGCTAGTTCCTGGGTTTTATTTTAGCTGTAACTTATCACATGACCGAGAAGAGCGCCTTGGAATGCGTCAAAAATGATATAGATATTAAAATACTATTAGTAAATGTTTGTTGTTAAATGTTTGTTTATTAGTTACATGTTTATTTGGACATTGTTGTTTATATACTGATGATTAAAAACTACACAGTAAGATTACACAAAAATACTTTTATATTAACATATGAGGCGTTTTATTACTAAGACAAAAAGCAGCGACTATCGTATGTCAGGCTCTGTTAGCATGGCATTTCAAAGGCGCTGCTGGCTCCGTACGAAGCGCGTGCCACAAAAAAACACAGCTTTCTTAATGAGCTCGTATTAATCAGGGGAGAACCGTAAAGCTGATAGCAGGAGGACACACAGAGCGGCTTGAATAAACAGTCCGGTTGTCCAGAGTGGTTTTCTCCCGGGGAGTTCACATGCTGCAGGCAGAAAGCCACTTTCTGATGACAGACAGAATTTGCGCTCAGTGTATTTGTAGTTTCTCAGTGCAGTGACATATGTATTAGAAGATGTCCATTGGCCATTCTGCATGTCAATCAAGTCCTGTACTTCTCGGAAAGGATTTTAATTGGCTGGTGGATTGTTCAGAAGTACATTTTTTTTTCATTTATCTGTGCCGCCTGTGATCTACCGTCATGTCCTTGAAGATCTACCGGTTGATTGTGATCGGCGTAATGAGCCCCCCTGACATAAACTGATGTAACAGTTCCGGTGCCATAACCCGGAACCCGGGTTACGGCACCGGAACGGCAAGATGCGTGGTCGCGGCTCTCTGCGGATACAACTATTTTCAAATTACTTAAAAAGTTAATTTTCTCCAAAAAGAGAGCTGACCATGGCCCCTAAAAAAACTCAGGAATATGAAGACCTCAAAAAGACTCTTGATGATATTCAAGCTACGCTGAAAAGATTTATGGATCAGGTATCGGCTAAGCTAACGCCACTTTGGGAAATGATGGAAGAGTTCCGAAGATTTCGTGCTCAAAACGAGCAACGAGAAAACCGGGTCGACATTCTGGAGAAAAGACTGGACGATGTGGAACAGCAAGTAAGGATGAATAATGTCATTCTCACTGGAGTACCAATCAAGCCTCGGGCGAAGCTGAATGAAGCAGGAGCTAGCACTGCTAATGCTAGCGCTAGTGCAGCTAGCAGGGGTGATCATAAGGAGAGAGGTGGAGAGACTCTGGAACAGTAAATATATTCATTTCTCACATCTAAAGGGATTTCCCTGGATCTCAATACCATCGAGACCTGCCACCTGCTCCACATGCACAGCTTCTCAGGAAGCAGAAGCAGATTGAGAAAACTTGGGTTAAAGGCTGCAGGATTTACGTCAAACCACTCGGTCCACCGGACCGGTCCAAGGTTCTGGTTGTAAACACCATGAAGAATTTTGAGCTCAGCCTTTCTTGAGGCATCTTCCATATGTCGGACCACGCTATGGTCCTACTGACCACGCCTTCCAATGTTGTCCAACGCCCTTGTTGTGGCTGGCTGAGTGCTTTGATCTTGTACTGGTTTTCCTCGCTCCTGGTCACCTCTTCGATCACCAGCTCTTTCTTCTCACTTCTTTTGGCTTTGGACCAGAACTTGGGGGTTTTTCCCCAGCCTAATCCAGCTCTGCCTGACTGCGTCTTTCCCACTGTGTACAGTGTATAAATCCGCTTAAGCGACAGCAGCAGCAAATTCTCTTTCACGATTTAAAGCTTCCAAGTTAGCTTCTAATCTTGCTTTGTCAACTTTAATGTCTATCTCTCTTTGTGCAAACATTGCACATGTGCGGGCAACTTCTGCCTTGGCTTTAGCTCGAGCTGCAGCAGCTCAAACTCAAACTCAAACTTTATTTATTTATATAGCGCCTTTCATTTTGGTTAAAAACACAAAGCGCTTAACATAAAAACAGATAAAACAGTCATAAAAAATGAAAGTTGTTAAAAACAGAAAACAAAGGACAATCACACAAAGAAGGTACCCCTCCCTCGAAACCCCCCACCCCCACCCACCCACCCAGTTACCCCAGTAGAACCATGAACAGAAACAAAGAACTGCAGTTGAAGGAGGTCTGGCTTGGTACTGCTGTGAGGAAACGATATCATGGGGATCCATTCATTCCAAGGCCCAGCCCGACCACAGGGGCCATTACCGCAGCGCCCGCCCAACACAGGGCAGCCCAGGGCCCCATCCCTACAGGTCAGGCTGGTGGTGCCCAAGAACGATGGATCCCCAAGAGGAAACACTGGAGTAAAAAACATCAGAATAAAACATAAAAATGATCATAAAATAACAACAATAAAAATAGAAAAGATAAAAAATAAAATAAGATATAAGTATGTTAGTAAAAATTTAAAAATAAAATACGTCAGTGATTAAAACATAACCTAAGTATCATTGGTAAAATAACAATAAAAAGAATTGCATATTAGAAACAGAGATAATAGTCCTTACAAGAAAATAAATAAATAAATATGTAAATAAATACCTCAATTAATAAATAGATGAATAATAAAAGACATAAGGAATAATCAAAGTCATATAAAAGCCAGACTAAAAAGGTGGGTCTTGAGCCTCTTCTTAAAAATGTCCACAGTCTCTGCAGCCCTGAGGTTCTCCGGCAGGCTGTTCCACAGGCGAGGACCATAATGGTGGAACGAAGCCTCACCGTGTGTCTTGGTCCTCACCTTAGGGACAACTAAGAGGCCAGTGCCAGAGGACCTCAGGGTCCGCGAGGGTTCGTATTTTAAAATAATATCATTTAAATAAGAGGGCCCAAGACCATAAAAACATTTGTAAACCATTAAGAGAACTTTAAAATCAATCCTGAAACGCACAGGTAGCCAATGCAGCGATTTTAAAACCGGTGTAATGTGTTCCCACCCTCTGGTCCTCGTCAGAACTCGTGCTGCTGAGTTCTGTAGAAGTTATAGATTCGAGATCGACTTTTTGGGTAAACCAGAGAGCAGGGCATTACAATAATCTAAACGACTAAAAATAAAAGCATGCATTAGCACCTCTGTGCTGGCAAAAGAGAGGAACGGGCGGACTCTGGCAATGTTTTTAAGATGATAAAATCCTGTTTTCACAATGTTTCTGATGTGAGGAGTAAAATTCAGCTCAGAGTCAAAAAGAATGCCCAGGTTTCTCACACACTGAGAAGATTTAAAATTCCTAAGTTTGGGTAAAATCATCTCTCTCTTGTCTTCAGGACCAATGATTAAAACTTCAGTTTTGTCCTGGTTGAGCTGCAAGAAGTTTTCTGCCATCCATAGCTTTATATCTAAAATGCAGTTTAAAAGAGTGTTGACAGGTTCAAGGTCATCAGGAGACACGGCAATGTAAAGCTGTGTATCATCAGCATAGCTGTGAAAGTCAACGCCATGTCTCCTGATGACATCCCCAAGAGGCAACATATACAAGTTAAAAAGTATTGGACCCAAGATAGAACCCTGGGGAACCCCACAACCTATTTCATGGACCCCTGAGGAACGAGTATCCATACTTACAAAAAAGTGTCTATCTGTGAGATAGGAGTGAAACCAGTTAAGAGCAGTTCCTGAGAGGCCGACCCGACTCCTAAGTCTGTCAATTAAAATCTGGTGATCCACTGTATCAAAGGCGGCACTAAGATCTAACAGCACCAGAACAGAAAGTTTCTGCGAGTCATAATTATGTCTGAGATCATTTAAAATTTTTAAAAGGGCCGTCTCAGTACTGTGATTTGTCCTAAAACCAGACTGACACTTTTCAAGAACATTATGTTCATTTAAAAAATCATGTAATTGAATAAAAACAAGTTTTTCAATAAGTTTTCCTAAAAATGGTAAGTTGGATACAGGTCTGTAATTGTCCATGATCTGTGGGTCCAAGTTACTCTTCTTCAGAAGGGGCCTCACCACTGCCGTCTTACAGGCAGAGGGGAAGACCCCCGTCTGAAGAGAGCAGTTAGCTATGTTTAAAATCTCTGACTCAAAGAATTTATAAAATGCTTTAAAAAGAGAAGTGGGAATAGGGTCTAAAAGGCAGGTTGTAGTGTTTGCTTGGGAAAAAACTCGACCAAGCATCTCTGCATCAACCAGGACAAAACTCTCCAGTGTTTCCTCAGGTAAAGACAATGCCACTGACCTGCTAGGATTACTGTTATGTACCGGTTGAAGGTTAGATCTAATAGCATTGACTACTGATGATCAGCTTGAAGATACTGAGCTCTCTCTAGAACTTCTTGAACTGTGAACGGATGCTTCATAATGCGGAGGCTTTCTTTCTTTAGGCTTTGCACCTTTCATTTTTGAAATATCCATACTTGTTGTTTTAGCTTGCTGCCGTATTCTTGTTAGACCAGCTGCGTATTGTCTTTTTACTTTCCTGCTCTTGTCATATGTTTCTAATATGATTTAGCAGTAAACCTAACTCTTGCTGAAAGACGTTGAGTCAGGGAGTAGCTTCCAAGCTCCATTTATTTACGGCATTCAACAAAGAGTAAAACTGTCTTACATAAGGATAGAACAGTCGAATAAAATGTCTAAACATGAGTATAGCAAAACAACTTGTTTTAGAGTTCCATTCCAGTATGACAATATTGCTGCTAATCTAACATACAAACTTGAAGAAAAAGAGACAAATAAGACTATAATCAGAATTATATTAATTAACTTAAACCAAAACTTACAGACAATGAGGTCTCTGGCACAAAGAGAATATACATATGTACAAGCCTACATAACTTTCTGGATCTAAAACTATATTGCACATGGGAACTGTTAATATTGCACATTGAAGACTTGTAATATTGCTGGAGTTACAGATTTTTGTGTGGTTCACATTTGTTTAGGAGGTTGAGTGCTCTGGGGTAAGAACTGTTCTTGAGTCTGTTTGTGCGAGCCTTGTGTGATCTCTACCACCATCCTCACTTTAGCAGTTGGAACAGGTGGTGGTTGGGATGGTGGGAGTCCTTGATGATGTGTTTGGCTCTGCTTGTGTAGCGAGAGCTGGCAATGTCCTCTAGGCTGGGCAGAGGGGAGCCGGGGATTTTCTGGGCCGAGTTGATCACCCTCTGCAGCGCCTTCCTGTCTGCAGCCGAGCATCCTGCATACCAGGCTGTGATGCAGTACGTCAGGATGCTCTCAATGGTGGCTCTGTAGAAGGTCACCAGCAGCTTCTTCTCCAGGTTGTTTCTCCTGAGTATTCTCAGAAAGTGGAGGCGCTGCTGGGTCTTCCCTACTGCCGCTGTGGTGTTAGCAGTCCAGGAGAGGTCTTCAGTGATCAGCACACCTAGGAGCGGATGGAGTGGACCCTGTCCACGCTGTCCCCATTTATATAAAGTGGAAGCGGGTCCACTCTCCCCTTTCTGAAGTCCAGGGTTATTTCTTTGGTCTTGGTGGTGTGCAGGTGGAGGTTGTTTCCTGAACACCACTTTTCCAGTCTGCTGACTTCATCCTTGTAGTAAGTCTCATCTTCCCCTGAGATGAGCCCAACCACAGCGGTGTCATCAGCATTGATGATGGTGTTACAGGGTTGGGTCGACGTGTAGTCTGATGTGTAGAGCGTGAAGAGGAGTGGGCTCAGTACACATCCTTGTGTTGATCTGGTGCTGATGGTGGAGGAAAGGTGGGATCCGAGTTTGACAGACTGTGGGCGTTCTGACAGAAGGTCTTTCTTCCCCCATCTGGTCATGGATTAAAGACTGAGGTGAAGCAGTTTCTCTGTCAGGATGTTAGGGATGATGTTGTTGAAAGCTGAGCTGAAATCCAAAAATCCCTTACGTTGTTCCCTGGGTGGTCCAGGTGGCTCAGGGCAGAGTGTAGTGTGGTGGATATAGCATCATCTGTTGAGCGATTTGGTTTGTAGGCAAACTGGAGCGGGTCGAGGGTGGGTGAAGATTTGCTTTGATGTGTTTTGATATTAGTCTTTCAAAACACTTCATGACTACAGGCGTTAGGGCAACTGTCCTGTAGTCGTTAAGACTGTCTGCTGCTGCTTTTTGAGAACAGGAATTATGGTGGAGCTTTTGAGGCAGGCTGGGATGCTGCACTGTTGTAAGGACTGGTTGAAGATTCTGGTGAAGACCTCCACTAGTTGATCGGCACATGCACTGAGTACTTTGTCTGGTACTCCGTCGGGTCCCGTTGCCTTTCTGGGGTTGGTTGATTTAAGGAACAACGTCGTACTTCATGTTCCTGAAGTACTGGGGTGCTGCTGGTGTGGGGTGGTGATGTTTGTGGCGTGTCTGCTGGGGACCTCTGCGTGTCAAACCTGGCAAAGCTCTTCACCTACATCTGCATTTGCAAAATAAAAATTCACATCTACTTTTGGAGGTAAATAAATAAACCTGGACCGAAAAGTAGAAGGCCAATTCCACTGTCTTTCTAACAGAGCAGCTGTTAATCAAGTGGGAGACTGATTATAATAACTTGTGTGCCTGTAATAGTAGTTCCCACCTGTTTGATGACCAGTTCCTTCTGAATACGTGCAAATCCCAAAAACTTCTAGAAGACAGTAGTATAAAAAATTCTCAGAACATCTTAGTTCAAATAAATCAGGATATTACAATTGACGAGGTTCTGAAAGTCATTGAGAAAACAAAACTTTATAAAGCTGCTGGTGTGGATGAACTATGAAACAAGGTTCTTAAGTGTCCTAAATTGTTAAATATTTTACATCATTGTTTTAGATTCTGTTTTAAGAATGGCTTTATGCCATCAAGTTGGTATAAATCAATTATAAAGCAGATTCCAAAATCCCCTCAAGCAGACCCAAGAGTCCCTCTGAATTATAGAGGCATTAGTCTTCTGAGTACCGCGTATAAGGTGTTCTCTAGTATTCTAAATAATCGTTTATCTGAATATCTAGAAACAAACCAAGTCCTTGTAGAGGAACAGAATGGATTGAGGAGAAATAGAGCGTGTATTGATCATATTTATATTTTGTCCTCGGTGGTGAGAGCTAGACTCCAACATAGCAAAAGAACCTTTGTTTGTTTTGTGGATTTAAAAAAAGCATTTGACTGGATAAATAGAGATCTTGTAGAATATAAATTACTCATGTATGGAATTAATGGTAAGTTTTATAAAGCAATTAAAGCTCTGTAGAAGCTCCATTAGCCTGTGTGCAGGTGAATGATCCAAAAACAGGTTGGTTTCCCACACCACTTGGAGTTAACCAAGGAGATAGATGTTCTTTCACCAACCCTTTTTGCTATCTCTGTCAATGATTTAGTTCAAGAAATTAAAAGAAGTGTCAGCAACATTGAAGCTGCATCACCTGGAGTTGTGTGAGAAAGCCGTGGCTGTTGCTTGCTTGAAGCCGACACAGCCCGGCATGGATACCTTTTTCCAGGCGAAGCTACCACCGAGTTCTGCGAGAGCAGAGACAATAACAAACGGCAAACGGGCTCCGTCTCTGCAGCGAGGTGGAGAACGAGGGATTTCATTTTTTATTGAATGCGTTAGTCACGCTTTGACATTACCTCTCGGAAATACTGAAAAAAGGATCCCTGCACAGACCAGAGCTATGGTTGAGATGGAAACAGCAGAAAGAGTGGCATTCCTGCCCTCAGACCCCCCTTCTCCTCAAAGCAGCGGTAGACAAGTGGCATCTTGATGCTAAAAAGCCTGTGGTTCTCCAGAAAAACATGAACATATGAACAAATATCACATGCAGCTTTTCCCCAAACGTTTTGTTCACAAAGATGTTTACTTTTGGATGCACTTTAAGCTCTTCATGTATTTTATCCCTGGTCATTTATTTTGAAAGCAGTTTATGTACTAAATAACTTAAAGGAAAGTTTCTTGCTACTTGATTTTTAAAAACCAATCTCTAAACATCCTCCGTGTCTGTGGCTGGTTCGGGGGGGGGGCTGCAGTTTAAGTGTCAGCAGACCGGTGCTGCAGCTGTTTCTGCTGATACTGGTGGACTTGACTGTTCAGATGAATAATTTTGACAGGAGAGTCCACCTATTATTGAATTAGAACAGCTTGATAAATATTTTAATGGATTAATTATTTAACTAATAAAATAGTGACATGTAAAAATCCATTGTTCTTGAGCTAACATGGTGAGAAAAGTCTGCTTTTTTCATTAATTTTTTTACACATAGAGTTCACATTTATTTTCCCATAAAGCAAAAACAATTTAAAGTTTGTGTTGCAAGCATTTAGAAAGAAAGAGTTAATCTAACAAGTCTAATTTTGTCTAATTTTGTCCAAATCATAATTTGTTGTGTAAGTGCTCCACCTGGTGGACATTTGTAGGAATTGTTGTTTTTTTCCCCTCCAACTTTATTGAACACTATTTCAGAGTACAAAACTACGGTGGCCCTGAAGTGCAAATCATTCAACAAATCACTTGATACAAAAATATATTTAGGATCACATTGACAATTAAAGGTGATGAGATACCAGAAGAAGCTCCGAGCCAGCCTGGATGATTCTGGGATTCATGCTGTAATTATATGGAATCAGTGCTGCTAAAATATACTTACCATTGAAATCAGTAAACAAGTTAATATGTGAAACAATATTATTAAAGCGCATTGTATATTTTTGAACGCTATACATAAACTGACACTTAAGGGATGAACTTTAAAAGTCTGTAAAATACTTCATTGAATTAAAATTTGTTATTTCTGCAGGTGAAATTTCTAGAAGCAAAGTTCCAGAAAAGTTTGTTCTGTGCCAGAAGAACAGATGGCAGCTCTACATTGGAATACAAAGAAGACTAAAGTAACTTCACCAAGCAGTATAACGGCAAATTCCAATGATGGATTTCAAAGATTTTTGTGCAATGTAACCATTAAATATTATTTGACCTTTGACCTTACTGTCAATTTTTGAGGTGCAACGCAAGACAGATTTAACGTGGACCGGGGGTGGTATTTTCTCTTTAGTAATGATAATAACAATAATAAGTATAATTTTCCCCTTGTCAAAGCTACTTTCTAAAGAAGTTTGTTTTTTGCTCATCTTGGTTGTTTGGGTTTAATTTTAGTGGGGTTTATCACCTGATGTTTGGTGTCGCGACTTTGATGTGCATTAAGTGTGACAGATGTAACAAAGTGAATCCGGTCACTTTTCAAAATAAAACGTTTTTGTTGGAAAAAAAAAACAATAATATATTATTGAAAAATTATTTTTTCTTTCTGTGCGTCCCGGTGCAAAAATTTCCCGCGGCCTGGAACCGCTCCGCGGCCCGGTGCCAAGTGTCCCGCGGCCCGGTACCGGTCTGCGGCCCGGTGGTTGGGGACCACTGCCCTAAACCACCTGACCAAAAGATACATCAGACATGCCACTGTATTTTGCAATCATACATAATACAAATTTCTTTTAAGAAAAATTAAAATGTATACCTTTTTATTTCCATTTTTTATTTAGTAATTTTTTTTCACCATTTTCTTACGCAAAGATAGTAACCACAATGAATATTGTATCTTTAGCAGATTTTTTTTTTCTTGCATTTAAGTGTATCTCAGGGGTGTTTGACTACAGGCCTAGGTCCGGTTTCCTGCATGTTTTAGGTGTTCGAAATGCTGATGGCGCTGTAAGAGACGGCAGCCACTCCAGCCGCTCCGCAGCACTGTTTCTCGTTTTTCAATCCTTTTTTTTGTTTTTCTTTCCTTTTCTTATCCTACGATTTACTGTTAGGTATCCTATGGATACGGAAGTTTTTCACATTAGAGCCAGCTCTCTCGTTTATTCTAGAGAGGTTTTGCTGGCTCTCAGGAAGAGTACGCAAGTAGTGAGGCACGAAATCCCAGGATACTGGGATATCTCAGGAGATACCTGAGCTGCAAAGCCGGGACTAAGCTAAAGGCTAGGCTAGCGGGCAATCGGAGGCGTTATAAACCGCTTCCCTCCGTGATTATGGGGAACGTCAACTCACTGCCGAATAAGATGGACGAGCTGTCCGCTCTAGAGAACCAGCGGATTTACCATGAGTGCAGCTTGCTCATTCTGACGGAGACATGGCTAACCGATAGCGTACCGGACGCTAACGTGGACCTGCGGGGATTTACAGCTGTAAGAGCAGATAGAGCCACAAAGGCGTTTGGGAAAAGCAAAGGTGGAGGACTCATCATCAACAGCTGTTGGTGCAACCCTGGCCATGTCACAGTCAAGGCAGTGTGGTGTTGCCCTAATTTGGAACTGCTAGCCATTAGTCTGCGGCCATATTATCTGCCCAGGGAGATCAGTCACATGATCTCCATCTGTGTTTACATCCCTCCAAGGGCGGACGCAGCTGCTCCCTGTGAGAAAATACACAGCATCACAGCACGGCTGCAGGTACAACATTCTGAGGCCTTCATAATAATTTCTGGAGACTTTAATCATGTCACCCTGGACTCCATCCTGGCTACCTTTCACCAGGTCGTAAACTGCCCCACCAGGAAGAACAGGACAATAGATTTACTGTATACCAACGTGAAGGAGGCATACAGAGTCACTGCCCTGCCCCCACTGGGCAAGTCAGACCACAACTTGGTGTACATACAGCCCCAATACACACCCCTGGTACAAAGGCAGGCTGTCTCCACTCGTTCCATCAGGAGGTGGACTCTTGAAGCAGAGGAGGCACTGAGAGACTGCTACAACACCACGGACTGGGATGTACTGCTGGGTGAACATGACGAGGACATTGAGGGGATGACGCACTGCATCACAGACTATCTCAACTTCTGTGCAGATGTGGTCGCCCCCACCAAGACTGTTCGGTGTTACCCAAATAACAAACCATGGGTAACACAGGGAGTCAAGGCTGTCCTCAACCAGAAGAAGAAGGCCTTTAGGACTAAGGACAAGGAGGAGATGAAAGCAGCACAGAGGGAGGTAAAATGCTGCCTGAGGGAAGCAAAGGACTGCTACAGGAAGAAAGTGGAGCAGAAGCTGAGGGAGAACAACATGAGGGACGTCTGGGAAGGTGTCAGAACCATCACTGGACACAAAGCTAGGACCAGCACAGACGGGGGAAGTGTAGAGACAGCCTTTTTTCAATAGGTTCAGTGAGAACACTCCACTCCCCACCGTCACTAGCCGCGTTTCCATGGGCAAAAGTAATCGGAAAGAATGCCTTATCGGAAAGAAAATGTGTCATGTAAACGCGCCGTTCGGAATAGTCTGCCCCGGTCAGACTCTTTCGGATCAAGCTTTCTTTCCGATCGAGATAGGTGGGTTATACCGATCCTTTATCCGATCGTTGGTCATGTACACGGTTCATTCCGATCCTGTGTCACTTCTGCTCTGGTTTGCATCACGCATAGATGGTGTTTCGCTGAGAGAAAGCTTTGGAGCTCATACAGGACCAATCAGCTGGCCTGCAGAGGCCCCGTGAAAAGCGCCGCTCCACTCTCGCCCCGCTGGCTCTCTGCCTCTCCCTCCTTCATGAGGGGCATGCTGGGCTGGAGCGCTTCAGTCCACTGGCACCCGAGCCCCGGTGCCAGTGGACCAAGTGAGCAGAGGAGCCGGATAACTTTGTGTGAGGGGAGGGAGGGGTGCTTAGTTACGTGTGCGTTTTGTTGTTTTGTTATGTGTGGGAGAATTGAGACTGCGAGCCGACCCGCCGCTCTGGGTTAGCGGCTGCAGGACTTAGGAGGAACCGTGTTGGAGCAGAGCTCGGGCCGCTAGCTCACAGCTTTGGGGCGGTGTGTGAACTTTTCAGAGCAGAAATAAATGTCGCTCAGTCCTTAGAAACAGTTCAAACAATAACGTGGATTTGTGTTTCCAGCTGTCTCCCGACAAAATGTTTCCCCGCGCGGTCCTGGATTTTGTGTCCATCAAGGCTAGCCTAATGTTGTTAGCCCGTGTTTACAGCCTGTCCTAACCCTTCCAGCTCGGTTCTTCAACATAAAAAGCAGTGACCACACGGATTAAATAAAACGATGAGCTCGCAGGCGCTTCATAATATTCATTACATTAATAAAAAGCACGTTTGGAAGATCGCCTCGCATTACGGAGCTGCTGCATAAATCTCTGTGGCAGAGGTCTGTTTACAACGGGACACATCTCTTCTTCGGGGGGGGGGGGGGGGGTGTTACCACTACTGCGCATGCCCAAATGATTCATTCCGACCAAAGGTGTGAGCCATGGGAACGTTTGTTCTAATCGGAAAAAAGTTTTCTGGGCCCATGTGCACGGGTGAATTTTAACCCGGCCATTGATCCGATCAAGATATTTTGCCCATGTAAACGCGGCTACTGTAGCCTGCCCTCCCCCCGACGTATCTTCACCCACAGTCACCAGCAGCCCGCCCTCCCCACCAGCTGCCGTAGCCACCACTTCTCCACACCCTCCCACTCTCACCTCTCCTGCACGACACCCCCCAACCTTCACCTTCTCCTCCACGGGAGCTGAACAGCCCCCCAACCCACCTACCCTCCTCACAGCCCCTCCCCTGTTTCACGGCTGACCAAGTGAGGGGGGAGCTGAGGAAGCTCCGGCCCAGGAAGGCAGCAGGTCCTGATATGGTGTGTCCACGGCTTCTGAAGACCTGGACTGCTGAACTCAGGGAGCCGCTACAACGCATCTTCAACCTGAGCCAGCAACTTGGGAGAGTGCCCACCCTCTGGAAGACTTCATGCATCGTTCCGGTCCCAAAGAAGAACCGGCACAGCGAGCTGGATGACTTCCGACCGGTGGCACTCACATCACATCTGATGAAGACGTTGGAGCGGCTCTTCCTCAAGCTCCTCAGACCCCAGGTGCTGCACGGTGAGGACCCTCTACAGTTCGCCTACCGGGCAGAGGTTGGAGTAGAGGATGTCATCCTCTACCTCCTACACAGAGCCCACTCACATCTGGACAAGGGAAAAGGCACTGTAAGGATTACTTTCCTGGACTTTTCCAGTGCCTTCAACACTATCCAGCCCCTTGTACTCCAGGAAAAACTCTCCAGTATGCGAGTGGACCCGTGCCTGGTTGCTTGGATTTCCAGCTACCTCACCGACAGACCACAGTACGTCAGGCTGAAGGACATCACGTCTGACACTGTGGTCAGCAACGTGGGAGCTTCACAGGGGACTGTACTTTCTCCTTTCCTCTTCACCCTGTACACCGCGGACTTCTGCTACAACTTGGACACGTTTCACATCCAGAAGTTCGCAGATGACACAGCCATCGTGGGGTGCATCAGTGGCGACGAGGAGGAGGAGTACAGGAGCCTGGTGAAGGATTTTGTTGTCTGGAGCCACAAAAATAACCTACAGCTCAACACCTCCAAGACTAAGGAACTGGTCGTTGACTTTGGGAGGGACAGACCCAACCCCAGACCAGTTCTGATAGGAGTGGAGGAGGTGGAGGTCGTGCAGACCTATAAATATCTTGGGCTGTGGCTGGATAACAAGCTGGACTGGACAGTCTGTGGTCGCCAGCGCTCTTACCTACGCTGTGGGGGGGGGGGGGGAGCACCTCAAAGACAGACTTCTCCAGGCTGGAGAAGCTGGGAAGGCGGGTTGGTTCTGTGGTTGGCACAAGGCTGGACCCACTGGCTACTGTGGCTGAGAGAAGGACACTAAAAAAAACTAACGTGTATCCTGGACAATGCAACCCACCCTCTGCACACGACTATCAGTAGCCAGAGAAGCACCTTCAGCATTGGCTGCTCCTCCCAAGGTGCAGGACTAATAGACTGAGGAACTCCTTTGTCCCCCGTGCCATCAAACTCTTTAACCACCACTTAGGAGGGGGGAGGAGGACAGAAAAGGAAAGGGAAAGGGCCTGAATGACCTTTTTTAAATGCTGTTTTGCAGATATTTAAACTGTTTTTTAATGTTTTTACTGTTCTACTTTTTCAGATTACTATACTGCTCTTCATATATGTATGTCAACCAGTGCTGTATGCAATGGAGACGTCAATATCCATGCGGGAACCTCCCAAATGGATAAATAAAGCTGGCTGGCTGGCCCCAAGTGAAAAACAACTCTGATAAAGATGACTGTCATAAACAGAATTTTTCTGGCTTTAAAGAAATGCTGATGTATATTATTAATTAGATTGAAGTGTGTGGCAACAGGGAGATATCTAAAATGTGTAGGATGCCAGACAGATTTATTTTGATTTTCTTAACCAGTAGGGGGCGATAAACAAATTAAACTTTACTTTTTTTCTGTCTTTTGCGCTCTGTCTCAGAGGGTCATATGGTTTCTTGGGCACTAACTAATCTCTAACTAACTAGGCTAATCTCTGGCTAATAGCTGGAGGAAGAAATCACATGATAAAGTTATTCAAATATTATGGTGTTCTTAATTCAAATAGAACTCTTGACCGATGGGCTTCAATTAGTTTTGGTTTGTTTCAAAGCCAAAAACCAAACTATTTGAAGTGGTTAAAGGTAAATTTGGAGTGAAGACAGAAGAGGAGTCAGGACAGAGGTGCTACATGGAGGTAAGGAAAAATGTCTTCTTTGTGTCTTTGTGTGTGAATGTGATCAATATTTACAAATATTTTTGATTTATCAATGGAGCATGCAAAAAAAAAAATTAACAACTGTTTTGAACAGTAATGATACTTTATATCAGGGGTCACCAACCTTGTTTAGACTGAGGGCTACTTCATGGGCACTAAGTGTTATGAAGGGCGCCACAGAACCCATTTACTAGAAACCTCCTAGCCCCCCCCCCCCCCCCACACACACACACAAACACAATTTGAGGACGCCCTTTTGTGTGCCCTATTTCTATTTGCTCATTTTATACAAAAACATGCATGAATTTTCTAGACTTGTGGGTGGTCAAACTCAGTTGCAGAGGGGGCCTAAATCCAAAACACACTTTAGGTTGCGGGCCGAACAAGATAAACATTTATTGAACACAATAAAGCTAAACTTTTAAACCTTTAAAACTTTAACTTAACTTTAACTTTTTAAAGATAAATGTGAATAAAAAGACAGAAATATTAATCCAGAATAATAAATATACTCTGTCAAATGATGCAAATTTGAACAGACAAAATCAAGAAAATATTAATAATTAGTAAAAAAATTAGTAAATAATCAAATTATTCCATTTTCTTTGCTCTTTTGTCATTGTTTTTAGAGCTGAATTCCTGACATCATTTTTAGTAATAAGTTGTTTTCTACTTGGTGTGTGATGTTCTATGTGTGTCTCTGGTCCTGTGTGTGTCTTCTGTCCTGTGTGTGTCTCTGGTCCTGTGTTTGTGTCTTTGTTCCTGTGTGTGTCTCTGGTCCTGTGTGTGTCTTTGTTCCTGTGTGTGTCTTTGGTCCAATGTGTGTCTTTGGACCTGTGTGTGTCTTTGGTCCTGTGTGTGTGTTTGGTCCTGTGTGAGTCCTTGATCCTGTGTGTGTCTTTGGTCCTGTGTGAGTCCTTGGTCCTGTGTGTGTCTCTGGTCCTGTGTGTGTCTTTGGACCTGTGTGTGTCTTTGGACCTGTGTGTGTCTTTGGACCTGTGTGTGTCTCTGGACCTGTGTGTGTGTCTTTGGACCTGTGTGTGACTTTGGACCTGTGTGTGACTTTGGTCCTGTGTGTGTTTCTGGTCCTGTGTGAGTCTCTGGTCCTGTGTGTGTGTCTTTGGACCTGTGTGTGACTTTGGTCCTGTGTGAGTCCTTGATCCTGTGTGTGTCTTTGGTCCTGTGTGAGTCTCTGGTCCTGTGTGTGTGTCTCTCTGGTCCTGTATGTGTGTTTGGTCCTGTGTGTGTTTCTGGTCCTGTGTGAGTCTCTGGTCCTGTGTGTGACTTTAGTCCTGTGTGAGTCCTTGATCCTGTGTGTGTCTTTGGTCCTGTGTGTGTCTTTGGACCTGTGTTTGTCTCTGGACCTGTGTGTGTGTGTCTTTGGTCCTGTGTGTGTGTCTTTGGACCTGTGTGTGACTTTAGTCCTGTGTGAGTCCTTGATCCTGTGTGTGTCTTTGGTCCTGTGTGTGTCTTTGGACCTGTGTTTGTCTTTGGACCTGTGTGTGACTTTGGACCTGTGTGTGACTTTGGTCCTGTGTGTGTTTCTGGTCCTGTGTGTGTGTCTTTGGTCCTGTGTGTGTCTCTGGACCTGTGTGTGTGTCTTTGGACCTGTGTGTGACTTTGGACCTGTGTGTGACTTTGGTCCTGTGTGTGTTTCTGGTCCTGTGTGAGTCTCTGGTCCTGTGTGTGTGTCTTTGGACCTGTGTGTGACTTTAGTCCTGTGTGAGTCCTTGATCCTGTGTGTGTCTCTGGTCCTGTGTGTGTGTGTCTCTGGTCCTGTGTGTGTGTGTGTCTGTGGACCTGCATGTGTCTTTGGTCCTGTGTGTGTGTCTTTGATCCTGTGTTGATTACCTAGATCAGGTGTGTTTAGCAAATGAGGAGCTTCAAGGCCAAGTTGAATGGAAAACATGTAGGACACCGGCCCTTTAGGCCTGGAATTGGACACCCCTGCACTATTCTTTTACTTAGTAGAGCCCCCACTGGACATGTCTGAATCTGCTCCCCGTGCCCCATGCAAACCCCAGCACCGGTTTGTCAAGAACGACTCTCACATAAGTTAGCGGACAATCATGTCTGTCCGTTTATTTTGTACACACCCACCACCAGCCAAACAGCATTAACTTCACTTCTGCTCACAGCTCCCTCACTTATGATGAGCGATTTAACACAACCCAGATTCCCCACTTCCCATGAGTCTTAGAAGCTGAAGGCGGGGCTAATCCCCAGATCACCACAATATATTGATTTGCTATATGAGCAGTGTTATTTTTGGAGCATTCCCGTAAAATAACATTTACCCTTCTAATCCTTTCTATATTCTGGCTTTAACTGGAACAGTGATCTTTGTGTCTTTTGTGGAAATGATGTAGAAACTGTGGAACATCTTTTCTTTGAATGTTTTCATGTAAAAGAGTTTTAGTCTTCTTTTCATAATTGGCTCAAATCCCAAAATATCATCATTAACCCTTTAAATTGGAATACAATTAAAAATCGATTACAATTAATTCACAAAAATCTGGACTTTCTGATTAATGTACTGACTGTAATTTCAAAGCATCTTATTCATACTTGTGAATTCTTAAAGGTGAAACCTCAAATTAATGGATTACTCAACCGTCTCAACCTTTTCTCTAAATCTTTACATTACATGAATCATAAGAATTCCAAAACATTGTGTAATTTATTTGATCTATTTAAACTTATGTAATAGACCCTTATTTTTATTGATTATTTTTTAAGTTATATTTGTTTTCTTATTTTTATTTTTTTGTCTACCTTTATCTCAGAATTGTTATTGTTGTCATTAGCAGACATGCCGTGATTGTTTGTTGAATATTTGCTTCAATAAAAAAAAAAAAAAAAAAAAGTTTTTTCTGGGTGCATTCCCTGCGGGCGCCACAAGGGGTGCTCGCGGGCGCCAGTGCGCCCGCGGGCACAGGGTTGGTGACCCCTGCTTTATATAGTAATCATTCCATTAATATAAACCATGGACTTCACTATAGACTTACTTGGTATATTGAACAAAAAACATCCTTAGTACTACAACTACTACTGTAGATGGATAAATATAGTCTATGTGTAAGTTTTATATATTTAGTAAGTTGTTAACTACAGCGTATGAAATAAGCGGTTATCCTGTTGTCCGAGACAACCAGATGTCACGGAGGACAACCAAAACGAACCTGATGGTTGTCCGTGTGACAACCAGGTCTTTTTTTCAACATTTTGGTATTTTTCGACTATTTTTCAAGTTTCAAGGGTTAGTTTTTGGCAACCTCTGAATTGAGAAGTAAGCAGCAAATTCTTTCCACTGACAAACGAAGTGCGTGCATGCTAGCGAATCCTTTCTGTTTCTACATGTGCCCTTTTCAATAAAGATTATTCAAATGACAGTGTTGAACAACAGTACCTGGCGCGACCACTAGAGGTCTCTAAAAACACGCAAAAAGATTTTAAAACAAATTCATAAAACACTATAACTTACACTCATAACAGAACAGACTGTCATAAGCTGAAAAAAAAAACGATTTCCATAGGATTGATATGATATTCTAAATTTTTACAACAGTCTTTGTATTTTATCTTCTTTAAGCAACAATTACCAAAACCGAAGAAAAAAAGAACCAATATATTTAAATCTGTGTAAAGATATTAGTTATAAAGATATTAGTTTCAGGTTTTTGGCAATACTTTGTGTAACCAGATGCTTTAATATTTAGTAAAATGTTTGTTTTTTAAATGTCCATCATAAGAGGCAGTTGATATTAGATGTCAGTACTTACATCTTTATTTCTTCTATCCATCTGAGTAGGTTTCATTACTGTTGAATATTTGTATCGAAGGACAACCAAAAATTGGGGAGGACAACCAAATATTACTTGCCAGGTTGTCTGGAGGAAAATCATTTTTTTCCCCTTATTTCTAACGCTGAACTAGCAATAATGTCATGACCTCTAAAGATGGGTATAGAAGGGTTTTAGTTTAGCGGCTGGGTCGCTCGGTTGGTAAGGTGGGACGCTATCATGCAGGAAAGCAGGGTTCGATTCCCGGAGCAATGGTACTGGGGGCAATCACCAAATCAATAGCGAGCAATCAACATCACCCAGTGAGGGTCCTTAGGCAAGACCGCCTCCCGCGCGCTGCAGCTCATCGCTCCCCAATGGGATGGGTCAAATGCGGAGAAAGAATTTCCCTTCATGGTATACATACAGTGTACAAAAAAAAAAAAAAAAAAAAAAAGTACTTCAGAGTCTCAGAAAGCAAGACAGATGGGAGGCATTTATGTCATTTTTTACCTCTGTTAACTTGAGTAGGTTATAAAAGAAATATTTACTGCCATATCTTCATGACCATTGGGCACATTGTATTATATATAATATATATATGTATATGTATATAATATATATGTATATAATATATAATATATTATATTATATTCAGTTTCAGTTATGGGTGCTTTTTCTGTATTTAACGCAAACAAAATGCACACTCGGTTTAAAGGCACATGTTAGTGTGTGTTTAAAAAAGGCATCGGAAGCAAAAAACAGTTGTGGTTTATTTTTTAGTCATCAATCAGTATCCAAAAATCCATCAAAGTACTCATCTTCTGTATCTAAAATAAACAGCTGTGCTAAACTTCTATCAAACATGCCAGCTTCTCCCTTCTGTCATCATCAGAGTCCGTCTCGTTGCCGTGCGGCTCCTCATGAATGATGCCGGTTTTAGTGAAAGCAGGAACAACAGTGCAAGCAGACACGTTAGCCCAATCTTCTGCAATCCATTCACAGGTTGTGGCGTAACTCGCCCGGCGCTGCCTCCCAGTCTTCGTAAAAGTTTAATTTTTTATTTTCTCTGCAAGTGTTCCTGCCTTCAGTGGAATGGTGACTGTAGAGACGCTTCTCCCAGCTGTTTTCTGATTGTTAATTCATCCCTCCAGTCGTTGTTCCAACTTGAGCGATCTCGCCTTGTTTCCGCGGAAACTAAGCCCCATCTTCTTGACTTGTCAGAGTTTTTTTTTCCAGCTTCCTCCACTTGCAAACCATAGATTCATTAATATTGAATTCTCTCGCTGCTGCTCAATTCCCATGTTCGTCCGCTTAGCTGACAACTCGCACTTTAAACTGTGCTTCATATGCATGTCTTGCAGGTGAAATTTTCAGGCTTTTCAAAATGATGCTCTGCATAATGCATAGACCTGCATTTTTGTACTTTTGTGGGGTGTGTCTTCTTTACCCCTTGTGCTATCCTACGGGGTCAAGATGACCACTGACGTGTTCTCCCTATCATGACAAAGGTGGATAAAGGCAGAGAGGATTTCATGTAATCCATTTAAACCAGTGAGGATCACAAATAATGGAAGAAAAAAGTTCAGCGTCTAGATGACCCCACTCCCAAAGTCAAAGTGCCTAGGATAGCACAAAGGCTAAAGCACCACACCTCCCTCCTTACCGTTCTCATGCTGTCCTCTCCTATGTCCTGCTTACCAAAGTCACACAAAAACACATTAGACGTGCCACACCATAGGGCATTCCATACATTTTGGAGAAAAATGTAAGAATTTTGAGTGCACCGTATGGTCGTGAAAATATTTTAATGGTCACAAGAACAGGCAGATGGCTGGATCCAAATGCAGCAGGTTTATTAGCTCAGCTAAAAGTCCACAAAACTAAATAAGGGTCAGGCAGCCATGGGTCAATAACAGGCATGTACACGGTTGGATTATAATCTGACCATTGATCCGATCAAGATATTTCACCCATGTAACTTTATTAATCTCAGCTCAGTTCAGAGCTTAAGTATGCTGTGGTTGAGTGAATGATAGTCAGGTGTGCAGCATCCAGAAAGTGTGGCTAGAACTCTGGAGATGGTTCCTACTGGTGACCTGCTTTCCTGTGCAGAGGAGATTGAAGCAAGCGAAGAGGACAGAACCAATGCTATACATTCAGAACAATCATGTCAGGAGCAGCCAGACTCTGACAGCGGCTCAGCAAGTACTTCACAATCTGAAAACAAAAGCTTTAAAAGGAAAGGAAAACAAGCAACAGCAGACCACAAGGAGAAAATAAGCAAAGACTGTGTTGCAGACACTGACAGCAGTGATCTTGAACACCTTTCAAGGGGCAAAGAGATAGAAACAAGTGAGGAGGACAAGACCAGTGCTGAAGACTCACTCATGTCTCAACAATCATTTCATAAGTCCATAGATGACACAAATGACAAAGACATAATGACTGTAGGACAAAAGACAGAAAAGCCATTCTCAAAAAGAGAACACGTCACTGTGAAGGGGAAAAAAAGTCGAAAAACAGGATTTCATCATCCTAAAAGTGCTCTCCAAAACAGCAATGATGCACCAAAAACATTCAAAATTATCATAACACAAAAACAGTGGAAGAAGATAAAACCCGAGCATGGGCAGAAAAAACTACGTCCTCCATGGACTGACATTCTATATCATAAATTTTTGAAAAGTAATCCTTGTGTGTGCTTACTTTCAAATATCAAGATGTAAAGAGAGGTGACAGCCGGAAAAAAAGTTCACCATTCTTTCGTGCCTCAGCAAGATGTACATTTGATAGCTGCAAGGCTGTCTACATTTTTTACAAAACAAACAGGCCTAAACGATGGGATAAAAAAATATATTTTGTTGTTAAGCGCTTTGGTGACATTACACACCAAGAACATAAAAAAAAATTAAAAAAAATCAGACAAGCCAAATATCTCAGAAGAGGAAAGATTGCCAAAACTTTAAGAAGTGGTGTCAGCAATTACTTTTCCTCATCCGGGGTCTTCCTCAACATGGCGTAAATCATGGCTGGCAACATAACACGAAGCCTAACCAAAGATGTGTTGAAAAAAATATCCTCCGATGTAAGGAAGAGTGCGCGACTACACAATGACATGTTGCTTGAACTAATGTTAACACAAAGAGTGATGAAAGAGACTGGCAGTCACCCATCATCCAAAGGTTATTTTCAACACCTACACATTGATCCTTTTGCTGTTCACCTACACACAGATAGAGGTATAAAGATTTTAGTAGAACATCTGAGGAGACCAGCACCTGTCAGCCTCTACCTTGATGCTACAGGTGGTGTGGTACAAAAAATACCTGATCAAAAGAAAAGAGTCCTGTATTATGCTTTAGTTTTGCCAGGGATGGGAAAAAATAAACCTCCGCTGCCTGTCACAGAAATGATCTCCAACATTCATTCAATTCCATCTATATCCCACTGGCTCAAGGAATTCAAAAGAAAGTTGTCCTACACAGCCAAAACATGTACCACACATTGAGACCGATTACAGCTGGGCTCTCATCAACAGTGTCCTTCTTTCCTTCAACAAGGAAAATATTTCTGTGTACCTTGCCAGGGCATATGAAATAGTGTCAGGGCAAAATAATCAGATTCCAAGCTTTACTGTGCTGCATCTTTGCTCTGCCCATATCCTGAAGGCTGTGTCACAAACATTTGGGCAAAACAACGCAGAAAAATCCATTAAGGAGTATGCAACGTTCTGCTTTGCTCACCTAATCAACTGCACCAACATCCACTCTGCCCTTTTAGCATTCTATCACATGTGTATGCTTTTTGATGCCAAACAGTATGCAAATGTTGTCAAAGAAAGCAAAGTGTATCTGGACAGGTGTGTTTTGCAAATCCAGGATAAGACATTTGAGGAATGTGAAACTGTGATGGGAGAGGAAGAAAAAAACACAAAGAAAACCCCAGAAACCATCCTTGGAAAGTCACCCTTTATGCATGCTTTTCAAGTCAGACGGGACCAAGCCAACTGTCACTTCCTCTCAGATGATGCAGTTGCCACAAAAACAAGTACTTCTGCCCTGGAATAATTGACACCCTTTTCAGGACCTACATGGGTATGTTCCCATTGTGGATTGGTATGTTACTGGGGGATTTGACTCGGCATCAAAGGAAAAAAACTGGCAAACATGAAGAAATGAAAAGAGCACGAGACACAAACTGCCATGTTGAACTTTGATTTCATTTGGTTAAGCACTCCATTCTTTCCAAGAAAAGGCATCTCACACCATCAGAGTTAATTTCAAACATGTCCGCCTCATTGGGCAACATAATCTTCCAATGCAAATACTGGGTAGAACTTTTCCGGGTTCCAGTCGGCCCGATGATGATCATGAAGAACAGTGGAACAAGCGGGACAGCTCTGCTGTTGGCTCCAAATCAAGATCGAAATATTTCAATCCACCAAAACAAGTCCCAGGCCCAAACATCCAACACTTGGATGAGGACCAGCAACTTAAAGATGTCCAGGTAAATATAGTTTAATGTATAATGTGATAGTTTATATATTTATTTATATACTATTTAAGTTTATTGCTAATACCATTTGTGTTTTGAGCTTTACTTTAAATATTAAACATAAGACACTAATTTGGGGAAATCCTAATTTGCAGTTAACTTCCCTGTGGAAAAAGCCAGACACAGAAGTAGTTGTTGCAGTGCTCCCCTTGTAGATCAAGAGCCACAGCATCATCATCCATCACTCTGAACTATGCCCACTTCGACCACACCAGTGGTTGACAGGATAGGTAAGTGGATTAGTGTTCTGTTATTGTATGAAATTTTGACTACAAAACATTGTTTCCCAAAAATTCTAAAGTGTACAATGTTTATTACCAAGCCAATCACTTTGTTTTGTTTTGATATATTATTGAGGGGCTGATTCATGTGGCTGCTCATAAGTTACATCTGACCAGTAATGCCATATACTTGATGAACCACTATACAGCAAGTGTCATTTTGTTTGGTAATAGAACTGAGATACATCGTCAGAGTCTACCAAAGGTAATATTTAATATGTGAACATGTTGTTAGTAATGAATTTTGCTGCATTTGTGTTAAAAAAAATGTACATGGAAGTTCATATTCATACAACTGACACTTCAAAGTGTCATAATGACAGAACATACACGTTTTTTTAAATTAAAGTCAATACACTTACCCTTAAATCTTAAGGACCCCATTTAAAATACATGACAACATTGAGATTGGAAGTGAACAATGAAGATGTTGTTTGAAGACTGAACATTTAGTTTTCTCTCAACAACATCATTTGTTGTGTTTTTTAGGTAAACTTCAATGATGCTATGCTCTCTTTTGTGCTTGTCAACAACAATCACTGGAACCTGTTGGTTAGTAATTGTTGTATCTAATTTAACATCTACTTGCTGTTTCAGACAAAAAAAATTACATTTTATTTTCTTTCTTGTTGGTGCAATGTATATTCGTGGAGAGACCAACACTTTGTTTCTGATGGACCCAGCACCTCAAAATTCAGAGCTTGACAACTCTAAAGTTGCTGCAAGAAGAATACGGTAATTCAATACCTAAGCCTGTGTTTTTCAACCTTTTTTTGAGCCAAGGCAGATTTTAACCTTGACAAAAAACCGGCGGCACACCAGCATCGAAAAATTGGAAAAAGGAAAATCTCTGTATTAATGTACAGTCCCTCTATGATTTCACATGCATTTTTGTGATAATTGTGTCAGAAAAAGCTGGAAGCTGCAGCTGTTCTTCTCTAAAAGATGTACAGAATTTTCACGACCATAGGGCGCACCGGATGATAGGGCGCAGTCTCAGTCACGGGGGATTTTTCCGTCTTTGACACATACAAAAGGCGCACCGGGTGTTAAGGCGCGCACGTTAATGCCCCATTCAGAACCTCAGCGCTTCTAGAGTGGGTTAATACAACATCCAGTCTCTGATTTTTTTGGAGGAAACATTTTTATTTTGTTACTGTTCTCCCTAACTGATCACAAACTGAATGGTCGCTCACTTGCGTGCTCCTCTCCCTTCCTCCTTACAAGCGCTAAACACACAGCACACACAGACGCTGCGTGTGCCGTCTCCTTTCTATGCGCTCGGCACACACACATACACAGAGACACACACACAGACTTGCGGGTCTCCTTTCTTCATACGGGCTGGCGAAAACCTGCTCCTTTCAGCACACACACAGACACACACACAGAACTGCGCCAGTCTGTCTCTGCATTTCTCCTTTGTGCTAGCAAAAGCAGCAGCTTAAAGCAGTGGTCCAGCTGCTTCTCTGCTTACTCCTCCTGTACTGAAATGGTTGAGGATTATTATGAGGTAGAAGGAGCATAAAAGGCTTTAAAATGTAAATAGTTGCACTGCAGTTAGGTTTCACTTGGCCTTTACGTCTCTCCCTTCCTCACTCCATCTTCTTCTACGACCCACAACTACACAATAGGCGCACCGGCTCATGGGCGCCCCCTGCTGGCGGAAGAAAATTCATGACTTTTTAGTGCGCCTTATAGGCGTGAAAATACTGTAATAAAAGTTAAGTTAGTTTTCAGTAATAATTTTCAACTAAATTATTTGCAATTTTACCTTGTTTGTTGTTTTTGCCCGCCAGTTTATTATCACGCAATTTTATGTAAACTCAAACAAAAATATTCTTTCTAAATAGTGATTTATTTTTTATTTTTAATGTTGGTGCAAAAGCAACTGTAATTTCAAAACAATTATATGACCACAATATGTTTGCCAAAATTTATACAAACTAACATATTTATGATTTCTGTAGTTTCACAAAAATGGAACATGTAAAAGTTTTATTAGCTTTTCTTTTGTCTTAATCAAAGATGAAGTCATTCAAAAGTTTAACAAAAATGTTTACTTTTTTTTAGATAATTAAATTGTTTCAATTTAGTTTGACTGTTTCAATTTAGTTTAACTGTTTATGTTGGCCATTTCACATTAATCTTGTTTTTTAAATGTTATTATTTCATAAGTTTAACATATACAAAAATCCAGACCTTATTAGAAAATGAAAATGTTTAATATGTAAAACAAACATGTAAACATTTGGACATCAATAATTTTCATAAAAATAACAAATAAATAAAAGAAATGAATGAAATGAAGTGTTTCAGTTAGAAAGATGACTTGGACCAACTTCTGGGATGTTTGGCTGTTAATAAACACAAACCTTGAGGGAGAACTAAACTGTTGACATCTGATTTCATCAAGAAGATTGAAAAACTGTTTGATGTGTGTTCGTTATAGTTTAAAAATGTTTAACAGGGAAGACTTATTGTAAGCTGAGAGGCTGTCACTTTTACCCAATGCATCATGGGAGATGTAGTGCGAAAACTAAAGACAAGCTTCAGCTGGTATTTCTGTTGGAACTGAGAGACTTTGTGAGCTAAATTGTAACAAGGTAGTGAAGACCTTTAACATCTTCTGATTGGTCAGACTAATGACGTATGATTAAGCCTCCAAACCACCAATGATTGACAGAGACAGTTAAAGGGGCGGGACTTTTCCAAAAACAGAGCTGAAGCTGCGGCTAAATCGCGGTACTGTCATTCTTATCAAAGGGTCTTTAATAGAATCAAATAAACACAAAAAAAAGTATTTTACGATCTTTCATATTCCTATCTACTCAATGTTTTATCAGGGCCTGTTTGGATGAACAAAGAGCTGATATCCTGGAGATGGAAAATGTTTTTAGATCAGTGAATGAGGGCAATTTCACCCGGCACACTTGACCATCTCCCACGGCACACTGGTTGATAAACACTGACCTACCCCCAAAACAACCTTTGTGTTTATGTACAAAATCCCCTCTCACCCTCCCCGGGTGGTTTCTCCTCCAAGCTCGGGTCCTCTACCAGAGGCCTGGGATCTTGAGGGTCCTGCAGTATCTTAGCTGTTCCTAGCACTGCGCATTTCTGGACTGAGAGGTCTGAGGTCTTTCCAGGTATCTGTTGTAACTCCTCCTCCAGCTTGGGGGTTACTGCCCCGAGTGCTCCAGTCACCACAGGCACCACTGTCACCTTCACTTTCCAGGCTTTCTCCAGTTCTTCTGAGTCCCTGGTAGTTCTCCAGTTTCTCATGTTCCTTCTTCCTGATGTTTCCATTGCTTGGCACTGCCACATCCACCACAACGGCTTTCCTCTGTTCTTTATCCACCACTACAATGTCTGGTTGGTTCGCCATTACCATCCTATCAGTCTGGATCTGGAAGTCCCACAGGATCTTTGCCCTCTCATTCTCTACCTCCTTCGGAGGTGTTTCCCATTTTGACCTTGGGTTTTCCAGTCCATATTCTGCACACATGTTCCTGTATATTTTTCCAGCCACTTGATTGTGGCACTCCATGTATGTGCCAGCATCTTACATCCTGCAGTTATGTGCTGGATTTTTTCAGGTGCCTCTTTGCACAGCCTACACCTTGGGTCTTGTCTGGTGTGGTAAATACACACCTTGGGTCTTGTCTGGTGTGGTAGATCTGAATCTCTATTGTTTTGGTGCTCAGGGCTTGTTCCTGAGCTGCCAGGATGAGTGCTTCAGTGCTGTCCTGTAGGCCAGCCCTTTCTAGCCATTGGTAGGACTTCTTGATATCAGCCACTTCAGTTATGGTCCGGTGGTACATCCCATGCAGGGGCCTGTCCTCCCATGAGAATCTGTCCTCCAGCACTGTATCCTCTGCTCTCCATTGCCTGAGACATTCACTTAGCACACTGTCAGTTGGGGCCTTGAGCTTGATGTATGCATTCATCTTGGATGTTTCATCCTGGATAGTGGCTTCTACGCTCACTAGTCCTTGGCCTCCTTCCTCGCAGCTAGCATACATTCTCAGGGTGCTGGATTTGGGGTGAAACCGTCCATGCATGGTGAGGAGCTTTCGTGTCTTATCGCTTCCACTTTGTCTTAGGTTTAATAAAAATTGTGAAGAAGATGAAGCAGATAATGTATTTGATAGCAAATGAGTTTCTGTGGCTTCTCCAGAATAAAACTGTCAATGTCAGAAGACAGAGCTGTCTCCCTCTCTGGTCACCAACGAGAACCATTTCTGTATTGAGTTCTAACCTCAATAAATCTCCCAGCAACCCCAGCACACACTTCATGGATGCCACACACCTGACTCTCATTCACTCAATCGACCACAACATATTTAAGCACTGCACTAAGCCTCACTCAGTCCGAAGTATGGTTTGTGCCACTCTGCCTTCTTTACTAAGTAGTATATTAAGATTTGATCTTCTGTTTCCTGACCCTCTTTCTGACTTCGTTTGCCTGCCCTGAATCTGGACTGGATACAGACTACTCCTGTTCTCCTTAGAGCAGAGGTCGGGAACCTTTTTGGCCGAGAGAGCCATGAACGCCACGTATTTTTAAATGTAATTTTGTGAGAGCCATACAACATGTTTAAAACTAAAACTACAAGTCAATGTGTGCATTTTATGTAATTTCAACACTTTGAAAGTACAATAAGTCTGGATTATTTTATAATAGCATTGCTATTGTAGCAGACTGAGTTGGGCTGGGCGGCGCCGGAGTTCATTGAACGTTTCAAACAGAGATGCTGATTTGCCCTCAATTCTGTCGCTCAGCCTGTCGTTTCGACCAATGGGCCTCAGCTATGGGCCGAATAAGAGTAATAGGAGGGCTGGTTCGGGAGCGGGGGAATATAAAGTAGGGGGGAGCGCTATTAGCGGGAGAGATTCAGGAGTTGCTAAATTAGTTGTACAGCGTTGGTTACGGCTTGCAGTAACCAGAATAAAGAACATTAAAGAGGTTCAGTCTCTGTGCCTCAGTGTGGGAAAGGGACACTATATTATGCTGTTGCTAGTAAATGATTATTTCTTAGCATAAATGCCACTTCTTGTGCTGCATGGTAGTTTTGCTGATGGTCTTGTCTGGTTGATACGTGGTGAGTTTCAGCTTCAGCAGGCGTTGAGACTTCCATCCATTAAATAGCGAATATATTTGCATTTCAGGCACCGGAAACTTGGCAGTCTCTTTCCCCCCTAGGGCGGTAGTTAATTAACTCACCTGTTCAGCTTCCTATTTAAGTCCAGGTGTGCAGCGTTCATTCTCTTTCTTACCGCAGCGCCGCTTTCGTCGCCGGTGTTCCATGCCCGCTGCTCTCCTTCTTTTTGGCATCTTGGTGTGTTCCCCCCTTCTTTTGGATGGTGATCCCACTTTTTCTGATGTGGGGGGGTTTTCATTTCGCCGCGTTTGTTTCTCCTTCCGCGGCGTTTCAGCGGCCGGGTGGCGGCGCCGGCGTGTTCGCATCGCTGCGGCGGGTGAGTGTTTCGCGGTGTTTCGGTTGGCAGCGGCGTTAGATCGGGGGCTGTTCAGGCTTTCTCCTCTGCTGTGGCCGTTTGTATCATTGCGGTGAGCGGCCAGGCGGTCTTTTCCCGTGTTTTTCTGTTGTGTTTTCTAATGCGTTTCTGTTTCCTTATTGTTGTTCCGGTTGTATGTGACGTCACGCCCCTGAGGACTCTGGGTATTGTAGTTTTATGTTCTTTGACATTGTGGTCTACCTGACTCGTTTTCATGTTTTGTGGCTCTGCATCCTGTTATTGTTTTTGGGGTTGTGGGGTTTTTCCTGTGGTTCAGGGCTGGTGGTCCTCGTCTGGACAGGTTTCTCCTGCTGGCTGAATTAGTTGTGGCTTTCGGCGTTTTGTCCGTTGCTGTGTTATTTAAGATTTCAAGATTTCAGGATTTTTTTATTTTGTTGCATACGAAGTTATATTTAGCAAATACAACCAGTAGTGAAATGTAACCCAGGTCCGCTCTGTGGACAGCGCATTAATTAAGGAAAACCGTACAGGAAATGTACGTCATATATTTCTGTAAAATATAGATGATATACATAAGTAAAACTATGTACCGATGAAATACGTACAGTATGTGTATTGTAGAATTAAATATGGAATGCTAAATAATGTGCATGAATGTGGACTGAAGACTTAAATAATTAAGGTACACGCGTAGAGTTAACGTTTAAGAGCCTGATGGTTGGGGGTAGAAACTCCTCCTGAGTCTCTCTGTCTTAGCCATCCGGCTAAGACTCGGCTCCTACGGCTCCTAGATAAGAGCCGAATGTAAACTTTGCCTGTCTTTAATCAACGCTGGCTTTATTATTTTGGTGGCTCTCTTTGTTTTGTGTTTCTGTCGTGGCTGCTGTGCATTTGGTGGTTTACTCAGCGTTTGGTTTGTTCTTGTTGGACCCCTCTCTCCTCTGTGGATTTTTACTTTTGATTTGTCTCTTTTATGCAACGTCTGTGGCTTGTTTTGATTCACTCGGCGATCTTCGTTCGTCGCCTCCGCCCGCTCACGGTATGGTTCATTCTAGGCCGCCTCTGTGGGTGGCCCTTGGATGTGTTCATGGTTGGAACTTGTTTCGGTCCTGTTGGCGCCTGTCGTCGTAGTCATTTTTTGGCGTCAGTGGCCTGATTCCTCGTGCGCCTTACGGATTGGTTTATTTTTACTTCGGCTGCCCATGCCTTCTCCACGTTTTACTCCGGACGCGATTTGTGGCTGGGGATGGCTGTTATCACTGATGTTCTCAGTGTCCTGCTCTTTGCCTCCCGGAGGTGTCTCTCGGCATCCAGTCGGCGCTCGATTTGTTTATCGGTTGACCTTTCTGCTGTTATGGGCGGTCCTCATGCTATCGACTGTATTATCACAAGCCCTGTACTGAACTTGGGTAGGCTATGGGCTCCCCTTCGTTTTGCGTGTTTTGATGTTTTCTCTGTGGTCAATGTTCCTCTGTATGCCTGGTCTTTTGCATGTCTGTGGCTTACTTTCATTTTCTGATCTGGGTTACCGCGTTGTCTGCGACGTATGGTCCTCCGCCCGTCCGGATTTGTTTTCTTCTTCTGGATCTGGATGGTTCTTTGGTGCATGCCTCTCCCTTTATGCCATCTCTCACTTTGTGCAGCGTGTACTTTGTTTGAGGGCTGTTTGTTCAATGATCGGCCCACCTGATTCTGCTCTGGCTTGGTCCCTCGGTCATACATTCATCTTGTGCTCTTGTTCCGGGTAGTTTGATCCTGGGCCCCATTGTTCCTGTTCCGGATATTCATGTCTTCCCTTTTGTAGCCTGTCCTTCTCAATGCTTAGAGGTCTTGTTATGATGATGCCTGTCGTGTCTTCAGTCTCCCTCCGCTTGTTCTTCTGTGGCTGGGCCCTCTAGTTTTTGGGGGGAAAGATTTATAAGAGCGGTTTGTGTACGTCCGGCCACCAGAATCCACGGCTCTAATGGTTTTAAAGATCGTGTGGTTATGAGAATTTAGCCATGGAGTTTATATTAAGGCTCTTTAATTAAAGAGTGAGATAATAGTCTTGTGTTTCATCGGTTGTCTCGGGTAGTATTTAAATAACACCATAAGCAAATTAACCCTGACCGTAGAAACTCTATCTTTTATGCTCTAAAGCTTAGTTCAAGAGTTAATTCTTGTGTCTGCAAGCCAGTCTTCTATCTGCCCTGCTTAAGCAGATGACACTTGGCTAGATGCATCTACATTTAGAGGCTTGTTATGCTCCGCCTCTAAAAATCTAAGGTTCAGTCTATCAAAACCTACGATCCCTTATGGATTTCCGGACGCCCTTGGCTAAAATTTTGGCAGTCTGTGTTTTGTTGTCCACCTATTTGAGAACCACTAATATCAAATATGAGAATCAAATTTCAGCCGAGCTGCAATCCATTGCTACGTGGGACGTGGACCTTCCTCATCTACAATCTCCTTGGCCCTTGGTTACCCGTCCCATCGCCTTCTGAAGGTGCGTCCCTCTGGAACTGTCAAAGGTTGCTTCTTTACAATTGGTGTATATAAAATTGGTGTTAAGATATTGTGCAGGTTCTGTATTTCACTATCAATTCACTGCTGGAATTTGTGATACGGGTGGTTTCTATGGTGCGATGTAGCCACAATGGGACTTTCCTTAACTTCCTAATAAATTTAACCTTGTTGTTATTCCATTCATCTTAATCAGTGTATAAACTAATCAGTTTCTAGGTTTTATATATATGTTCTTTGCTGGGACTAATACTGGTTTTGTATTTTATCTATGCATCGCATCCTGAGCCTGCGAGTCCCTGCTCTCTGGCCTGCTTCCCCATTTCTGGCGAATGATGACACCCCTGCATTCCTTGATCTGGTGTTGCCACGATGACTGCTCAACGTACCTATTGCTGAACTGAAAGTGATGGGGCGGTGGACCTCCCCTACGTTCCCATGACACTTCTTACTTAAATCAATCATCATGTTGGCAGTAGAATGAATGTAAATTCTTGGATTATATTGCAAGGTGGAAGCCTCAAAATCTAGGATGTTCTAAAGTGTATTATTAGTATGCGATGGAGCTCAAATTTTGGTTTCTAAACTCAATTACGCCAATTAAGCTTCAGACAAATGGCAGTGAGGATTTTCTAGATACTTAGATGGAAATCTTCGAATAAATGGATGATCTGAGCTCGTATTATGGTATGACAAATGGGGAAACATTATGGCAGTTAAGCTCGTTCGTAGTCCTGTCGTTGGAAGCTTGAATTAATGGATGTTAATTAAGCGCCTTTAAATAGCATACCAAATGAAATAACGCTAAGCTCGTTCTTAGTATTTGATGGAAGCTATGAATAATGGATGGTACTTAAGCATGTTTAGCATGCTTTGGGAGCTTGGATGGATGTAGGTAGTGTCTTCATACGGGTTGTACTTGGCGGTTCAAATTATAGTTCCTTACAACGTTTTGCGGATGGGGATTTATGTTCTTAAAAAATTAGGTATGAGTGATTCTTATGTTGGCTCCCTGTTTTGTTTCGTTTTCTTTGTTTGGCTCTCTCTCTCTCTCTCTTTGCAGATAGTATGTTCCCCTAGTGGGCACGAACGGGAGCGGCCCATCGGTCAAAGGTGCAAGGTCACACATAGCAGTTCCACTAGACAGTGTGTCCCCTTCGAGGCGCTGTACTCGAACGGGGGCGGCCCAACGGTCAAAGGTGCCGGGTCACACATAGCAGTTCCACTAGATAGTGTGTCCCCTTCGAGGCGCTGTACTCGAATGGGGGCGGCCCAACGGTCAAAGGTGCCGGGTCACACATAGCAGATCCATTAGATAGTGTGTCCCCTTCGAGGCGCTGTACTCGAATGGGGCGGCCCAACGGTCAAAGGTGCCGGGTCACACATAGCAGATCCATTTAGATAGTATGTCCCCTTTGTAGCGCTGAACTCGGATAAAAGAAATGGAAAGAAGGGGGCGGCCCAACGGTCAAAGGTGCCGGTCACACATAGCAGTCTTACTTGGAAATGGAATGAAATGAAATGAAAATGGAATGCCGCCAAAACACACCTCATCTTATGACACACTGATTATACATTTACATTCTTTCTTCTTCTCTCTTCTTGATGATCTTTGGTTTTGGGGGTTTTTACCCTGAAGTTTATGGAAGTTATCTCATGGAATTGTACGGAGCCTTATGCCAATCAAAGTTTGTGAATGCCAACTAAGATGTAAATTAAGTATGTGAAAATAAATGTATTCTACTGCAAGAGTTTTCGTATGACTGAAATAGCGAATATATTCGCATTTCAGGCACCGGAAACTCGGCAGTCTCTTTCCCCCCTAGGGCGGTAGTTAATTAACTCACCTGTTCAGCTTCCTATTTAAGTCCAGGTGTGCAGCGTTCATTCTCTTTCTTACCGCAGCGCCGCTTTCGTCGCCCCACCCTCCTCCCCGGCTTCCACCTGTGGGCTCCGTTCGGGGGTTTTTACCCTAAAGTTTATGGAAGTTATCTCATGGAATTGTACGGAGCCTTATGCCAATCAAAGTTTGTGAATGCCAACTAAGATGTAAATTAAGTATGTGAAAATAAATGTATTCTACTGCAAGAGTTTTCGTATGACTGAAACATGATTGTAGGTTGATCTGAATGGTCTTTAGATGTGAGACAGACTGCTCACATGCAGACGTAGAGCCAAAGATTGACAGTACTACAGTACTCACTGCAGTACTCACACGCTGCAGTGTGGTACGTGACGGGCAGCGTGTTCTAATCAGAGTGCCACCTCACCTTGCCGCCTGCACCCACTACACCTCCCCTTTTCAAAGACGGGAGCGCACATCTGCCGGGACGGCAATTCCCAGGTTTCAGGCTGGTACAGATTTGGGGTTTTGATGCACGGTTTTACGGTTTTGATGCACAATACATTAGGCGCTGAATGGACACCATACATTACGAACGAGCGAGCCAGATGTGGCCATCAAAAGAGCCTGATATGTTCCCGACCCCTGCCTTAGTTGCTCCCATGCTCATTATTGCCTGACCCTTACTTAGTTTTTTGGACTTTTAACTGAGATAATAAACCTGCTGCATTTGGACCCAGCCTTCTTCTTGTTCTTGTGACAAAAACAGTCCCCCAAAAAATTTTTACAAAATACACAAATTAGATTAAATATACTTAAATGTATCCATCATATCTTTAAATGCTGGTTAGGGCCAGCTGGAATAGAGCAGGAAATGAGTAGGGCAAAAAGGCACAAATGCATTGTCATTGTTTCGTCCACCAAAAAATTTGTTATGTTACTAGATCTTTACCATATCAATTATTTTTTATAAGAAGACATGTCAAAATATAAATATTATAAATAATGAAAATAAAATTGCCTATTATATTTATTCTTGTTAATAATTCTTGTTAACATCTTTTAAAATCTATGTTTTTCAGGGAATACTTTATGATGAGAAGGACACGCCATGGCAGAACTGACTGGGTGGATGTCAAGTGGAAAAGGGGTGTTATGTGCCATTCATTTCAACAGGATGGAAACAGTTGTGGGGTCATTGCTGTCAAGGTAAACAAAAGGTATTATTACATCATTCGATGTAATAAATGGTTTTAGACCACTTTTCTGAAAATGTATTACATTCAGAAAAGGTTGGTCAGAACAGAAAAAGGATAGTCATAGAAGGACGTCATCCATTCATAACACAGTTCCTGTCAATAGATATTACATTACATTGTCAACTGAAAAAGACAAGTCATGTACAAAAAATGTGTTATTCTTTTAGATGGCAAAAGCATTGCTGGAGGCCTTCCCTTAACTTGCCGGATTTGACTTTTGATACAGCTAAAAAGGAAATGACAAGAGAGAGGCGACATCTTGCTCTTCAAATCCTGGAGGCATCCGGTATATATTTTGCAGATTTTTCATGAGACAACAACATGTACTAGTTAATGTATCAACATAAGTGACATCATTTATTGTTGTTGTTTTTTGTGTGTTTTAGTGTTTGATGAAGAGACATACTGCGCTATGTGTGCAGCATTAAGGCCACCAGGATCTGGAACTCCTATTACAAACTGGGTACATTTATAATTGGGGCTTGTTTTGCACTTTTACTATGATATATTTATCAGCTGTGATTTTTCTCTTTTAAAAATTGTGGTTGTTGTTGTTTGAGTGATTGCTTAGCCTTATAGAATTGCAATTATGGTTAGCTGATGGTACTTGCATTGTTCAATGTTTTTTTCTTTGTTTTACTGAATGAGTGGGAAAAATAGGATTTATGGTTATATAGTTGAAGAAACAGTTGGACATCACTAATGACAGCAATGGGTTTTGCAATGCTGACTCACCTTCAAACAATAGCCTTAGTATAGCCTTTGTTATTGTTTAAGGGGAAAACAGTCAATTTGTTTTGCTTATTAAGAATGAAGTAAATTTGTGTTTATCAATTGAACAGGTCCAGTGTGATCAGTGCTTCAGGTGGTTCCATGGCCAGTGTATTTCCACGGGCAGCAAAGCATTTGAAGAGGCAAATAAAGAGAACTGGAAATGTCCCTTATGTGTTGTACTTTGAACTGGGTAAAGCTGGTGGAGAATTTCTTTTTCCTGTTTGTATTGACAAAGAAGTTTTAAAAAAAATGTGAATATGAAAACTTACCAATGTGACTTTTTTGCAAAGATGTAAATAGTTTGTTAATGTGCAGGTAATATTCTTGTTCATTGTCTGATTAAAAAGGTTTGCCTAAGAATTTTTTTTTTTTTGGCTCACGATGGTAAGTAAGCCACATATTTCTGTTCTCTTTCTGTCACACTGTGTAGAAGCAATTATTAAAAAAAAAGCAAAGAATTAATTTATAAACATTACTAGATCAAAATGTTTATCACCTATATTATATATCATATGCACACCTTTGGAATTTTGATATAATAGTTCATATAAAATATGTCATATCTTTGATTAAAAAACAAAGAGGTGTGTTGTGTGATTTCGGGATGTTAGTACCACAATTCGGCTTAGGTTTCATCTCTTTGGGTCGCACGGTTTAGGAGCTATTGAAAAAAATGGACCAACTTTCATATGCACACCTCTGAAATATTGATTTAAAAATTCATATAAAATGTCATATCTTTGATTACAAAAAAAGAGGCGTCTCTGATTTCGGGATGTCAGTACCATAATTCTTAACTTTGGGTCAGGTGGTTTGGGAGCTACTGAAGAAACGATTCGATTTTATATGTGAACAGCTGTAATTTTAATGCAAAAAGTAATGTAAGATTTGTATCATTCCTAAATTCCTAAAGTAATTGGTGTGTCGGATGTAGGTATGTCAGAACAACATTTTGGCGCAAGTTTCATATTGTTGGGTCATGTGGTTTGGAAGCTATTCAAAAAACTGAACAGAATTAATTTGCAAATTGCAGGAGTTTTTGTATAAAAATATAATATACATTTTTTAAATAAAATTTGTGTATTTTGTAAGTTGGAGCCATAATTTTTTATATATTTGCAATCACAGGATCACATGGTAAGGAAGCTGTTAAAAAAAACAAAATCTTTCCAAATAAAGCAGTTTCCTTATAAAATTTTTAGCATCTATGATTGAAAAATATTTCCCATTAAATAATAGATTAATTAGACACAAAATAAGAAAATGTTTTATAGTAGTTTTAATTAATTCTTAATTTAATCTTAATTCTTTATTTAATTCTTAATCTTAATTTTTGCAAAGCCAAAATCTTCTCCATCTCATGCCCTCGTTAATTTGTTGACGGTCCCTAAGAGACTTCACTGTAGATCCGCGCTGAATGTCTGTCGAATATCCAACGTAAAACTAACTTCACCGCGGTAGGCACAGCTGGGACTGTGATACACGCGAGTGACAATGTTTCCAATCTTGTATTACTATATTAAAATTATTGTTTTAAACAAATTTTGGGCTTTAAAACAGGTTTTGACTTTTGGTTTCATTCTATTAGTTCGGTATTGCATTGTAAAATAATAAAAATAATAAAGCTGACTACTTTACGGATTTCACTTTTCGCGTGTTAATTTTGGAAAGCAACTCCCGCGATAAACAAGGGATCACTGTACTCCAAAGACCATGTCATATTGTATACACACAACACTGTGCTGGAGCTAAATCATTTCTCATAGAAAATACGTCCAACTTCTACTAGCTGTCTCCTGGGGCCAGTGTTAGGCCCAGGATATGTTTGCCGTGTGCACATTTCATGCCAGAATGCAATGCCATGCATATTTTATGTCGATGTTACATGTGGTTACGCAGACGTGTACCGAGGGGTATCTTCCAAATTTCCATGGTGAGCTCGTGGTAGAATCAAACAATTATGGAGAGTCCGGTTGGCTAACTGTCCCCTACATGATACCACCAGTATCCACTGATTGGCAATATGAACCATGCATTCTTTTATCATTACTCTGACTTTAACTTCAGTTTTTGCGACAGGAAGTAGCAGGAGGGGTGCTAATTAAACTCAGCTGTTCCGCTGGCGCCCGCCACGAGAGGGAAACGCCGCCGTCTGCTGAAAGAGGAGGTGGCCCGAAAAACCGGGTCTTCGTGCTGGATTACTGTCTGCCCAGAAAAACATCGCTCTGGAGCTCCCATTTCTCCACCTAAGCCTGCTGGAGCGGAGGGCACTGCTCATCACCCTGCTGCTGTCGCGGGGAGACCCGCTGGGAGACCCGGACCTGTGCAGCAGCCCGTGTTCATCATGGGAGACTCTGTTGTCCAGCATGTCCGGGTCAGCAGGTGCCACACACACTCACTTTCTGGAGCGGTCGTCAATGACATTGAAAACTCTGCCCACCAACTCTCTGTTAAATACCTCTCTGCGGAGACATTCATCATACATGCAGGCACCAACAACCTGAAACTACAGCAATCAGAGACTCTAAAAATGAACTTCATCCATCTGATTCATACCATCCAACAGTTAAACTGTGTCATATCTGGACCGCTACCTGCACCCCGTTATGGAGACATCATGGCATCATGCTTCCGTCACATTTGGTTAAAAACATACCATCATTCCATGAGCATTCCATACGTTGATAATTTCACAACTTTTTACAATAGACCATACCTCTTTAAATCAGACTGTTTACACCCTAATAGTGGTTCCCGTCTTCTCAGAATGAACATTGATCTCACCCTCCATTCTTTTAAAACTATTCCCAGCTGACGGTTGAACCAGGACACCCACACCCCTGTCTCATCATTCTCTGCCATACAACATCATATACCAGTCCGCATCGATAGACATTCAAATCATTTCCATTCATATCCACGTGCCTTGCATGTTAGATGTCTCTGCCCAATTCACACATCAGATTTTACCCACAACAATGAAGATGCCTCTTTTAAATGTCAGATCACTTTTAAATAAGTTTTTTATCATTAGTGATCTGATTTTAGACCATGATTTAACCTGTTAGTTTTTAACTGAAACCTGGCTTGGCACTGATGCTCCAGCTATTCTCACTGAGGCGTCTCCGCCTAATTTTAACTTTTTATTTTCAATCAGGGTAGGAAAGAAAGGTGGAGGCATCGATTTCTCACAAAGCAATATCATCTGAAAATATTTTTACTTAGTAAATATTGTTCATTTGAGCATCATGCTTTTCTTTTTGGTGACTCACCTGTTTTAACTGTCACAGTATACAGACCACCAACCCCTCCTTCCTGTTTTATTGAAGAATTTTCTGAATTTTTATCATCTCTTCATATTAGGTACAATAGGATTTTAATAACTGGTGATTTTAATTTGCATGTTGACAAGAATGATGATAGCATGTCACACAATCAACTTACAACAGAGGACACACCCTGGACCTTGTGATTACCTATGGTCTGTCCACTGGGGTGTCTTCTGTTGTTGACTTGGCCATATCAGACCATTACTGTGTGTTTTTTAATGTCACCAGTGAAATCCATCAGGAAGCCTCAGTGAAAACTGTGAGGAAGCGGTATTTAACTCATGAAGTGGCAGCAAGTTTTATTGATATTTTTAAGCAAACTCCTGCTCAGATTTATGCTGCACCCTGTGATTTTATTGTTGATCATTTTATTAACAGACTTCAGTCTTCCATAGATGCAGGGGCTCCATTTAAAACAAAAACATTAAGAACCACTCCTAAAATCCCATGGAAGACTGATGACATGAAGCAGAATTGCAGGAGAGGAGAAACAGGAAGACAAAATTAATAATTCATAAAGACATTTTAAAAGAACAACTCAAAATTTACAATAACTCAGTTAAACGGGCCAGAACCTCCTATTTCTCAAAAATCATTTCAGAAAATAAAAACAACCCCCCCAAATTTATTTTTAAAACAATTGATATTTTAATAAACAAAAGACTATATAGTCCTCCATGCCATCATCTAATGCTGCATGTGAGGACATTGCAAACCACTTCATAGGTAAAATCAATGCTATAAGATCAAACATTTCATCTATGCAATACACTGGTTTTAAAAGACCACCAGCATTGTTTTTACCAGAAAAAACACTGGGGAGTTTTGTGTTGGTTGATGCAGAGATGCTTGGTCGAGTTGTATCCCAAGTAAACATTCCAACCTGCCTTTTAGATCCCATTCCCACTTCACTTTTTAAAACATTTTATGATTCTTTAAGTCAGAGCTTTTAAACATAGCTAACTGCTCTCTTCAGACAGGGGTCTTCCCCTCTGCCTGTAAGACGGCGGTGGTGAGGCTCCTTCTGAAGAAGAGTCAATTAGATCCAAAAAACCTGGATAACTATAGACCCATATCCAACTTACCATTTTTAAGTAAAATTATAGAAAAAAAAGTGTCACTACTCAACTGCAAGAGTTCTTAATTACCTAAAAAAATTTTAGAGAAATATCAGTCTGGTTTTAGGACAAACCATAGTACAGAGACGGCTCTTTGAAAGATCGTTAATGATCTTAGAATAAACTATGACTCACAGAAACTTTCTGTTCTGGTGCTACTGGATCTTAGTGCTGCTTTTGATACAGTAGATCACCAGAGTTTATTAGACAGACTTAGGAGTCTAGTGGGCCTCTCTGGAAATGTTCTTAAGTGGTTTTACTCTGACCTTACAGAACGACACTTTTATGTAAGTATGGATGTGTACTCTTCAAGAATCCATAAAATAAGTTGTGGGGTTCCCCAAGGGTCAATTTTAGGGCCAATACTTTTTAATTTATTTAAGTTGCCTCTTGGGGATGTCATCAGGAGACACTTCGTTGACTTTCACAGCTATGCTGATAATACACAGCTTTACATCGCCGTGTCTCCTGATGACCTTGAACCTGTTAACACTCTTTTAAACTGTATTTTAGATATAAAGTCATGGATGGCAGGAAACGTCCTACAGCTCAACCAGGACAAAACTGAAGTTTTAATAGTCGGTTGTGAAGACGAGAGAGAGATGATTTTACCACATCTTTGTAATTTTAAAACTTCTTAGTGTGTGAGAAACCTGGGCATACTTTTTGACTCTGAGCTAAATTTTATCCCACACATTAAAAATGTTGTTAAGACAGGATTTTGTCATCTTAAATACATTGCCAGAGTCTGGCCATTCCTCTCTCTTGCCAGCACAGAGGTGCTGATGCATGCTTTTATTTTCAGTTGTTTAGATTATTGTAATGCCCTGCTCTCTGGTTTACCCAAAAAGTCTCTTTCTGTCATGGTCAGCAGAGCTGAGGAGACCCAATAGCTGGAACCCGGAAGCATAACAGGAGATAGAGTTGACTTAAAAGATTTATTGTCCAAGGTTGAGTGAGGATCGACAGGTAAGTCTGGATGTTATTTTCTTCCTGAGGTGTAGCAGCTCGTGTGGAGCGGTAGAAAGGAGTTAGTTGGCTCGGAGGCGTGGCGAAGCTCAGAGACTTTACTGAAGAGACTATTTACAGAGACTTTACTTGGAGTCGTAAGAGACAGCATGGCATTTTCAACAGGCTTGTGAGCAGGTAGGAACCAGGGGCCTCATTTATAAAACCTTGCGTAGGATTTGAGTCAGAAGTGGCGTACGGATGAAACATAGGACGTGCGTACGCACAGAAATATTCGGATTTATAAAACATCCTACGCATCTTTCCCTTAATAAATCACAATCAATTCTAAATGCTGCGCAGCTTTTGCGGCTTCATGACACGGCCATAGTTGCCCATAAATAGTCCGTGAAACGCCCACAAATGAATATTCATTGATTGCGAAACCATGGCAAACACAGAGAGAAAATCAAAAAAACGTAACCTCACTCAGTGTGAAGTAGAAGTGATCATTGGCGAGGTGGAAAAGAGGAGAAAAATGTTGTTTGGAGGGCACAGTGTGGGCATTACTAATGCCAAAAAGGCACGTGAGTGGCTTGTCGGACATCAAAGTCGAGGCAAAAAAACGTCTAGTGCTGCATCGCCAGAGTGTGTCTGCCGGGGGGGGGGGGGGGGGCTGACCCCTCTTGATGAGAGAGTGGCGGCAATTTTTGGGGACTCCCTTTTAAGTGGAGTGGTGGCGGAGGGGGACACGACGTGCCAGATGCACCTGGTGACACCCCCCAAAAGCCCGCAGAGGTCCAACAGGACGGCTCTAGGAAGTGGGAACCGGCTCATAAGCCACTCGTCCTTGTTAGCTAGCAAGTCTTCTTCTGAAGATGCGTTCACTCCCAATTCTTCCATTTGCCACATCTTCTAAGAGCGCAAGATCAGCCATTGTGTGTCATTACGCATTGTGATGGGGCATTTTATTTCCATCCATTTAATTGCATCTGACAAGCTACAGATGTCAGTAATAATCCACGTGGAAATGGGAAAATTGCTCAGCGCAAATGTAATTTCTAGTTGCTTTCTGAATGATTGAGACATACACCATACATTGTTTTATCAAAAATAAAACAAACTAAAGGCATATGCATGAATACCATAATTCAGTAGCTTATGAAGAAATGTTTTACTATGAAAACAACTTTCCCCAGTGGAAAATTAATCTGTCTGTCTGTCTGCGTGTGCACGCATCTGGATGCGTGCACACGCAGCTGCTCCTCTCTCCCCTACCTTCAGTGTTTTTTGGCTTTTCTTTTGGCTTTATCTTTTTGGGTTTCAAGGATTTATTGTTTTTAAAAGAATGTATTTTTTAAGTCGTTTATTTATTATTTTATATGCTGCTTGCACTGTGGGGTGAGAGTAAAGCTATTTCATCTGTGCTGTATGTCTTATGGATGCAGCATATTTGACAATAAAGCTGACTTTGACTTTGACTTTGACTATATCTGCTCCGCCAGACGGACACATTGACGAGAAGATCAGTTTTGTACATTATTTCGTTCTGTTAACTATATTATTTATGAGGATGAATTGCACAACATGCCAATATTGCAGAACATATTTTACTTTTCTTTTTGCAATATGTGTTCATTTGAATTTCTGTTGTAATCTTTGTTTTTTTTTGTTTCAATGCTGATCGATCAAACGGGTGTTCATGTAGGCTGTTCATTGTGAGACTTGCTTTGTGAAGTCTTCATGTTATTTATGAGAGGCAGAATTGTCATTTTCACGTTTCTTCCATCTGCCGACGGTGTCGCCGTTTCTCATTTCACCCATTTTTGTGCGTACGCCTGGGTCAGAGCTTGCGTGAAGGGCCGCACATTTTCCCGTCAAGTTTGCTTTTTATAAATATCAACCATTGCGTACTATTGTACGTACGCAACGTTTATAAATGAGGCCCCAGGTCAGCACACATGGGAAACTGTCCTGTAGATGAGGCATAAAACTTGGATCAGACAAAAGGTCAGAAAGGCGTAAACCAGAGAGCATGACATAGTGACCATATATAAGCACCATAGAGGAGCATAGAGGAGCAACAAACTGGCGATGAATGCTGGTGAAGAACCCTCTTAAGTAGGCAGGCAGGCTGATGAGGTGAGTGCTGACAGCTGGGTCCAATCTGGAAAGCTGAGCAGATGGGGGAGGGGGGAGGAGCGACTGCCAGAGGCACCATGACAATTTCAGATCTACAGCTATTGCAGAACTCAGCGGCACGACTTCTGACGAGGACCAGAGGGCGGGAACACATGACACCAGTTTTAAAATCGCTGCATTGGCTCCCTGTGCGTTTCAGGATTGATTTTAAAATTATTTTAATGGTTTATAAATGTTTTTATGGTCTTGGGGCTTCTTATTTAAATGACATTCTTTTAAAGTATGAGCCCTCGCGGACCCTGGTCCTCCAGTGCTGGCCTTTTAGTTGTTCCTAAGGTGAGGACCAAAACTTATGGTGAGGCTTCGTTCTGCCATTACGGTCCTCGCCTGTGGAACAGCCTGCCGGAAAACCTCAGGGCTGCAGAGACTGTAGGGGTTTTTAAGAAGAGGCTCAAGACCCACCTTTTTAATTTCACTTTTAGTTGATTTTAACTTCTAATTTATTCTATTAGTTTTAGTATAGGCTATTTTATGTATTTATTTTCATTTTATGCATCTTATTCTCAATTTTATGTTTTTATATACATCTTATGTCTTTAATTTTAGTATCTTATCATGATTTTAGCCCCGTGTTTCTTGTGGGGATCTTTTCCTCCAGGGCTTGCCGGCTTGGTTGGGGGTTGTTGCCATGGTTGTCGCCCTTGCTGGGGCAGCTGGAGTCTAACTTTGCAGCCTCATGGCTGTGAAGGGGACCCCGTTGCTGTCCCAGTCTGGGTGGGCACTGTGGCGATGCTCCCATGGCCAAGCTGGCTCCTGGTATGAAGAGATTCCCAAGACTGTTTCCTCACAGAGCCAAGCCCTACTTGTTTGTTTGTTTCTTTCTTTCTTTCTTTCTTTAAAGTTACAGTCATTATTCATTGTACGTGGAGGTATATATGTTTTAACAGAGGGGAGTGGGAAGGGTGAAGGGTGGGTTGGGTTTTTACTGTAATATTATTTTCTGTTTTTAATGTTAAAGCGCCTCGAGCTGCGCAAATGCATGAGAAGCGCTATTTTATGAATCAAGTTTGTTTGATTGATTGATTGATCATCCTCTCCCTCCCTCTCACTCATGCAGAAAGAATTAAACATAGTCGGTCAAAATAACTCGGCAAAACACAATAAAACAGCTTGACAACAAAACACATTTGTACAAAAACAGCTACACTTAAACCCAAATATCTATCCAGACAGGCAAAGGGAATGGTAACCCACAATTCCTTGCGCTGCGAATTTAACAGCAGCACCACAGTGACACCTACATAATTGAATTAATTTGAATAAAAGTAAAACAACTGTCTGACAACTACGTGTTATTTTAAAGTTGACTGAACTAAAAAAAAGTATTTATCTTAACTGAAGCAAATAATTAAGTTAGATCAAAGTAAAAATGTTTATCTTTACAACATTGTGATGGCTGCCTACGCTGCCACCTCATCAGGGCAGTAACCTCCTGCACCACACCCAACATATATCCATTCACTTTAATTTTTTGCATATAGATATATTTTTTCAAACACAACACAAACACATGTTTGAACATAAAATTAATAACACGTTTCAGTTTACTTTATTATAATTTGCTTCATTAATTTGATGTTATGTTTTGAGTTCATAGTGCTGAGGGAACCATTGTTGCTGATGCTGCCATCAGGGGGGTATTCCAGAAAGCAGGTTATGCTCGTTACCACGTTAAGTTTGAGGCTAAGCGGATAACCTCAGCTTTCCGTTCCAAAAACAGAGGTATGTTCATACCTCTGGAAATAACTTTTACTTTTAAGAGGTGAGCGAGATGCTGTAGTATCGCGAGACTCAACGAGACCGGTGTGGCAACTCAGCTTGGCGGTGCGTAAGTAGCAGAACAAACATTTCAGTATCATATCATTTTACCGCCATATCAAATTAGCTGTTAAACTAACATCTGTAAAAGTTAAATAAGCCTTTTGACAGCCTGGAGGACCTGGAGAATTATATAGACGACTGCTACAATACCGTCGTTATGGGGAAGTCCAACACCACCACTCCTTCCTCCAAACGCGTCCGATCAGGAAGTTCTCCCGGAGCTGCCTCCTCTCCAGGCAGTGGAATCAGCGATGCTTTAGATTCCATTGATAAAAAGCTCTCCAGCTTTGACGGCCGCTTGAATCTGCTGGAGATCCTCCACAGAGAGTTCCAAGGCCTGCGAGAGTCTCTGGAGTTCAGCCAGCAGCAGGTGCAGGAGCTCGCAGCGGAGAACCAGGCCCTCAGAGAAAGTGTCAAGACCTTGAGCAGTGACACCGCTCGCCTTTCTGAAGAAAACCGCTCGATTAAAGAAACCCTCCTGGATCTTCAGTCGAGGAGCATGAGGGACAATCTGGTGATCGCGGGGGTTCCAGAGGAGGCAGGAGAAGACCCGGAAGCGACGGTGAAACGCTTCATGGAAGCCCACCTGAAGCTCCCCAAGGAGGAGGTGCAGAAGATCGCGTTCCAGAGGGTGCACCGGCTCGGAGGAAGAAGGTCCGACAACCAGCGTCCGCGACCGATTGTAGCCAAGTTTGACAACTATAAGCAAAAGGAGATGGTGAAGAGCCGCGGGCGCGAGCTGAAGGGCACACATTTTAGTGTCAATGACCAGTTTCCGGCTGAGATCCTGCGGCGCCGAAAGATCCTTTTTCCTCTGAGGAAAAAACACCTTGCCAACGGGTCCAGAGCTGTGATTTCTGTGGATAAACTCTTTGTAGATGGAAGGCTCTTCCGAGACCCGGAGATCACCCCCTGGCTTTGCTGAAGATCTGACATCTGTGCTGCGCTGGAAACAGCGGCTAAACGTGTTGAATGAATGAAACCGGCTCATCAAATCATCCACACCTCCATCTCGTTGAAGCAGTTTAAGTTTTCTCCCCTCTCATGACTCTGTTGTTTTTCTTGTTATATTTGTTTCTTTCTGTTTTTCTTTACCTCTTTCTTCTTTTCAGTTTCCCCCTCTCTCCCCCCCTCCTCATATGTAAATTATCCAAAGGCAACACGTCCCCCGGTAAGTTGGTTTTTATTTATGCACGGAACGGGCGCGCGCGCGCAGACAAGCGCGCACACGGGCAAGCACACGCGAACCAGCACACACTCGCGGACATCCCGCAAACACCTCACATAAGCCCACATAGGACACATGCAACATGCAGCTCACACAGTCAGGAAACGCTCACGCACACAAACGCACGGTGTTTCTTCATCGATCAGCTGGCACGCGCACATGGACCGGCACACGCTCTATTTAGCCTTACATTCTCTTGGTCAGAGCAGTTATGAACAGTCTTAACATCGTTAGCTGGAATGTGCGTGGGCTTGGCTCTGGGCCAAAGAGATTGAAAGTGTTAAATCACCTGGATGATCTTAAAGCAGATATAGCCTTACTGCAGGAGACCCATTTATGTACACAATCTCAGGACCTCCTGTGCAGCTCAAAATTTCCTGTCATATATTTTTCTAGTTATAACTCCAAGCAAAGAGGAGTTGCTGTTCTGATTAATAAAAATGTTACATTTACTCATAAGGATACAGTTACTGACCCAGAAGGCAGATTTGTAATTATTAATATATCCATTCAGAATAAGGACTATTGCATAGCCAGTATCTACGGCCCGAATGTTGACGACTCTTCCTTCTTTCACAGATTCTTCACCTCACTCTCAGTTCACTCTGACTCCACAATCATTATAGGAGGAGACTTCAACCTTGTTTTGGACCCTGAACTTGACAGACTCAGCATAGCAGCAAACCAGCGTACATGGCGGTCCGCAAGTATTCTAAAGCAGTACATGAATGATCTGGGTCTCTGCGACGCGTGGCGCTCATGTCATCCAAGCACTAAAGGGTTCACCTTTTTTTCCCCAGTTCACAATTCACACTCCCGTTTAGACTATTTATTAATCAGTAACTCTCTTTTAAAAGAAATTAAAAGTTCCAACATTCATCCGATTATTATCAGTGATCATGCACCAGTCTCTGTAAATATTTCTAGGGAAATATCGACACCCTCAGGTACAACCTGGAGGTTTAATACATCTCTGTTAAAGGACCAGGAATTTCTTGAATTCTTTAAAAAAGAGTGGGCAATCTTTCTAGAATTCAACAATACTTCTGAGATCTCACCATGTCTTCTTTGGGAAACAGCAAAAGCAGTCATGAGAGGGAAAATTATTTCTTATTCAACGCACAAAAAACGCAAAGAGAAAGCAGATTTATTAGAATTAGAAAATAAAATCAAAACCCTGGAGGCTGCTTGTGCTGCTTCTGCACAGGAACACATTCTGGGAGATCTGAAAAATTTAAAGCTGCAGCTAAATGACATCATTAATAAACAGACACAATTTCAAATACAAAGGCTACGACTTGAAAGATTTGAAAACTCTAATAAATCTGGCAAATTTCTGGCTAATCAGCTTAAAATTAATAGAGAAAAATCATCAATCACCTCTATTACGGACCAAACAGGAAATGTCACTCATGACCCGGTCAAAATTAATAACGCATTTGAAAACTTTTATAAAAACTTGTACACACCACAGATCAATCCGTCAGAGCAAAGTATTGACTCATTTCTTAATAATGTAAACCTACCCAGGTTAAATGAGGATCAAATCACAAACTTAGACTCTCCGCTCTCGTTGTCTGAACTTCATGAAGCTCTGTTACTTATGCCTAATGGTAAAGCGCCAGGGCCTGACGGCTTTCCTGCTGAGTTTTATAAAGAATTCTGGGAACAGCTGGCACCAACGTTATATGAAACGGTCACATATATCAATGAAAGCCAATCAATGCCACCTAACATGAACTCAGCCAACATAATTCTTCTTCTAAAACCAGACAAAGATCCCAATAGTCCTTCAAGCTATCGCCCTATTTCTCTAATCAATGCAGATGTAAAAATTATCTGCAAAGCACTAGCACAGAGAATAGAAAAAATCACTCCTCACATAATTGACTTCGACCAAACTGGATTTATCAAAGGCAGACACTCGGATGACAATCTCCGAAGACTTGTTAATATAATAGACTTTGCCACCATTAATAACCAGGAAATGACCATACTATCACTGGATGCTGAAAAAGCTTTTGACAGAGTAAACTGGAAGTTCCTTATTGCTGCCCTCCATAAGTTTGGTTTTGGAGAAGGATTCATCAAATGGATCAAAATATTATATCACAACCCCAATGCATCAGTTAGAACTAATAAACAGACTTCCAACAGGTTTTTTCTGGGAAGAGGAACCAGACAGGGTTGCCCACTCTCCCCCTCTCTTTTTGCAATATTTATCGAGCCTCTAGCTGCAGCAATAAGACAGAATGAGAGCATTAAAGGAATTAAAACCAAACACAGCCATCATAAAATTAGTCTATATGCAGATGACATATTACTGTTTTTAAGTAATTTACATTCAATAAATGAAATGGCAGCAATCATTAATGAATTCTCTTCTATATCAGACTATTCCATTAATTGGAATAAGTCTGTTTTATTACCACTGAACAATAATGCGGAGCAAAGAATCACAATACCAGTTAAATCAGGAAATATCAAATATCTAGGTATCAATTTTTCCCCCAAACTATCAGAACTGGTGCAGCTAAACTACACCCCGTTACTGAAAAACATACAGGACGATCTAACACGCTGGACCAACCTGCCTCTGTCCCTTATGGGCAAGGTAGCCACGGTAAAAATGAAAATCTTACCCAAAGTTAATTATCTCTTCTCAATGATTCCCACACAACCGCCATTAAAATGGTTCAAAACATTAGACTCATCCATATCAAGCTTTTTATGGAACAATAAACCTGCAAGAATTAGTCTAAAAACTTTAAAATCTGCAAAAAGATGTGGAGGATTAGAATTACCTAATTTCCTCAAATACTTTCTTGCAAATAGATTACAATACATCTTAAAATGGTTAAAAAATAATCCAGAAACCAACTCATGGTTAGACTTGGAACAGGCGTTATGTGGGAAGATCAACCTGTCAGATCTTCCATTTATTAGCCAAATAGTTAAAAAACAGGATTGTTTCAAAAGTATTAATATAAACGCCACTTTAACAGCTTGGTGGGAATTTCTCAAAATATCAAAATCATCAATTCAACCGTGCAAAATGACACCCATCTGGAACAACCCAGACATCCTCATAAACAAAAAAATTATCCACTTTCCAGCTTGGCAAGCAGGGGGCATAAAACAACTAGAGCACTTAATTATTGATAGAAGATTCATAACTCCCCAGGAACTTCAAGACAAACATGGAATAAATAACTTCTTGGAATATCAGCAACTTAAATCAAGTATTACTAAAAAGTTTAAATACAGAGACAACGATTTAAAGCTACCAGATGTAGTTACTACTCTGATCAATTTCTCAATGAATAAAACTCTCTCCAAAATATACAAACTTTTATGTAATTTAGATAATAATATTTCACTTCCAATAACAAAATGGGATGCAGATTTGAGCATCAGCACAGATGAAAACTACTGGTCAGAACTTTGTCTAAACACCTTTAAACTGACAAAAAGTCCAAATCTGCAGCTAATCCATTTCAAAACTCTTCACAGGATTTACTACACTGGACAGAGGATGTTCAAGATGGGTCTCAGCAATTCAGACATTTGTCAGCACTGTGACAGTAATCTACCCGACAAATACATGCATGCACTGTGGTTCTGCACGCCTGTCCAGGCTCTCTGGCAGCAGGTATGTGCCGATCTATCAGCCTGGCTTAAGGTTTCAATCACGGCTTCACCGTCACTTTGCGTGCTTGGTGACATGAGTGCCATCGAGGTAGAAGGAGAATTATTAAATATCATTTTCATAACTCTTTGTATTGCTAAAAAAATCATCTTAATAAATTGGAAAAACAAGAAAAATATAAATATAAGTCAATACAGAAATCTGCTTTTTGATCATATCAGCTTGGAAAAAATGTCAGCCCAAAGTTCAAGTAACTTGGAAAGAATTCAGTCTCTCTGGTCTCCCATAGTTAACTCCATGACTTAGGGGGGGGGGTCTGGTCGTCGCTGCTCCCTGCCTTTCTGCCGTGGTGCGGGGTGGGGGTCGGGGCCTCTGCTGCCCGGTGGGGGCTGGTGGGGGTCCCATTCGTTGGGGGGTCGGTTCCGGTGCCTGGGCGGGGCGGGCTGGGGCGCTGCGTGGTTTTCTGGGCTTGGCGGTGGGGGGTGCGTGGTGGGGGGGTTGGGTGGTGGTCCGGCTTGCTTGGGGGGGTGGTCTCTTTGTCCGTGCTGGGGGGGGTCGGCGGGGGGTCCTGCTCGGGGGGGTGGGTCCAGCGGCGCTGGATGGGCTGCCCGTCTGCACCTGGGGCTGGGATCGACCCTTTCCTGGCTCTGGGGCGGGGCAGGGCAACCCTCTTGGGGCCCCCGGTCGCTCTGGGCGTCACCCGCTGCGGCTGCGGGGTCTTGGGGGGTGTGGGGGGGGGTCTGTCGGCCCTGCCTTGTGGGGGGGCTTTCCGGGGGGGGGGGGGGGGGGGGGCGCCGTGGGTACGGGACCTTGGGGGTTCGACGGGTCGGGGTCTCCGCTGGTGGCAATCGGCGGTTGCCCCGGCCGGTTGGCTGCCTTGGTCCCGTCAGGGCCTGACCAGAGCTCCCTCGGGGCCGGCGCCTGGGGGCGGGGGCCTGGGCTTGCTCCGGGGGGGGGCGGCGCTTTCTGGCTCCTCTCTCTCTGTGTGGGGTGGGTCGTGCTGGGCCTGGGGCGTCGGTGCCTCGGGGGATGGGGCCCCGAGGCTGGGGGACCTGGGCCCTATGCTGGGGGGGGCTGGGGGACGGATGTTTGACCACCGGGAGACAGTCTGCCAGCTGTCCCCAACTCACCCCCTTCCTCATATAATCTCATATTAGGGTGAGGGGGTGGGGGGTTTAGCCTGCGATGCGCTTTGGGGGGGGGGCTACTTGTCAGTGGTCTCCCTCCCATGGTTGCCGTATGGAATGGGCCCCCCCTCTCTCAGTTTTATTTGCACCTTAGACATGTAGGGCCCTTGGTAGGGGGGGTGCTTGGACATCACTGCCAGCAAGCAGCAGATGTCCTCCTAGCACCCTACCCGCCAATTTTAACCGCACCTCAGACATTTAGGGACCCTTGGTGGGGAGGGTGAGGGGACATTACTGTGAGTAATCAGGGAATGTCCTCTCTGTGCCCTACCCACCAATTTTAACTGCACCCCCCTAGTATACACACCTTTTACTTCTCATAATATACATTCAAACACAAACACACACACATGCACACATACACCCTTACGAACACACGCACACACATTATACAAGGAAGGTGGGTCCAAGGTCCATCTGTCCCCTACCCCATCCCCGGTGGGGGGTACTGGGCCCTTGGCAGCGGCGGCTGTGTCCCCTGGGTGCCGGTTTCCTGGGCCCGGTGGGGCTCTCTCCGCGCAGGGAGGGGGTTCACATTACACCTGAGCCGGGGGTGTCCGTCTCCCTGTGGGGTGGGTTCGGGTTTTTGCCCCTGGGCGCTGGGCCCCTGCCCACATTCCAACTGTGGCCGAGCCTGGTCGGGCCATGTTAACAACACCCCTTGTGGGCCCCTCTTTTCTCCGGGGTGCCCCCCTCCTGGGCGGGGCCGGCTGTCCCCTGCCTTGCTCCTTCCTGGACCAACCGTAGGCCGGGTGGGTGGCTGCCTGGAGCGCAGAGCGGGTCTCCCTTGGGGGGTCCTGGCTCGTACCTGGGGTTGGGGCGGGGGGATACCCAGAACTCCTGGGTGGTGGCGAGGTGCTCGTCTGGGGCTGTGGGCGCTCCTCTCGGGTGGGGTCCTGCGTTGGGCCCTCCCGGCGCGGCGGGGGGGCTGCTCCCCTGGTTGGGCTGGGGCGGCGCTCTCTTCCCCCCATGCCTCCCTGCTCTCTGGCTCTGGGGGCCTCGTGGTGGTCCTGCTGGCCCTGGCCTGGGTGGCGGATGTGATCGCCCGGGGGGTGGTTCTTCTCTGCCTGCTGCCGGGTGGCGTTGGGGGTTCTGGCTGTCGCTGCTGCTGCGGCGGGGGTCTTGGTGTGGGGATGGCTGGTCACTCTCCCTCCTTCTTTTCACATTCCACCATTCATTTAGAAGAACATAAACACTCACCTGAGCACAGGTGCTAGCTCACCTTTACACTAATAGTTTGCATGATTGAATGAATGAAATATTTCACACTAGTTGGTTTAAAGGCATAAGTATGCGTGTGTGAACAATATCTGTATTTTGTGCATGTTTTGTGTACATGTTGACATGTAGACATCTTTACAGTTAACAGGTGTGTTTATAACATCTGAATGTGTGTGTAATGACAAACATCCAGTAAAGTTGTTGCTTTAGGCTGCTTCATGGTTCTACCCCCCCCCCCCCCTCCTATTATCACCCTCCTATCCCCCCTCCTCTCTAACATCCCTCTCTCTTCTTCCCTCCTTTCCTTTTCCGTCCGGTCCAGCACCAAAGATTTTCAAACATGATGGAATTTAATAAAGTTTGCCTCAACTACAAAAGGGGTTTACTCAGACATTCCTCTGGTTTGTCATAGATTCATAACCCTTGTTGTTAAAGTAAAATATGTCCAACACAAGAGGCCTTCAGCTCTCATCTGTTTGCCCAGCTGTTGGACAGGACAAGTTAAAAAAAAACAAAAACAAAAACAGAGGTATGTTTCAGAGTATAATTAGTTGCCATAGCAACTTATGCTCTGGAACATACCCTGGTCTGGAGCAGGTTTAGTTGAAGGTTAGTTTGTTTTCAGAGAGGCGAAGCAGCATGGCATGTCCATTTGAAGATGATTTAGTCGATGAAGAAGCTCAGATAATACTTTTGCCTTTTGTGTGTATTTGTGTTTGTGTGTTTATCCCTTGAAGAGGCCTACTCCACCATTCCTGCCTCCACCTCCTGCAGGAGATGATTGTGGCCTCCTTCCTTCCTACAATCACCAGGCTAGGCGGGAAGCATTAAAGCCTCTGCAGCCCCTGCTCCAGTGGCAGCTGAATTCGCTGAGAGCGATCCATTTTCTCAGCTTTCATTTGTTGTCAGATTTTGCTTGTAGGAGCCTGTAGAAAAAGCCTGGTTTTCCTTCTTTGTTGTGGTCTTTTCATTGATGGTTTTGTCTTAGGACTGTCCCTCTGCTTTAAGTTCCACTTTAGGTTCACTGGGTAGTTGTGTTATTTATCTTTTTGTTGTATTTTGGGGGATGTCTGCAGATTGTTAGATTCTGCTGAGTTGTGCCTGTGAATTTAAGTTTGTTCACTTTAGTAATCATCGTTTTTAATCCTATTGCGTTCACTCTCTGTCCATTTTAAGAAACGACTGCAGTCTCAGTTTAAACCCTACCAGCTTTAATATTCTTTCTTTATGTTGCCCATTTTCTCCCTCCCCCTGGGAGGGGGTGTAACACTGAGGCTGTTTAGGGCTTTAGCTTGGGTTTACACAGTCTAGCAGAGCTGTTGTATTTGATCCTGAGGCTCAGGTATAGGAATTGCTTCAACAACTCCACACAATTCATCTCCAGAAGAGTTGAGGAGCCTGGAGCAGATGTCGTCAGGTCCACCTGTTTTTTGCCCTTGCCCTTGCTTTCCTCTCATTTCGCACCTGAACTGATGTTAAGACCATGGGTGGGGTCTGTGTAAAGGAGGAGAGGGGTGCCTTCATGAGTCTGTGCCAAAGATGGATGAACCAAAGATGTGAAGGGCTGAGGTAGAGGGGTACTGTCCAGGAGACGGGGGAAGATCATGCCACTGTGGTCTGTGGTCCATCAGGCATACAACCATGGCACCATTAAGCAGTTCCCCAGAGCCTCCACCTTTTCACAATGCATGACATCACAGCCTTTCTGTGTAAAACAGGCTTGCACAGGCAGCAGGAAGATGATGTTTTGGTCAGCTTTCCCCAGAGGAGGGGTAAAGAATATGCCTCCTTTGTGTTGGCAATTAACATGCACTGTTTCATTGTGTCTGGTGGGTAGAACATGTGGATTAAAGTCTCCAGAGATAATGAATACTGAGTCTGCCGTTTTCACGGTGTCTGCCGAGGGAGGCAGTAAACCGCCATGACGATGACATCCATGAATTCCTGTTGCAGGTAGTATGGCCACAAAAAAAAGCTTAACATCTCTGCTGCTCCCTCACTGTTCAGTGACCCAGTTGGGATAGTCTTGACCTTGACATTTCCTGTGGCCCACCTGAGTGCCCGGTTAAGATTTGACCATTTTTTGCCCACAGACAGCCCGTATTCACCCATAAGGGCAGTAGTGGGTAAAGCTTTATGAAATTTTTTGTCAGCAGCATCCATCCTTTAAATGATGGAGTAACTGACATTAAACATCTTTGCTGTTTTTTGATGTCTGTAAAATGTATGATTATTGTTATCAACACCTGCGGAAAAACCAGGATAATAAAGTGACTGAGCAAATCCATGCAAATCACCGCAAAAATTGACTCAGAAATAAAATATGTTTGACAAGCATGCGAATAAGCTCTTTTTACTGTATGGCAGTGATTTCCAGTGGAGAGCAACATGTATCATAGAAACTATTATGTAGCACGGATGAAAAACCACATTCTCACAGTGAAGAGCCTTACTTAACACATCTTGTCCCTTCATAAGAAGCTTATTGAAAACCTGTGTTTCCCATTGGTTCCTACTTAGCGTTCTTTGGTTTTCAATCTGTGGCCTTCAAATACCTCTGCAATTACAACTGCTTTTAAATGTGCCAGGGGAGATAGCATTCTGCTGTCAACAAGAGGAGAAGGAAGGAAATTAGCTTCAGCAAACACTTTGTGCTTTGAATACTTGCATTATGATTTTTTTGTTATTAAAAAAAAGCCTGTTTTTCCTGTAGCTAATTTCAGTATTAAATGGAAACATTCCAACATTTTGCACAAGGTAATTTGTGTTTGTGGTCAGGTGTCAGATGAGACCTGCAGAAAGTGCAATGCTGAATGGCATTAGTCTTATTAAAATGCAAGAAGGCAAAAATACAGTAAAATTTAGAAAATAAACAGTAAACTCTAACAATGCTAGTCAGATTGAGACAAACCCAATTTATTTAAATGTCAAAAAATGATTGAATGAATGAATCAATCAATCAATCAATAAATTCTGTAGAGAAAAAAAAGTCAATTATCAGAAATAACTAGCTTTCTCCTAAGCCAATTAAAAGTTTGTTGCACTCCAATCAAAGTTGCAGATAGTTTTATTTACATCACTGATAAGAAATCTACTTTTTATTTATCCAGTTCTTACTGCAACGGCAGTTCAAATCCCTTTGTCTTTTCACCAGAAACACGTCTGTCTAAGGTCAGCTAACCAACCTATCTTCAAAGTTGACATTGTTAGGGAGGACTGTGAGAATAGAGGACTGTGTCACTGATTCGAAACAGGACGGGGTCTCGGTCAGGACACAAAAAAAACAATTTAGGCTCATGTGATGCTACTTCGTCATATCATCCCCCTCCTCTCCAAGGTTTGCACTGTATGGCAACCTTGAAAGATAATCAGCCACCAGATCCATCGTCATCGATCTTCATCGGATCGATGACGAACATTGAACCTAAATGGTTGCAGGGACAGGTACCATCGGGTGATTCGACTGTTGCGGTCCTTCATAAAGTTGATCCATGTCAGGGCTCTGTGGTCAGTCTCTAGGTCAAACTCTCTTCCTAAAAGGTAATACTGTAGTCGTTCCAATGCCCACTTTATGGCAAGGGCTTCTTTCTCTACTACAGAGTACATTGTTTCCCTTGGGTCTCCTTCGCCCAGTCTAAGCGGCTAAGCTCGCTGAGCGCCGCACTCCAGGACACAGCTCCATGGGATCTGTCCATCTGCCCACGGCTTTCTTCATTCTCAACTCCCAAGCGAAAATCCCTGGATGAACAAGTGGTCGTCTGAAGGCCCAGAAGGAGATCTGATGAGACCCGGAAGCCTCCTGTCCTGAGTCTCTCCAACCGCTTCTCCAGTCTGGCTGCTGATTCTCCTGCTCCTTCGACAGTGGTTACAGCAGCACAGACTCCACAGACTCCTGGCTTTAGAACGAACCACAGTACTGAGACAGCCTTATTAAAAATCATTAATGATGTTAGGTGTGCCTTGGACTCAGGTCAGATCTCAGTACTAGGTCTGTTAGATCTAAGTGCAGCTTTTGAAACTGTTGATCACCTGATCCTTGTAAACAGGCTTAAAAGTCTTGGCCTTTCAGGGACTGTTCTCAGGTGGTTCGAATCTTATCTCATGGAGAGAAACTTTATGGTACGCATGGACACACACTTTTCTGGTGTCCATGAAATTAATAATGGTGTGCCTCAAGGTTCCATCCTTGGCGCCTTGCTTTTTAACATTTACATGCTTCCACTAGGGAATGTCATCAGAAGCCACAGCATCAGCTTTCATAGCTATGCTAATGATACCCAGCTGTACATAGCTATGTCTCCTGATGACACAAGACCAATAGAAGCACTTTTTAACTGTATTTTAAATGTGAAATTATGGAATATGGAAATAATTTTCTGCAGCTCAACCAGGAAGAAACTGAAATTTTAGTTATCGGTCCCGAAGCCAAGAGAGAGAAACAGTTTCTGAAGCAACAGGAACTTTCATTAAGCCATTCAGAGACCAGTCAAGCAACAAGTCAAAAACCTGGGTGTTATTTTCGACTCTAAGCTAACTTTTATCCCACATATAAAACAGGTGGTTAAAACTGGTTTTTAGCATCTTAGAAATCTGACTAGGGTCCGCCCACTACTCTCTCTTGCTAATATGGAGATGCTAATGCATGCTTTTATCATGAGTAAAATTGATTATTGTAACGCCCTGCTTGCTGGTCTTCCAAAAACTAACATTAGTAACCTTCAGCTCCTCCAAAATTCTGTGGCACGAGTTCTTACAAAGATCAGGAGGCGGGCTTACATCGCCCCAATTTTAAAATCCCTGATGGCTCCCCATCAGGATTGATTTTAAAATACTTTTAACAGTTTTAAATGTCTTAATGGTCTTGCACCTTCTTATTTATCAGATCTTTTAGTAAAGTATGAACCCTCGCAGACCCTGAGATCCTCTGGCACTGGTCTGTTAACCATTGCAGCTGTAAAAATCAAAACCTACGGAGAAGCATCGTGTCAACACTATGGCCCCCGTTTATGGAACAGTCTGCCAGAGCACCTGAGAGCCGCAGAGAGCATTAAAGTTTTTAAGAAAAGGCTCAATACCTATCTTTTTAACCTGGCTTTGAGCTAATTTTTTACTACCACTATTTAGTTATTTATTTGGTCATTTATTTATTTATTTTTATTGATCCATTTTATCTTGTTTTACAAACTTACACTAGATTTTAATTTGTTATTTTAATGTATATTATTTCAATGTTTTATTGTTTTTATCAATATGTTTACTGTTTCATTCTCTTATATATTTTTCATTCTCTTTTCATTTTTATTTTTTATTTTTTCCGGTGCTTCCTCAGTTGGAACCTCTCCCTCTGTGTCGACTGCTGTTCAGCTACTGCGGCTCTGGATGGGGAACTGCATCAGCTCTTAACTGTGGTTGAGTGGTCCCCGCCTGTGATGCTGCATTTGGCTGGTCATGCAACTGTTCACAGAGAGGGAGGTTCCAATTATCAGCGTTTTCGAGCTCTTCTTATTTCTTATTTCTCATTTCTAATTGTCTTTCCCCATCATTTAGGGGGTGGGAGATGTGTAAGAAGTGGGGGGTTGTGTAGGTACGGGGAAGCGGGCCCTATTTTTATTTTTATTTATTTTTTTTGTGCTTGTTTATTTTAATCTTCATGCTTGTTTTGATATTATTTATTTTGCTTTGTTTTAATGTAAAGCACTTTGTGTTATTCTTTTATATGAAAAGTGCTTTATAAATAAAGTTTGATTGATTGATTGATTGATTGATGTTGCAGGTGCTACATGCCATCCAAAAGGCCTCACAGGGAACTGGAAGAGACCTGAGGGTGTTCGAAAAGCAGTGTAAGGTCTACTGGATGCTGCTAATGGTACCTGCCAGTATCCCTTGCACATTTTCAGTGTCGTAATGAATGCAGCAGACCCAATCTTCTCCAACAATCTTTGGCATAAGGTAAGCATCAAACTCTAAAACAGAATTGAGTTTGCGAAAGTCAATGCAGATCCTCAATGAGCCATCTTTCTTCGTAACTGAGCTACACCACTCCGAGTTAGATGGTTCAATCACCCCTGAAGGTAACATGGCGTCCACCTCTTCATGAAGTTTCCCAATCAGCGGCTGAGGAACTCTGTAAGGCTGCTGGCGAACAGGTTTAGTCTCCTTCAGCCTGATTATGTGCTCTGCAAGCGTTGTTCTTTCTGGGTTGTTGCTGAACAGGGAAGGCACCTTCTGGAAAACGTTGTTTGTTTTGCTCACGAGTAAGATGTTCAAATCCCAGTGTCAAAGTTTCTTCCAGCACTTCCTCATTTACAGCCTCCTCTGGTTGTCCTACTAGAAGTGTCGCTTTCACTGGCTGAGTTACTGGCTCTTGCCATTCTTTAAGAAGGTTCACATGATATATTTGCTTTTTCTTCTTCCTTTCAGGATGTTCTATTTCATATGTGACTGGACAAATTTTTCTGGTCACAGTGTATGGTCCTTGCCATTTGGTTAGCATTTTACTGGTATAAGAAGGTAACAGAAGAAGAACTTTCTGACCTGGTTGGTACTCACGATGGCGTGCAAGTTGGTCATACCAGGTTTTCTGCATTTTCTGAGCTTTCTGCAAATGCTGCTCAGCTTCGTCTCTGTAGTTTTGCAGTCGCTCCCTCATCTCCAGTATGTACTGCACAACACTTCTCCCTTCTTCCTTGATTTTGATAGCAGAGTCCTCCCAAGACTTTTGAAGCAAGTCGAGTGGTCCTTGGACGTCCCACCCACACAGCTCAAATGGTGAGAAGCCAGTAGAAGATTGTGGAACCTCTCGATATGCAAAAAGAAGGAAAGGTACCCAATGATGCCAGTCTCTGCCAGTATCATCAACAATTTTTTGCAACATTCTTTTCAATGTCTGATTGAATCTTTCAACAAGACCGTCACTTTGTGGATGGTATGGTGTGGTCCTGATGGAGGTGATGCCTAGCTGTTTGTGGAAGAGCTGCTTTAACCTTGATGTGAAGTTTGTCCGTTGATTAGTTAATATTTCATCAGGAATCCCTGTTCTAGAGAACAATTGGACCAAACATTGCATTTGATTTGATTTTGATTTGAAATGGTTTATTTCAAGCAATCAAGTAGGAACAATACACAAAAGCAATACAATCTGCAGTTTTACATTCATACAGTAACTAATCAAACTTAGGATAATTAGGCATATTAATAAATATTGCTTGAAAGGGAGTGGAAGGAAGCGAACTTATATAATTCCACCCCGTTATACTATAACCATTTTATTACATGATTTATCAATATCCGGTTCCCAGTTTTTAATCAGACAGAATTAAAAATCATAAAGTATCGATAAGGCACATGACAAAGATGAATTACTTAATTATTATGTTAAAAATAACTATTTTAGAAATCAACATGGCAAATGCAGATCAGTTATCTAAAATATATGTTACTCATAAAAGTCATTCATATGATTAGAACATAATACTATATCAGTAAAATAAACAACACTGTTTCAGAGATTTTCATAGTAAACTTTCATCAAGTATCAAAAGTTAAAAACATGTGCAAAATTATGTTACATTAGGAAAGATTTTTGAATCAATTTATCAATTTTTGGAGCAAGTGAAGTAATATCATTAACTTATTATTATTATTATTATTAATCATTTTTTTTCTATTTTTTTTATTTTTTTATTTAATAAGGTAATGCTGTAAGGGAGAGAAAAAAACAAACAAAAACAAAAAAACAAAAACAAAAATAAAAGGGTCCATATTCTGTCAATTATCCAAGGTTGGCATATCTTCTGCTGAAAAAACAGCTGTCCTTATGGGTTCAAAACAGTTTCTAGTGTCTTCCATGTTATGTCTGCAGACATTAGATTCAGGTCCATATCCTTCTTCAGCTGATATCAGCTCAGTGAAAGTGGAGGTCAAGTTGTCTGCAGGTCAGAACTCTCTGCTGTTGATTCAGGTGACGTCAGACGTATGGAGAAAGTGATGAATCCACGTGTCATATTTCTTGAAATTATTTGGTTCTTTGGTTTATTACTCCATGTTGATTCAGACAACTGTAAACAAGCACTTCTCAAAGTCTTTCATGGTGTTCACAACCAGAACCTTGGACCGGTCCGGTGGACCGAGTGGTTTGACGTAAATCCTGCAGCCTTTCACCCAAGTGTTCTCAATCTGCTTCTGCTTCCTGAGAAGCCGTGCATGTTTGGAGATTTCAGCATTCCTCCTGGTCAGATGGTCGTTAAGATAAACCGCAGAACCTTTCAGGTTCCTCCTGAGGTTCATCAGAGCTAGCTTGTGTTTGTGATTCACAAACCTGATGAGGATCGCTGGTTTATCCGTCTCCTTTCTCCTGGGGAGCAGGTGACAGGTCTCAATGGTATTGAGATCCAGGGAAATCCCTTTAGATGTGAGAAATGAATGTATTTGCTGTTCCAGAGTCTCTACACAGCGCTCCGTATTAGCACTGCTAGCTACGCTAGCGCTAGCATTAGCATTAGCAGTACTTGCTCCTGGAGTTAGCTGCGCTCCAGGTTTGATTGGTAATCCAGTGAGAATGACATTATTCATCCTTACTTGCTGTTCCACATCGTCCAGTCTTTTCTCCAGAATGTCGACCCGGTTTTCTCGTTGCTCGTCTTGAGCCCGAGATCTTCGGAACTCTTCCATCATTTCCATGAGTGGCGTTAGCTTAGCCGACACCTGATCCATAAAAGATTTAAGCGTTTCTTGAATGCTATCGATAGCTTTTTTGAGCTCTTCATATTCCTGGGATTTCTTAGGGGGCATGGTCAGCTCTCTTTTTGGAGAAAATCAACTTTTTAAGTAATTTAAGATAGTTGTATCCGCAGAGAGACACTCCACGCGCCCTGCCTGTAACCCGGAAACCGGAAAAAAAAAAAAAAAAAAAAAAAAATTACAGATGATGTGGTGATATTCCATAGGGGGAAGGCCTCAGGGAAGTGTGTTGTGTAATCGCAGATGACCAAGATGTATTGGTGCCCTTGGCTGCTCTTCACCAGTGGTCCAACGATGTCCATCGCCAACCTTATGAAAAGAAACGTGGGCAAACAGAAACGCTCATGCTGAGCCATAATTAGATCAGGGGACAGCGTCCCACAATCCCCTGCTGCTAACAGACCTAAAATACACATGACCGCCACTACAATATTGAAGCAACCCGGGGGTTAGCCCCGCCTTCAGCCCCTAAGGCTCATGGGAAGTGGGGAGTTTTGGGGTAAAACGTTGAGTAAGAGTGTTGTGAACTAAAGTGACGTCCATGCTGTTTGAGCTGTTTGTGTGCTGAAACAAACGGGCTCGTTGCTCAAAAGGAGGCTCTACCTCTCCTACTGTTAATACCTGCTTGAGATTGTCAGAGGTCGTGCATTGCATGGCGCACGGGCTGCTCTCTGAAGAAGCTTCTTCATGAACAGTGTGGCTTTTGCTACCCCGCTTAAGTGACGGTCCGGCTGGATCGTTATAATATTGAACTTCTACATTACTGTCATCGAAGATTAGCGTCATAGCTTATGACACACGTTTCTACCAGCAGGGCTTTTTTTTTTTTTTACTTTTAGCGGACTGCTAAACAGGTGGCTGATGTAAATGGAACCGCCGTCAATTCCATGCATTGCTTGATGAAGTTGAAAGCTAATATTCTGATCTACTGCTACACAACAAAGTCTGATGGCTGTCCAGGCGTGACGTTTTGCGTCACTTTGTCATCTGTTTCGAACACGTGAAAACATTCCTGAAAAGCAAAGACCTGAACTACCCGCAACTGGAAGATTAAACTGAGTGCCTGGAAAAGCTGCACTTTTTGGTGGATATGACTATGACAAGCCACCTAAACAAGCTGAATAAAAGTCTGCAGGCGCCACAAATTGAAGCTGTTCTGTCATTCGAGCGCAGCTGACTGTCATGAGGTATGCACGTTCCATTTGATTGTTTTTTGTTCTAATCCTCAAAATAAAAATGACATCAAAAATCGGATTTCTTTATTACATTTCTTTAATTTGATCAAAACAATGAAACATAATTCATTGATATTGTAATGAAGTTACAATAAACTTCCACGACAGAGCAGTCACGTGACGCGTCGTTCTCCGCAGAATGCACTGCAGGGCAAATATACATTTAATCGTTAATGCTCATTATGTATTTGTAGCAACTTAGTCATTTTGATAGTAGGCTAATAAAGCTAATATAGATACATTTTGCATGTGTTGCCTTCATTATAAGGCTTAAATAGGGCTTTTAATATTTTGCGGCTTCAGACATTTGCTTTTGTGTTTTTTTCGTCCAATTTGGCTCTTTCAAAATTTTGGTTTGCCGACCCCTGTACTAGGCCAATAGAATCGAGAACTAACACGCATGTAGGTTTTGTGTCGGCCAAGGTTTCCAGCCCAAGGAATGGTGTGTGCCACGTGCGTTATCAGCAGTCTGCAGTTTGTAGGGATTACAATCTGTTTTTATCCACCACAGAGAACATAAAGCATATTCCTGTCAACAATGAAGTACTCTTTTCCCATTTGAACTGCATTTGTTTCATTTGTAACCTTCAAAAACAGATTTTTTAGTGCCTCATCATTTCTTTGCTGTCCTGCAACCTGTGACACTACTTCATCTCAGTAAGGGTGAGTTCCTTCTCCAGGACATGAGCTAGTTGGGCCGCTGTTAGGGCAGCACAGAGTTCCAGACGGGGAAATGACTGGACGTGCTTAGGAGCCACTTGTGAACATGCAATAATGAAGGACAGGTGTACCTCACCTTTCCTGTCTTGAGTTCGCAGGTAGGCCACTGCTCCGTAGGCTTGCTCAGATGCATCAGCAAAAATGGGGACTTGGTGCGTGTTACCTCCTGAAGTTGTACTTACAGACACATAAGGCCGTGGGAGAGACAGCAGAGGTAGAAACTGAAGCTCCACTTTCTAACTGGTCCAAGCTTGAATTAGTTCAGAGGGCAGGTTGGAGTCGTCCCAGCCACGTTTCTTTTCCCATAACTGTCGAATGATGAGCTTTGCTCGGGTGGGGTAGGGCAACAGATTACCCAAGGAATCATACTGTGATGCCAGGACTTTGTACATGTTCTTGGGAGTTGGTTTCTCGTAAGTCACGGGTCTATGTTTGTAGCCCAGGGTGTCTATCTCCCAGTTCCAACTGGGAGATAGTGGATTCTTGCGGATCTGTCTTATCTTGTGCGAGCCAGATCTATCAGATCTTGAGATCTCTTGAGGTAAGTGGCTGAGTACACTTGCATCGTTGCAGGCCAACTGGCGTAGGTCAAAGCCTGCTGATGCTAGGAGGACTCTTAGATGATCCACGAGACACTTGGCTTCCTCTGATGAATCCAGACTCTGTAAGCATTTATCAATGTAGAAGCAGTTTTCCACTGAAAGCTTCAGGTCCTCACTAGGATGGCTGGGATCTGATGGCTGACGAGTTTGTTTTAACCCATAAGACTGTGTTCTGGTCTCATTCTGAGTCCCTTCCTTTTTTTATGTTTGCTGCTCGTGGAGCAGTACAGGAGTCTCTGGGATTCAGCCCTGCTGAATTAGTGTTTGGACATCAGGTCAGAGGACCACTACAGATTCTACAGGAGAGATTACTGGATCTTGAGAAGCCTGTTCGACATCTCCTTGAGTATGTTGCAGAGTTAAGAGAGCGACTGAAAAAAGCATGTTCCCTAGTGGCACTCTAGCCTCCTCTCAGGAAAAGATGAAAGGACACTTCGACAGAAAAACAGTGGTTCGCTCCTTTCAGCCCGGTGATCAAGTCCTACTTCTCTTACCTATACTCGGTTCTGCGTTGTCTACCAGGTTTTCTGGTCCATACATAGTTGAGAAAAAACCCAGTGAGACAAACTATGTGCTTAAGACGCCTGACCGTCGACAGAAAACCCGAGTATGTCATGTAAACATGATGAAAAGGTATTGTTCAAGGGAAGGTGAAGCCCTGGGGTCCACAACTAGTTCTTCAGTGTCACCTGTAGTTCCGATAGCCGTGGCATTACTGAGTCTAGTTCGGCTGGGCTGGGGCTATGTGAAAAAACATCAGGGGTGGCTAGGCTTAACAACTCAGAAATACTGTCCAAACTCCCCCTGTATTTATCACATCTTTCTGAATGTCATAGGAATGACATCCAAGAGCTAATTTCTTGCTTCCTGGAACTTTTTGGTGACGTCCCTACGAGGACTACTGTTGTGTCTCATGACATTACTTTGACCAAACCCGATCCAGTCAAGCAGCATGCTTATCGGGTCAATCCAGTAAAGCGAGGGATATTAAAGCAGGAGGCGAATTATCTCCTTGAACATGGCTTTGCAGTCCCAAGCCACAGTCCCTGGAGCTCTCCCTGCTTACTGGATACTAAATCGGATGGCAGTCCAAGGTTCTGCACTAATTTTAGGAAAGTAAATGCTGTGACAGTGCCAGACGCATATCCATTACCTTTAATGGATGACTGCATTGATGAAGTTGGTCCTGCCACATTCATTACCAAGTTGGACATGTTTAAGGGTTACTGGCAAGTTCCCTTAACTGCAAAGGCTTCTGAGATTTCCGCCTTTGTAACACCAGATCACTTTCTACAGTATACGGTAATGCCCTTTGGATTATGTAATGCTCCGGCTACGTTCCAAAGACTAGTTAACAAAGTCCTTGGTGATGTACGGAACTGCAGAGCATATTTAGATGACGTTGTTGTGTATTCTGACATCTGGTCTAACCATCTTGCTACATTGAAGGATGTGTTCAAACGTTTATCAGCTGCGTCCCTCACTCTTAACCTTGCCAAATGCGAATTTGGTAAGGGCACCATCCTGTATCTTATTCAGCAGGTAGGTGGAGGACGAGTGTGTCCTGCTGATGTAAGGGTGTCTGCTATTATCGCATTTCCGGTTCCTACATGGGATGGGAACTGAGAAGATTCTTAGGAATGGCCGGATATTATCGACGTTTCTGCAGAAACTTCTCTTCTGTGGCTTCTCCTCTGTCAGCTCTGACCAGCCCCTTAAAACCGTTCATATGGTCTAATGAGTGCCAACACGCTTTTGAGGCCTGAAAGCCATGTTTTGCTGTCCTCCTGTTCTGTCTGCTCCAGTTTTTTCAAAACCTTTCAAGCTGGAGATAGACCCCAGCGCGGATGGTGTTGGTGCTGTTCTCCTACAGGAGGATGACTCAGGAATAGACCACCCAGTGAGCTACTTCTTGAAGAAGCTCAATGATCATCAGAAGAGGTACTCCACCATTGAGAAAGAGGCTCTGTCATTACTCCTGGCGTTACAGCATTTTGAGGTTTATGTTGGCTCAAGTACGGTACCAGTTAAGGTCTTTACAGATCATAGTCCCCTGGTATTTCTTAGGCGGATGTCTGACCACAACCAGCGCCTTCTGCGTTGGGCGCTGTTCGTACAAGACTACAACCTCGAGATGCACCACAAGAGGGGTTCTGAAAATGTTTTTGCTGATGCCTTATCGCGCTCTGTGTAGGCAAGTTTTTTTGTGTGTGCGTGGTCTGGACTTGTGAGGGTGGGGGTGTTACAGGCACAGCCCTCTGCTTTGCTCTCATCCTGTTGCTTTTCACTTCAGTTAATTTCCTGATGATGTTCACCTGGGACTGCAGCTTCCTCAGCTGTGACTGGCCGCCTGCTGGTCATGTGGTGCTCCTCTACCAGGAAGCTGGAGCCTATTAAAGCACACCTGGGAGCTGAGCCTGGCAGAGTCTGGTGAACTGTCTCTGGCTGACACTCACTGAGATCCTGACTCTTTTCTTTTTGCTTTTGACTAAGCTGTTTTCTTCAGGTACGTGGTGGGAGGTTGTGATCAGGCAAGTTTTGGGCCCCATACATTTTCACATGCAGGCTGAACTTTGTTAGACACACCAGGTAAGGGCTTGGTGCCATTTCTTGTAATGTTTTGTATGTTTTTATTTAGAATAGTTAAGTAGTCTTTTGTTGTTCCTTTTGATTTATAGGTTTAGTTGCAGAGTTAGGCCTGGTTTTGTTATATTGAGTTTATTTATTTGGCACGACCCAAATGTCACTTCCTCCCCCACAGGTAATGGTTTGCAGCAGCCTGAATCTTTCAATACTATAAACTATATGTATATACTGTACATCATTTCTGACTTCTTGTCTTATTTCATGGTTGCGCTGTTGCGCTTTAATCATAATTTAAAGTGCATAATGCTGATACACAATGACATCATCAATTCATCAATTACATCCAGTTGTATGTAAAAACATGACAGTCAATAGTAATTGGCTGTAAGGTACATTTCAATAAATTAACATTTGGAGAAAGCTGGCTTAAAACACAATGCTAACTGCTCCATGCAAAGTAATGGAACAGCTACACCAAGATAATCCCATAAGGTACTATGAAATGCTAAGCTAAGCGCTAGCTCACTCACCAGTTCCATGGTCTCAATATTGTATTGCACGCTCGTCTCCGGACAAGTTGGCCCCAGTAGTCCGCTCCTATGTTCCGACGTTAGTTGCGTTAGTTTCAGGAATATTTATAGTGAAATCAGGAAAAAAAATAGTTAACAAACCTCCAGCAAAAAACCCAAGACTTCGCCACACGCTAGTTCCGGCAACCTTCCCACAGCTGTTTTTATGTGTTCTGATTGTTCGTGCCACATCACATGACCGTGTGATGCACCGACACACGCAGTATGGTGATGTCATCATACAGGAGACGCGAGAGAAAACTAACACGCAATTCTCCCACCCGGGTTAAACGCAGTATTGGGGTGGCATACCTGTAGATGCCGTTTACCTCTTTGCAGATTGTCTTTTCTTCAAGCATGACCACAGCCTGTTGGTCTTGTTTGGAATGAACAACTTCCTTTTTAGGTCGGTACGGTGCCCATTTGCCAGAGCCTCTCCACATTCTTGTAAAGCTCTTCAACCTTTGGTTGGGATGAGGTAAACAGGCACTGCATTGGTAGGCCGGCCACCCAGTTCACCCAGTTCAGGTGAACTGGGCCTTGGAGGGTTCACCCCAGTCTTGTGTTAACTGTTGGACTGCAGGGGAGGCAGAGTCTGACGGGCTCAATTGGTGTGATGAGGTGAGGCTGGTCAGAACCAATAAGGAGGAACAGTTCGGCATCTCTAAGAACAGGGATGGGAAGACCACGTAGGTACCTGAACTTCTTCTGCAGGCATTCAATACATTGGTGTGCTGGGCAAGGCTGAGACGGCTAGCTGTAAAGGCACTCTCAATCTTGTAGCTGGTGTGAGGTTTAACCACTGAGGAATTGGGAAAGGTTACAGCATATCCATGCAGAACCTGGATTTCCTGTTTGACTGTGCAAAGAGGAAGATCTTCAGGTGTCCCCTTAATGCCCAGAGCTCTGGCTGCTGATAGTAGCAGCATGGACCTTTCAGACCCATCATCCAGAATTGTGAAGGCGCTCAGGGTCTGTCCACCATAATGGATGAGGATGGGAACCACTTTCAGCATGACTCAGTTTCCAGCTCCTGGTCGATCTAAGTAGAGGGTGTTGGAGGCAGAGCAGGTTTAGCAGCTCACTTGTTTGGCTACTTCATTAGGAACTCTTTCGGTCTTTGTATTAATCTCATGAAGGGGCAAGAGGTGCTTTCCTTTGCACAAGCTGCAAGGTTTCTTTAATGTGCACTGAGCAGTGAGGTGGGTTCGTGCACATTGTCAGCAACGCCTATCAACTTGTATCCAGTCTTTTAGTTGCTCTTTGGAGAGTTTAGCAACTTCACCACACTGATTGAGATAGTGTTCATTGCTGTCACAGTAGGCACAGTACACTTTGCTCTTAATCTTCTCTTTAATGTAGCTAGCTTTAGATGACAAGGTTGGGTTTGACTCACCAGTGCCATGGAGGACCATTACAGTTTGTTTGGCTGTACGAGTCTCGTTCTTCATACTTGGCATGTCTCCGGAAGGCTTTGGAGTGGTTTGGTTGTCGAACCCTTGACACCAGGACACATAGCGTAACCACTCTGACAGGTCAATTAAGGTGGGGCTGGTTCCTGCCAATTGAACTGGTGTCTGCGGAAATCAGCACGCTGTTCAGGCGGAAGCTTGCAGAGGAGACGTGCAACATGAGTTCCACAGATCAGTTCAACTTCGCCCTCACGCCACAAGGTTTGCAGCAGCCCCACCAGAGACTGTATTTGGAGGGCAAACTTCTGAAATGCAGCAATGTCTCCACGCTTCACTTCAGGTGCATCAATAACCCTGGCTTTCTTTCTAAGGGGAAGTTATCATGGAGAGCTGCCAGTGTGTCAGTGTAGGGAGTTGGAGAGTTCAGATAAGCATCCGCTAAAAGCCTGGCTTCTTCCAGCTAAAGGTGGTCTACCAGTACTTGATATCTGAACAGTTCGGTGGTGTTAGCAGGAAGCAGGTTTTCTAGGGCTATGCAAAGCCTGGAAAACTTGCTGGGGTCTGGATTTTGGAATGGTAGGTTGAGGACTTCTATAGAGCTGTTCAGGTACTGCACCTGGCTGACCCAGAGCACATGGAAAACTTGAACTAGCTCAACAAACCCAGAAAACCACAGAAGAAAAGAACTCGACATCACTTCCTGTGACGTCATCAACAATGGGCAGAGCGTTCACAAAAGACATAAAAAATGACACAACACCACTCACGGGATAAATTACTCAATATGGGCCCTATACATTCTGTGTGTCCTGACATGACCGGGACAGATGTGATTGGTGGTTTACCAACCAACTGACCAATCTTAGAGCATCTGGATGAGTTCAGGGCTGACATGGAGTTGTTCTTGGTAAACACCACTAATGCTAACTAGCTTTTTCTCCATCCATCATCCCTCTTTTTAAACATTCCTTTTATTAAATGTTTATTCGTGTGGCTTACACACCACCCCGCCTTCTCTTCCAGTACCAAGCACTCCATCTTGAAGGCGCTGGCATTGAGAACCCTTGGCCCTTGCTTAACCTGCTAGCCATGACAGAATTTCCTTTATATGTCCTCCATCATGACAAAAATGCCACAAAACAGGTTAAAACACCAAAGCACCATTTTATTTTCTTTAAACAGAGTCGTGAACAACCGAGTACTGAAAAATGGTGAGTATTTTGGAGAAAGACAAACAAAAAAGAAATCCAAAGCAAATACTCACCAATGGCTGGCGAATACGAGAGAGCGGTGGCAGGCGAGTGTTTTGGTTATTTTGTTTCATCATTATCTTATTATCATATCTTTTTATGATGAACATGGACATTTTTACACATAATGTGAGGGATGTCTGCTGCTCTTTCTATCCTTCCCACCACTTCCAGGTCTGTTGCCTTGTTTATACGATCAGCTGTTGTTGCTTGACAAATTAAATTTAGAGCAATAAACTGTACCGTAGCTACTTTATAACGCACATCAGGAGTGCCACTCTGTGCCTCAAAACCAAGAGCCCGTGCTTCCTCCTACATTAGTTAAATGTGAGATTGAAGATTCAAGATTTATTTATTGTCATTTCACACATAGTATTTGCAGAGAATTTGCAGCGATTATCTTCCTCAGCGTATCAGGATATTTTTCGGTGGCTTCTGAGCCATTTCTCCACGCAGGGGCACAAATTTCGGTTAAAGCAATTCAGGAACTGGTGGAACTGGCCAGCATGCTCTTTATCTCCGCAGCACCTCCTTTGGATGCAAGAGTCACATAAGCATCTTGAGTTGTCTGAGCTTTTGTTCAGAATCGGAGGAGTCATGTGACCTGAAGAAAAAAATAAACAGGATTACAGCAAATATTGAAACCTGAACAAGCGGGAGAACACTGTATTGCGGTTCACCTTTTGCAATGTTGCTGTTTCTTTGCATGTGTTACATGCAGGGATTTTTTATTGTCTTTCTTTTGTTTCCTTCCTCTGCATGTGCTTCAAGTGCTGAGGGAAGACACATGGTGGAGACCTGACGAGCTGTGCAATCAGGCCCCAGAGTCAGCCACCAGGCCTGCATACAAGCTCCTGTTGGATCACTTGAAGGGAGAGCTCCTTCTGGATCACAAACAGATGAATGTGAGATGTTTCAGATTTCAAATATCAAGGATTATTTATAGATTGTATCCTCCACAATAAACAATTGATACTCATTTGGCCGTGTGGTATAGACACTAATCTTTAACTAAAATGTGACAAACCGAAACACAGAAAAATGTCTTGCAGTATGGGTGTAGGACGAGAGGATCTGGCTGTAAGCGACCAAAACCAATGTCTTTAATACACAGGTGGACAAATAACTCAAATAGAAGCAGCTGTGAATACCTGAAAACATAATCTGTCTGCAGTTTACCAGACAAATCCAGACAAATGCTCTTGAAGCCTTCTCTTCTTATTCTGACTCTTTCATGTCTTCAATCATGTTCATCCTCTTTGCATCCTGCTGCAAGTAATGACGCTCCGCTGCTTCTTGCTTCCAGGATCGCTCATAGAAAACACAGCTGGATCCTTTAGAGTACTTTTCAGATTAAAACATCCTATTCCTAGCCTGATCAGAATTACCTCCCCTTCTCCAAATTATCTTCACTTTCTATACCACTTTAGATTCAACGGAACAACGTTCCTCTGGTTTCCTGATCCCAACGCTGCTGCCAATCTTCAATGGTTTCTCAATCCTCTTTACTTATCTTTCAAATAGGCTTATTTATGTGCTGTATTCTGTTGAACTGCTTACTTAGCAGTTAAACGTCTTCTGAATGAGTTACAATCCAAATTACACAAGCCTCACATCCTGTAAAGATTTATATTATTTTACAAAGTCTGAAATCCCACTGATTAACAGCTACAGCTGACAGGCAGGTATTTTTAGGGTGAAATGTAATTACAGAATGAAATACTGTCTTGCTTAGTCATGTAAGATACACAGATATGAAATTCCAGTTTTCTTTTTAGAAGCAGCTTTGACCTCATGAAACAGCATCATATTGTAGTAGAGCTGTGCCTTGAAAGTATCCAGCTGTCTCCCAAGCCAAAGGGTCTGTGGTTTGATTCATCGATATACCGGTAACATATGGAAGTTCTCTTGGGCGAGACATCAAGTCAAAAGAGATTCTTAAGGACACTTCACACCCTGGACACTCCCTCTTTGAACTGCTGCCATCAGGGAGAAGGTTCAGGTCAATCAAAACAAGGACTGACAGATTTAAGAAAAGTTTTTATCCCGTAGCAATAACTACATTAAACGCTGTAAAGAACAAGCCATAAATGGAAAAATGACAGAATGTTCACGCGTGTGTGGGTTATGTCTGCTGTTTAAGTTAGTTCGTATTTTATATTGTTTTTATACTTTTTATTGTGATTTTTATTTTTACCATTCGACTATTTTGCACCTTAATCTCTTTGTACAATGTTATAATGACAATAAAGATTATCTATCAAAGCCCCGATTTCCTCTGGTGGGTTTGATTAAGTGGCATAGCTGTTGGGCCATTGGTTTGGGAGTATGTTTGTGACCCACTCTGTTGAAAATGGTGTTGTTGGTGTGGAGGACATATAAATATATGAAAGAAAATCTGCTTGAAATGCATTTTGGAGTGTTTCTTAAAGCAGTTGTGAATCAGGAGCAGACAACTAAATCCTTGTACGTCTTTGTTTTCCTCGTCTGATCTGCCGTTTGGCTCAGAACTGTATGGGTGGTGTAGCATGATTACATACTTTATTATCATGCATTTTATTATACTTTTACACTTTTTGATTATGCATTCAATTGGTTCTTTAAAGACATGAACATTCTGTGAAGTAAGTGCTGAGTCTGCTTTCTGTCTGTGCCAAAGGAAAGCAGGCATAACTGTCATTCATAGGAGAAACGGCTGGTCTTTTTACTTTGTGCTTGTAAGGATGAACACACAGCCATAGTGTGCCAATCACTTAATTTACACATTTAGGGTAATAAAACCTGCTTGCTGTAAGGGGGGGCTCAGAGCAGAGCAGATCAGAGCAGTAACGAAGCACTTTTTCTGCCCTGGCTCTCCCTTTTGCAAAAGGTTTGAGAATTCATGCAGACTTGTGTGATTTTTTTTCCTTTTTCCCATTTGCACATCTGGGTTTTAATATTTTTGTACACTGTATTTATCTCACAAAGAGAAATTCTTTCTCCGCATTTGACCCATCCCCTTGGGGAGCAGTGAGCTGCAGTCGAACCGCGCTCGGGGGGCGGTAGCATTAAGGGTCTTGCCTAAGGACCCTCACTGGGTGATGTTAATTGCTCGCCATTGATATGGTAATATTCTTGACAATCCGAACCTGGGAAAGCCTTATGTGGCTCCAATATTGCTTACCATTATTGTTGCACATCTAAAGCTAGGTTGGAGGTGTGAGAGACCGTAAGCTAGCAGGAAAGCATGTAAACTGATTGAAAATGGAAATGGAATGGAAAAACTTTAGTCTCTTCATTACTCTGGTTTCTTGCTCTTCTCCGTCCGTCTGTTGCTCCAATCATTTGTTTGCTATTTGCTTTTATCCCAACAATTTTACATAAAATTACACAAATTTTACCAACTGCTTTTTATAATATTTTTTAGGTTGTGTGTTAAGGATATTTTATACATTTCCGATTGTTTAAATAAATAAAATACCTTTTAGTGTAATGTTTACTGTAAACTTAAAAAACCGAGCAGAACATGGGTGGCTGAAACCAGATCCTCTCTCCCGTTTTTCAGTTTGGGTCAGGATAGAAAATTCTGGCTCACAGAAGTAACAAAACCAAAGTGGTGGAAGATGAGAACCCTTTTGGTCAGGGAAGACTGACATAGCAGAACAAAATTCCATCATCATTTTTTCAAGATTTTTTTTATTTTACAACTTTCTTTTAAGATGAATTGAGTCCAATAGTTTCTGAAGAACTGATCCCTTAAAGTACAGAATGACTGAGCTGCTGCCATACAAAAGAACAGAGCAAGTCTTCTCCATCAGGAGAACAAAGAAAAAGACTTTCAAATGAATATGGATTAAAATGTCAGGTAAAAATAAAATTAGCTAGCTCAAACTGGACCTTTTACATGTCAATTGCTGCGTCTTTGTGTTTCTTCTTTGCCTTAGCCCGCATGTTTTAGTGAGTACTCACAGACACACACGAATGCTTTTATTTATTCAAAGTTATTGTTGTTTTTATTATTAAACATAAAAAATATGAATAAATGAAATAATTTTTTTGGGAATGAATCACACTGTTCACACCTCGAGCTTTGCAATATGTTCTTTTTCTTTTGTTGTGTTTGATGTTTAGAATAATAGTAATTAATAATAATAATTAATAATAAGTTCAATAAATAACATTCCCTAAAAAACAATCAGTTGGTATCTATGACACAAAAAAATCAAAGTAATACAAGTATCTATCCAATTAAATAAAGTCGTATTAAAGCCTTCTTGTGGCATTTTATTTTTTCATTTTGCACAGTTCAGTTTATAGTTTACAATCTGCTTTACTCATTTGATTCATTCAGGTTTTAGGATGGAACCCAGATTCAGAAGACTGGCTAATGGCATTCTGAATTTGCCAGACTCAGCTGAAGCGTATTCTTTTAAAAGGGCAAATAAAGGAAAACCATGGATGAGGCCCTTGTACCTGGAAGCCATACTGGAAAAGGCAACAAAGAACCTGCTGGATCATCAGGGGGATCTTTTTAACAGGAAGCCTCTTCTTGGCTTCTTTGAGATCCAGTTTGGTTTTTCCAGGGCCAGACATTCAAATGGCTGCAGGAAAATGCTTTAGGTAATGCTGCCTACCTTGTTGCTGCTATGAAGAAAGATCCAACAGGAGGTAGTAAAGACACCAAGGATCATGCCAGCAACAAAGAAAGCTTTAGAGAGTCCATGGAAATGTTTCCATCTGCCAAAACTGCAGTGGCGATGAAACAGGAGCAGATGTCTCGAGAGAAGACACAACCTAGTTTGTCCAGCCAGCCAGGACCATTGATGGCATCCTCTTCTTCTGGGACTCCATCAACGTCAAATCGTCTGCTGCAAAACCTCCCAGTTCACCACCACATCCCAAAACTCCTCAGCCCATCTCCACCTCGTCTCCATCTTCACTATTGGTTGGTAAATTGGCAAAGGACAAAAACATTGACAAAGCTGCAAAAAAGCTGGAGTCTCCATTTAAAGTCAGACCCTGTAAGAAAATAATTCTCTTTTTTCCTAATCCCTAAATCACATTGAATCTTATTGATAGTGTATGTTAATGCAGTGTTGTCGTTTTTCAGCTTTGATACATGCAATGCTGCATTAAACATCCACAATTTCAAACCAGCCAGCCAAGATCCCTTTCTTCCTCACCTGTGATGTAGGATCCCCCTTCACCCTCGAAGCCTCCTCCTCCTCCCTCCCAGTAGCAGGACCCTCGTCTCCACACCCAACTGTGGAAACCTCCATCCATCCTCCACAGACACCACCAGCCTTTGGCCCTAAAGCCAGTGAGCAGTTCTCTACCACTGCAGGTCCAAAAACTCTGTCTTTTCCATCCGTGTCGAGGGAAGTTGACGACAGCACGCTGCTGGCAGAAGCGATCAGATGGGGTAAATCTCACTCAGCAAGTATGGTCATTTAAATAGAATTTTTTATTCAATTTTGTATTCAAAGAAAAAAACCCACGTGTGTATATATGTGTGTGTGTGTGTGTACATATATATATATATATATATATATATATATATATATATATATATATATATATATATATATATATATATTTCTTCTACAGAAATAATTTTGTATGTTTATTCTGTTTTAATGTTATAAAGTTCTTTTTACAAGCTTCAGGCTTTGTGGTTGTTTGTGGTAAAAACCTTCCTCACTTTAGATGAAGTGCTGCAAAACAATTAATAAACTGTTAACAAAGTTAATTAATACATTTGTTAAGCTCCTACATTTTGGGTCCCACACCACTGGTTCTTGACACTTATTAAATCTGCATGAACATACGTGGACCTTTTCCACAATTCAACAAATATACAACACCCATGATGAAGGAGCAACACAATATGGCACAAGACATTTAAAAAAAACCTCTTACACACTTACTCTTACCTCTTACACACAGGTGTGTTTGTCAAATAGACAAACACACCTGTGTGTAAGTGTGTAAGATGGGAAAACTGTTTGGATTTGGAGAGGGAGAACATGAACAAAAAGAATAATTCTTATCACTTTGATAGCACTATCAGTACTTAACAGTGACACTTTCCCCCTCATTCTCTTATGTGTGAAGAAGTGGTGGCATTTGCACCTCTGAGAATGTCTCATCTCTTCAGAAACCTACGAAGCTGCATGTATCAGCAGCCAGCTGTAGATCCCTTTGTGTAGTGGATCATATGCAATAAGGAGAGAGGATTTCATTTGACTATGGAAAGACGTGTTCTTTAAGAAGTGACTTACCATTAAAGGGAACAGGGCACCATTTCTTTTACAATAGAAGGATTTTTTTTAGCGCATGAATATGAAAAAGAGGAGAAAGATGGGAGAGGAATAACGTTCTGATTCTCTGCTCTTTTTGTCCTCAAAGGATGTCATTGTGATACCTATACCACAACCCAACTAACATTTTCAGCAAAATAAAGTGAAGAAAAACAAATGTTAACTTTAAACCAACTCTAAACAGATTATTTAAACATTATTCAAACTTGTAGCATTATTGCATGTAGTTAAACTTGCATGTAGTTATCTGGCTGAAACAGTAAGGTTGGATGGCTCCAGTAATAATCGCCATTTTTGTTGAGCCAGTAATGTTAGGTGTGACTGGCTGTAAGCTAGTAGATGAGAGTTCAAACAGACGACTCAGTTATGTGCGATTTCTAATGAACTACTGCTGCTCTGGAGAAATGATATCCTAGAAAATGACACAGGTTTATTGATTTTGGCTAAAAATGGCATAATCATAACTAAAAGACCACTGGGAACGCTCAAACAAAAGAACAACACATTTTTGGTGTGGGTCTTTAAGAAAGCTCCTCCAAACAATAATATTTGGGCACAGAGAGGAATGAAGAATGAACATGCGGCTTTCTGGTTTTCTAAAAATCAGTCTCAGGAAACCAAACATACATGGTAAGGCAGATCATGTATGTTTGGTTAGATTGCTTTCTTGAAACAGACACTGAAGATCAAATATTTCTTAATTCCATTTTTAATAATAAAAAAAAACACTTTAGCATTCTTTTTGATTATCCTCAAAATATTAATAAAAGTGAAAGAAGTCCTCTTCAATTTACACTTGGATTCAGATTTATTTTACTGTCCCTGGGGGGAAACTGTGAAAACTATATTAGCAACGTTCTGTTAGCATGCTTTTTTAAATGCAGTATTTTTATTTATTTATGTATTTATTTTACCAGCGATAATGGATTTGGAATTAATACTTTACCTCCAAAAACATTAAAGCTTAAAAAAATAATAAAAAATGGTGCCATTGGATGAAGCAATCATCGTGGCAAAAGTATGTGAAGGGGATCTGAGCTTTATTAACAGGGCTAAACATGACAAGAAATGCAAAGGTTTGTCCCTTGGTGTGCATGTGAGTGTGTCCCTGCAGGAATTACCCTGAATTCACCCAACAGTAGCAGTTCGTGTCAAATTGTATAGCCAAAAGTAGGAATATAAAATAATAAAGTATTTGAGTTTTGCGGCTTCCGTAATTAAAGACAGCTTTACATACTTTACATAGTATATAAGATACATTAGAGGTACCATAGTGCTTAAAACACAAAGGCTCTTAAACCATCACATTCACTTCTGATGAGTTCTTTTGGAACTAAAACAACATCCAGAGCTGCTGTTGATTTCAATGTGACTCCAGTGTGGGGACAAACAGAATTAATATAAGAAACTTCTTTGCCAGACCCCATTTTTGAAATCCCACCTCTTATAAACGTTGAAATAACTGTTCAGTGATCACTTTTCCCCAACAGTAGAGAATAAAACTGTCATCAGTGTGATAAAAGCTGTTTTCCACATGCTTTCCATGATTGCAGCTGCTGCCTAAACACAGCAAACTGTTCAGCATAAGGACAGTTATCTTTATTTGTGAGCCATTTACACCTAATGCTTTTCACCCTCTGGGTCTGTTTTTCCAGTCATATGTGACACATGCACTTTGATATTTCTCTTGGTGAAGGAAAACAATTTAAAGTATCATGAATTTTTTATTGACCGTCAGTGACAGTGTTTTGTATCACTGGGAGAAATATTTCTCAGCACATCAATTTTTCTTGCTGTAGGCATGAAGTGTTATCATTCTCATGAAAATACAACAATAATTTGTTAAACTGTTCATATGCCCTTTAGCAGGGCTCATTTTACACAGTAATCTGTATCTATTATGCAGCTTAACAAACTCACAAAAACATTGATTGATATTTTAAAACCGTTAGGTTTAACCCTTTAACATTGGAGCTGTTGCTAATGATTCCTGAATAACACATGCTCTTTAATATACTGTAACATTTGACTGTTTATGCGATCAACCTGAATCAGCTGATTCTGACAGAAAAAATTCATATTGGCTTTGCACCAATTTGCTACACATTACTAATGTGAATAGTTGCATAACAGCCCAAAGCAACTTATCTCTGTATCAGTATCCGCTTACGCTATTTGTGTGTATAGTTGGGTCAAAAGAATTTCAACACTGGAGCTAAAGCTCTGGTGTTAAAGCAGTAAAGTCTTTAAGATTGGTAAGTATAAACCTGAATCACCAAAGATATATTAATTTTGAAACAACATTCACTTTAACTAATAATTTTAGTTCACTGTGTTTGACCTGCTAAATGTCTTTATTATATCTATGAATTAAAACAAAATTCCAAAAAAACACAAGTTTTATCAGCCATAAGACCTCAAACCATCAACCACAGTGCTGAAAGGTTGCTCATGTGAGCTACTCTAGAGCTCAGGACCTAAGTACCATACATCACCCAGGAAACTTTTTGTATTTATAAGGAGAGGAATGTGAGTAAAGATTTTACCTGGTTGAGAAAAAGGTCCATGAATAAGTCTATAAATTTTGACGGTTAGACTCTTGCCATGTGCGCTTGGGATGAGCTCAGATCATGATGATGTACACCCCCAGAGTCTAGACGCTGATTGTGGTTAGGAGCCAGAAACTGAAAAAGTATCGCTCCAGTTGGAGAACAGGGTAGAGGAGGGATGGTAAAGACATGATTGTGATTGACTGAGAGGACGGTGGGATATTTAGGAAGTGGTTCAAAGTGAAGGCCTAATTGATGATAGTTTGTAGAGTGACATAACAACCCAGTGAAATAGCACCAAAGATTCATAATATCTCCAATAGCAACATAACAATCATAAGTGACAAATGTACTACAGTGCATTCCAAATTATTATGGAAATTGTATTTAAGTGTAAAAAAGTTTTTAAAAAAAATTGTTTTTCAATTAAACTCATGGGTGACATTGTGTCTCGGGGTCTTTGGGTCACTTTCATCACTCTCAGACACCTGTGATAATTAGTTTGCCATGTGAGTTCAATTAAAGGAAAAACTACAAAAGGAAATTGTACATTATTAAAGCAGACCAATATTTTCAAGCATTATTGGAAAGAAAAGAGATTTTTCTGCAGCCCAAAATTATGAAATAGGTGAACCTTGGACAAGGTATGAAAACCTTGGATATTTCCCCAAAATGTAAGCATGATAATCATACTAATAGATTTGTGGCTGATTCAGAGCACACACGGGTTTGTACAGATAAGGGCAGAATGAGGAAGGTTTCTGCCAGACAAATACATTGGATTAATGGAGCAGCTGCTAAAATACAATACAAAGTAGCAAGCCCGTATTTGAAGCTGCTGGTGTCTCTGGAGTCCCACGAACATCAAGGTGTAGGATCCTCCAGAGGCTTGCAGTTATACATAAACCTTCTATTCAGCCACCTCTTAACAACACTCACAAGCAGAAGCGGCTGCAGTGGGCAAAGACATCTTGTTCACTGATGAGTGACATGGAACCCTGGATAGTCCAGAAGGATGGAGTAGTGGGTGCTTGATGGATGGCCACCAAGTTCCAACAAGGCTGTACAAAAAGAACTGTGCTTTCCACAATAAAATCATCTTCATGCATGACAAAGCACCATCTCATGGTGCAAGGAATACCTTTGCATCCTTGGCTGCTATGGGTATAAAAGGAGATGGTGTGGCCCCCATCCTCCCCTGACCTCAACCCTATTGATAACCCTTGGAGCATCCTCAAGCAGAATATCAATGAGGTTGGGAGCAATTCACATTCTAAAAGCAGCTCTGGGAGGCTATTCTGACATCCTACAAAGAAATTCAAGCAGAAACTCTCCAAAATCTCACAAGTTAAATGGATGTAAGAATTGTGAAGCTGCCACAGACCTATTAAGATGTTTTTGATTGGAATAGTTTATGAATTTAACTAATGACCATATTTAGTTCTTTAGAATCTATAAAATGTTATGTGACTCTGTTGTGCTTAATGTGGAACTGTGCACTTGAAAGTTTTTATTTTTGAAAAAATAAAATAAAATTGGGGACCAAATGTATTAAACTGATTAATTATATTTTAATAATACTCTAACGGTTAGTGATTTAAAAATTATGCTGACTGTCAAAGCTGTCTGAGTATTTAGAAAAAAAGCTTCTTCACAAAGCTGGATCTGATGAGTGCCTACAACCTCATCCGCGTTCACACTGACCCTGTGTCCGAATTACCACCCTAACCCCTATATAGTGCGGTCACCATTTTGTAGGGCTGTCCGAATCTACAGTTCCAAAATCGAGTGCACTAGAAATTTCCCAGAAGTCTCTGCGAAAAACCAGTGTGGATTGATGCTCACTACATTGGCGAATATAGACCACAATGCATTGCGTATAGACCATAATGCATTGTGTATGGACCACATGTCAGGGTTGGGGGGACTGGTGAGCAGGAAGGACCCAAACGCAGAGGCAGGAGGCACACGGTTCTGGGGCAAGGGGTTTATTAACAAACAAAACAAAACTTACTATGGCGTGGCTAAGCATGAAGCATGAAACATGGAAGACACAGAGTCAGGGTTGAGACGTTAAGACGCTAATGGACCAGCACAAGAGGAAGGGAGAGACGAGACTTAAATACAGACAGGGCAGACAAGACACAGGTGAACATGATCAGGACAGATAGGGACAAGGAAGTAAAATTCAGGAACATGACAAAACAGAACGCCTTTCAAAATAAAACAGAAAACAGAACTAAACCATGACAGAACAAGACAAAGCAAAAACCAATACAAAGAAACCAAAACCATGACACCACAATGCATTGCGTTTGATTTATTCGAAAATGGTGGACCTATAAATGCAAGTATTTTAAGAAGTATCATGTATCTGTTGTCAAATATTTTTATATATATATATATGACATGTGCAATATGTTATATTTCTCAATCGACAACCTACATTATTTTGAAGCTCATCAATTTCTGTAATACTAAAGCTAACACTAATTAGCGTTGAAGGCTAAAGACAAACGCAGTAGGTAGTATATCAAAAAAAGGAGTGAGTATTGACCGTAGTCATAAGTTACTAATAACACATTTTTTAAATGTCTTCACATATGTGGGACAGACGAGGATGTAGAAAAATTGATCCACCTGCGGATGGAGAAAGATGCCTGTTTTCAGGCAAAAGATTTGCCTCAGCTGGCGGATGGGAGCAAGACTACAGCTCAGATTTTTATTTATTTTTATTTTTATTTTCATTTATCATTAAACTGTTAATCATTGTCATTTTGGTAAAGGTTTTAGTTGTTACCTTGTATTTAGAGCAGTGATACAGGAAATGGGGCTGATCGAAATGATTAGTCCAGCCAGAGCAGCTAAGAAATGGGAGAGCTTAAAGAAAACCTATAAGGTTTGGGAAGAAATGAAGGCCTAGACCAGGGGCGGTGAACACGCAGCTCAAGAGCGGTGCACCTAATGTGTTGTTGCGTGACTGCACAAATGTGCAGGTATGTGCATGACACAGAACTACATCGTAGCCATCGGCTACGCGAAGGAACATGGGAATTGAGCAGCTGTGAGAGAATTCAAGATGAATGAATCCATGGTTCTTAAGTAGAGGAAGCTGGAAAACGAACTCCGACAAGTCAAGATGACGCAGCTGAGTTTCTGCGGAAATAAAGCTAGGTGGCCTAAGACCGACTTGACTGAAGGCAGTAATGCTTGCAGAGGAAATAAAAACTGGACATTTTCAAGCAAATGTTTGCACGTCTTGGTGCTTTCGTTTTGTGAAACAGGCCATCTTTCCAATCAGGCGAGGACTACAGGCTCCCCTTGCCTCGTATCTTGCTAACCTTGCTTTGTCTTCTGTGCCTCAGGTTTCTCTCATGGCTCTGCGGACGCCCCGTGAAAAGCGCCGCTCCGCTCTCGCCCCGCTGGCTCTCTGCCTCTCCCCTGTCTTACACCCCTCACGAGGGGTATGCGGGGCAGGAGCGCTTCGGTGAGCAGTGAGCAGAGCTGCCGGATAACTTTGCGTGGGGGGGGGGGGGGGGCTTTGTTACGTGTGCGTTTTGTTGTTTTGTTATGTGTGGGAGAATTCAGACTGCGAGCCGTCCCGCCGCTCTGGGTTAGCGGCTGCAGGACTCTTTGGGGCGGTGTGTGAACTTTTTAGAGCAGAAATAAATGTCGCTCAGTCCTTAGAAACTGTTCAAACAATCACGTGGATTTGTGTTTCCAGTTGTGTCCCGACAAAATAAAGACTGATGTTATTCCCACACATTTACGTGCAGCCAAGATACAGATTGCAGAATTTCCCGTGGATTTTGTGTCCACAATGCTAATGTTGTTAGCCTGTGTTTATGGCCTGTCCTAACCCTTCTTCCAGCTCCGTTTTTCCACAAAAAAAGCACTAACCACATGGATTAAATAAAACGATGAGCGAACAGGCGCTTCATAATATTCATAACATTAATAAAAAGCAAGTTTGGTATATCGTCTCGTATATTATCGAGCTGCTGTATAAATGTCTGTGGCAGCGGTTTGTTTACAACGGGATGCATCTCCTCTGCTTCATGCTTCATTCCGACCGAAAGTGTGACCCATGGGAATGTTTTTTCTAATTGGAAAAAGGTTTTGTGGGCCCATGTGCATGGGTGAATTTAACCCGACCATTGATCCGATCAAGCTAGTTTGCCCATTTAACCGCGGCTAGTGAGAGCGTAGACTGATGAGGCCAGGAAGAGACTGAGAGACTGTTTCCAGACCACGGACTGGGAGACACTCTGCAGCTCTCCTGGACATGACATCGACAGCCTGACCCACTGCATCACTGACTACATCGGCTTCTGTGTAGAGAACACTGTACCAACTCGGAGGGTGCGGTGTTTTTCCAAGCCCTGGGTGACCCCTGAGCTGAGAGCCCTACTGAAGGAGAAGAGGGGGGGGTTTATTTCAGGGGACAGAGAGGAGCAGAGGAGAGTTCAGCATGAACTCAAATACAAACTCAGACAGGCCAAGAACAGCTACAAGAGGAAGCTGGAGGAGCGGCTGGAGGACAACTACGTTCGAGGTGTGTGGAGAGGACTAAAGACCATCAGTGGTCATGGACAGAGAGCAGACACGGGGGCCTCTGATGAAGATCAGGGCTTGGCCAACCAGTTAAATCTGTTCTTCAACAGGTTTGACTCCAGCCCTCCCCCCTCCACTTCACACATCTCCAGCAGCTAAACCAACCCCCACCCCCAATCACTCATCACTGCACACCACCCCCATCCACAGCCATACCATCTCTGCCCCACACCTCCACCCCCCTCTGCCTCACTTCTGATCAGGTAAGGAGAGAACTGCGGCGACTTAAGACCAGGAAAGCTGCAGGTCCAGACGGCATCAGACCTGGACTGCTCAGGGACTGTGCTGACCAGCTCTGTGAGGTGGTCACTTACATCTTCAACCTGAGCCTGAGTCTGGAGATGGTCCCAGTCCTGTGGAAGACCTCCTGTGTGGTTCCAGTTCCTAAGATGGCGCACGCTAAGGAGCCGAACCACTACAGACCAGTAGCCCTGACCTCCCACTTGATGAAGACCATGGAGAGGCTCATCCTCAGCCACCTTCGCTCAGTGGTCAGCACTGCAACGGACCCGCTGCAGTTTGCCCACAGGCCGAACATCGGGGTGGATGACGCTTTCATCTACCTGCTGCACCGGGCGCTGACTCACCAGGAGGACGCCGGAACCGCTGTGAGGGTCATGTTCTTTGACTTCTCCAGCGCCTTCAACACCATACGGCCAGCTCTGCTGAGAGAGAAGCTGGAAGGGGCTGGAGTGGACGGACGACTGACTGCTTGGATGACCAACCACCTCACCAACAGACCACAGTATGTGAGGCTACACAACTGTGTGTCGGAGGTGATGCTTTCCAGCACTGGTGCTCCTCAGGGGACGGTGCTCTCACCGTTCCTCTTCACCCTTTATACATCGGACTTTACCTACAACACCGCCAGTTGTCACCTCCAGAAGTTCTCTGACGACTCGGCCATCGTTGGCTGTGTGTCAGGGGGGAATGAGCTGGAGTACAGGTCAGTCATCAAGGACTTTGTGGACTGGTGTGAGCTTAATCACCTGTGTTTGAACAACAGTAAAACGAAGGAGATGGTGATTGACTTCCAGAGAAGAACACCACAATTCACACCGGTGAGCATCCAGGGCTTGGACATTGAGGTAGTGGACAGTTTTAAGTACCTGGGTGTTCACCTCAACAAGAAACTGGACTGGACTCACAACACCGATGCCCTGTATAAGAAGGGCCAAAGTCGCCTCCACCTTCTGAGGAGACTGAGGTCCTTTGGACGGTGCAGGCCTCTCTTAAGGACTTTTTATGACTCTGTGGTAGCCTCTGTTATCCACTACGCCGTGGCCTGTTGGGGAGCAGGCAGCACAGACCGGGACAGGAAGAGACTTAACAAGCTGGTCAGGAGGGCCAGTTCTGTCCTGGGCTGTCCACTGGACTTTGTGGAGGAAGTGGGTGAAAGGAGGATGTTGGCCAAGCTAACATCCATCATGGACAACACCTCTCACCCACTACATCAGACAGTGGAGGCACTGAACAGCTCCTTCAGTGGCAGACTTCTACACCCCCCATGCAGGAAGGAACGGTTCTGCAAGTCATTCATCCCAACAGCTGTGAGATTGTACAATGCCACAATTTAAATATGCATGTACAAACTGTTAATCATCCATCCATAGCCCATCTGTATATTCTGTGTTTTTACTTTATTTATTTAATTTTACTATTGCATAACATACATTATGTCGTAATAGTGTACATAAGTTATTACTTAGTTTTTTACTTTTTCTATTTTTGCACATTTTAAACACCCCTCACTTTTGCACATTGCTGTCATTCTTCTCTGCTTTTTGAACTGCTGTAGCAATTGAATTTCCCAAATGTGGGATCAATAAAGAATATCTCTAATCTCTCATCCAAATAGTCCAAACTTGAAAGCAGTGTCAGAGAATAATCCACCATCCAAAGGCAAACTCAAAAAACACAAAAAGGTAATAAACATTTAATGATGTTGACGATAGATCCAGAAATACAGCAAGCTGAAAAGGCCAAAAATGATATGAGATTTACTGAACACACTGAATCATCATAATTTAAGGGCAATGCTGTAAAAGTAGATGAACCCAAAATCATCTAAAGCCATCAAAATGGATAATTATGTTGTTGAAAGGCGGTTCTGCAGTTTGCTGAGTCAGCAAGTGTTTAATGTGTTCTATAAATCATTTTTGTATCTTGTCTCATTTTTATTGTATTTGCAAAACATTAGGTAATTACTTCGTCATACACATGGTTTTAACGCCATTCAGCTAGCAATTTAAGGGTTGGCAAACTCAGAAATGTTTTATGTCAAGCAAGCTAAACAAAATAAAAAATCTTCACTGAGATATATCAAACATAGGCTGATTAATCATTATTTGATTGGAAAATGTCATTAAAAAGTGAAATTAGATACAATTTCATATTTATACAAAAGAAAACACTCACAAAATGTGAAAAACATCACTATACTTAACTACTATTGGTTTGAAATACAGTAATTCAATTCCGATTATTGCAGTAATGCCAGGTTGTCTTCACTTACAATATATTGTTATAGTATTATATACCAACGGCTTATCTATATTACCAACAGATTATAATGAAGGATTTTTAGTAAAATTCCTGTACTGAGCAAGCAAAAGGCAACAGTGGAGAGGAGAAGTCCGCGTTTTAGTCATGACAACTTTGCCTTAAAGTGAAAAATGAAACAGCCAAGTGTTGAAATGATGTACATAAGTTATCTCATATGTGCTTTTTCCATTACCTAACTATTTAGGGCAGAGGTGGGCACTGAGGGCCGCATTCCTGCATGTTTTCCAGCATACCCTGCTCTGGCATGTTCTAATTGGCTGGACACACCTGAACCAGGTAATCAGCCATGAGTAGAGCAAGACTATCTAGAAATCATGCAGACACACCGGCCCTCGAGGCCTGGAATTGCCCACCCCTGATTTAGGGTAAAATAATCATGCGCGCCAAAGTGTCGAAGTCTGTTTTGTATGGACTTTTTCTGTAGCATAATTGGTAATAAAAGTCAATACCAGAAATCCTTTTTCATTTTCAAAATTTTCAGAGTGGCCTTTTCTTGTGGCCAGTCTAAGACACACCTGTGCAATAATCATGCTGTCTAATCAGCATCTTGATATGGCACACCTGTGAGGTGGGATGGATTGTCTTGACAAAGGAGAAGTGCTCACTATCACAGATTTAGACAGATTTGTGAACAATATTTCAGAGAACTGGTTATTTTGTGTATGTGGAAAATGTTTCACATCTTTGAGTTCATACCATAAAAAAAAGGGAGCAATAACAAAAGTGTTGAGTTTATGTTTTTGGTCAGTGTAGTTCATTTTAAAATTCCTTTATTTGTTTTTAAATCTTTAAATAGTCTGGCTCTGCTCTATCTCTCTGAGCCACTACAGCTGCATTCCCCTTCCTGCTCGCTTAGATCAGCTGATCAGCTGCACCTGGATGTGCCAAGGACACGGCGGAAACTCAGAGGGGATAGGGCATTTGCCGTTGCTGGCCCCAGCTGGTGGAATGCACTGCCTATGCAGGTTAGGCAGGCCCGCTCATTGAATGATTTTAAATCCATGTTGAAAACTTACTTTTATCTCCCTGGCTTTTAACTCGGAATAAGTTGGTGATTTTATTGATTTTTATTACTTTTGTATTATGTTGTTTTTATTAGATTGTTGTTTTGTTTTATCTTTCATTGTTAAGCCCTTTGGTCAGCCTCTGCTGTTTTAAAAGTGCTTTATAAATAAAGTTGACTTGACTTGTTCTCCAACTAAAACTTACTAAATTTGTTTTCACAAAGAACTGACTCACATCTTCTCATTTTTAAGAAGTCTAAGTCCAATTCTACGCAAATACATGTTTACTGACATCTTTTAAATGATTCTTTTCTGTTCTTTTTTCTCCCTTCCCCCATGTGACTGTCAGAGTCTATATTTGTGTTCCATAGGCTTTAGATATATAGAGTCAGGTATTGCACTGCAGACAGCCAAAAATAAGCAAGTCAAAGTATCAATGCTTGTCAATCAAACGCATTTGCAATCTTTTTCGTATATTTCTGAATTGGTGCAGTAATCTATGACTTGAGTAAGAGCTTTTGAAGTTGTCCTCTGAATGTGATCCTGTTGAACCCTGGAGACATTAGAAGTGCTTTTGAAAAAACCCCTGAAGCATTCCAAGATCTTCATTAAAATGATGAGAGATCTTTGGTTGTTTTTCATCACTGCAGTCTATTGCCAGAATGTATTCCTTCATCACTGCAACAGGCCTGTGTGAATATTTCTGTTAAATTCAAATCCTGCCCTGCAAGGACCGACAAGACTGAACAGAACGTTTGAACTCAAAAAGCGGGATGAGCTCTACAGAAGGTATTGTAATTAAAGATTTTTTTGACCAAACATGGTTGTGTGCCAGTCAGTTTAGTGAGAGCTGTCCAGTTGCAGATTTGTTTTACTTTGAAAACTATAAAAAAATATGCAAAATGTATCAAAGCATTTAAAAGTGCATTAGCATGTGTTGCACTGTTGCCCTCTCCTCCTTCTCTATTTTCCATGGACTTTAAAATGATGAAAATACATCTTTGTAGCCTTGCAGATATATACCATGTAAATTTGGGTTTTTAGTAATAATATTTGAGTTACATGGTTTACCACTAAAGAAGATGTTACTCAATCTTATCCTCAGGATAAGCACGAGGATTACTGCTTCGTAACCCCTTAACGTCTACTGATGCAAATATGCATCAAGTTACTTTGTATGGTGGCTGACAGGGCTCACTACATACAAAAGTAAAAACGCAATGGCATTACCCGAAGCACAAAAATGAGGACTTTTTTTTTTTTTTCCAACTGGTGAAAAAAAAAATTCTGTTTCAAACTATTCAGCGCTCCCGAGAGCTACATGATATTTGGACAAGATTAGGGTGTTTTCTTACTAGATGATGTAATTTGTTACAAATACACATTTGTTTAAAAAAATAAATTTACCCAGCTCTCCACATAGTGACATCTGTATCTAAGGCTATTTGTCTTTTTTTTATTACGACTTTTAAGCCGTAAATTTACTAGAAAAAAAAATCGTAAATTTACAAGTTTTTATTTAATAAATTTACGATTTAAAATCTCGTAAATTTACGAGAAAAAAGTTATAGATTATAGATTATTTCCGGATAGGGTTAAAAAACAAAGAGATTCTGAACCTTTTGGCGACTCAAAATCAGATTATTGTCAGTGTAGCCGGCTTTCTGTGTCGGTAAAGCGGGGTTTCATATGCAAAATAAGGAGCTCAGAGACATGTTTGGGTGTAGAGGACCGCTGCAGCCTTTATTCTCCTTTTCATTCACACACCCTGAAGTTCATCTGTCACCTTACGTCATGAACCTGTCATCGCAACACCAATGCAGAAGTAAACAGTGTTACATACGCCCAGATGAAACGTCCCGTTTCAGTATAAAACAATAAAGAGGAATGAAAATAGTCTGTTATATTAGCATTAGAACGTTGAAAATGCCAAAAAGGGCTTCTCCTCAGACGGAAGCGTCACACAGACGTAGAGATCTGGTCTGTAATGGAGGAAGAAAGGATTCAGGTGGACAGCTGCAGGGATACTGTTGAACCTTTCCTGCGCCATGACTTCTCTTTTTTTCTTTCTTTTCTCTGCATGGCACAGTGTATGCTGAGGGCATGTGTGTTTCTCTTGGTAGCACAAGTGGCCTCCCAGATTTTGGCAAATTCTCAAAGTACTAATTGTTGCAAACAAAGCCTCATTCATCATGGAGCGTTTTTCTTGCTGGTACTTGGAGCACCTCAGATGTTATGTACTTAACAAGAAATCTTCTGCAGATGTAGTTGTTGCTGAAGCAGAAGAACTGAACAGCTACTGCCCACTATCTCCTTACCACCTTCAAGGAAGACTCTTGGTCTCACCCAAGGATTTTCTACTACATTAAAGGTTTTTATTTATATTTTTTGTCATGTTTGTTTGTAAATTTTCAACATATTAACAAGGATGTAGTAAGGGGATCAAAAAGAGTCAGGGATCATTTGTCTGTTGATTTGTTTCTGTAACCCTCAGCTGTGTGATTTGGTATTTCATCTTACCAACATAAAATTGGCCTTGTTATGGCTGTCTGATACCCATGTCTCATCTTATCCCCATTTTTTTCCCCATATTTTCCCATCAACATAGAAGCCAGCATGTTGCTTCATGTCGTCCTTTCAGATGACAACATTCAGATAGTTTGTGCTGAAGCTCTTTCAGAGACAGTGGATGAGCTGAAGTTGATGTGAATGACCCGTTTGAGCCTGGAAGGTGAGGGCGAGATTATCATCCAATTTCAAGATATAAAATTCAGAGGTGAATTCTGTAATCTCAACAACATGCAGGATTTACGTGGTGAAAAAATTAAACTAAAGGTCATCATGACGGCACCATCCAGCATTCCACAGTCAGACGACACACCGACACTGCAAGCTTAGACACATCTTGTTGGTCCTCAGGCAAGACATCTGGATGCTCAAAACCCTGGCTGAATCCGTTCCCCATACCCACTTTCTCTTATGACATTGAGTTAAAGCTCAGTCAAGTAAATTAAGATTATTAGAAGGATGTTTCCCTTTTGCCTCTCTCCTCTTACACTGACATAAAAATCGACATTCTTGACAAGGTTGGTCGTGCCATGTATGAGTACAATGCTTATCCAATTCAGAAACAAATAGAAGAAGTTGCCAAAGCCCTGGTTGAAAAGCACCAATGCTTAAAAGAGCCAGGTTCAAAAGAGGGATTCTACAGCTGGAAGTTTAGTCTCAATTTCAAGATGGGGAACCTGGGTGAGAATTATCGTATTGCTGGATTGTGTGAGCTTGCAGTAAACTGCAAGAGGTCAGCAGGGCAGATAATCAGAAAGATGAAGAAAGCAAGGCGGTGTGAGACCATTTTCTCCCAGACTTCCCTCAAGGAAGAACTTCCAACAGCCTTGAGGAGGACATAAAATCTCTACTAGATGAAGTCAAGAAGAAGAAGCCAGATTCTTATCTGAGTAATTCACTTATGGGCCAGACCTTTGCACTTCGCAGAAAGGAAATAGTTGGGAACGAGCCACTTGTGACTGAGATTCAAAGCAAATGGCCAGCTTTGTTTTCAGAAAGACAACGTGAGTCCCAACATTATTCACACGTTCCTCCTTCATTACAATTGAAATAATTTTGACATGGTTTTGGCTTGTCTTGACAAAACATACATAAAAGCCAAGTTTAGTATTTTTGTCATCTATCCCTAGTTGTAGTTTGTCAAAATGTTACATTTGTCATAGCAATGCCTGATTATAAAATTAAAATATTGTTTCACTTTTATATCCATTTAACATGTTTTGTATTTGTCCATGACTGAGCAACAGTTCTTCTGCATGTAAAATGTTTTGTTTTCACTCTTTAAAGATTGGTGCTGAGTTTACACGTCTAGTATCTGCTGACCTTCTGAAGTCCTTCCTGAGTGGACTTGACCAATATTTGCCAAGATTGATCAACTTGTATGAAGCACAAAAGCAACGAAAAACAAATCTAGGACATGACGCCAAGCTCCAAAGTCTTCTTGTTTCTTTTGATTCTGTTGTAAGTAAACAAAACGGAAATGTTTGGTATGATAATCTGTTTATAAAAATACTGATTTGCAGGTATAAAGAGGTTAAAAGATTTTTACAAAGCAGATAAAAAATGTTCAGCTGTTCAGTGCTTGTGTATCTGTGGCTCTAAAGCCCAAATGCTTGTTTTGGTGGTGTTACAGAAGTCCAACCAGAACAGGAGATCCACTGCACTTCTTAGACTTTCATTCATCTTAAAAGAAGATCTCTCAAACTTCATTAGGTTCTCAGAGGTATGATTGAAACACTCCCAGTATTGGTGTAATGCATGATGTTAAAATTTAAAGGACATTCCTTCAAAAGTCTCACTATGTGTATTGGTGACCATCTTTAACCCCTGCAAATAAAAGGCTGAAGCACAGACGTCAGAAGAAATAACCTAAACAAAACACATTTTGAATGCTAGGGTTATATCTACACATTTTGTTCTCTTTTTTTACTTTAGACCATGGTCGCTGCAGATGTCTCGGCAGAGATTAAAGAATTGAGTGTTGGCCTACTAGTCACCACAGAGCAAAACACGGAGATGACAGCTCAGTCAAAGAACGTTGTGAATGTTTCCATAATCCTGGAGGGTTGCATCGTTTTGCGGGAGTTGCGATATCTACAAAATGGGTTTGCAGTGCTGATGGGACTACTTTACTGCCTCAACATCGATTATCCAAAGGAACTGAAGTACACCTTTGAAATCATCCAAAAGGTAATCATGGACATTGGGGGTAGTGCATGCTCTGCTCGCGTTCATGGACTGCGGAATAAACTGCTTCAGTGAACGATGTAGAGACGCTCTTCAGAAAAAAGCAGGTGCCACATAATTTTTGTTTGAATTCTCTACAGTTGGAATTTACATTTTTGTGAACTGTTTTAGGAGTCTCTGTTTATGGAAAGATGCAAAAAATGTTCTGCATAAATTCCTGTGTTAGTTCAGTTGGACTTATTTTTGACACATTTGCAAAATGTGTAAATGTAAACTTTGAAGTGTACTGTTTAGGAGAAAGCAAGTTATTTGTTCTGTTTTGTGACACACACACACACACACACACAACGAAACATCATCCTGCACAGTGACATGTTATGAATTTTTTTTTTTCTATTTTTCTTTAAAGACAAAAAGTTAAACAGTTGTGTTAGTGTTTGAAATGGCAAGCCAACTGCTTTTACTACTTGCCATGATACTCTGCGCATATCTCCATAAAATCTTACAACAAACATTGACACATAAGACAGTTTTAAATGTTATTCTTTTCCTTGTTTCAAAAAGAAAATTTTATACTCTTTCAATAACAATGCTTTTGAAATAAAAATGTTCACAAAAAATTGAGATTGTCTTTAATCCAGAGTTGTGTTCTTTTCATAGTAGTGGATTTAATATGGCATTTCTCATTGCTTTGTGTTAAACTTTAACTCCAACCGACTTCTGCATTTAAGAAACTGAAACACCCTGGTAAAAAAAATTCATGTTGGCTTAACTTAAAATAAGTTGTAACCTGGCTGCCTTAAAATTCTGATTTTGATTTGATTTGAAATGGTTTATTTCAAGCAATTAAGTAGAAATAATACAAAAAAGCAATATAATCATCAGTTGTACATTCATACAGTAACTAATCAAACTTCGGAAAATTAGACATTTTAATAAATATTGCTTGAAAGGGGGTGGAAGGAAGCGAACTTATATAATTCCACCCCGTTATACTATAACCATTTTATTACATGATTTATCAATATCCGGTTCCTAGCTTTTATCAGACAGAATTAAGGTAAGAAATAAGGTATCGATAAAGCACATGACAAAGATGAATTATTTAATTATTATGTAAAAAATAACTATTTTAGAAATCAACAGGGCAAATGCAGATCATTCATCTAAAATGTATGCAGATTATGTTACTTATAAAAGTCATTCATATGATTAAAACATAATACTATATCAGTAAAATAGACATAACACTGTTTCACAAATTTTCATAGCAAAATTTCATCAAGTATCAAAAGTTAAAAACATGTGCAAAATTATGTTACATTAGGAAAGATTTTTGAATCAATTTATTTAAGCTAGCAAAATATTTCTAATAATTTAAACTCAATAATAGTTTTTCCAACTTAAAAGTTCAAGTTCACACAACTTATTGATTTGTTGTGGGTACTTAATTTTGTAGTTAAAAAAAACGTATAGTTTGTTGTGTCTCTATAAAAATGAGCAAATTCAAGAAACTGTTGTAATTTCTTGCGATTTCCAGGAGGCTCCCATTTCTTAACAGCCTCAATTTTCGAGGGGTCAGGACGAATGCGTCCCGCTTCGATGATGTAGCCAAGAAATTGTACAGTTTCAACATGGAATTCACATTTCTCCTGTTTGACGTAAAGTTGGTTTTCTAGTAGCCTCTCCAGAACCAGTCGAACGTGATGTTCATGTTGAGTTTAGTTGCGTGAATTTATCAAGATGTCATCCAGGTAAATAAATACAAAACGATTTAGGAAGTCCCTGAGGATGTCATTGACCATCCTTTGAAAAACGGAAGGTGCATTGGTTAAGCCAAACGGCATGACAAGGTACTCGTAGTGTCCCAGTGGCGTGTTAAAAGCCGTTTTCCATTCGTCCCCGTCTTTAACTCAAACAACATGATAGGCGTTCCTGAGATCTAATTTTGTAAACATCCGGGCCTCTTGAATGGAATCAAAAACTGATGAGATTAGTGGTAGAGAGTATTTGTCCTTTATAGTAATTTGATTTAACTCCCGATCGTCAATGCAGGGACGAAGGGGTTTTGTCTTTCTTCTCTACAAAAAAGAATCCAGCCCCAACAGGAGAGGAGGACGGTCTGATGTGGTCCAGTGAAAGGGCTTCCTGAACATAATTTTCCATAGCCAGTTTCTCAGGCCCAGACAGATTGAATAACTAGCCTTAGGGCAAGGTGGCTCCACGAAGTAAATTAATCGCGCAATCATAGGGTCGGTGGGGCAGAAGAGCGCTTGCTTTGATTTGACAAAAAACAGCTCTTAGGTCATGATAACATGATGGGACTTTATAAAGGTCCACTTCGCTCGAGTCATTGTGGGCGGAGCCAGAAATAGCAGGAACGGCAGACAGAAGGCAATTGGCTAGGCAATACGGGCTCCAGTTGTTAATAGTGCTAAGAGCCCGGTTGAAATGTGGGTTATGTTGTTTTAGCCAGGAGTAACCCTGAACAATGGGAGTATGAGTAGATTGAGTAACGAGGAGTTGAATGATTTCTTTGTGGTTACCTGAAGAGATTAGTAGTAGTGGCTTGGTGCGATGGGTTATATGGGTTATACAGTTCCGGTACAATGTCTGACTGAAAAAAGATGGAAGTTCTGTTTTTTGTTAAGTGTTTCTCTGTTGTTTTCCCTGACTTACAATGTTTACTTAAACACATTCCCCAGAAAAAAAGGAGAAATTAAAATGTTTTTATTTATGTACATGATGCATGGGTGCGAGAGAAAGCCAGTATTTACAAAACACCAATTAAAAATGGGACAGTGGAACTTTGTTACTTATAATGTAAAAGGTATTGACAAACCTTTTAAGAGGAAAAAGATTTTGGGGCAGTTAAAATAGTTGCAATGCGCTGTAGCGTTTCTCCAAGAAACACATCTTTCAGAAACAGAGCACCTCAAGCTGAAAAGAGAATGGGTGGACCAAGTTGTTTACAGTTTTTGTAGAAACCATAGAAAGCGAGGGGTGGCCATTTTGTTTAACAGATCTGTGTATTTTAACTGTGAAAAAGTATTTCAAGACAAAGAGGGTTGATACATTATGGTGGTGGGAACCATCGAAGGATTTAAACTGAGTTCTAAACAATAAATTAGACAAACTACCTACGTCTTCTGAGACACCAAACAGAACATCTAAAAGTGTATTGAATATGATGAAAGAACTTGGGTTGGTTGATAGTTGGCGTCATCTCCACCCAAATTATAAAGATTATACTTTTATGTCACAAGTACATGGCAGTTATTCACGACTAGACTACTACTTTTTGATAACTAAAAAAGACATTCATAAAGTTAAAACTTGTGTGATAGAACCTATTACAATGTCAGATCATAGTCCGGTAGTAATGACACTGGATTTGGGGCAGGAACCGTGTATCAAATATTGGAGAATAAATGTTTCACTGTTGACAGATACTTCAATTAGAGAAGAAATAAGGTCAGCTATAGCAGAATACTTTCATTTCAATGAAAATGGATCAGTCTCACCCTCAGTTCTATGGGATGCAGCAAAAGCCACTATAAGGGGAAGATTGATCTCCATTGGGTCTAAATTAAAGAGAGAGAGGCTACAAAAACAAATACAAATTGAAACTGGAATAAAGAAATTGGAGTTTGAACACAAACAACAGAGAAGTCAAGTGATTTTTGAAAAAACTTAAAGAAAAAAGAACTAAACTAGATGAGTTACTAACCTATAAGGCAGAAGGTAGCCTTAGATTTATGAATCAAAAATACTACGAATTTGGTAACAAAGCAAGTCGACTATTATCATTTCAATTAAAAAAAAACACAGGCAAGCCGAGTAATTCCCAAGATTAAACAATCTAACACCAATATTGTAACTAATCCTAGAACTATATCAGAGACGTTTGCAAAATATTATGAACAATTACATAAAAACCAAGACTTAGAGGGAAAACAAAGGAAAATTGAGGAGTTTTTCAATAAAACATCAATGTCTAAATTAATACCAGAAGAGGCCTCTAGATTGACAGAAAATATTGGAGAAGAAGAAATTAGAGGAACAATAGGCAAATTAAAACAAAACAAATCACCTGGAACAGATGGGTTTTCAGGAGAATTCTATAAAACATACGTAAACGAACTGACTCCCATACTATGTAAACTCTATAACTATGTTTTAGATTCCGCGATGCCTCCAGAGTCATGGTCTGAAGCTATCATTACGGTTTTACATAAGGAAGGAAAAGACCCACTACAGTGTTCAAGTTACCGCCCGATCAGTCTTCTGTGTGTGGATTATAAAATACTAACATCCATCTTAGCCACCCGGATACAGAAATGCATTAAGCAACTTATAGATCCAGACCAGACCGGATTTATTCTAGGTCGTCAAGGGACAAACAATGTGAGGAGAGTTCTTAATGTACAATCACTAATGGCAAAAAATTCCCAACCATCTTTGCTTCTTAGTTAGATGCTGAAAAAGCTTTTGACCGGGTGGATTGGAAATATCACATACATTGGTGGAAATAGGTTTTGGGGAGAAGTTTGTAGATTGGTTCAGATTATTGTATAAAAACCCTAGATCAAAAATGAGAGTGAATGGACACTGCTCCGATTTCTTTAACATAGAGAGGGGAGTCCAACAGGGTGATTCATTGTCACCCATTTTGTTTGCTCTCAGTATTGAGCCTTTGGCACAGGCAATTCCTCAAGACGACCAGATCGAGGGAATTAAAGACAGGGGAGGGACGATTCATAAAATATCTCTTTTTGCGGACGATATATTACTCTTTTTAAAAAATCCTTAAACCACAATTCCAAAACTTATGCAATGTCTAAATAATTATGGTAATATTTCTGGATATAAGATTAACAATAATAAATCAGAAACAACGATGACATCTGGACGGTGCCCCTCCCAACTTGATGAAGCAGTTACTTTTCATTGGTCTAAACAAGGTTTCAAATATTTGGGAGTGATTCTGACACTCCAACCCATACAACTTTATGACGCCAACTATACAAAACTACTAAACCAGATAAAGAACGACTTGACCCGTTGGGAAATTCTATCTTTGTCTTTATTGGGCAGAGTGGAAACAGTGAGGATGACTGTGTCTTCTGTTTTTGTTTCAATCTCTTCCGGTAAACATTCCTGTATCAACTTTCAGCAGGTTGAACAAAATGATTTCTCAATTTATATGGCAGCAAAAAAGACCCAGAATTAAACTGAAAACATTATTTTTACCAAAAAATAAAGGGGGTCTGGCTCTACCAGATCTAAAATTATACTACTGGGCGGCTCAGTTGACGGCTATCGTGGCCTGGATCAGAGAGGATGAGGAAGTAAAATGGATTAAAGTGGAACAAGGTGAAACTAAAGGGGTGCAGTTGTATACTCTTCCATTTATTGACCTAAAATCTGTCAACAAAGATAGAATTGGAAATGAGTGGATCTAACATACTTTAAAGACATGGAACGTAGTTAAAAAAAATGTTACTTGACACAGGGTCAATTTCCAGAGCAATGAATATTGTCGGTAATATAGACTTTCTGCCCTCAACACGGGACCCCGGTTTTAGGACATGGGCCGCTAAAGGCCTTATTACTCTTAACCAGCTGTTCGATGAAGCAGAATTTAAGTCTTTTTCACAGCTTCAAGGACAGTTTGGTCTCCTACCGAATTATTTTTATAAATATCTACAAATCAGGCATTACATCATGAATCACAAAGAGAGAGACAGAATAATAAAAAACCCAAACTGCATAGAACAATATTTTATTACAATTGCAGAAAAAAATGTTCCAACTCATAAGCACGTTTCTAACTTGTATAAGAGACTCTCAACTGCTGCTAGACAGAATACGTATAATATAAAAGAAAAATGGGAATTAAAATCCAACTGTATAATAGAAGACGAACAATGGGACAAATTGTGTGAGGACAGTCATAAAGGAACTAAAAGCCAACTATGGAAAGAATTTGACTGGAAAATCAAAATGCGATTCTTTCTCACCCCTCTGTCGATCTCTACGTTTATTAGGGGTTCAAATACAGCCATATGTTGAAGGCAATGTGGAAAAATTGGGGATCATACACATATTTTTTTTGACTGCCCTGTTATTAGTGACTTTTGGAAAAATATTAAGAGGGAGATTGAAACAATGTTAGAACAAAACATTCCTTGGAGTGCCATGTCGTGTTTGCTGGGTGTATTCCCAGGGAATCTAGGTTCTGATAAGATATATATAGTACGCATTTTATTATTGGTAGCAAAAAAAAACCTATAACAGGAAATTGGATAAAGGTTGAATCACCATCTTTAACAGAATGGAAACAAAGACTCGGATATATTTATTTGGTGGAAAAAATGACAGCGTCCCTACGACTAAACACTGATGTCTTGAAAGTAGATGGCACACTGTTAAACTTTATTTGGGGTTGTCACTGTAATATGTACCTTTATTCATGGTTGTATAAGTGTCTGTTTAACTGAACTACTTGTCTGATATTTCCTCAATGCGAATTTTGTTTTAACTTTGAAAAAAAAACAAACATTGTACACCTTACTGGATGTGGACTTATGGTCAAATGTATCTCAGGGAATTGTTGTTTATTTGTTGTGATGAGAAAGCAAAAATAAAAAGTGGAAAAAAAATGAAAATGTAGATTATGTTTATTGGATGTACTTTTAAAATGTCAATCTATGGAACATTCAAATCACACAAAAGTCACAAACACACACCTCACAGTCTTACTGATTTTAAGCCAGAAATTTTGCAAGTCAAATAAGATCTCTGCCTTCTGAGGATTCAACAGGCGGTGACCAAGATGATGGTTGTGTAGATGAAACATCAGGAAATACATCTACTGATTTTTTTTTTTTTAATCAGAGCAAGGAAGTCCAAAATGGTATTGAAAAGCAGCTTGCAGTAGCATTACTAAAGTTGGAGTATTTGGCTTATGTACCAGGCACAGCAGTTGATTTGTTTTTATTAGAACTTCATCATTTGATAAGTTCTTCATCGGTTACAGTCTCCCAAAGTATCATAAGTGAAACATTAAAACAGTTCAATCTTCAAGCAGAGGACTCTGTAGTTTCTGCTATTGCCAGAGCAGTTTGCTTCAGTAACCCAGTTGCAAGAATCATTGAAAGAGGGGGCACTCTTAGCGCATCCCATCGGCATAAAGATTATTACAAGGAAAGCTTTGGTGTGGTGGAACCAGTTATTTACATTCTTGACCAAAAATAAAAACCCAGACATTTCAATATATTCCATTGTTAAAATTACTACAGCATATTTTGAGTCAGATGGCTATCCTTGACAAATTAATAGAAAACCATAAAGGAAAAAATGAAACTGAACTAACCCCTTATTATTAAAATAGGTCCATTAAAGATGGCACTAATTTCAGGGAAAACAATTTCTTAAATTCAGATGAATTGCAAATTTTAATTTGCCTGTATATTGATGATTTTGAAACTTGTAATCCTCTGGGCATGTCTAGAAAAAAGCAAACTGTGTGGAGTGTACTGGGTAATGGCTAACCTGCCACCAGGTTCATACTCTTGTTTGTCCTCCATTTATCTGGCTGTGCTATGTAAAAGTAATGTTAAAGATGCTATGAAAAAATTCTAGATCCTCTTCTGAAGGATCTCAGAACTTTGGAGGACCATGGAATCTATGTTGCTTTATTTGGTACATTTGTTAAGGGTACACTACATAGTGTTCTATCTGATAATCTGGGAGCGCATGGTGTTGCTGGCTTCATTGAAAGTGTTTCTGGAGAGTACTTTTGTCGATTTTGTAGATCAAAAAGTTGTGATAGTTGGTCTCACTGCGTTGCATCTGGTGCCTTCAGCCTCAGATCAAAAGAGAGCCACAAAAACCATGTAAAAATAGCTTCTGAGAAGAACACGCACTATCTTAGGGTTAAGCAAGAGTGTGTCTTCTCCAAAAGTTTGTCCCATTTTGATGTTGTCACTGGTTTCCCCCCTGATATTGCACATGACATTTTTGAAGGAATTGTGCCTGTTGAGTTATCTTACTGTCTGGCTTCTATGAAATTGAAGGTTTTCACTCTAGATGACCTAAATAAGGCTATCTTGTCATTTCCTTATAAATGGTTAGATAAAACTAACAAGCCACACTTTGTGTCACCCAATTGATGTACCCAAAAAACTATTGGAGCAAATGCTCACAAAAACTGGAGTTTGCTAAGGCTCCTCCCATTTCTGATTGGGCATCATGTGCCGGAAAAGAGCCAGCATGGGAGGTGTTGATGGATTTAAAAGAAATCGTAGAGTTAGTTGTTGCCCCTGTTCATAATGACGAATCCATATCTTACCTTGAAAGCAAAATAGTTGAACATAGACGTAAGTATGTGGAACTTTTCCCCAACATCAGACTTCTGCCAAAGCACCACTATTTGGAACACTACCCTGAGATGATAGGACGTTTCGGTCCTCTCTCAGCTCTTTGGACAATGAGGTTTGAAGCCAAACAAAGTTTCTTTTAGAATATTGTGAAGCATATCAGTTGCTTTAAAAATATACCTATAACCTTAGCTTCTAAACACTAGATGATGATTGCCTTTCACATCAATTCCCTTTCTTGTGGACGATCAAATCTTGATGTGCATCATGTGTCCACTGTTCCTGTTAATGTATTGAACTACGAAGTCGGTCAAGCCATTAAGTCCAAATACCCCCAGACAGTTGAAATACATCTTGCCAATAGTGCATCACACAGGGGCATTTTTTACAGTAAGGGGATGATAGTGGCTCACGGATCCCTAAGCGGAATCACAGAGTTTGCAGAGATAATTCAGTTGTGCATTTTGAACAATAAATTATTTTTGATTGTTAAACTGATGCGTGCTTGGTATGTTGAACACTACAGTGCCTTTGAACTAAACAAAACTCATTTTCCTACAAATAAGTCAGGCTTTTGGCACTCCATGATCTGGCTGACACCTATCCATAAACTGACTATACGGTTGCATATGGTGACCCTAAAAAGGCATATCCTCATAAAAGGTTAGTAAACAACTGTAGGTTCTTTGTTTGAAAAAAGAAGTTTGTTTTTTTGGCTGCTTTACCTATTTTTCTCCTGACAGATTTGTTATTTACCTCTTTTTTTTATTATTGTCACTCTTAAAGGGCCTATACCATGCTTTTCTTAAGCCTTTCAGAGTAAACTATATCCATGTATATGATTATTTATTACCTGTGACACACCAAAGATTATTTATGAAATATTAGCTATTTTTGTGAAGTCTTTTCATACCCAGAAGTGAGACGCCTACATTTTTGAGGCATCGCCTTTCGCTCTTTGCAGGTGCCATTGTAATCTGGCATTGTACTACGTTCTAGTTCTTAGATTAACCTGATCAGGACATCCATACTGTAAAGCAATATTTTTTTCTTTATATTTTTGGTTTATCTTTTAATTACACATACAGGATTTTGATTTAAATGTATTTGTCAAACACAAATAAAATGTTTTCTCCTGACAGACAGAGACCTGCAGTAATGTCTGGCTCAGCCATTTTAAAAGTTGTTTTGGAGGACAACAGTAGCCAGAGATTGACCTTTTCCAGTGGATTGCCAAGGACTGTTCCTGAACTTGTCAAGGAAGTAGACAAACAATGCGATCTGAAAGGCAACATCAAGCTTCAGTTTTTGGATCCCCTCTTTGATAATAACCTAACATCATTAATGAACCTAACATCTATGGATGAGATCCAGGATAGAGGAACAATTCGAATTAGTTCCTTGACAAACACAACTTTTCAGTGTTCTGAAGTACCATGCACATTTGCTGCCATTACAGGAAATGCAACGTTTAATGGAAACTCTTCGTTGTCCAGTGGATATGTCAACACAGACATATTGTCCTCACCAGAGTCTGAGACATCTAGCACTGCCTCCAGAATGTCTTGGCCCAGCATCTTTCAAGTACCACAGTTTGGCTTTGATGCAGAGCTAAAACTTGAACGAGGTAATGCTGGATACAAGGAACATGACACATTGCTTATTCCAGATCCCAAATAAAATCCAATATTCTTAAATATCTTATTCAAGAAATTGTACGCCACAAAGTTCATGCTACTGATAAGGAGTTTGACACAGTTGGAAAGGCACTAGTTTCAAAACACCCTTGCTTTGCTGAGAGAGGGTCCATCACAGGGTATGCTGGATGGAAAGCTAGCCTTAAGAACAAACTCTTTTGGCTCACAGTTGAGAAAACTAGGATGCCCTGAGGTTCTGGTGAACTCTATTAGGAACAAACCAGAGGGTAAATCAAGTGCTGCTCTAGCCATAAAAAACCTCAGAGATGTGAAGTGAACTACTGCCCACCTTATCCCATTGGAGAGTCTGACAGCAGTCTTGAGAACAGAAGAATTGAACTTCTATCAGATGTAAAGAAAAGGAACAACAGGGAGGCAGTCAAAATGAAAATGTTGAACACCTTTGCCCATAGAAGATGTGAAGTGGTTCGGGAGACACTCATTATTGAATCTTTAAAGGAAAGATGGCCAGCGCTGTTTCACGTAAACAAGGCAAGTAATAATTTTTGTTGGTATAAAACTTGCCATAGTTCATGGATGCTTAATCCTTGCCCTGGAGATCTACTACCCTGCATGTTGTGTAGCTCTCTTTTGTTTTTGCTGCTGATAAGGTTGTTCTGATGTTTCCATGTTTTTATTGGCTGGACAAACTTGATCCAGGTAATTGCCAGATTTAAGACCAGGGAGTGCTGTAAATCAGGCAGAGTATATCTTGAGGTCCAGGATTGAACAGGGGCCTGTTTCAGAAAGGAGGGTAAGTGTAAACTCTGAGTATGTTAACCCTGAAATTAGGGAAACCCTGGGTTTTCCGTTTCAGAATGGGAGGTTTGTTAAACCAGAGAAAGCAGAGTAAGTCAAACTCGTTTCTGAAAGAGAGGTAACTTATACTCTGAGTCAGTGTCCATGGTTACTTACGCTGTGAACCTAACCTGGTCGGGAGCAGGTTTTATTCTCTAAACTCAAGGTTTCTGCCGGTCCCCTCCCCTTTTTAAAGACGAAGCAGTATTTTTCACTTCAACCTTCATTGCCCACATTTCCGTCACACAGAGACGATCTAAGTGACAAGAATGGCTTGTCCTTTTTGGAGGACCCAATAGACGAGGAGGCTGCATTAATTAGTAGAGAATTACCACAACAAGAAAAAAAAAGATAAATAAAAAAAGAATCCCACAATGAATAAATTCAAGTCACAATGTATTTGGTCTTCCTGATTTCCTACAAATTGAAAAGCAACAGTAAGAATTCAATATTCTTCCAAAACCTTTATAGAATTCACCAATCACAATACACACCAAACCTGTAGCTTGTGTTCTAGGATCTCAATTTCCAGATCTGACTTAAGGATCTGTCGATCTAAGTAGGACATCTCTTTATCAGTTTTCTAAATTTGTTTAATAAGATGAAGTCTATATAACTCCTTAACTGGTAACTGAAAATACAGTAGTGTGGGGTTAAATCCTGTTCATTCAACATGAATTCCATAGAATAACACTCTGGCATTTACTGTACGTCACTGAGCTGTGTTCATCCGTGCAGAGGAGTTTGATGGACCTTCCACCTCCTGCTCCTCCTCCTCATCCTGCGGCGGTTGTTCCTCCACACTCTGGAGGGTGGGGACGGGGGAGGACAAGAATAGGTTAGTCGACACAATAAATCTGAATGTGATTGTGAAGATTGTTTGACATGTACAAACATAAGATTACCTCTATAGGTCTGTCGGTATAAGCAGACAGTGTGTCATCCTCTACATCCTGAGAAGATGAGCATTTGGTTGAGCACACTTTATAATACTACTTGTGCTAATTTCTGGTGTGTTATGTAGGCTACTTACAACTGCCCAGGCTTCAGTTGTGAGGGGAGGGTCTAAAAGGAAGATATTGCCATCAGAATCTGTTGAGACCAATGCAAAGTTGAAATATTATATATATATTTATCCAATTACTGGTGCTTCTGAGTGGCTTGAGGCTGGCATTTTGCACATTTGAAGTGAAAATATATATATATATATAAATATATATATATATTGTGTGTGTGTGTGTGTGGGGGGGGGGGGGGGAGGGAGGCCTCTTACATTTTATGAAGGCACTTGTGTCCTGGGGAGTGACTGGCTCTGATGAACTCCCTGCAGGAATTCCCTCAGCTACTGGCCTTCCACTGTTCAGACTCAGGGCCATCTCCTCAGCATTTGTCAAAGGTAGGGGTGCAGGGCCTCCCCGTTTTGTGAGCCTCTGCCTTCTTTCTGTTGGCTGAAGACAAATCAAATGACAGTGAACAATGACAACAACATTAGATATGTATTGCCATGTAGATGTTTCATATGTCAAATATTGTCAACAAAGCCTACATCCATTACATGCTCAAATTTTACCTGATTGAATTATGTTTTTATACTTAATTTTTAGCTGCCATGTTCTTTTAATTCATGCAGGATTGCATCTACATGAAAATGAAATCAGGGACATTGAATTAGATTAATGTAACTATTACTTTTGGAAACAATTTGCTAGTACTGCTTACTATCTTAATCCCATATAAACCCATACCACTTGATCAATACAAAGGTAGACAAAAGTTCACTTTTAAAAACACAATTGAATGTATTAATATTAAACTGACCAACGTTTGCAAGAGGGGAAGGTTAACAAAAAAGTCCTCTAAACATTACCAACGTTAAATGCATTTCCCCCCCAGATTGGTTCTGTACACTATGCAGCATTTCATGCAATTACACCAGGAATAACACTTCAAGAGTACACCTAAATATCGCCATTTTTTATTTCACACCTTACGCTATTTAAAAAGTTATTACAGCCAATATTTTATAACAATGATTTAAATGCAAACTTACTGCATTAACTTGAGCAGCTATGTTTTCCCACGCTAACTGTCTCGGTTTTGCAGATGCAGCGGTGTTACTTTTCTTCTGGAATATGTGCTCATATTCACTGTAACTCTGCAGCAGCACGTCAAGTTCAGCTGGCGAAAAATATGCAGACCTCTTTTTTTTCCACGGTTGCCATGGGGACTCGTAATATCTGCGCTCCATTGATAATGGCTTCTTTTAGTCGAGGTGCGCACGCTTAACTCCGAATCAGTCCACTCAGAGTTGATTAACCTAACTCCGATCAGCTGCTCTGAAACAGAAAACTCAGAGTTGTTAATCTCTCGGTAGACCAACTCAGAGTTCAAGTTCAACCTCAGAGTTGTTGAACCTCCTTTCTGAAACAGGCACCAGGTGTTTACGATGTTTTGTTTTATTTGTCTAAGTAAATAGAACAATTTTTGGTCTCAAAATTTCGTTAAAATATTGCATAAACTTATTTTTCCTTGGACTTTTCCCTTGAGGGGTCGCCACAGCTAATCAGCTTTCTCCATCTAACCCTGTCTTCTGCATCCTCTCCTCCACACTCTTTAAAAAAACTTCAAATCTTCCACCTTCTCCCTGTATCCTTACTGTTCCACTTGGGTTCCTCTCATTCACACACATGTACTCTGTCTTACTGCAGCTAACCTTTATTCCTCTCCTTTCCAGGGCAAACCTCCACCTCTCTAGCTTCTCCTCCACCTTTTCCCTGCTTTCACTACAAATCACAATATTGTCGGCAAATACCATAGTCCATGATTGCTCCTGCCTAACCTCATCTGTCTGTCTGTCCATCACTGTTGTAAACAGGAAGGGGATCATAGGTCTCATAAGTCTTATTTGCATATTTGATTTGGCAAATATTTTACGTCGGAAACCCTTCCTGACACAACCCCTTTGTATTTATTTGGACTTAGGCCCGGCCCAATTAGGCCCAGGCTCGAGCCCCCTCTGGCTGCATTAAAATATCGCACAAACACTTTAAGATTACTATTAGATTATCCTGTACCTATATTGTTTGCAAGTTACTTTATAACCAAAGATTGCGACTACTGTGGTTTCAGATAAATGCTGAATTCAAGCGCATCACCACGATGCCCTTGCAGACCAGGTTCCTGTCGCAGTTAGACGTGCTGTCTGTCAGACTTCTGAAGCTATTTCAGTGACGTAGAGGACAAATTGGAAGTCAACTGCAGAGGATCGTGGAACCAATGGTCCAAGTAAGTATTTGGTTTATATTGTATGTAAGTTTATCTTCTCCTATTTTTGAAAAGAAAAAGAAAACACTTTAAAACAAAAGAAAAAAAAATGTTTTTAATGTCACTCCCAATTAGATTCAAGGAAATGTTGACCTCAGGTGTGAGTGCATTATCAAGGGGCTCTGTGTGTACATCAATGAAGAGCCAGAAAACCTAATAAGAGAATATGTGGTGAGTACATCATTATAGTTTTTAATATGCATGTTGCACTTCCTGAGGAGCAGCACAGCACCGTGTCAAACCAGTGCTGTGTAGTTTAGTTTAATACTGTAATACACTTCAGAGTTGTTGTTAAAACTTATTCAAAATTTTTTTTAAATATGACTTTCTCTCAATAGTAATGCATAACAGTACTTCTTTATTACTTTACTTTTTGCATTCCCTGCGTAAGTATAACATACTAGTGCACCCGGTTAGGTGTCCTGATTTGCTGGAGAGCTTGTCAATCAATCTTCTCTGTGCTGCATCTCAGATTTTTGTTTTCATTCTAGATTCCTGGACTTATTTTCTATCAAAGGTTGAAATTGAGAGTTAAAAAAAGATAGAAATATGTAAAATGAGACCGGGTTACCGTGGGTTCTTAAAAAGTCTTAAAATATCTTACATTTCATTTAACTGAAGTAGCACCTGAAAATTATCAAATAAGCTTAAATTTCAGGCAAAAAGTGTAAAAAAACAAACAAACTACATATATATATATATATAAAATATATATATATATATATATATATATATATATATATATATATATTGCCCCTTTCACCCTTCCGTGGGTGGTTTCTCACTCAAGCTCGGGTCCTCTACCAGAGGCCTGGGGGCTTGGGGGTATATATATATATATATATATATATATATATATATATATATATATATATATATATATATATATATATATATATAAAGAGGAGCCAAACACCAACTCCTGGTTGACAGAACAGTCGCTCAAGACTGCAAGTCACGACACACCAACCTGTGCACAGCCTGGATTGATTACAAGAAAGCCTATGACTCAATACCACACACGTGGATCACTGAATGCTTGGAGCTGTACAACATCAACAGGACTCTAAGAGCCTTCATAAGAAACTCAATGAAGCTGTGGAAAACCACCCTTGAAGCCAATGGCAAGCCACTTGCACAAGTGTCCATCAAATGTGGGAATACCAAGGTGATGCTCTGTCCCCACTGCTGTTCTACATAGGTTTGAACCCCCTCAGCCAAATAATCAACAAGACTGGCTATGGATACCGACTCAGAAATGGGGCCAACATCAGTCACCTCCTCTACATGGATGACATCAAGCTATATGCTAAGAGCGAACGTGACATTGACTCCCTGATCCACACCACCAGGATCTACAGTACTGACATTGGGATGTCATTCGGGCTCGAGAAATGCAGCCGGATGGTGACAAAGAGAGGCAAGGTAGTCCACACAGGAGGGATCTCACTCCCAGAAGGAACATTGAAGCAGACATCAAGGACAGTTACAAGTACCTCGGAATTCCACAGGCAAATGGCAACCTGGAGCAGGCAACAAGGAAAGCTGCAACAGCTAAATACCTCCAACGGGTAAGGCAAGTCCTGAGAAGCCAGCTCAATGGCAAAAAGTAAGACCCGGGCAATAAACAGCTACGCACTGCCAGTTATCAGATAGCCTGCAGGAATAATAAGATGGCCAAAGGAAGAGATACAGACCACGGATGTTAAGACACGAAAGCTCCTCAACATGCATGGAGGGTTCCATCCCAAATCCAGCACTCTGAGACTGTATGCTAGCCGCAAGGAAGGATGCCGAGGACTAGTGAGCGTAGAAGCCACTATCCAGGATGAAACATCCAAGATGCATGAGTACATCAAGCTCAGGCCCCAACTGACAGTGTGCTCAGTGAATGTCTCAGGCAATGGAGAGCAGAGGATACAGTGCTGGAGGACAGATCCTCATGGGAGGACAAACCCCTGCATGGGATGTACCACCGGACCTTAACTGAAGTGGCTGATATCAAGAAGTCCTACCAATGGCTAGAAAGGCACCAGAGCAATAGAGGCTCAGATCTACCACACCAGACAAGACCCAAGGTGTAGGCTGTGCAAAGAGGTGCCTGAAACAATTCAGCACATAACTGCAGGGTGTAAGATGCTGGCAGGTAAAGCATACATGAAGCGCCACAATCAAGTGGCTGGAATAATATACAGGAACATGTGTGCAGAATATGGACCTGAAACCCCAAGGTCAAAATGGGAAACACCCCCGAAGGTGGTAGAGAATGAGAGGGCAAAGATCCTGTGGGACTTCTAGATCCAGACTGATAGGATGGTAATGGCGAACCAATTAGACATCGTAGTGGTGGATAAAGAACAGAGGAAAGCCGTTGTGGTGGATGTGGCAGTGCCAAGCAATGGGAACGTCAGGAAGAAGGAACATGAGAAACTAGAGAAATACCAGGGACTCAGAGAAGAACTGGAGAAAGCCTGGAAAGTGAAGGTGACAGTGGTGCCTGTGGTAATTGGAGCACTCGGGGCAGTAACCCCCAAGCTGGAGGAGTGGCTACAACAGATACCTGGAAAGATCTCAGACATCTCAATCCAGAAAAGCGCAGTGCTAGGAACAGCTAAGACACTGCGCAGGACCCTCAAGCTCCCAGGCCTCTGGTAGAGGACCCGAGCTTGAGTGAGAAACCACCCACGGAAGGGTGAAAGGGGAAAGTATATATATATATATATATATATATATATATATATATATATATATATATATATATATATATATATATATATTGAAGGAATTTATATTTTTGTTGTCTTATTTCTTTTAGGATTTTGTCTTATCTTTTATTTCAGTAAGTATTATTTTCAGATTTTAAGTGTGTGCTCCCGGACTTTAAATTTCAAAGGGACATCCTGTCTCTTTTCACTGTAAGCTCCAGAACTCACCCCCCCTGCAGAGACACCTGGATGTTCCTAAGGCCAGTTGAAGGTTGGCTGCAGCCTGACAATGGATCATAAAATCTAGCATTTCATGGGACCCTCTAAAATGCAGATTCACATGTGGAGACCAAAGGGGTGAGACTGGCTGCCTGTGGAGAAGGTTCCGGTCGGGTGCTGAACTCCCATGGGGACACAGTTGAGGGTCGGACACATCCGTCTGTCAGAGTAACCCCTCTGGAACTTTCCACCAAGAACCAGATGCTGGGACCAAATATGGACTGAAGGAAGTACCCAGACCGTTCGCCAGCCAATCCAAGCATGCAGAAGGAGGAGTGTAGCGTCCATGTTCCTTTCTGAAGGGAGCTGCAGCCATGCATCAAAACCGCTGATCAGTTGCGGTTTATATATATATATATATATATATATACATACATATATATATATATATACATATATATATATATATATATATATATATATATATATATATATATATATATATATATATACACATATATATATAAATATATATATATATACACATATATATATATAAATATGTGACTGATGTTGGCCCCATTTCTATCCATAGCCATTCACTGATTATTTGGCTGATGGGGTTCAGTTGCGGTTTGCTTGTGTGACCTCAAACAATGCCTTTAGTTATTTTACAACAGGGATGCACGGGACAATTACTTTTCATTTCCCAGTGTAGAACTTTTCTCTGGCTGCTCTGTCTTATCGATAAATGTACAGCGGGCGCTAAAAAGTATGTAGTTAGCCATCAGTTGTGCAAGTTGAGAGAACTGTAATTTTCATCATAGGTATACCTCAACTATGAGAGACAAAATAAGAAGAAAAAACTGAAAATCACATTGTCTGATTTTTAAAGAATTTATTTGCAAATTATGGTGGAAAATAAGTATTTGGTCACCTACAAACAAGCAAGATTTCTGGCTCTCACAGACCTGTAACTTCTTCTGTAAGGCTGCATTTACACTGCACGGTTCAAGTGACCCAGTTCCGATTTTTTCCTCTCGTGGCACAGATCGGATATGACCGGTGAGCGTGTAAGCAGGACAAAAGTGCATGGATTCCGTTTTCCTCAGATCGGATACAGGCCTCACTCATATGTGGAAATAAATCGGAAACGAATCGGATACGTGCATTTGCATGTGCCATGTAAGCAGACAAATCGGATATTCCCCGGAAAATGCGAGTTGTACATCAGTGAGTGACGTCACCTCAGGTGGAAACCACCACCTGAGACCACATGAGTAATTACATGAGCGATGGAGGACGAAGGCTACACACAGTGGAGCAATGCGAAGTTTTCATGCCTCTTAAGTCTGTGGGGCGACGAGACAGTGCAGGCGAAATTGCAGGGTTGTTATCGAAACAAATCCTTGTTTGAAGACATTTTAAGAGATATGGGGAGGCACGGTTTTAAGTGCTCGTGGCTACAGTGCCAGCGTAAGATCAAAAGCTTGAAATCCAAATACAAATCGGTAAAAGGCCACAATAATAAGAGTGGAAATAGCCGTGCAACATTCCCATTCTTTGATCAAATGGAAGGCATTTTGGTTGACAGGCCAAGTTGCCGACCACCCGAATTACTGGATACCCTCAGAGATGATGATGTGCCGTCATCGGTGGACTGTGAAGAGCCGGAGTGTGAGAACAGTAACGGTACAGGTAAGGGCAAACAGAATTTATTTTAAATCTTCGTTTATGTTGTTAATGTTATTTTATTGTATTCATAATAGTCTAGCAATTTAAAGTTGTCTTAGTATTCGAAAGATTAGAAAAATATGTAAGCAATTAAAATATTACAGCTACCATCATTCATAACAAAGTATGATTGATAGCTAACAGGTATTTCTAGTTCGAAGAATGCTTCAATATTATATAATAGGCTATTACTTCCGTTTTCTATATTGCATTTCTATGGTTATTATCATAGACCCATGACAAACGTGATCACAGTTAGTCATACTTATTAAGAGTAATCTCTGATATACTGCGTTCACATCAGCCCCTTTTTGTAATTTTAAATGTCATCATTGTTCAAACAGATGAGCCCCCTGACACGCCACAGACCACCTCAAGTGAGACCAGTTCTTCATGTGAGAGCCTCAACCAGCATGTGCACCACAGAAGGAACTACAAGAGCCTCAACACCAACACCTCCGGACCGTAGTACACTAGGTATATCAAATAATCATTTAATTGTAATTTTAATATTTGTCTTTTACAAGAAGGTAATTTCATTTGCATTCACAGTGTTAAGTACTTATTTTATTTACATAAAAATCAATATTACAGCAATACAGCTATAATGTTATTGGGCAACACTCATAATGTAGTAATTGATAAAGCACTCAACAAACAAATAGCTCATTATGTAAAACATTTGTCATTTTACAGGTGCACCTACCACACGTCGAAAGCGTAAAAACAAGCTGGAATCCACAATGGAAGACAATCAAAGAAGCCCTGTCTCAGGCAGATGATACAGAGCTACAGCTAAAATTGCAAGCGGCCCAGCACGTCCACGAAATGAAGATGATGACAATGTTCACACAATTTTTTGCAGGAAGACAATCGTACCAGCCACCACCTCACCCAGGCCAGGCCACAGGTTCAAGCTATTTCCCAGATCAGGTTCACCCACATAGGTTCAGTCAGGATTTTTCACACCCAGGTCCCTTTACTCAGGATCACACATGCCCACGTTTGTCCCAAAATGATGGCCACCCCTGTCCCCCCTTTTACCAGGATTGTGTTTCTGCTGGTCCCTCTCACTTTTCCCACCCTCCATTCAATTCAGATAATCGTTCACCACTCCTACCTCCTGTAATGCCACCTCCAAATATCTTGACCACCCTTCAACCTCCACCCTCTCAACAGGACCGCATCAGCTCTAAGCCTGTCAGTTCCCCCAATCCAAAGCTAACAGAGTTGCAATTAACATCACACCTGCCTTCAGAGGATGACTAATTGTTTTGAATTCATCTAGTACTTGTTTTTGATTATTCTGGATTATGTTATACGTTGATTACAGAATGTAAAGTACAGACTAAATTATGGTCCTAATGTATTTATTTTTTGGAAGAGTTTAATATATACACAGATTGGAAAATGTTACTTTATTTGAACAACAGTGAAATAAAAACCAGTACAGCACTAGGATCTTCACTGTAGACCTCATTGTGTTTTTCACAGATGTTATGCAGGGTGCAGCATGCAGAGATAACTGTGGGGACCAGTGATATGTCCACATCAAGACGTTTTGACAGGCACCTCCAACGACCTTTTAATCTTCCAAATGCACACTCCGCCATCATTCTAGCCCCGCTTAGTCTTTCTTTAAATTGACGCTGGTGTTCATTCAGATTCCCAGTTTCCGGGTACCCCTTCATTAGCCAGGACCGAAGTGGGTAGGCTGGATCCCCCAACAGCATGACAGGCACTTGTGTGCCCTGGATCTCCTCAGTGGTCTTTGGTCTTTGCTAAAGAGAGATTCTGTGATAATGACATTACTGTGCAAATCAAGATAAATGTTTGTAGTTACATTATTGTGCGTCTATATCATTTATCCATATTTCATGACAATAACCTTCAGCACAAATTAATACATATGTTTGTAGATAAAGCTGGGATAGTTAAGTAATGTGTATGGACATACTTTTCTATACTATGTATGCTTTGCACACAATGAAGGCTGAATTAGAGTTAATGAGAAACACAACTCACGTTTGGAAAGAGGACTCCGCTTTCTGCCTTCTCGTAGATTGTAGATATGAAGAACCCTGGAGTCGTGAACACTTCCTGGCCATCCGATGTTGATATTTGTGAAACTATTGGGGTGGAGGTACTAATTGTACATTCAAAAAGAGAAATACACGATATATGAGTAAAGACAGTGACAGATACAAATGGAAAACAACAGGTAATAACACAATAAGATGGCAAAAGGCATAGCAACAACAAGGGAAGAAAATCAATATGAATTATGTATGTCCTCACCAGTATTTGTGGTCCACAACTGCTTGCAAGATCACAGAATGCCATCCCTTGCGATTAAAGTAATCCGCATGGTTCTCATTTGGAGCGATGACTGGAATATGACTCCCGTCAATAGCCCCAGCACACTGAGGGAAGCCCCATCGATTTTTAAATCCTAGGAGTACGGTTTGGAGCTCCTCACCTTCTGCCAGCTTGATGTACTCGCACATCATCTCATGTCGTACGGCATGGCAAAACTCCCGGACTATTAGGCACACTGATGCATCACTTATACCAAACAGATGTGCCAGTGTTCGATAACTCGCTCCTGTCGCGAGCCACCATAGTCCAACTCCAACACGCTTCTGCACTGAGATTGCCTGGCGAAATGTCGTATCCTCGTAAGAGGGCATTGGTGACAACCGCACAGACAACATTTCAAAGGTTTCTTGTCACATACGAAAGTTGCTGACCCACAGTTCCTGACCCCAGGTTCCAACAACGCGATCCCACCAGTCTTGAGTCCGTTGATGCATCCAAACCTCCCTTTGAACAGAAGTTGCAGCGATCATCGCTAAATTTGCCCACGCTCCAACAAGGGGTCTCCTCTTTTTTTCTCCGACGCCGCACGAGATCAATGATTTGCAGATATCTTTGGTGACTGTTCAAAATAGTGTGGAAAGCTAAACATTGTATAATTCTATTTGCATCAGCATCCATTATTATTGTCAGTATCCATTGGAGACGTTCTGACCCGGAAAAGGAAATCCGTTGTTTTACTTCCGTTTCCGGGTCAGGTCGTCTACATTTGCTAGTTCCAGCCTTGTATAGTTTAAATGCAAAAAACGGATACGGGTCACTTTTAAAAGATGATGTAAGCGGGTCGTCAAGAAAATCGGATATTGTCAGAAAATCTGATATGGGCATCAAGACCTGCAGTGTAAATGAGGCCTACACAGTAAATTTTGCAGTGTTAAATATGCAGTGTTAAAGTTCATTTACTCTTTTAGAAATGTTCCAACAATGTTATGAGTAAAACGCCACCTAGTGTTGGTGACAAAATCTGGTGTTAAAAGACGTAGAGTTAACGTAACTCCAGAAGCTCCGCCCACCTCTTCACATTTGAACCAAACCATTCCCCTGGACTTTGTGGTCAACGTCTCATTTGCCATCGAAAACTACGGTAAGAATATTTATTGTGTATTAACTTTTTTGTTTCCTAGTTCAAAAATATATGATGTCAAATAAACAGTGTTGTTGGTTGTTCCCCCAGTATTTTAGCTAGTTTGGCACCAATCACTAGACGGCTAACGTGGTCGAGTGAAAACCTAGCTTAAAATGCGCGCCAACTCCGTCAAACTTGAATAAGTCTTTAAATATATATTTTTTATTGGGGATTGATAGTTTTATTTAATAAATCTAACTTAAAAACTCTGGTCAACTTTGGGTCTGTCGTGGAGTGAGGAATACAATCCCTGTGTTTGTGAAACGGTGGGTAAAATTGACTTATTTTTTGTGCCTTGTGCGTAATGTCACCCCCCCCCCCCCACCCCAATGTTGATCGTATATAGTTTTACTCGATTTTGAGTGCTATCTTGCCTCTATCATAGACAGCACTAATGGTACTTTTTTTTTACTGATTCAAGTAATTGAGCCGTTTTGTTGTTTTAAAAGATTTCCCCAACTTTAGGCAACCTCCCAATAAAGTTATTTTCGTTTGAAGGGAGACTGTCGCTGCAGCTGCGCGCGCACTCAAGCTCGCTGTTGCGGCATTGAGTTCCGCCGGAAGCGCTGCGCATAGCCGCGTCCCTAGTTGCACATCCATAAAGGAACGTATGTACCACGTTAGTTTATGCAATTCGCTGTTCATTTAGTGAGGAGAAACGAAGCGTGCATTATATTGGTACATTTTCTTTAGTCAGATGATGGGATTTTTGTTGGCCAGCAGATGTCGCTGTTGTGGTTCTCTTGTGAGCTTTGTTTAAAAGTTTTTTGATGCATTTTTTTGAACATATGATATTCTTCCAGCAGCTAATTGCCATAACATTGTACCATTTTAAGAATGAGAAATTATGTGCTGCAGGATCCATGTTGATTAAGACCAGACTTGGTGATGTCCAAAAAATATGTGAGAGTAAGGGAGCTTGATCTAAAAGAGTTTTTGATTGCAGGTAACAAATTGATATTACACAACATTTAATTTAAAGATTTGAGTTTTTTTCTCCTTAGTCTTGTTCACGTTGAGTAACTGAGCGTGTGTTTTGGGAAAAAAAAAAAAACGATTAAGTAAACCATCTTCATGCATTGATTTACAAATGTTTGTTGTCCCGGACTTCTTAGATATGTTGGTATTTGAAGAATATTATTTCATGAATCTGGTTTACACAATCATGTTTTTTTTTCTTGCAGCATTCGCAAAATTTGGTGTGCCTGCTGTGACAGAAGGTGTAAAGGTTGTTGACAGCTTTGGGACTGAGTTGGATGATGATGTATTTCAGGATGTAGTTAAGGATCCTTCTGTCGGAGTGATAACCATCCAATATGCCACTGGTTTGTGCGAATTATATTTTCTATTTTTTCGTAAAAGAACCTGTTTGATGTCTTCTTTCATTCTTATTTTCTTCTGTCAATGTTTAGATCCTGTTCCTATGGTACAATTTCTGACCAATCTGAACCATCCTCCCTTGATTCATCTGATTCTCAAGACACCGTCATCCTTTCGGAGAGTCCATCCAGTAAACGGCTAAGGCTGGACTCAGAGGCCAAGCACGTAAGAATTATTCTAATCAAATAATTAATTTTAAGGATATGAACCCCTAAAATAAATTTTGCCTACCGAATTTAGTCTATTGTCTTATTCTTGTTAATTTGATTCATTTTTAATATGCTTAATTCTTTTCTCTGTGTTTTTAGTTGGTGGAATCCATTCTTACCCAAAAACCTGGTGGAGAACGCACAATAAATGAATATAATCGAAGCAAGTCTTTATCAGATGAAACCAGAAGAAAAATGGTTAACATACTGGCTGCTGACATGACAGAGAAGAATGGGTAATTTATCATTATGGCTTAGTAGACTCAGTGTATCATTAACATGTGATTCTCATCTTTAACAAAGCAGGAAGCAGAGCTTACATTACATACACTAAGAATTTTTTTTTTTTTTTTTTTTTTATTGCAGGACATCACCACCAAGACAGGTGAAAGAAATGTATGCCAGGGGAATTGTGAGCTTCTTTCCCTATCTGAGTGACCGGTTATGTAAGTCACACCAAAAATGATTACATTAAATGTTTATTAAGACATTTGACCAATAAAAAGTTTTGAAAGGTACTCTTTACAAATTAAATAGATAAAAAAGTAACACATGCTTTGCATACCAAGTTTATTCAAATTATGAATGTGGAACTACAAATGAGATGTTCACTGTCTAATCAGGATCATTACTATGATGGCGAGAGTGGCGCAGGCTACTTGGCATGGAGGATTAAAACTATTCAGCGATCTGCTGCAAGAGACAGGCGATCATCATATGGAGGTAACACTACTATTCTGAAAGAGTTTAAAAACTTTGGAATGAATTTTCATTAAATATAATTTGCTTGCATGTTTGGCTATCAAAATATGTCCTGTGTTGTAAAGAATCATCTGGAGGAGCATCTTATGATGATCAGCTTGGAGGACCAGCTGCCAGGCGAGATCCCCAGTTAGTTCCAGAAACTGTGCTGAGTGATGATGAGTGTAAGGAGGCCATTGCATTGATTAAACATTCAGCGGATGAAGATGTGATCAAGAGGAAGATGAAGCTGACATTTGACTTCTGTCGCACCATGGTCCTTGACCCGCAGCAGTCAAGCAATGTTCTGACAGTCTTTCCACGTTTTGAAGACATCAAAGGCTTGGTAAATAAATAAAACTATTCTTGAACACAGTTTATAATTTCAGAAGGTTTAACGAATCATCAGTGAAATTTAAGTTTCTCTTCAATGTAGGTGGAACAAGATTTTGCTCTGATGTTTGGGGAGGAAATCTCAGGCAAGTTTCTGGAAAATTGAACAACTGCATTCAAGCAGAAAGTCATCCAACAATGCAGGAAGCTGCAAACCACCAGTGAGTTGGAAGATCTCCTCCTGGCAGCTGATAACCCTGACAGCGGAGCCGAAGTGGATGAAAGCATTGGTAAGAGTTGCATGTTGACACTCTGCTAATTTTCTGTAAATTAAAATAAACTTGACGGTTTAAACTACAGTTTTGCAATAGTTACCATTTTTTTTCTTTTACTTTGTCCTATTACTGTGTGACATGTTGGCAATAGTTAAAGGGTTAAATGAAAATATTCTATAAGCATGTCTGACTTTTGCTGATGCTCGATTTGAATTAAATGTTTGTGTATTTACACGATGGGACAGTGACCTCTCATCGATTCTGCTGCTGTTGCACCTTATTCCTCCTTCTGCCCAAGGTCGTAAAAGACCAGGAAAAGTGTCTGCTTCCCAAGCAGAAAAGCATTTGGTGGTCTTCAAGAAGGTGTGTTTTTATTTTCAGCATTGCGCCTGGTGCCGTCATGTTGGGAATACATGTGCAGATACCATGATTAGCACCAGAAAGTTTTCTTATGCCCAGTTACATTATTTCCCAGCTTTAAATGTAATTTTTTGGAACGAAATATAACTGCGGTGTCATTGTAAAAGCCTCGATGTATTTTTCATGTCATTTCAGACAGGAACTAACATTAAAAAACATCTTGCTTCCATCACGACAAGCACTCAACCCTATCTCCTGGCTGTAGGACGAAGTAGGAAAGAAATCCATCAGTTCTTTATCATCCTTGACAAAAATGCCATCGCTTGCAGGTCGGCTTCCTCACTCGGTGCCTTTGATGAACTATTCAAGGCACATTTTGATTTTTCCACGAAATACAATCCAATGCTACACAACATGTTCACATTCATCCAGACAACTGTGTACAACTTAGATGTTGGGAAAGTGAAGGAGAGCCCCCGTGTTGCAGAAGTTCGGGCCAGGCTGCTTCATTAGCACTTGAACTTGTCTATTTGAGATGAGGTGTTTTGTTTGTCACTCTGAGTTACTCTCTGAGTTACACTCTGAGTTTGTCACTCTGAGTTAACTTGTTCAAAGGTTGTTTCAAGGTCCAACCCCATCCAGAAAAGGTTGTAAAACTATTTTACATAAATGATCTTTTTTATTTCAAACCTTTTGATGTTCAGATGAAGTATGGTACAAGTGATACAGGCTTATATATTGTTCCTTATTGTCATTTCATGGAGACTTAAGGTCATTGTTCTATAGAGCTGATGTTGCTAAGCTGATAAGTTAACCTGATTTCAGTGAATTCGTTTAACATGTACCCCTGAAACTATCTACCTCGTAATTTTTTGTTTTGCTATTTACCTGGGGTTCTGTGATGGACAAAAATTTGTAGTTACAAAACCCCACTGTTACTGTGTTGGTTAAAAATGTGAACAATGTTGTGAACTGGGATACCTGGCACGGCAGGCGAATCTCATTTGGCAACTTTTCACTTTTTTTGCTTCACTATTTCTATTTCCGTTGTTTGTACAGCTAACGAGGCAAAGTAAATGCTACATGTTGCTTTAAAGAGTGATGTAGAATAAAGCATTGAAAAACATGTTTTTGGTCCTTTTCTTTCCAATTATGTACTTTAGCAATGTTTTAATAAAACGTTGGTTTAACACCAAATCTGATAAGGACCAAATACACTCGGAAATGGTGTTAAATGTAACTCTTTTTGAGTTGTTTTAACACTGCCAAATTTGCTGTGTAAGAGGACCCTCTGTCCTCCACTCGTTACTTGTAAGAATGGCACCTGTTTGGATTGGTTATCTATATAAAGACACATGTCCACAACCTCAAACAGTCACACTCCAAACTCCACTATGACCAAGACCAAAGAGCTGTCTAAGGACACCAAAAAATGTTGACCTGCACCAGGCTAGGAAGACTGAATCTGCAATAGGTAAGCAGCTTGGTGTGAAGAAATCAACTGTGCGAGTAAACATTAGGAGATACAAGACCATTGATAATCTACCTCCATCTGGGGCCTCTCTGCAAGATCTCACCCTGTGGAGACAACATGATCACAGAAAGAATATTTCAAGATTAGCCCATCAGTCACCAAACAGTCACCAATCAATACCAGTAAGTCTTTTTTTGAAAGTTTAGTGTTTGGAACAGCTTTAAACTACTCAGTTAACTGGTTTTGTTTTTTTTAAATACGATCACTGAAATACAGGAAAAATTGCAAAAGGGATATTTTTATAACCACCACTCATTCCACAATTGTTTTGCTTAGTTATCATTTTTGCATGATGAATGTATTTAATAGAGCAGGCGTGCATTTAATGCGAGACTGATAAAAGATTAATTTCCCCTGAGTGGAGTATGGGGACACAAATAAAATGTTTTCTGACTTTGAGTGAAGCAGGTAGATTTAGAGTGCTTTGCCTCTCACAACAGAATCCCAGAGCTAGGGGGTTTACTCAGCCTGTGGAAAGGGTCAGGCCACTTTGTGGTTTGAGGCTGCACTCTGGTGTACTGTAGTAAGCACTCTCACCTACAACAAGAAGGTCGTGGTTGAAATTCCGACTGGGTCCTTTCTTTGTACAGCTTGCATGCTCTCCTTGTGCACGTGTGGCTTTTCTATGGGCACTCCCTCATATGGTGACTCTAAATTGTCCCTTAAGTGTTGCTGTGTATGGTAATCTACCTTGCGTTTAACCTAGGATAGGCTCCAGCATCCCTGTGACTCTGCACAGGAATAAGCATGTATAGAAGATGAATAAATGAACTAAATAACCCAACCTTTCAGATGGGAATCCAGCTAACCGCGTAGATGAGCTCTCTACCTAAATCCAGCGGCTGTCACAACCAATAAATCTTGGTTTATTCTTGGAGTGTTAAGGGCTGGGATGTACTAATTGCTTCATTGATTTGAAGTTTTGCTCCAAGACAATGCCTGATAAACACACTGGAAAGGCAAAAAGCACAAATGCCTAAAGAGCTTAGGTGTCCAACTTTTATCCATTCCAAATGCTGGGAAACTGTGAAAAGGTGATATGAATTGTCTGTAACCCTCTATTTTCTGTTGTCTGAGCACACATTACTGGCTGCAAATAAAACTGAAGAGAAAACAAGCTGTCAACATCTGCCGATATGAGTCTTTCGGTGTGAAAGCTCTGCATGCAGCCTCACACAGAACTTTATCTTGCTTCCTCATTTTCCAGGTTAGCTATAGAGATCCAGCACTGTGATTTAATTAAACTGAGACTCGGGCATTGTTTATCTGACTCTGGTAACTTATGCATTACTGATTTTGTAAAAGGCAAGGTGGACCAGTGACCTGAAAGCAAAGCTTCCAACTCAATTATAATATCTAATTGAAACTGTTTTTAATGAGAGCCACCTGAGTATTGGGGAAGTGTCGTGAAACAATCTCCACTTTTATGGTTTAAAATGTGTGTTTTGTAGTTTTTTTGCTGAAAGTTAATAGAAAAAGGGAAGCTTAAAGCAGCTGTTCTTGGAAAAGTTTTCAGAGGAGCAAAACTATCACTACTGTTGCTAGGAGACGGACATGCATGTATTGACCACTGACATCAAACATTTAATCTTCTTTTTTTAAACCAACCCATAGACTAATGGATACAATGTGCCCAGTTTGGGTCAGAAAAACTTTGCTAACTACAGCTAACATCTTCCCCAGGGACTGCAGATGAAAAATAGCCCTTTGGCTAACTCTGGCATATTTACAGAAATGTTTATTAATATGTGCTGTCCCCTATTTCAAATAAATAAAAAATAAAATAAAATAATACCATGTTGTTGCTGTGTACTAATAATCCATTAAAAGAGCATCAGGCATGATTACTTTCCTTTCTGTCAAACAGCAATCTCTATTGCTAATGCAGTGCTTGAAAGGAATTTAAATGTTTTCAAACATTTTTGATAAGGAAGTCATGACAACATTGAGTAAAGATGATGTGATGTGACATCTACTCCGCGCGCTGTCTCACTAGGGCTTACAACATCATCAAGGACAGTTCACACCCTGGCTCAGACCTGTTCAACCTGATGCCTTCTTGGAGGCGCTACAGGGGCTTTAGAAGCAAAACGAACAGACTAAAAAACAGCTTTTTTCCAAAGGCAATAACATTCCTCAATTCCCAAATGCACAGATAAAATCCATATTTTTGTTTACTTCTCTGTCCAGTGTCAACTCTCTACCTCATTACCACCTCTTGCACTTCTGACACGTTTACACACAGTTTTCGTACACAATTTTGCACAATTCGTTCAGCACTCTTCATCACAGTTTATATTTCCACACTTGTATATACTGTTTGTTTGTTTGATTTTATTGTACTACGATGTTTTTTTTATTATTTCTCCCTTCCTTGCTGTTCTTGCACTGATGGCGATGCTTAAATCTCATAGTACTATGCACAATGACAATAAAGCAAATCTAATCTAATCTAATCTGTGTGGCATACGCTATTAGATGTTAATGTCAAGGAAACACCTGTGTTTCCACTGTAACCAATGTTTCTGTAAAAAAGTGCTTTTTTTAGTTTAAGATGTCAAAAAAAAGAGAAACCCAGTCCTGTTCCTTTGGAAATAAAAGATAATTAAAGAAATGAATGTTATGAAATAGATCAAAGTATGAATGAACATAAATTGTATAGACAAAAAGAAAAATGTTTAGACTTAATAAACAATTATTAAATAACAAATCAGTCAATTAAATAATAAATAAAATCAATCCATTTAGATATTCCAGAGTAATGCTATGAAAAAGCCTCTTCTACCTGAAGTACTTAACCCTTTAACACTGGAGCTTTAGCTCCATTGTTTACCTTCATTGGTTAATCGGTACAGAATTAAGGTAATTCCTACGGATTTTGAAGTAAAGAAAAGCAGATTTATATTAACATGCAACAAAAGTTTTACACATTGGTGTAAAGCCACTTTTCTCTGTGTCAGAATCAGTTGATATATGTTGGTCGCAGGGGTGTCAGACTCCAGGCCTGGAGGGCCAGTATCCTGCTGGTTTTCCAGAAAGCCTTATCTGCTACAAGTTACCTGGACCAGCAGTGTTTACCTAATAAGGAACTTTAATGGCAGGTTGGTTGGAAAACATGTTGGACACCGGCCCTTGAGGTCTTGTGTTTTTTTTTTTACATGGCACTAACAGTTGAAGTGTTATGGTATGTGCATGAGTTACTTAAATGTCACCAGTGACATGTCTGGTAAAAAATGGATGAAGTCCTCCACCTTCTTCATCTCTGCTCTCTGTAACCTCTCCGCTCCACTTCAGTTCTTCTCATTTACATACAGATGCTCTGTCTTGGTGCAACTGACCTTCATTCTTCTCTTCTCCAGAACAAACCTCCTCCTCTCTAGTTGCTCCTCCACCTGCTCCTTACTCACACTACATATTACAATGTCAACTGCAAACATCATAGACCATGGAAAAAAATGTTCTTACTAATTTAACTGTCTGTAAAACTTTAAGATGGTTTGATTTCTTGTTTAAGTCAGAAATCTCAAAAGCTATCTGATGTTTTTAGCTTTTGTTCAGAACATTTTGATTTCTATACTCATTGGCCACTTTATTTGGCACACGCGTCAAACTGCTCTTTAACATAAACTTCTAATCAGCCAATCACATGGTGGCAATTTAAACTCAGGCATGTAGACATGGTCAAGACAATCTGCTGCAGTCCAAACCGAGCATCAGAATGGGGACGAAAGGGGATTCAAGGCAGTGTTTCCCCACCCTGGTCCTTGGGTCACACTGTCCTACATTTTTTTTTTCAATTCAACCCTGCTCAAACAGTCCTACCTTTGATGACTGTCGTTGTCAGACTTCTGTAGAGCCTGATGATGAGCTGAATCAGGTGTGCATAAGCAGGGCAGCATGGAAAACATGCAGGACCATGTACCCCGGGTACCAGGATTGAGAAACACAGATTTAAGGGTCTTTGAACGTGGCGTACTTCCTGATGCCAGACGGTCTGGTCAGAGTATTTCAAAACAGGAAACTGAGGCTATAATTCACTGCAAGCTCACCAAATTGGACAAAGAAGAAAGGAAAATCGTTGCCTGGTCACATGAGTCTTCATTTCTGATACAACATTTGGATGGTAGGATCAGAATTTCGAGTCAACAACATGAAAGCATGGATCCACCCTGCCTTGTATCAATGGTTAAGGCTGATGGTATAATGCTGTGGTGGATATTTTCTTGGCACACTTTGGGCCCCTTAGTACCTTTGAAAAGCAGGCAATTGACCAAATTTTATCATACCTGCTTGACATACCTTTGGTTTAATAAGATACAGGTTTTCATCTCTAAATTATCATATATCATAAAGATTGCTTTATATATCTGGGTAGAAGATCCTTCTGAGGATTAAGTCAAATGCACTGACTGTATATGAGAACTGGACTGAGGGAGCCCTCCCCCCTGGCGTTTCAAACAAGAAATACCTGCTGGTTCCAAAAAGCGAAAATCCCATAAACTTCTATAGAGAAAGAAACAGTTAGGACTCAGTCAGGTAAACCGTTCTTCTTTGAAGATTTTTTTTTTTTTTTGCTTTATTGAACACAATACAAAACAACACAAGAACATTTACATAAAATTAACAAAATATGGCAAATACGAGAAATAATACTGCAATTTGAAAGGAAGCAAAACAAAATAAAAATTCTTATCAGTATGCATACATAAACCTGTCCATAGTCATAATCATAGAGAAATTAGGGAAATGTATAAAATAAGGAAGCAAGAATTTCAGAGTTGGATAATGTCACAGAATGCAGGGGGATACAACAGATAAATAAATGGTCTCAAATACTTGGAATTTATCAATATCTACTATGATACCGTGTGCATCTGCTATATGGGACACAATTTTGTCGTGGAAGTTTTTGAGAATTATAGCGACCCTTACTGACCTGGAATTCCCATGACGGAAAAAACCTTGTCCCCCCATTGCTGAGACCAAAATGATTTATTTTTATTTGTAGAGTGCGTTTCTTGTAAAAAATCAAAATCAACATTTTCCCTTTACAAAATAAAAGGAAAAAAACTTTCTCTTTGTTGGATCTCTTAGACCTCTTGCATTTAAAGAAAGTAAAGAAATATCTGTTTTAAGGTGCAACATGTAACAAAAAGTTAAACTTAACAGACCTAAATGAAATGGTAAATGGTAAATGGCGTATACTTATATAGCGCTTTCTACCTTCTTATGAAGGCCCAAGGCGCTTTACAGTCACAGTCCCATTCACCCAGTCACACACACATTCACACACTGGCGGCGGCTCCGCTGCCGAACACTGGCGCCAACCTCCCACCAGAGGCCAGATGGGGTTCAGTGTCTTGCCCAAGGACACTTCGACACATGGGCGTGCAAGGCGGGAATCGAACCTCCAATCTTACGATCATGAGTCGACCGCCCTACCGCTGCACCACGGTAGGGCGATAAATGAAGCTGAAAGTATTACTGAACAAAAACTTTAAAGCAACAAAACCTTGAATTTACAATAACCCTCTTGACTAAATAAATTCCAAGACTAACTAAAGTCATGGTGTGACTCTCTGACCATTGATGAAAGCATAAGGACCTCGAAACATTGTCTTACAACCATTCCTCCTCGCCTGTTCAACATTGGGCCACACCGCTTTCCTTGCATCTCTGTCTTCTTTGATGAGGTCTTCTGCAAACCGGATGTTGAGGTCTCGACAGACAGGATGGTGTTTAGTCATTCGCCACAGCTCGTCTCTGTATCTCCTTCCCGTGAACTGAATGATGATTTGATGAGAGCGGTTGACGTCAGTTGGGCCCAGTCGGTGTACCGTGTCCAGAATGTTGTCCACTTTCTCTGTCCAGGGTGGTGCGATCTTTGTGATGATATCTGCCACAATTCCTCGAGTGTCTTCTCCTGTCTCTTCTTTAACACCATTCAGTCTCAAGTTCCATCTTCTCTTGTATCTTTCTGATTCCAACGTTTTCTTTTCCATCTCTGATGCTCTCTGCTCCAACCCCACATTTTTCTCTTTCAGATGTTTCACTTCTTCTTCCAACTTTTTATTTCTGTCTTTACATTCCTTGATTTCAGCAGAGTTAAACTCCACGGCTTTGGCGATAGCAGATATAGTCAGAGTATTTTGCTGCAGCTCCGACTTAAAGTCCGTCATCATGCCTTTGAGGCTTTCAATCGCAGCCAAGATTGCGGCGTTTGAGGCTTCTCCTGGTCTGAGAGAGCAGGTTGCATCTGGTCTTGGCTTTTTTTGTGGCGCAGCTGGCTTCAAAGGTGATGCCACTATGTTTTTTGTCCCCTTTGCATTTGTTTCCATGTCCTCAGGCGTGCAGCAGTCATGTGGAAACAGCATTTTAGCTCTAGCATTAGCTGTAGCTTTAGCATTGGGTTTATTAGCCATGCTTGTATAGTTATTAAGTGTGTTAGGCAATCTTCAGTTGGCTCATAAACTTGCTCTGTTTTATCTTGATATCCAGTAGAGAGTCGGTTTTTTAAACTATTCCGTCTTAAAGTAACGTTTTCAAGGTTATGTTGCGCAGGACGCTTACCGGACGTTTGCTCCCATCGCCATCCTGCCGAAAACCTTCTTCTTTGAAGATGTTCTTGATATACATATCCTCTTTTTTTATTGATATTTGCCTGTGGTGCAAGTTATTCAAGTTTTAAACAGATGCCTTCATAAAGGTGGTGCCCACTGGCCCCCATGTCAAATGTTTGTAACGTTTGACAGATTTTGTGCAGCCCACTTTCAAGTGGCAGGTGTGTGGACTTTTAACAAGCTCACGCCTGATTGGCTAGAGTGGTTGCCATAGAAAAGATAACTCCGACTGCTTTGGACCAATCACTACTTACTGACATCTCGTGGCGACTGAACTGACTTCATTTTGTTGGAGCCGGAAGTAAACCATTTTTTATAGGTGACGTTACACTCACTCAGTCCAGTTCTTCTATAATAAAAATATTATCAGTTGTTCATAAAAAAAAAACAATTTTTTACATTTAATAATTTTGGCTTATCTCACAAAAATCTATCCAAATGTGGAATTATTTAATTTGCCTGGTATTTTTTTAAAAGCATGAATAGTTTTGCAGAATCTTTTGTTTTGCAAAAGGGTAAAAATATTAGAATCCTTCCGATGTTCAGAAGTTGCCCTTTAAGAGAAATTCACAGCATTAATCCTGGTCAAAGGTAAACTTTTCTGCTCTTCCAAGCTGCTGTTTTCCTTGAAATTCTGTGACATTTCAAGAACAACTGAAATGACTCAAAAGTCATTCGAACATCACCTCCCCCAAACACAAACGCAACCACTCACATGTTCACACAACTGTTGTTTCCGTTATGAGTCAAAGAAGTGTCTCTTTATTCTTCTCCACATGAAAGGTTTTCACGCAGACAAATGTATTCAAAGCTTCAAGTAGACATTTCAGGGATGGGAAAATAATAGGTTCCTTTTATGTAATAAAAAATCTGACAATTAATATGCATTTTTTACTTTGTAATATGATAAAAAGTGTTTGATAGCCACCTCTTCACCGGTCAACCTGTGATGCTTGGGTGCAACAACCTCTTAACCTCTTGTACGGTATGTTAGTCACGAAGTGAAATCCCAGTTTGGGCAGACAATATGTTTTTGGGCAAGGCACTAGTACAGACTTTAAGTTATTCTTTAGAAACCCTTTGTGATGAAAATTGTGTTTTGGGTGTTTTTAACGTGCTTTTTTGGGGTATTTTTCTAATGATGGAGGAAGAAAATTCCGTCTAAAATTGCAGTATTGAGTATTTCTTTATTCAAATTGTTATGAATCAAGACCAGACGAAAAAAAGCTGCTTGAAAGTGCCCTGGGCAAGCCACAAGATCCCTGCTGTGCTTAAACCGAGAGCTGTCTGCAACAGGGAGGGGAAGGGATGCAGGGCTTGCTCTGCACAATTGTTTAGTGTTCACAAGTCAGAGGTAAGTTTCTAATGAACTACTGCTGCTCTGCAGAAATTATACCATAGAAAACGACACATGGCTCGTGATTTTGGCTATAAACAGGATAAGCGTATTTAAAAAGCACTGGGAACGCTTTGAAAATAGATCAAAAGATGATCAGTGAGAATTTAAGCTTTAGCTAAATGCTGTCATGCATGGATCTAATATCATCGCAAAAAATAAATTTGGGATTCTTGGATTTTTATGTTCACAGGACCACTGTTTTTAGACCCAATAAACTCAGAAGAGATGATTACAGAGCTACACTTTTCTCATGTAATGGAAACCAAAAAGTGCTGTTTTTTTATATAGATACAGTACATACACTGTAAATACATACATATATGCTTAACTATGTTTAACTATCTCTTTTTTATTTGTCTAAATTGTTCTGTCCAGCAGCTGAGCAAACAGATAAGAACTAAAGGCCTTTGGACAGATTTTATCATTACAATAGGGGGTCATGAATCTTCTGACATGAGGTTTGTAGAAACCCCTTTTGTATTTGAAGCTGAATTTTATGTATATAAAATAAAGTTACACACAAGTCTTGTTGGACCAGAAAGAAAATGGAAAAGAGAAGGGTGAAAAGTAAAGTGGGGTGGGGGATAAGGGTAAGAAAAGAGGAAAAAAAAAGAAAAGAAAAGGGGGTGGGGAAGCAGGAATGTACAAAGTCTGCCTGCAGACCGTTCACATTTTCTGCATGCTCATGTCATAAAATCAATAATCTGCAGCCCCCAGCACTGTGTGTACGAACGCTTGATTATGATTGGTCTCTAAGATAGCATAATACAGCATACCTTTTCCTGATGGGGAATTTGAAAAAAATGGGTGATGAAAATGGTGGAGAACATTCGTCCTTAGAAAAAGCAGGAGTTCGCCTGGCTCTGAACACTGTGGTCTGGAGAATTGAAGACATTTCAGCTGATGTTAAGAGACAGTTGAAGGCAACAGGAGCAGAGTTTGCATTTTTTTCATTAACCTGTGATGAAAGCAGGGACGCGTCACATATTTTCAACTTTTATCGCCAGCTGGATAAAGGCAGCTTTCAACAGATGCTATGAAAATGCTGAGCTTGTTTGGCTCGAAATACTTGTACAAGAAGACATTCTTTGTTATGAACTTTAATAAGAGCCATGTGAGGACAAGACTAACTCACTTGCGGGACATCTTGCGGATCAGAACCACAGTCTTTGATTCAGACATGGCCTTTTTGATAAAATCAAGATCTCAATATCACCTATTACATTAGTGCAGGGAAGTTTTTTGTTCAGCCTTCTGTGGTGAATCAATTCTAAAATTGCTGTATTTCTTCTTTTTTATGTTTTTTAGTGGTTTATACTGAAAAAGATAACTATTTGTGTTAAGTTTCCCTGTTCAAACAGTTTACATTTAGACGTTTCCAGTGAGCACTTAATAGTAAATGAAATATAACCTTTCATATGAACTTAATATTGACTAATTTAATGCTACCGCCTCCCGAGCGTGGTTCGGCTGCAGCTCACCGCTCCCCAAGGGGATGGGTCAAATGCGGAGAAAGAATTTCCCTTCGTGGAATAAATACAGTGTACAAAAAAAAAATAAAAAAATTTGTATTTACCAGACAGATTATTTTTCTCAATTTTACTTCAGTCTTTAAATGTGGACTTCACTGTCATTTTAGTTCAAATCTATTTCGATGTGTTTTTGTTCCATGTGAACAAATGAAAATACCACTGCAACAAAAATGCTCATTAATCTGTTCGTTTGCATTTTATTATATTAAAATAGTTCAGGAATCCAGACCGAGTGGTCGGTCCTCAAACAGTTTTACCTCACCAAATCTGGACCTCTTTGCAAAAGGTTTAGACACCCCTGGGTTAAAGGATGATTTAAAAGTGGGAGGGGGTAGACGGAGCCTCTTTGAGCAGCTCTATACCACACAAAACAACAGGAAGACCTCAGCTAGATGCAGCTTTTTTCGTTGTTATGAGACACGAACTACTCAGTTTTTACTTGGGATGGATATAAAACTGAAACTCTGTGCCATCTTGCTCCCAGTAACATATAAAAACGCAGATTGCAGTGCTTTTTAGAGGCTCAGGTAAGAATGAGTGAAGCAATGCAACTGCACAGCGGCTAATGCACTTTGCATCGGCCAAAACGCTATCGGCAAAGCTGGACGAAGTTCTGCAGAACCTCCAAGCAATACAGTCAGGACCATAAATATTTGGACAGAGACACATTCTTTCTAATTTAGTTTCTGCACATTACCACAGTGAATTTTAATTAAAACAACTCAGATGCCATTGAAGTGTAGACTTTCCGCTTTTATTTCATGGGTTGAACAAAAAGATTGCATAAAAATGTGAAAAACTAAAGCATTTTTTAAACACAATCCCTTCATTTCTTGTAAGTAATTGGACAATTGACTTCCATGCTATTGCATGGACAGGTGTGGGCAATTCCCTCGTTATGTCATTATGAGTGAACCAGATAAAAGGCCTGGAGTTGATTAGGACTCGTGCTTGCATTTTGAAGATTTTGCTGTGAACAGACAACACGTGGTCAAAAGAGCTCTCCATGCAGGTGAAAGGAGCCATCATTAAGCTGATAAAACAGAAAAAAAACATGCGAGAAATTGCTACAGTATTAGGAGTGGCAAAATCAACAGTGTGGTACATCCTGAGAAAAAAAGCACTGGTGAAGACTGCATGAAAGTAGATACAGAGGGGACACTGCAAGATGCAAGACACTCATAAGCCTCAAGATTAGGAAGGCTAGATTGGATTTTGCTAAAAAGCATCTAAAAAAGCCAGCACAGTTCTGGAAAAACATTCTTTGGACAGATGAAACCAAAATCAACCTCTACCAGACTGACGGCAAAAGAAAAGTATGGAGAAGGCGTGGAGAAGCTCATGATCCAAAGGACACTACATCATCAGTAAAACACTGTGGAGGCAGTGTGATGGTCTGGGCGTGCATAGCTGCTAGTGGCACTGGGACACTACTGTTTATTGATGACAAGACACAGGACAGAAGCAGCCTAATGAATTCTGAGGTGTTCAGAGACAGACTGTCTGCACAGATCCAGGTGAATGCAGCCAAACTGATTGAATGGCGTTTCATAATACAGATGGACAACGACCCAAAACTCACAGCCAAAGCAACTCAGGGCAAAGAAGTGGAATATTCTTGAATGGCCAAGTCAGTCACCTGATCTTAACCCAATTGAGCATGCATTTCACTTGATGAAGACTAAACTTCAGTCAGAAAGGCCCACAAAAGAACGGCAATTGAAAGCCGCTGCAGTAAAGGCCTGGCAGAGCATTCAGAAGGAGAAAACCCAGCATCTGGTGATGTCCATGAGTTCAAGACTTCAGGTAAAAGCAACTTATGTTTGAGATACAGTTGCAGGGCTTAACATTGTGATCATTAAATAAACTGAATTTGACAATTTTATTACAATGGAAGACGTATGGAAATTCAGGTCGAGTTTTTTCTAAGTCAAATAAAAAAAAAAAAACCTGTAGCACTTGTGTCCAACTTAGCCAGCAAAAGCTACACAAAGTTACTAGGTTCTATGTAGAAAGAGCAGAAAAACAACAATGTGTTTAAATAACAGAGGGCAGGTTTATTCCATTACCTTTCACAACAAATATAATAAAATACAACAACAACATAAACAATAATTTCTTCCTAAAACTGAATTTCTTTTACAAAATAAATCAGCTTTTTAAAAAGAATAGTATAAAATAAATTGTCCTTTGTCTCGTTTGCGCACTCAATTTGTTCTCTACACGGGTAGGATAAATGAATGTGCATGGGAATGTTCCTTATCTCTTGTCCTGCCATTTTGGGCTCAATCCTGTTGATGGGAATCAGTAACAGCTGGCCACACTATACTTCAATCTTCAACAGGATACTCTCGTTCTACGCCTGGCTTGCCATCCAACGAAGAATTGTAGTCCGAGCTACATTTGAGGGTCATCAAAACAATTCTGCACATAGTACAGAATAAATCAGACACAGTTTATTCTATATTTCAAGTGAGATCTCATCTTTTCAACAAACTCTCTTTTCCATGTAGTTTGGAAAATGTTTTTATGGTTTTTCTTTTTTTTAAGTAGTTCACCACACCAAAAATTCAGTAATCCTTTTAACAAGTATTACTATTAGTAAAAGGAATTTCCCTTTCCACAAATCTGAAAAAATAACTGTATGAATAAAGTTTTAACAAAAAAAATTATTCCCTTTTCAATTAACTTATCCAAAAAATGCATAATAATGCATATGTATACCATAAATAAATCAAATAAAGTAAACATTTATAACACAGTTAGAACACAAATGAACATTTTCTACATACTCTGAATTGTTTTGTTCCCCTTTTAAACAGAATTTAATTTAAAACATAACCGTCAACTCCATTTTACAACTCTTTCCTACTCACCGGAGTTTCCAAGAATTCTTAAACACAACACGTTCACAACGTAGCTGCTCTGAAAAAGTAACCAATCTTAAAAAACAAAAAGCAGCTTCTTTTAATTCTTCAACCCTTTTTTTCTTTGTCCTTCTATAACGCTGCCGATGTTTCTCTGCTGGTCACACAGCTCCTTCTCTGCCTCGTGTTTACAAGAAGAGATCACGCAGACACAAGATGGCCCCCTCTACAGAGCCCTGCATGGTATGCCTGGAGGGCCAAACTATCTCTACTGCAAATGGAAAATTAACCCTTTAATTGCCTGTAGGGAAAATGAATCCTTTTTATAAGTGGGCTTCAAAACGTTTTCCGGTACAATATCGGGATACGTATCGAATCGCCAGACTCTTGCTAATTCACACTCCTAGTAATCAGTCTTAAGTCAATAACTCTCCATTCTACCGGGGTATGACATTTATCATCTATATAGAAACAGCTTGCTGTTTTCTTGGTGCCGTTTTATGCCTACGTGTGTCAAGTTTAGCAATTTTTCTTAAAAAACATGTATGCTGGCTGAGAATTATTCCCTTTTCTCAGAAGATTACAGTTTTGGCTTTCCAAGTTCCATTCATGTTTTTATTTTTGTATCTGTCAAAGCTATTTTTGTCTTTGTGGATAAAAACAGATCCAACTGAAGACGAAGGAGCAGCGAAGCGAACAGTCTTTTAAGCCCAAATATAACTTCCACAATAAAACAGAAATTGGCATCCATATAAAGAAAAGCCTTACTGTTCTTTATTTCAGACTCCCTTACATTATGATTTAGGATTTGTTGACCTTTAGAAGAGTTATGAGACATTTTATAAGAAACTCGTCAGTTGCTAGCAGAGCATACCAAAACATGATGTTATTCAGATGGGAACACTGGTGTGTGGTGCTTTTAGTGCATAATCTTGGCAGTTCCTGGTTAAATCAAATGTAGTGTCAAATTGTGAATTTTTTTATTGAACTAAATGTATAAAGCACAAAACATTGATATTTTGACCTATTGCCAGTGTGGCTTCAACGTCATTGTCATCGAACACAGAAGGAAAGTCTCAGTAACCTGTATTTCATGTTGTTTTTGCTCAGGTTCTGCTGGACCTGCTAACCAGTCCTACAGGTGGTTAGAAGAGTTTTTGATTTTGTGTTTAGCTCTGCTGGGGTAGTGAAGGCAATAGTCACAACTGCCATTGACTGGCTGTCAGCGAGCGAAAAATAGGCAAACCTGTATGGGGCGTGGGTGTAGCCCGTCAGAATGATCAAGATAGACCGCTTAGTGAGCCCGTACAGCGATATGTTCGCTATGACCTGTCACCTGCAGCATACCTGTAGAAATACATGTGCATGAACATTTTTGCTCTACGGGTTCACAAGTGGTGTTGTGTGGGAAATATGAAATCCCTGTACAGGTTTGCCCATTTTTCACCCACAGACTTCCATGACTTTGAGAAAGCCTCATCAGTAACTTTGATTTAAAGATACATTTTATCAAGCGCAGTCTTTAAAAATCTTCAAGCTTCTCGTGCAGGGTGTCAAAACTTTTTGCAAAGAGGGTCAGAAATGGTGTGGTGAACATCTAAGTCAACCATTTGGTCTGCATTCTTTGAACCCTTATGTTGTTTCACTTTCGGCTTTTCCCATCAGGGGTCGCCACAGCGAACAAGTCGCATGGTAAACTTGGCAATGTTTTACGCCGGATGCCCTTCCTGACGCAACCCTCTCAAGGCAATGAACCCTTATAATAACATTAAATGCAAATAAACTATTTTGTAACGCTTTTTAATAAGAGTCCTTAATAAACCATTTATAAGACATTAACGAGAACTAGTAATGTTTTCTTAAGCCGCTTATAAGTACATTAATTAGCATTTGTAAATGTCTTAGAACTGACAGACGAGTTTAAATAAGCTGTTTATAAATACATTAAAATATTCCTTAATAAAGTACTTATGAGACATTAACAAGCATGAGTGATGTTGTATTAAGATGATTATAAAGACATTTATTAGCATTTGTTAATCTTTTATAAAGTATTTGTTAGCATTTGCAATATTATAGAAATACCTTATAAATAAAAATACATGGAATAATTGTATTCTTGTTAACAGTTTATTGAGTGTTTTGCAGCCCCCCAATCTAAAGCGCGACCAAAAAGGGGTTCATATTCACAAGCCAATTATAAATTGCTTGTATGGGATTAATAAATATATTACCAGTGTTCTTATTAACAGTTTATTTAGTCTTTTGCAGCCCCCCAATCTAAAGTGTGACCAAATATTTACAAGCCATTTATGAATGGCTTGTATGGGATTTTTTTATTTTCTTTTATGGGAGGTTAGTTAGATTGAAATTGACTATTTACAATTAATTTTCTAAATAGATGTTGACTTCAGCGTGCAGGTGCATTACCTCTGGAGCTCAGGGATAATCAGATAATGAGTTAAAGCTTTCTGGAACAGAAGAGGTTAAAGCATTTTTCAACTGGAGCACAATTCAGATCCAGATTCATTTTATTCGTTATGTGCACAGTTTTTACACTGACATAGAAATTAAGTTCCAGTACAGCCCAAACCAGATCAGACAGACAACAGATACACGTGTACAGTTCAGAGTTGACTGAGGCTACAGCACCATTTAGAAGCGAGCCTTTCTTAATGTGCAGATGGTCCACGATGGGGGTGGGGGGAATTGGTGACAAAAAAAGTTGTATCTCTAGACTGCGTACAATGTGTAGATGCAAGAAAAAAACTACACCGGACAACACAAATAGCACATATGCAGACAAAACACAAACACGAGGCTCATGGGGGTGGGGAGGATCAAGGGAGGGGGGGGGGCATGAATCTGTCCTTCAGATGCAGCTCTTCTTTGGTTAGACATGAAAATATTTAATATGAATAAAGTTTATTCTAAATTACAGAAGGTTTTGTTTGTTTTTTCGAATATACATCTGGTGTGTCAGAAGATTTATAACCTCATGGTGTAAAAGTAAAATATGTCCAACACAAGAGGCCTTCAGCTCTCATCTGTTGGACACGTAAAAAAAAAAAAGTAAATACAGTTTTATCAAAATTACTGTGAATTTATGAAATGAAGACTAAGTTGTTGCCACAGATGTGCAGTAGTTTATAATTTACACTAACTCACCCAATCACAATCCAAAAATTGTACAGTCAGTTTGGAAAAGTGCTGGGGGCTGTGTATTAGTGGTTTTATGATAGCAGTGTGTGGGCCGGTAGATTTTTTTGTTTTTGCACTTATCCTGTCCAGCAGCTGAGCAAACAGATGAGACCTAAAGGCCTCTTGTGTTTGACACATTTTACTGTTTCAAAAAGGGGTTATGAATCTTCTGACACAAAGGAGTATATTTGTATAAACCCCCTTTTTTAATTGAGGCTAAACTTTATTTGCATTGATTATATTTCCTTCAGACGGAAGATATTAAGAGTGAAAAAGAAAGAGGGATCCCAGCGAGGAGGGGGGTAAGGGCATAAAAGAAAGGGAGGAAAAAGAGGGTGGTTTAGGAAAGAGGAGGCTGATTGTAGGAGGGGGATAGCATCAACAAGCAGCAAGTTGCTGGAAGTTTATAATCATTACTATAAGGTGTAAATGTTAGTCTAAGAGGTGCAGGGCCTAAATGTTACAAACATAACTGTTGACTTCAAAACTTCTCACATACAAACATGTCCACATGTATGCAATACGACTACAGTTCACACGCACATACTTATGCATAAAAACCAGCACATTTAAAACGCGCAAACTTTTTGTGCAAAGGTTCGGTGACACCTGTGCTCAAGTGAGTGTTTATGTTTTGCTGAGGTGGATGATGGAAGGTTTAAAAAAAAAAAAACAAAAGAGGGAGAGTGCCTGGTCATCCCCACACCAAGAACTCTACCGAAGCAGCAGTGGTAGCAGATGGAGGAAATCCTCCCACAGGGCAATCACGTCTGCCACCCAGATCAGGGCCAGCAGGACCACCACAGGGGTCCCCAACACCAGAGAGCAGGAAGGCACAGGAGCAAACATTTTGGAGAGGCTCAGCGCTCGAGGGCAAGGACCCGCACCGCAGTGACACGGACACCCCCAGGCTCAGATGTGATGTGATTTCTGGCTCATGCTCTTGCCAAATAACTCAGAGATTCCATAGTCCCTTGGGTGGAGAGAGGGCTGCCGGGCCCTAGAAGCCAGCACACAGGGGACACAGCCAACGTTGTAGGGGGCCTGGTTCTCCCCGCCGGGAATGGGGTAAGGAACAGAAGATCAGAGGTCCCTCCTTCCTTGTGTGGTTGTTTGTTAGTGTGTGTGTGTGTGTGTGTGTTAGATTGTTTATTGCTGTGGGGTAAAGGGTGTGTGTACTAATGGGTGCAGTTAAAATTGGTGGGTGGGTCACCAGGATATGTCCCTGTCCTTGCTGGCAGTGATGTCCAAGCACCCCACATACTAAGGGTCCTACATGTCTAAGGTGCAATTAAAACTGAGAAGGGAGTGGCCCAAATCCATGTGGTAACCATGGTAGGGGGCCCACTGCCAAGTAGCAAGTTTTTTCTATAGTGGGACAGTCCTCCTGCGAAAACAGTGAATGCTTAAAAAACCCAGAGCTTAGTACTTTGTCTTAAAGACTTTTCCTAAATTCTATAATTTTATGCCAATGACAATTAAAAACAAGTTATGTTGTTCATCTTTTTAAACAGGTGGACATACATTTTATGCTTGTTGACACATTATTTTTTTTGCTTTGTTTTAAAATTATGATCTTTTCATGAGATGTGATAATCCAACCTGACAGATCACTGGTTTGATTTCCGTTCTGACTAACCCACCACGACCATAAAAAGGGCTGTACGACTGCCATTAATGATGGAGGAGCCAGTACATAATTGCATGCCAGGACTGTGTTGAATCATCTGTACTGGTATAATATGGGCATGACATGCCTATTGGACTCGGAGAGAACAGGCTCCTATCAGTTTTGAGCAGATTGCTGAGACTGTTCTGATATACGTTAAACAGCAGAGATAAGGAAAAACTCCCACGTTAGTTCTGAGCTTCAGCATCCGACACAATGATTTTGTCATGGCTGGAAATTCTCTCCTTGTAACATATTTTTGATATGCAAATTGCTTTGCCATCAATTTTTAACTAAAACAGATAGTCATCACTCTATGCATGGACATGCATATCAGTGTGGCAGCAGAAGATTTACATTGAGACTTAGCATGCTCTTTATTGGCCAAGTATGCACAGATATCTTAACAATTAAAACGTAAATGTTTGCGGCTTGTGTTATTGAAGATTTACAATAAAAGAAACCGCAAAAGAAGAAATTAAACAGAGTATTTAGAAATTAATAATAATATTTAAAATATAATGCATATGTGTACAAATCTGTTCTTTAGATCAGGGTCTAAACTTAAGGCTCCAGAGCCACATGCAGATCTTTTATTCCTCCATGGCTTTGAAAAAAAAATGCTAACAATTTAATAATGGTTTTCTAGTTATTTAAGTTTTTTTTTATTTATGTTTAAATTTTTAACATGTCAGAAAACTGAACAAAATGATGGGAATAGTTTAATCTACTGTCCATCCATGCATTCATCCATATGGCGTATTTGACTTTAGTGTCTTGCATTTTTCATTCAGGTAAATAAGCTGCAGCAAGAGGATCTTACTTTACTTATTTGGAAAGGAACTTGTATGTGTTACTATGAAAAGTAAAGGAAATTAAAACAGTTTCATCGAACATTTTAACAATGTTATAATTTGATTATTATAAACATTTATAAGCTATATTTTATAAACAAATGGCTTCACAGCCACAAAAAGATAAAATAGTGTTTTCTTAATCGTGAAGTGGGACTTTGCTGCTCTCGCTGGTTTTTTGTATGTACAAAACTGGACAAAATTGCTCTTTTAGTGTTGCACACCCCTGGTTTAGGTGCAGAAATATACGCACATTCTAACAACATAAAATCTTCTTAAGAGATTAATACAGGGTATGGGTGGGGTAATTCTGTAGTTCATTAGGTTGGCCTTTATGGGTTGAAACTGTTTCTATATTTTGGCATGCAGTGCTCTGTAATGTCTGCCAGAGAGCAGTGTTTGCTAGAAGGGATGCCACAGATCTGCAGGAATTTTTTTCTGCCCATTTCCTACTATTAGTTGTGATGGATGGGAGGCAGTTTGGTGCACTGAGTCTGCATTGTTGGTTTTGTTGTGTTTGTTGGCTGATCTAACCCACACAATGATAGAGGTGGACAGAACAGACTGGTAAGAGAGATAATTACGCAGCATCAAGACAAGAGAAGGGGGAACTTTCTTAACTGTTGCAGAAAACGTGACTTTTGCTGAGCCATCATGATGCCTGCAGGCCCTTTACCCAATCTCCACTTTCCATTTCTGAGGCTTTTTGGTTACCTAATATCACATTCTGTAAATGTGTTATATTTTTAAAATGTTTGTTTTGGCTCTGTAACATCACTGAAGTTAGCACCAGTTCTGCTTCTGATTTGGTTCTGTGACTGTTTGAATGGTTCAACTGGAAAACCATGACAGCCATGTAGTACTCAGTGAAACATTATGGTGCTACAATGTATCAAATGTTGAAAAATAAGTGACTGTCATGAACAGCTTTTTTTTAATTTATTTTTTTTAATTTAATTTATTTGAAATAGGGGACAGCGCATATTAATCAACATTTCTGCAAATATGCCAGAGTTAGCCAAAGGGCTATTTTTCATCTGCAGTCCCTCAAAAGATGTTAAAATCACCCTAAAAGATCAAAGTAAAATGACATATTTACATAACATTACATACATATATTAAACAATGCATTCAATAAAATTAACCTAAAAACAAATTAGTGGTAAAACAATCCAAAATCAGACAAATGTAAGAACATACGCGCATATAAAAGACATGACAGTAGCAAGGATCAGCGACAGGAAATGTAGTCAGTGTTGACAGCTCTGATTGTCAGTGAGCCATTTCTTCAATTGTGTTTTGAATAAATGATATGTGTTTTGGTTTCTAATACTGACAGGTGTGAAGTTCCACTCAGTAGCAGCTCTAACAGAAAAAGCATTCTGACCAAAAACGCTTTTTCTGAAGGGAATGATACAGTCTCCTCTGACTGCACTCCGAGTTCTGCTGTGATCTGCTGTCCGGATGTTAATGAACTGGTGAAGAGGAGGGGATGATAAGCCATGAAGGATTTTGTACATGAGACAGAGATTTGAATATTTGACCATGTTGTCCCAATTCAGTAAACCATATTTTTGTAATATTGTACAATGGTGAAATCTGTTTGGTTTTTTATCCAAAGTTTTAATAGTTTGTTTGTATAATGTTTGAAGATGTTTTAAAGATGTATTGCAAGCCTGTGACCAGACAGGTAAACAGTAAGTGATATGAGAGAAAATCATGGAGTGCATGTACATTTTTGCTGACTGTGTGGACATCTGATGGCGAATGTGTCTAAAATTACTGAGGTTGAATTTGATTCTGTTGCAGACCCTTTTGATGTGAGATTTGAAAGACAGCTTTGAATCCAGTATGACACCCAGATATTTGTATTCTGATACAATCTGTAGCCTTTCTCCTGAAACAAAAACATCTGGTTCAGCAGTAAGATTATTATTGGACTTGGTGAAGAACATTGCAACAGTTTTAGATGTGTTTAGCTGCAAACAAGAATATTTCAACCAAGCTGTGATGTTAACCATGGCATTGGTGAGCTTCTCAGCCGCCTGAGAGGAATTACTGCCATGAGCATATACTACAGTGTCATCAGCATACATCTGCACAGAAACATCAGGACAACTGGATGGAAGATCATTAATGTACAGTGAAAATAGCAAAGGTCCCAAAATTGATCCTTGTGGAATACCAGTTGGCAGACTGAGAGCTGCAGATTTAGATGACTGGACTTTGACAAGTTGGGAGCGGTCAGTGAGGTAAGAGTCAATCCATTGCAGTGCATCAGAAGTAAAGTTAAAATTGCATAATTTTGACAGTAAGATTTTGTGATTAACAGTGTCAAAAGCCTTCTTAAGATCCAGGAAAACAGCACCTACAACCCCTCCTCGGTCCAGCAAAATCCTGATATTTTCAGTGAAAAAACAGGTAGCGGTCTCCGTGGAGTAATTGGCTCTAAAGCCAAACTGCATAGGATGGAGGGAATAGGGTGTGGTGTCGAGGTGGTTTATAATTTGTTTAGCTACCAGTTTTTCTGCAATCTTTGACACTGTCGGAAGAATGCTAATGGGTCTGTAGTTGGACATGGAATGAAGGTCTCCACTCTTAAAAATGGGAGAGACAATGGCTGGTTTCCAAGTGCTCGGGAATGTTTTTTGTGAGAGGGATAGATTGATAATTTTGGTAATGGGGCGTGTCAGTGATGAACAGAGGTCCTTGAGCATCACTGTGTCCAAGCCAAAAATGTCTTTACATCTGGATGGTTTGAGCAAATTGATGGTCTGTGATACTTCAGATTCTGTGATGTTTGTGAAACTAAATGTTGGTTGGCTTGTGTCTATTGAAAATTTGTAGGTTTCCACAGGCGTGAAACAGCTTGCTATGTTGGCCACAGAATCAATGAAATAACTGTTAAATGCATCTGCTATGACTTGAACATTGTTTGTTAGTTGTCTGTTTATTTTAATTTCTAGAATGTTGTGTTCTTTGGGGCGATCACCTGTCATTTTTCTTATCTGGTTCCATATTATTTTAGAGTTTCCATGTGATTTTTCAATTATTGTGAGGAAGAAATCTGCTTTTGCTTTCCTTAACGATCTTACCACCTTATTTCTCAGTATGGCAAAAAGACCTCTGTCATGGGTTAATTTAGTTTTATTTGCTTTTTTCAAGGCTTGGTCTCGTTCTTTCATAAGTTTTATGATGTCAGAGCTCATCCATGGAACAGTGTTTTTGTATGGTTTCTGCTTGATTTTTTGTGTGAATTCGGTAATTGTTCTCTCAATTGTTTTAAGGAATATTTTGCCATCATTTTCAGTGTCAACTGATGGTAAAATGTTGTCCCACTGAATTTGATTGGCTTCATCTACATCTCTTCATCTAAGTGTATTAAGACTGAACACATTTGGTTTGCTGTAGGTGAACCAGAGTTCATTCCCCCCGATTATCTGCAGCAGATTTTCTGTCTCAATATACCCAGGCGGACCTTTGTCCACGACCAGAAACAGACCCATCAGACTATCAGACCCATCTTTCGAGGTGTCTCAGTTTGTTTCCAATGAGCTTCACTTGGAGATTCCTCAGTCTGAATACAATCCGTTCCCAGAGCAGAGCAACAGAACCAAAAGGGCCACAGTAGCTTTCACAGAATAGAAATGAAGCAACAGATGAGCCGTGGACAAATGTAAAGCATTGATTGGCGTGTTATCTAACAGAAAAAAGTGTCCAACTGTTTATTTGTAAGGATGTTTATTTTAACACAGCTGAAAACACTTCTTACATGCTGTTTTGTGTCTCATTACACAGCATGTGCCTGACAGGCCCCGCTGTGGCATCATCCTAAAATCTATCTTGTAGTTCTTTAACAGATTTATTTAAAATATAAAGCTATAATCCCACAATGAGGAGACACAGCAACTCATTGAATTGGGATTGGATGAATGCAGGCTAATTGAAACAAATTTTAACTTGATCCACATTGCTTCTCACGGTTGTCCCAACAATCTATATTGTCATAAACAGGGCCTACCCTCTTAGCTGTCTTCTTGCCAGTAACTGCCCTGCAGCATGCCTCCACCAAACCAAAAAAAGCGAATAAAAAGTGTTAAGCCTGATGTTGATACAGACGTTCAACATATTGAGCAAAATATAAGGTTTACATAAACTAAAAGTGCAGGATTTCTATAATTCCTGCCTTTTCTTGCTTTGCCCCAAACTTGTAATTCCTGCAAATGAGTAAAGAGATAGTGAAGAGATCTTTGGTCACATGGTTTTGCTTACAAGCTTTGGTTTGAACAGAAAAGTCCACTTGACGGCATTCTGAATACAGACCAAACACAAGGTTCAGGACTCCAGACCAATGGAGTTTTCCAGACCAACAGAGTTTTCCAGTCTGAATAAACGCATAGTAATTTTTTTTTTCATACTGTATGTGTAGAAACTCGGGATGCCACAATTCTCAGTTTAAAACCAACCGTATGTTAAACCAATGAGACAATTTGTGGGGAACGTGAATCGTTGCATCCCTACATTCATGATTACGATCAAAGTATCAAACTGTGCTAAATTTTAGAATGATTTATTATTTAATGTTTTATTACATCACACCTGGCTTCATACACTGTATAAATAAACTCATTTATATGAATACAAATAAGTAAACAGATAAACAAACAAAAACAAATTTGGAAAATCTCTGAAAAATCTTTTTACATTTGTGCTTGCTATACATGTTGCCGCATCAGATACGTATAATTTATAGAAGGCGTCATTTGGTGCAGGAGCCGGGGCATGCACGACGGCGGATTATGTTGTTTTTTTAGCCAAAAAAATAAAAAAACCTGGACATACTTTCTGCAGAGCAACAGTACCTTATTAGAAATTCACCTCTGAGTTGGCGCAGAGCAACGTCACAAAAGCAACCTTTTTTTAAACAGTATTTTTTGATCTGCTCCTGATTCACAATGATTTGAATAAGGAAATACTCAGCAATGTAATTTAATCTTAATTTTCTTTTTATATGTCCTCTATCATCAGACAATAGCCACAACAGGTTAAAAACACAATTTTCATTTCAGTGGATCTTTGAGCCACACAGAACATTTTACTGAGGTAATATCAAAACATGCTCTAGAAGGAGTTTGCTTCTCAGTAAGTTTTTCATTGCAACCGACTGGTTTTTTTTTTTTTTTTTTGCCCCATAACTGCTTCTCTGGGACATGTGACACCCTGTTTGAAGTTAGGACAGCTGTACTGCATGGTTGTAGCTGAAAGGAAAAGATCTGGCCGGATAAGGTTAGCTTTCCATTAAATTTTTCCAATTTTCATTTCAGGGAGTATTTGGTGTTCACTATAGGAAATCTGAAAAATACATGGACTCATGGGGCTCAATATATTAAGATTCCAAATGAAAAAATCAGATTTGTGTACACATTCAAATAGACTTAGTGCAATTTGACTAAATTTGACTTAAAAAGACTGTGGATACCAGGCGCAAGCAGCAGCTTTTCAAAGAAGTCTAGTATAGGCTATTGATTGCACAGGCTACTGTGAAAAGATTCTATTATGTACAGGGTACATGCTGTCCATTACCAGAGTGGTGCATAAAATTTGTATCCATCCAATTTATCATAGAATATTGGAAGAGTCCTGTTATTGTTTAATTCATAATGTATGTTCTATCATGTCATCTTGTTTTTAAACCTCTTTAAAGTTGTTGTAGTTTTACCAACTATTGCCCACAGTATTAAAGGGGTGGAAAACACTCAAAGATACCACTAAGGCACATGGGTAGATTGATTAATTTATTGACTTTTATTGTGTTTACCAAAGCACAAATTAAACTGAAAAACATTCTAAGAACCCCCCTAATTTAGCAACAGGTAAAATAAATAATTCAATTTAATTCAGTTCAGTTTATTCATTGTATTCTAATGGCCTAAATAGTGACCAACAGATAACAGTATACTGAAGGGTCATCATTTATGTAATGAGTTTGATAAATATGTGTAATTTCTTTATTGCTTTGATTACAATGCTTGAAATAAATCAATAAATCAAAATCAATCAAATCAATCAAGGGTTGCTATTGTTATTCTCCTAAACTTGTATTTTAATTCTAATGAATTTCCTGTTTCATGTCACACAAGTAAATGTCTCAATACTGTGATGAAATTAAATAAGTTTCACTTAAAAAAAGTACTTGGCATGAACATGTTTAGCTGCTAACAGTAGGCTATATCAGGAAATGAGAGCAGATGAGACTCGCTTTGTGTTCTTGAGGCTGTCACTGTCACTTCACACAAACTGTCTGAAGCACTTGAACAGAATTGCCAATAAAGAAGATCTGGTGAAGGAGAGACATTTTATTCTTCTGACCTCTTCAAGCACTGAAGAGTCTGAAAACTCATCCACACAACCAATAATCCACATTTTCAAGATCAATCCCTTTTAGTCTGTAAATGTAATATGGTCAATAAAATTGTGACAACACAGAAATTATTCATAGTATTAAGTTCTGATCTATTTGGTAAATCAGTGAATCGAAAATTGATGTATCATTTAGATTGAGGCATGATAGATTTATTTTAATATAATGAGAAAACAACCAAGTGTCGTCACAGTGGACAACACGTGATGACTGCAAAAAATGACCAAGCCATCATCACCGTCCAATGTATGGAAAAAATTTGAATCTCACAAAGACATTTGACCATACAGTCTGGTAGAATGTTCTGATAACGTTCCCTTTGGATTATATTGATATGGAAAAAAAACTGTGGGCTGAAATTACTTGTTTGTTTGTAAACATTATTTAATTTATACTGGATTAACTTGCAAACAATTCTTTAAAAATCAGACAATGTGATTTTTAAGGACTTTTTTCCTCATTTTGTCTCTTATAGCTGAGGTATACCTTTGATGAAATTACAGGCCTCTCTAATCTTTTTAAGTGAGAGAACTTGCTCATTTAGTGGCTGACAAATTACTTTTTTTGCCCTTTCCTGAAGGTTTCCCAAAGCTCCACGTTTATCATTGTTGGTTTTTGAGAATTCTTTTTGGCCTGACAGAAACATTCAGACTTATTGATAGTTCATTACTCTGTCCCAGATTCATGTTAATAAACCAGCAGGACCAATTTATGGTGTGCAAATTCACAAAAGACAAAAGTAATGTGATAAAAAGATACTAAAATGATAGAAAAAAAGCATCTCACTTATCTACTGGTCCAGAACGAACTGTTAAAATGTCTGCAAATGAAAGAACACAATGAACACAATCCACAAAGCTTGAAATAAAGAGAACGCAAAAATTTACAAAAGTCCATTAACAACATGGCCATCCACAACATTTTTCCCTGAAATCTTGTTTTTCTTGGGAGTTTTTCCTTACCAATAAGGAAGGTCTAAGACCAGGGATGCCCAGTTTAATTTAGTCTGTTTAGTTAGTTTAGTAATCAGATATTGATTACTAATTACTAATATTGATTTATTTTATAAATGATTTTGTACAATTAGTGAAGCCTGTTAAGACAGCTGTGTTGTAATATTGGACTATATAAATAACACTGAATTGAAAAAATTGAAAATAACCGTAATTCAATGAGCCTCTGATGCTGTAAATCAGGGCTGACCAACCCTGGTCCTCAAGAGCCTCCACCGTGTCTGTTTTCCAGCTCTCCCTGCACTGGTTGATGCTGACAACCTAAATCAGTAGTGTGCAGTCAATCAGGATGTGGAATTACTTGAGTCTGCTAATCAGTAGCAAGCTGGGCAGGGAGACCAGAAAACAGGCAGGATGGAGGCTCTTGAGAACCAGGATTAGCCACCCCTGCGGTAAATGTCGGGAAACCCAGGTATAAGTGACAGCTATGAAAATCTACTCAATAACAGAATGTAATTTCATCCAGCCATTGACTTTCTGAACCCAGTTTATCCCTTTTTGGGGGTCATGTTGCTGAAGCCTATCCCAACCATTGTACACCCTGGACAATACATAATTCTGTTGCAGGGCCACACAATCACTCATTCACACCCAAGAGTCAATTCAGACTCATCCATTAACCAATGAAGCATATTTTTGGATGGTGGGAAGGAGTTCCTGGAGAAAACCCACATATGCACAAGGAGAACATGAAGGGTCACATGCAAACTCCTTCTCAGGTGAGCAACAGTAAGACCAGTCCTAGTGACGTCCCACAGAGACAGGAAACACAAAGAGGCTTAAGCAATTATTCTCAAAAACAAGTTTGCAGGATCATGGCTTAATGTGACATGACATGATTAAAATAGGGCAAGGGAAAACCTTCTTATCCAATGGTTTGACATGGTCTGCAGTGGTTAAAGACCTGCAACCGCAGCAAGGAATCTCTTGCTTTATCCAGGCTGGTTTGTTCTACCTTTGTACAACACAGAGTTAAAAATCATAGCGCAATGTACTGAGCAAAGTACAATGCAGGAATTAGGGGTGCGCCAAAATATCGGTATGGTGAGACATCGCGATATTTAGTCCTGTGACTGATTTTCTGTGCGTTATCATCAAGTATTGATCTCTTATTTTCATTTGAAGACCCTGTAAAACATTATGTCTGCATTGTTATATCTGAAAGTCTGCAATAGTTGATCTTTTGGGTCAAACCTTCAAGATGACCTCTTATGCTCCTACTTCAGCAACCTCCATTGCGGGGAAAGAGATCAAACAATAACAAGATGCCCCTTCTCTGCCTCTCACTGAAGACCCATTGTTGTGGTGGAAATCCTTCTGCTCTTCAAACTGGCCCATGTGCATTTGTGCCACAAGTGTGGCAGCTGAGAAAGTTTTTTTTAACTGCAGGAGATCCCGTTAGTGCCCAAGGAAGTTCACTCACTCATAAGATGTTTACTTTTAGATGCACTTTAAGTTTTTAAGGTCATGTATTTTATCCCTTGTAATTTATTTTAAAATCAGTTTATGTCTTAAATAATTCAAATGAAAGTTCCTAGCTACAGCTCGATTTGTTTTCTGATTTGATTTTTTTTTTACACCACATTTGTACTAAATTGGTGTAATTTATTTTCGAATTTGTTTTTGATTCTAATTATATATCTGATTTACAGCTATTTTTTTCCATAATGCAATAACTATGGCTTTGTTTTATAAAAGTTAATACCAATGTGCCTGGCAGCTACTTAAGTTATTACATTTTTATCTTTTTGCACTAAATAATGGCACTGCTGTTCATCTTCACTATTGGTTACACAAAATGTTGCATTCATCTTCTTACGTTTGGTCCCTTTTGGGATCATGGGTAAGGGTAGGGGTGAATTTTACAGATATTTAAATTTAAAATTGTGTCATTGTTTGTCAAAGACATAGCAGTACTGATTTAAGCAATGTTAAACAAAAGTCAGTTATTTGTTGCAATAAATATGACATGTTTTTTATCATTGTGTTTAGACTACAAAATATATATATATATATATATATATATGTTCTTCTTTCTTAAAGTTTGATATATCAAGAGTTGTTATAGTTTATATATATTGATTTTCACAATATCACCATATTGTGATAGTATCACTATCGTGACCAATGTATTGTATATTGCATTGTAAAGTACCTGTCACTAGAACAAGCACACGGCTGTATCCAAATGCAGCAGGTTAATTAGCTCAGCAAAAAGCTAATCAGGGTCAGACAGACAGGGATCAATAACAAGCATAAGATAATCAGAGGAGAGACAGGGTAATCAGGATCCAGGTGAGAGTCAGCGCAGGCAGCAGGCAAACAGAGTCAGATACAGGGTCAGGAGACAGAAGATCAGGTCCAAGTATAACGCTCTTTAACGTCGGCAGAGTGGCACAAACCATACTTCACACTGAGATTAACTCAGTGCAGGGCTTAAGTATGCTGTGGTTGATGAATGAATGAGACTGATGTGAGTGTGAGAGGAAGTGTACATTAGGGTTTGCTGGGAGTTGTAGTGTGGCTAGAACTCTGGGGAAGGCTCCCGCCGGTGACCAGAAGGAGAGACAGAGTACAGACTTCTGACCGTACCCTATTCCCAGCACAAGAAGGGATCATATCGTATCATTTTTTTGTCAATGTAATTCAAATCATGTTTATACAAAAAATACCATCACAACTGCTGTGTAGTCACAGAACTGTATAATTTTTATTATCTCAGATTCTTCACAAAAATTAAAGTTGTATACCTCATTAAACTATCTGCATTTCTATAGACTACATTTAACTTTTGTTATAACATTTCTTTGCAAATATTGAACTAAAGACAAAGAAAAGAGATGTATAGTTTTCTTGCAAATATATCCATTATTCATGGCAGCTCAAATTGGAGCAGAGAAGAAAGCCTAGTCTTTCTTTAAAGTAGCAGCACTGTATATGTATGCTACTCTTAACTAACTAGGTGCATTCCCTCAGGTTTTAAAGGAATACTTTGGTGTGACAAGTAAAAGTGCAAAGCTACTTGCTTTGTAAGAGTTGGAATAGAGAGAAAATAACTTTTTATTCATAGAGATACCAGGTTTAGTGAATTAGACTACAATAAAGCTGCTTTGTGCCCTTTGTAAAAACCCACCTATGGGATAAGACTTCTTGTTTCCTCACATCGCTGACAGAAGGATTGCAACAGCTTCACTAACAAGCGGGTTTGTTTACCAGCCCTCAAAAAGACTCTTCTGCAACATGGAGAGGACAATTTAGTTGCAGAGCTTGGCCTGTGAAACCACAGGCAGCTCAGAGATAGAATGTTGGATATCAAATGCAGGCGAGGCAGAGGAGTACAAAATCCAGTGTGCTGCCTGTTTATGCACCTGTCTTAACACCCGGCACACAAACAGACAATTCAGAGGGTTTGTCATTGAAAGACAATCAGCAGAACCACAGACATCATTTGCACTAGACAGAAATTTTAAGCTGTAGTTCATATCCAGCAGATCAATGGTGAACAAACCCTGATAACACAATCTGGCATATGTTCTCATTTACACTGTGGTTTACAGAGTCTTTGGTGGTTATTATTAGGGTATGGCCATAGTCACTCGTTATTTTGACTTTCAGGAACAACAGTCAATGCAGTCTGAGCACATGGGTGTTCCTTTACTGCTTCAATTAATAATAAGTTCAAATAAGCAATTAACAAAGGAATGCTGCATTACTTTTATTTATCCTTTAAAACCGGAGATGTCGTTGGTGTCAGCTAAAGCTCTTTGACATACCATAACTCTTCGCCTGTTTTGCGGGGTAACTTTAAATTGGCTGATTTTAACATGGAGATAAATGGCCTTTTGTATCACCTTTAAACAGACAGACAACATTCTATGAATGAGGGTTTCATTTCAGCGAAGCTGCTTTTCTCTGTGATAAAATCTGCTGGAATTTCATTCTTTGCAAAAACGGTTGAAGAGTCACTATTGTTGAAATATTATTAACAATGGAGCTAAAGGGTTAAAAAAAATAGTGTGCGTTTCGGTGCATTGCTGCTTTCATGGTGGCTTTGACGTTTTGACTTGACATTGATCCACAAAGACATAAAGATGAGTGAAGTGAAGGCAGGAACAAGCTGCTCTTTTCATTCTGGTGTGCTGCTGCATTTATGAGTTGGTATCATGTTGCATCCTTAAAAGAAATCTTTTTCGAAAACAGCTTAAATGTTGTTGTGAGTCAAAGGTTCAGGAACTGACCATTACTGCTGTCAACACACAGGGTAAATGTATACCTTTTTATTTAATTTTTTTTAGAAACATTCAGTTATGTTAATTTTATTTGACTTTGATGCCTTCCTGACATCAGTCATTGCCTTTTTCACACAGATCTGTTGTCAGAATTTTGCCCCCTTCTCTTGAGACTTTTCTCTGTCTTTTGATATTGAGTTTTGGATTGCTGGTTTCTTGATTGTTTGCTGTTCTCTGTGTGTGACCATGATTGTGACCAGAACTCTGGGTATTAGAAGAGAAGAGCTTTTCATTGCTGAAAGCAGTCACAAGAGGAGGAAGGAGCTTTATTAAATCAGCTACAACTAGAAAGGGAGATTGCTTTCACCTGGTGAACGCACGATGAACCAAAGAGTCATCTTGCTGCAGTTTCATCTCTGAGCTCTTAACTGCCATCATCATCATCAACTCTCCTGCACTAAAATAATTCATGTCGATATCCAATCTGTACGGAAAACTTGATCAGTACCACACATACGCAAACCCTATATCACTTCATCTTGTCGCCAACATTGTGACAGTTAAGCAATTTGAATAACATTAGGTCTGGATAGGATTTCCTGACAGCTTTGCCTCCGTTACGATTGTCCGAGCCACCTAAACACTTAATATCTCCGTGTTCACACAGATGTGTTTTTTTTTTTTATCAACTACTTCAGCCTTTTTTGCAGTCAAATTAACCCTTAATATAGTGTCTGTAGCTGCATTTTCATTAACTATGAAATTGCGCAAATTGGTTTTACGATAATAAATTCACCAAAAGGAAACAATCAATTTCGACAAACTCGCATTTCTTGAAATACGTTTTTGCGCTTGAAGGAGGTGGTTTTTGAAGCATATCAAAATTGACATTACGCAAAACTGCAATGGAAACTTTTTTTAAATTAAATGAGTCACGTGACCAGGAACTGGATGTGGATGCGCTTCTTGGTAGGAACTGGCTCCCTTAGGCACTGCATCACACAGCTCATCCAAAGTTGAGTGTTATCATGTGGAATTGTTGGATCCGCAGCTCCTCTGTAAAATCACCAACCAAAATCGCTTCATCCAAAGCCACTCCCACATGTAAGGAGCTTCTTTAGATGATCATGAGTGCTAGCGCCAGAACAGAACGTTAAATGTATCCGCAGTAAATCAAAATATTTGTTCACATCTGTCTCCATATTTTAATCAACTTATTGCATGAGTTGGATTGTGTTTATTTGTATAATAAGGATTTAATGGAAAGAGCTTTATTGCAAAATTGTGTTTTTTAATTCTAAAATTAATTTTAATTCTGTGTTTTTTATATTTCTATAATTTTAGGGTTAGGGTTAGAATTTTTTTTTCTCGGGGTCCGTGAGACACCGGACAGAATTGGAACCTCGGGGTCCGTGAGACACCGGACAGAATTGGAACCAGACAGTGGCTCCGCGCGCTGTCTCACAGGGTCCGTGAGACCCCCAACCAAATTGGAACCAGACAGTGGCTCCGCGCGCTGTCTCACAGGGTCCGTGAGACCCCCAACCAAATTGGAACCAGACAGTGGCTCCGCGCGCTGTCTCCCGTGGCCCGCGAGACCCCCAACCAAACCAAATCTTCTCTGGAGACCAAATTGGTTGGAACTAGCTAGCTACTGCCGGAAGAAAAAACTACGGAAGCCGAAATTGCTTCCGTTTTTTTAAAAAAAAACCCACTTAGGTTTGTTCATTTGTTTCTTTTGACCTCTCTTGATCGCTTAAAAAAAAAGAAACGTAAGCACAAACAATACGCTCCGAAAAGCCTCAAGGGTGTTGTAGAAAAGTGAATGCTAAAAAAAAAATACTTGGGGTCAATCGCACCCCATGAGCCAGCGGGCGGAAGGGAACCAGAAAAGCGAGACCCCCGATGGTGGGCCATGAGTGAAAAGTTAATGCTATAAAAAGAAAAATACTTGGGGTCAATTGCACTCCATGAGCCAGCGGGTGGAAGGGAACCGGAAAAGCGAGACCCGCGGTGGTGGGCCATGGTTGAAAAGATAATGCTATAAAAAGAAAATACTAGGGGTCAATTGCACCCCATGAGTCAGCGGGTGACTGTGGAGTGCTGTGGTTTAGAAACCGGAAACGGAAACTAGACCAGAAGATTCGGATCACAGGCCCTTCAAGACTTGTTCCGTGCAAACCAAGAGAGGTCAAAGTAACCTTACGAGTTTAACAAACACTCGAGGGAAGTTGCTCCGTAAAGAGCGCGACAGTGAAGGTTTGAGAGAAGTAAAAAGAAAAATCGATCCTTCTGCCATGGTCGCCTTCCTGGAAAAGTATTGGATGTCCAGCCATTGCCTGGGCAGGGGGGGCTTCGGCAAAGTGTTTCTGGGAAAGAGGCGGAGCGACGGGATTTCCGTGACCCTGAAGTTTGTCCCGCTCTTGCGTACGAGATGCTGCGAGGTTGATGGGACCAGTAAGCCGTTCGAAGCGGTCGCCTTGGAAATGGTCTCCAAAGACCCTCCGTTTCCTGGGATCATCCGCATGCTGGACTTTTACAAGACCCGGGGACCTTGGGTGATACTCACAGATAAGCCAGAGAATACGCAATATCTGCTCGACTACATCACGACCTGTAAGCGTCTGTGTGAGGACACGGCCAGAGAATTTTTAGGTCAGGTCATCCAGGCCTTGCTCCACTGTCACAGCCGCGGTGTCGTGCACATGGACGTAAAAGACGAAAACCTGCTGGTGTACCTGGCGACGCGCGAGCTGAAACTCATCGACTACGGCTCCGCCGAATTTCTCGAACCCGACAGAGTGTTAGACATGTTCCACGGGACTGCGGCGTACGGGCCCCCCAAACGGCTCACCCAAGGATGCTACAAAGCTCTTCCGTCTGAGGTTTGGTCGTTGGGGATTCTTTTGTACGACATGGTGCATGGGGACGTACCGTTTCGAGACGACAGGGAGCTCCTACTGGGAAAGCTTAGATTCAAAAAAGACCTCTCTGAGGACTGCGTGGCCCTGATAAAATGGTGTTTGAGCAGGACGCCTGAAGAGAGACAGATGCTGAAAGACATACTGGCCCACCCTTGAATGCTGAAGCGAGGTTCGGAGGCGCATAAGGGTGATGCCACGGCCGGAGCCCCGACGCCCACGCGAGGGGATCTCCAGCCAACAGAGCCCAGCTCGGCTCTGGCGGCCCGAGCCCACGATGTCGACGCGCCAGAGCCGGCGAGGGTCCGTCTCGTCCGTAGTGAACGAAATGCAGCTTCGTCCGGCGATGGCGACGCTCTGCTCCGAGGGCTTTGAATAAATCTGGAGGAGATTGTCGTCCTTCGACCAACTTCCCAGTCGTCAGGGGAGTATCGCCGCAGAGACAGGATGTTCCGCGGCTCGTTGCCACTCAGAGGTCTCGCAGAGCGGAGCGCATCGTCCGGGTCAAGGAGAGCTCCCAAAAACAGAGTAGTAGGATGTAGGATGCTGAACAAAATGGCTAACTGCTCATGTTGTACTACGGAAGCCGAAATTGCTTCCGTTTTTTTTTTTTTTTTTTTAAAAACAGCAGAAAACCTCTTAGGTTTGTTCATTTGTTTTAACTTTAAAATATCCTGCTAACATTTCTCTTGACCTCTTTTGATCACATTTAAAAAAAAAAAAAGAAACGTAAACACAAACGATACACTCCGAAAAGCCTCAAGGGCCATGAGTGAAAAGTGAATGCTAAAAAAAAAAAAAAAACTTGGGGACAATCGGACCCCATGAGGCAGCGGGTGGAAGGAAACCTGCAAAGCGAGACCCCCGGTGGTGGGCCATGAGTGAAAAGTGAATGCTAAAAAACAAACAAACAAAGCTTCAATCCCCTCGGTGGCAGAACACAAAAAAAAAACTTGGGGTCAATCGGACCCCATGAGCCAGCGGGAGGATGGTGGGTGCTAAATAAGTGGCATCCCCTGGTGGCCGAGGGCAATAAAAAAGAATGGGGTATTAGTGACCCCTGGAGGCAGGGCATAGAAATGAACAGTGGAAAACAAGACCCCTAGTGGTCGGGAGGTATAACAAAAATAAAGAAATGGCGGCCTCTGGTGGACGGGGATATAGAGGGTGCCTGAAACGTGCAAAAACAAATTTCAGGAACTCGACCCTCTTCGATTGCGGGCAGGGGGTGGGGGGTGTACCTGTCTGCTGTCCAGACCAAAGGGGGTATACGTTTTTTAAAACGACCCCCCCCCCCCCACCACCTTCTTTTAAGGTTCATTTCATCTGTTTTTATCATGTCTGTCAAAATTATCTGTACTTGTACAGACTAAATAGTCATTGTTTATACAATAATGATCTTCATTTCATTGACAGACAAATGTGCATATTCAGTGTCTTGTTGTTGGATTCTAGTTTTCCTAATGCCATGTCTACACTGTCCATGACATTGGGAAGCTCTTTTAGAGTATTCTGTCACAATGAAACAGGCCTGGATTTAGCCAGCTCCACTATGGGGTGCAAGTGGAATATTAGGGGGGCAAGTCTAGGAGTGCTGAGAGTTTGTGGTGTCACATCCCTCCAAGGCCCTAAGAATTCTTAAAAAAAAACATGCTGTCATCGTATATCAGTTCATCTATCCATATATCTATCTGATCTATTTGCCCCATCACAATTGAGGGGACGGCATTTAGGGGGAGGGAGATGTTATGACTGGATTGGTTGCACAGGTGGAATCCTATGGCAGTTCCACACGGGAATTCACTGAGCTCCTGAGTCTGGCTCATTCTTTCACAGATGTCGGTAAAAACAGTCTGCATGCCTGAGTGTTTGCTTTTTTTTTTCCGATTCATTCAGATGAATGAATGAATGAATAATTGTTAACATCTCAGGAGGGATTCTCAAACCGGTAGGTGCTGTAAAATGCTTTGAGCAGAAGTAGACGCATTTTAAGTATTCAGTGTACCGACTTGTTAGCCACCACAGACCGGGTTGCAACAGTGCATTACAAAAGAACCTGCACCAAAGAAATTACCCACAAATGAAGCTAATTTTCCAATCGTGCTCCCTTGTGCTCTGGAGGTCTTGTTGCAGTTTTTTTTTTTTTCAGGTCGAACTTGCAGTTTGTTTTTTTCCTCCTTACCCATACATTTAAAGATGTGCAAGCCATGAAAACGTGATTGTGGTTGCTGTAAATTGATAACTAAGATGCACAAACTGTTGTCATGCTCTCTGGTTAAAACAGCTAAAAACAATAGCCTTAAGATTTGTTTACATAGATAATGTAAACTGTTTTTTTTCCCTTCAACATAAAAAACTGCTGCATCTGCAGATTTTTAGCTAAACCCACATTCGCCAATAGGATAAATTTAAGATTATAGAGAAAAATTATTGCTTTAAAAACTACCTGTGTTCATGTAAGGCATCATTTCCATATCCCCCCCTCCCCCAAAAAAAAAAAAAAACAGGACAGCTAGAGCTGAGTGAAGTACTTCTGAATAGTGAATGTCTATCCTCCAGTTGACAGCTGTCAGAGAGCTCTCTGTTTGAAGAATCAGAGAGGAATTCAAGGGGGAAGCTGAGGTAACAGCTACTCTTTTAGGGAGCAAAGACAAAGTGAAAGAATTCACTCCTCAGAAAATTTATGGTGGTTAGAGTTAAAGCTTTGCTGTGGCTTGGTTTTTCACATGGCACCAGATAGTTACTTAAACTGTCACTGTATTTTCTTAACCACAGAGAATGGTTAATGCTTAACACCACTGGGGGAAAAAACAAGTCTATGCTAAGAAACAGTCCCCAAAAAGCAGCATGTTGTAGCAAATTAGTGAAAAATCTTTTTTGCAGACATTTTTTGTTTGCAATATTTTCAACTACATTTGGCCTTTTTTGGGCTCTTACAGGCCACTCTGACCCCTGAATCTTTAGTTCCCCCTAAACAAGTCAACAAGCTAACGATGAACAACCAGATACCTCATTTACTTCTCCCTGTAATTAAGCGTAAATTTGTGAAATGAATCAAAATGACCTCATTTCATGTTTCCTAAAACTGCGGATTTCCAATTTCATCAGTTAGTAAAAAAATAATTACTCAATTCTAATCTATACATTCCCCATCTCATTCCGAATTCATTCTCCGATAGCCAACCAACATTTGCAAACCTTATTTTAAAAGTGTTACCATTTGATCTCTTTTTCAGAGTCTGCAGAGATAGACATCTATGATCCAAATGATTTCTCCTTCCAAGATGCCACTTGGGCCCAGATTGCTTTTAGTAGATTCAAGGCTAAGGCGTGACCATGGCTCAGGCGGATTCTAAAGGTTAGGTGAACAAGTGCTGGTGATGATCAACTAAACAGCTTCAGCATGAGGCCATCTGGCTTACTCCAATCACTGGGCTTTTTATGTTCAAGGAGTAGAAGATTGTCTACTAGATCAGCACTCTCAGCTCAACTTTCGAGGGAAAAAAGGGAGCACGTACTTCGAGGGTGTTGCAGAAAAGTGTCTGCTCAGTGCTCCTCTTAGAGAAGAAGGGATGCCAGATCAGAGCACCAGGGTGCTGCGCTGGTTTCCAGTTGGGAACATTTACTTTGTGGGAATTGCTGTTGAACTGGTATGCAGGTGATTCATAAGAATGTATTATTCTTTTACATAGAAAGGATTTGACAGATGCGTGTATGTGTGTAAGAGGGTGGTGCAGAGAAGAAAACATAGATCAACTTCCGGGTTAGCATGAAGCTGTGACGCGGATCTGCTCGAGACCTGGTGGAAAATAAGATGATTTAATCCTGAGAAACTAAAAACAACCAAGCAGCATATATTTTTCTCCCCCCTTCTTTTTTTTCTTTTTTCGGATAAACACACCGTCTCAGTGTTTTTTTTTTTTTTTTCCCCCGGATTTATTCCGTCCTGGAGAGTTTCAGCAGCGAAGAGGATCTGGACAGCCTGACGCGTTACATTGACGAACAGTACGAGCGTTTCGTCATGAAGAAAACTCCTCAGTCAGCCAAGCCAGCCGCCCCCACCAAGCGAAGCCGGCCCGAAGAATCACCGGGTGCTTCCCCACCGAAGACGGAGTTTGAAACCAACGCGTGGGATATGCTCCTTAGCATTGATGCTAAGCTATCCAGCTTCGACAGCCGTCTCTCCCTCCTGGAAGTTCTTCACCGGGAATTTCAAGACATCAAAGAGGCTCTAGAATTTTCCCAAAAACAAGTGGAAACCCTGACCGCGGAGAATTCAGCGCTGAGAGAGTCGGTAAGTTCTCTTTCTGATGGAATGAGCCGACTCTCTGAAGAAAATAAGAAGATCAAAGAGTCCATTCTGGATCTTCAATCAAGATCCATGAGAGATAACCTGGTGGTCATGGGAATACCAGAAACGCCAGAAGAAAACGCAGAGGAAAAAATTAAAAACTTTATTCAAAGCCAGCTAAAGCTCCCAGAGGAAAAAGTTAAATCCATAAACTTTCACCGTGTGCATCGCATGGGAGCAGCGAGACCTGGGAATCGCAGGCCCAGACCCATCGTGGCCAAGTTCGTGCTCCACAAAGAGAAGGAAGAGGTGAGGCGCCGTGGCAGGGAGCTCCGGGGGACCGACTTCAGGATGGATGATCAGTTCCCCAAAGAAATCGTGGAGCGTCGTAGGATCTTGTTCCCCATCAGAAAGAAATTTCTGAGTGAAGGGGCCCGCGCCGTCATCTCTGTGGACCGACTCTACGTGAACGGACAGCTGCACCGCGACCCAAACGTCACTCCCTGGCTCTACTAACTCAGATATGTATCCACACTCTTTACACTCTCTGCACAGGTGTTAGTTTATGCTTATATGTGACACACTGGGCATAACTCACGGGGTAAAAAGGTTCTCCACTTTAGGTAATATCACCACCAGTCTCCTCAGCAGCTTCAAACCTGTTTCTAATAGGTTTGTTCTGTTTTTACCCTCCCTGTTTCCTTAATTATCCCCCCCTCTGCACTCCTTCCCTCTTTTTCTTTTTTCACACACTATTCCCTTCCTCTCACCTAAGCTGCCACATCACTCAGCCATTCTACAATAGTACTGATCTGCACAACACACTTAGACACTCAACATCTCCAGCATTACATCCCATGCACTGTACATTACACATAAAGCCTTATAGCAACAGCAAGCACACCATTATGTGTACATATATACTCATTTTTGCCTCAATCAACAACATACAGTTTCTAGCATTCACCTCAACAGCTGCATGTCCACCCTAAGGTTAGTTACTTGGAATGTGCACGGAGCTGGAACCAGAGAGAAGAGACTGAAAATAATGACCAAATTAAAAGATCTCAAAACTGATTTTGCGTTTCTTCAAGAAACTCATATGTCTAGTTCCTCAGTGAATATTCTCGCCACAGCAGAATTTCCAAACGTATATTCAGCTTGTTATAACTCTAGACAGAGAGGAGTAGCAATTCTGATAAACAAGGAAGTTAAATTTACCGAAGCTAACCAAGTCATAGACCCAGAAGGAAGATTTATAATAGTCACTCTTTCCACTCAAAATATGCAGCTATGTTTAGCTAATGTGTACGCCCCCAACGTAGATGACCCTAAATTCTTTCATTCCTTCTTTTCTGTGCTATCTGAGCATACAGACAAATCACTAATCATTGCGGGTGACCTCAACATGTGTTTAGATCCAGAGATGGATAGGCTAAATAACACAGGAACTCTTAGAACATGGCAATCTACAAACACTGTTAAACAGTACATGGAGGATTTTGGTCTTTGTGATATTTGGCGTGTATTCCACCCCACGAAAAGAGATTATACCTTTTTTTCCACAGTTCATCAATCATACTCCAGGCTAGATTATTTCTTGGTCAACAGCTCCTTATTGAGCATAGCTACAGAAGCACAGATCCATCCCATTACTGTCAGTGATCACGCACCGGTTTCTCTAACTCTTAAAAACAAAACATCAGCACCTTCACTAAGGAGCTGGAGGTTCAATACATCGTTGCTCAAAGACCCTAACTTTATAGACTTCTTTGCTAAAGAATGGTCCTCATATCTTCAAAATAATGACCACCCAGGTATCTCCTCATGCCTCTTATGGGAGGCCGGGAAAGCAGTCATGAGAGGCAAAATTATCGCCTTCTCGTCCCACAAAAAAAGAAAAGAAAACTCTAAACTAGTGGATTTAGAGCAAAAAATCAAATGGTTAGAGGAAACCTACAGCAACTCTCCAGATGAAAAAACTTTACAACAAATAAGGAAAGTAAGATTCGAATTAAATGAAATAACTAATCAAAGAACACAGTTTTTATTACAGAGACTACGCTTGGAGAGGTTTGATCACAGTAATAAATCTGGGAAATTTTTGGCAAATCAACTAAAAATAAACAAAGAGAAGACAACTATCTCATCAGTAATAGACCCAACAGGGAACGCAACACATGATCCATCCGCAATAAATGCAGTTTTTAAAAACTTTTACCAATGCCTCTACTCATCCCAAATTGACCCTTCTGACAGTGAGATCAACAGTTTTCTCAATAGCATAGATTTGCCTAGACCAACAGAGGAACAAATCACAGCCCTGGAGTCCCCTCTTACTGAAGAAGAGCTACATAAAGCATTAACCAACATGCCTAGTAAAAAAGCTCCAGGACCAGACGGCTTCCCAGCAGAATTTTATAAAGAATTTTGGCAAATTTTAGCTCCCATTTTTCTCAGAATGACAATAGAAATTAAGGATAACAATTATTTACCTCCAAATATGAATTCTGCGAATATTATCTTACTTCTGAAACCTGGGAAAGATCCCACATCACCATCCAGCTATCGCCCCATATCACTGATTAATGCAGATCTTAAAATAATCTGCAAAGCTTTGGCAGGAAGGCTGGAGAAGGTAGTTCCCTCTCTAATACATCCTGACCAAACAGGTTTTATAAAGGGTAGACATTCATCTACCAACATGCGCAGATTAATCAACCTCATAGATTATACAACCATCAACAATCAAGAAGCAACTATTTTGTCACTGGATGCAGAAAAGGCATTTGATCGGGTCAACTGGAAATTCTTAATAGCCACCCTGAACAAATTTGGCTTTGGAAAATCGTTTATTAACTGGATTAAAATATTATATGCCTCTCCTAATGCTCGTATCAGAACAAATGATCAAACATCTTCAAGCTTTAATTTGCAAAGAGGAACCAGACAAGGCTGTCCACTATCTCCGTCTTTATTTGCACTATTTATTGAACCTCTAGCTGCTGCAATTAGGCAAAGTCGAGATGTTGAAGGCATTCAAACCATAAATTTAGAACACAAAATAAGTCTTTATGCAGATGATGTTTTACTATTTACTCCAAATTCACAATCTTCCATCTGCCAAATCATCTCCCTAATTAATAGATTTTCGTCAGTTTCAGAATACTCCATAAACTGGTCTAAAAGCACAATTCTACCAATTAATTGCAATTATCTAAATCCGTTAACTATTAAAATACAAACAGGCAACATAAAGTACTTAGGTATAAATATTTCCTCTAGGCTTTCTGATCTATTCAAGCTAAACCACACCCAACTACTTAAAACAACTGAGGCTGATCTCACTAGATGGAAAAATCTTCCCATTTCTCTAATAGGGAGAGTTGCAACCATAAAAATGACGATTCTCCCCAAGATTAACTATCTGTTTTCAATGATTCCTTCCAAACCTCCAACTACTTGGTTTAAATCATTAGACTCATCCATTTCCCAATTCCTCTGGGAAGGTAAACCACCAAGGATTAGTTTAAAAACTATTAAAAAACCTAAAGATAGAGGAGGACTAGGCCTACCAGACTTTCAGGACTACTACTCCGCCAACAGATTGTTTTATGTACAAAAATGGCTGAATCCTGGTGTGTTGGATGAATCTTGGCTAGACATAGAGCAAAATCTCTGTGATGGCCTAGATGTTTCTAATTTACCTTTCTTCAGTTCTAAAATTAAACAACACAAATGCTTCAGAAGTTTAAATATTAGCTCATCTCTAACAGCCTGGTGGGATTTTCTTAAAAAAAACAACCTCACATTATTTCCATGCAAACTCACCCCCATTTGGAACAACCCTGATATTTTAATTAACAAAAACATGATTCATTTTGCTTCATGGAAGAACAAAGGAATCCAGCAGTTCCAGCATATAATTCAGGATAGAACTTTTATGTCCCTGTCGACATTATCCTCAATTTATGGAATTAGTATAAACAAATTTCTAGAATATCAGCAACTTAAATCAGCTATAAGCACTAAATACTGCCTGACCGAAATAGACCTAGACCTTCCCCGTACAGTAACACATTTCATTGACCTTAAAAATCCCAAGCTCACCTCCAAAATTTACAAGATGTTATCTAACATAGATGAAACAATTTACCTACCCATGACAAAATGGGAGTCTGAGCTATCATTGAATCCTAGTGATCAATTTTGGCTACAGATCTGTTTGAATGCCTTTAATATGACCAAAAGTCCTAATCTGCAACTTATTCAGTACAAGATTCTCCACAGAATTCACTACACCGGACAGAGATTATTTAAAATGGGTCTTAATCAGTCTGCTATATGCACACAGTGCACAGGTAACGACATAGACGACTATTTGCATGCCCTGTGGTTGTGTCCACCTGTCCAATCATTCTGGCGTAAGGTCTGTGAGGATTTATCAATCTGGTTTAATCATATGATTCCTGCATGCCCCAAACTCTGCTTACTAGGTGACCTGAATAACATCAACATAGAATCCAAAAAGGCTTATATGGTTCTCACCGCTGTATGTATCGCAAAGAAAACTGTCCTCCTAAACTGGAAATCAAAAAATAATCTCAGCATCAGCCACTACAGAAACCTCATGTCAGAGCATATTAGCTTAGAGTTAATGTCCTCCACAAAAAACCTGTCGGCTTCAGACTCTCCCTGGCTCCAGCTGGTTAGTCACATCACCTAGTAGGGGTGGGATGGTGATGGGTTGAGCCGGTCCTGGCTGGTTGGATGGGCCGGTGCGGGTGTGGGGGGTGGGCTCTGCTGGGCCTACCGTTCCCCCGGCTCGGGGCTCTGGTTGCCCGGGGTGGGGGGTGGTGGGGGCGCGCGCTCTGCCGGCAATTTGGCAGGGGTTCCTGGGCTGGTGCCTTCTGGGCGCAGGGTAGGCAGTGCGGCTGACCGGGAACGGCGGCCGGGTGCCGTGCTGGGTAGCTGGTCGCCGTGGCGGGGGCTGGGGGGGGGGCTTTGGGTTCTGGGGCCTGGGGTCGTCTGCCCGCGGCCGGTGTTTCGCCCATGGCCAGTGGTTGGCGCGTGGCCCGGCCCCCCTGGGGGTCGACGCCGCCTTCACAGCAGGGGTTAAAGGGTTCACTTTGGTGGGTTTACATAATTTTTTTTTTTTTTTTTTTAAATTTATTTATTATTATTAATATTATTTATTATTATTATTATTATTATTATTATCATCATTATTATTATTATTATTATTATTATTTCTATTATTATTATGACTGTTGTTATTATTATTATTATTATTATTATTATACATATATGTATATATATATATATGTAATTTATAATTTTATATGGTTAATATATGTATATATATATATGTGTAAAATATTTTTTTTTTTTTTTTTTTTTTTTATATGATTTAATCTATTCTGGGTTTATTTATTTATTTATTTGTTTTTTATTTTTTTATTTTGATTCATTTATTTATTTATTTATTATTTATTTATTTTTAATTTTTTATTTTTTTGGGGGATGGATGGGGGGCCCTGGGGGGGGTGGTGTGCAGTCCTTGGGGAAGTCAGGGCATGGATGGTGGGGCTGGACTCCCTGCCCTTCCGTTCTGGCACCGGGACCCGTCCTTGCCGGTCGTCTCTCGGCGCAGCGGGGCTCTCGCCTTATCGGCGGCGGGCTTGCCGCCTCTTGGCCGCCTGGCCGCCCTGGGAGGGGGGGCGCCTACTGCGGCCGGCTGGGGGGCCGGTCGCTCGGGGGAGCCTCTCCCCCGGTTGTGCCCATCCGCCTGCTCCTCCCCGCCCTCACCAAAACAAATGTTGCACACAGGCACATAGGGCTCCGGGAACTGGATGGGTGGGTTATGCTGGCGGGGCTCTCTGGGGGGGTAACTCTCTGGGGCGCTCTGTTGGCGCCCGCCCTCCACCCCGCTTTTTACTTGCATATTAGACACCCTGATTCATCTAGGGCCTTGTGGGGAGGGTCTGGTGGAGGGGGGCACGGTGAAATATCCGTGCTCATCTTTCAGTGACCCCCCCACAATTTTAACTCCCACTTTAGACACACACACTGCATGTTAGCAGCACATACACAGCAAATACACTCCACCCACAGAGGATTCCCGGAGTGGGGTTTCTGCGGTTTAGCAGCGGTAGGGACCCCACACTGGAGACCTCCTTTTTTTTACCTGCAGCACACACACAGCACTGCCACACCTCCATACATGGGTGGGGTCGGCCGGTCTTCACCCGCCTGGTCCTCTCAGGGCGGCCGGGCTTGGGGGTATCATGTCGGCTGCGGTGATGGTCGGGCGTACGGCGCTGGGGGTCGGTCGGCGGGGGGGGGTTACTGCGTGGCGGCGGGGGGTGGGGAGGTAACCAGATGATTGTGAGTATGTGTGCGTGAGTGCATGGGTGGACGGACCTGGGGGCTGGCTCACTGGAACCCTCTGGGGCTTTCCCTTCCCATCACAGAGGGGTAGGGCACTTTAAGGGTAAGGGAGGGGGGGGGATTGTAGTGGGTAGGGTTATGTGGGGTGGCTGTGGGTGCGTGGCGATCTCTGGGTTGTTCGGGTCGCGTGCCGCGGCTGGCTCGCGGACACGGGGCACCGGTCGGGTGGTGGGCGGCTCTCGGGTTCTGGGGCCCTGGCTTCGTCCTTGGCCCTTGTCTCGGCGTCCGGCGCCCGGCGGCCCCCATGGCTGCCGCCTGGTACGGCTAAGCGCTCCTGTCCTGTGGCCTGGGGGCCGGACGCCGGGTTCGCTTATGCCTCTGGGCGTAGTGGGGGCCCCTGTAGGGGGGCCTTCTCTGCGCCTGGCTGGTTGGGTGGGCGGTCCCCGCCTCCCCCCCTCCCGGGCTGCTTGGGTCCGGTGTGGGGGGGGCGCTGGCCTTGGGGGGCCTCTCCTCCCCTTTCCTGGTCTGGCTGCTCTGGCTGGGTAGGATCTGGTTCCCCACAACACAAGGTTCACCTCGGCAGCATGCATGTATCTCCACCCCCACGTGCACGTGCACACTGCCACACTGCTCCCTGTCTGCTTCATCCCTCCTTCTAACCTACAGTGTATTGATGGACAGATATTTTCCACTCATCTTCTTGTCAGATTTTTACCCATGATGAAATATTTGTCTTTCCAGCAGATCTAGTATAATTGTTACAGCTTAAAAGAATAACTGATCCAAATCAGTGCTTGTATCCCCCCTTTTTTCACCCTTCTTCCCTTTACTCTCTCTCCCCCCCCCCCCCCCCGACACACATTTTCCCTCTTCCTCCCCACACACACTAAATATAACAAATAAAGAAATAAATAATTCAACAAAAAGGGGTTAATTCAGATCTACACTCTGGCTTCTAAAGTTCTACAACCTCTTTTTGTGATAGTAAAACCTGTCCAACACAAAAGGCCTGCAGCTCTAATCTGTTTGCTAAGTTGTTGGACAGAACAAGTGAAAAAAGAAGAAAAAAAAAAAAAAAAAAAAAAAAAAGAAAACATAGATCAATCACTCCTCAGCAGGTGTGTAGTCAGACAGCAATGGGGAGCTTCAAGAGTCTGTGACAAAAAAATCAAAGAATAATGGGAACTACTGAAAGCCTGTCAGTCATTGATCTGACGCGGGCAGACACTTCTACTGTATAAGTGTGCATAATATGGAGGAGGAAGTTACAAAACTATTTCCTAAAATCTTTAAGCTGATGTGCACTTAAACATTCAACAATGTTCTTGAGCTGCACACTTTTTAGAGGAAAGTTTTTTTTGTTTTGTTGAAACAATCATCACTGATCTGCAGTCTGCATGCAAATACACATTAGAATGTGTTATAGACTGATACAATTTAGTTCAACTCAAGGACTGAAACATGAAAAACAACTCAATTGTTTAATAGTCTTAATCAATTCAATCATCAATTATGTAGTGCTAATGATGGTACTGTATTGGAGTCCAAGTTGTGTTTATACTCAGGAGTGACTTATAATATGATTTTTAAAGAATAAATATTGGCTCATTTATTAATGTATTTTCCCACTAATAACCAGATCCCCTTTAGCGGTTGTTTCCCAATAATAACCACTAGAGGGCATTGTGGGTGTGTGTATTAGCATTTGCTACTGACAGCAATGTACAAGAAGAGCTGTCCAAAGAGGGGTCGTGGGACTACAATAGAAGAGCAGCTCTGGGAGCAGATGGTACCGCAGGACCCGACACGTTTCATCATCTGAGCTGACACACTGCCTCCGAATCCAGATGTTTTTCTTTTTATGTTAACGTTTTTCAGTCAAACAAACTTAAAAACTTTGTCCGCTAAATGTGTAATTTTTAATAAAATGTCCATCTTAATTTATTGTACTTCTACTAGTTTGTCTAAGATTGAAGCCGCAGATATTCTTATTTTTATATCAATAAAATGAAAGTGTGGATTTGCATGCGTTAAGTTATCATGAGTCTGACTTTCATTATACCGCCATATTTAAATAATCCAGAAAGTTAAAAAAATCTGAAAAAAAGTTTATCAAGCATTTGTCAGCCTGGAGGACCTGGCGGATCTGGAGAATTACATTGACGAGTGTTTCAATAACTGCGTCATGAGGAGATCCAACACCGCCACTCTGTCCACCAAACGTGGCCGCCCCGAAGACTCCCCAGGGGCTGCCTCCTCTCCAGGCAGCAACTTGAGTGATATCCTGGATTCAATTGATAAAAAGCTCTCCAGCCTTGATTGCCGTTTAAATTTGCTGGAGATCCTCCATAAGGAATTTCAAGGCCTGCGAGAGTCTCTGGAATTCAGCCAGCAGCAGGTGCAGGAGCTCGCAGCGGAGAACCAGGCCCTCAGAGAGACCGTGAAAATCCTGGGCAACGACACCGCCCGTCTCTCCGAGGAAAACCGATCCATCAAAGAAACCCTTCTGGATCTTCAGGCGAGGAGCATGAGGGACAACCTGGTGATCTCTGGGATTCCGGAAGAGGCAGGAGAAGACCCGGAGACCACTGTGAAGTCCTTCATGGAGGTCCACCTCAAGCTCCCCAAGAAAGAAGTCCAGAAGATCTCCTTCCACAGGGTTCACCGGCTCGGAGGAAAAAGGCCGGACAATCAGCGTCCTCGTCCTATTGTTGCTAAATTTAAACATTATAAACAAAAGGAGCTGGTAAAGAGCCGAGGCCGGGAGCTGAAAGGAACACACTACAGCGTAAATGACCAGTTTCCGGTCAAGATCCTCCGCTGTCGGAAAATCCTCTTCCCGCTGAGGAGGAAGCATCTGTCTGCTGGAACCCATGCAGTGGTTGCTGTTGATAAACTTTTTGTGAATGGCAAGCTGTTCCGGGACCCAGAGTTAACACCCTGGCTGTGCTGAAGGCTTTCAGAGGCGCACTGACATCTGCGCTGCCCAGAAGAAACCTGCAAACTTATTTAATTGAATAGGAAATAATCGGATCATCAATAATCCACACCTCTCAGGAAAACTGTCTTTTCTTTCTCTCACATTCATGTTTCTGTTGTTTCGTTGTTTATGTTCTCTTTTCCTCCCTCTTTTGTCTTGTCCCCCCCCCTTCCCATTTCCTCGTATGTGAATCAGGTAAAGGCAACGCAACCAAGGTGAGTATTTATTTATGCACGGAACGGACGCGCGTGCATACTAGCGCGCACAAGGGCATGCACACGCGATCCCGCACACACACGTTGATAAACTGCAAAAACCTCACTTAGGCTCACACAGGACGCACGCAACATGCAGCCCACAGCCAAGAAACGTTCACCCACAATGCACAGCGCTTCTCGGTGTAGCAGGCATGCACAGCGGGCACGCGCACACGGACGGGCACACGCACTATTTAGCCTTGCACTCTCCCGGTTAGAACAGCTATGAACAGTCTTAACATCGTTAGCTGGAATGTGCGTGGACTTGGCTCTGGGCCAAAGAGATTGAAAGTGTTAAATCACCTGAGTGATCTTAAAGCAGATATAGCTCTACTGCAGGAGACCCATTTATCTTTATCAGCTGATCATCTCCTGTGCTGCTCACAGTTTCCAGTTATGTATCCTGTTAGTTTCAACTCCAAACAAAGAGGGGTTGCAGTTTTGATTAATAAAAACGTTACATTTACTCATAAGGATGCAGTTACTGACCTAGAGGGGCAGATTTGTAATCATTAATATATCCATTCAGAATAGGCACTTTTGCATGGCCAATATCTATGGCCCGAATGTTGACGACTCTTCCTTCTTTCACAGATTCTTCACTTCACTCTCAGCTCACTCTGACTCCACAATCATTATAGGAGGAGACGTCAATCTGATTCTGGACCCTGAACTTAACAGACTCAGCACAGCAGCAAACCAACGCACATGGCGGTCTGCAAGTATTCTTAAGCAGTACATGAATGATCTGGGTCTCTGGATGACATGAGCGCCAAGCATCGCAAACACGAAAGGGTTCACCTTTTTTTCTCCATTTAACCATTCACACTCTCGTTTAGATTATTTATTAGTCAGTAAATCTCTTTTGAAAGAAATTAAAAGTTCCAATATTCATCTAATCATTATCAGTGATCATGCACCAGTTTCTGTAAATATTTCTAGGGAAATATCCACACCCTCAGGTTCAACCTGGAGGTTTAATACATCTCTGTTAAAAGACCAAGAATTTATTGAATTCTTTAAAAAAGAGTGGGCAACCTACTTAGAATTTAACAATACTTCTGAGGTTTCACAATGTCTTTGGGAAACAGCAAAAGCAGTCATGAGAGGGAAAATCATATCTTACTCATCTCATAAAAAAATGCAAAGAGAAAGCGGATTTAATAGAATTACAAAATAAAATCAAAACCCTGGAGACTGCTTGTGCTGCTTCTGCACAGGAACACATACTGGGCGACCTGAAATATTTAAAGCTGCAGTTAAATGACATCATCAATAAACAAACACAATTCCAGATACAAAGGCTTCGACTGGAAAGATATGAAAACTCAAATAAATCTGGCTAATTTCTAGCTAATCAGCTTAAAATTAATATAGAAAATCAACAATCAACTTCTATTATGGACCAAACCGGAAATGTTACCCATGACCCAGTAAAAATTAATAATGCATTTAAAGACTTTCATCAAAACTTATACACACCACAGATCAATCCATCAGAACAAAGCATCAACTCATTTCTCAATAGCGTAAACCTACCCAGGTTAAATGAAGATCAAATCACAAATCTAGACTCAACGCTCTCGTTGTCTGAACTTCATGAAGCTCTGTTACTAATGCCCAACAGCAAAGCAGCCGGGACCCGACGGCTTTCCTGCAGAGTTTTAAAAGGAATTCTGGGAACAATTGGCACCAACATTTTATAAAACGGTCACATTTATCAATGAAAGCCAATTGCTACCACCTAACATGAACTCAGTCAACATTATCCTTCTTCTAAAACCAGACAAAGATCCCACGAGTCCTTCAAGTTATCGCCCCATCTCTTTAATCAATGCAGATGTAAAAATAATCTGCAAAGCACTAGCACAGAGAATAGAAAAAGTCACTCCTCATATAATTCACTTTGATCAAACTGGATTCATCAAAGGCAGACATTCGGATGACAATGTCCGCAGACTCGTTAACATAATAGACTTTGCCACCATTAACAACAAGGAAATGAACATACCATCGCTGGATGCTGAAAAAGCATTTGATAGTGTAAATTGGAAATTTCTCATGGCTACCCTCCATAAGTTTGGGTATGGAGAATCATTCATCAATTGGATTAAAGTATTATATCATAACCTCAATGCATCAATCAGAACTAATAAACAGACTTCCAACAGGTTTTTTCTTGGAAGAGGAACTAGACAGGGTTGCCCACTCTCCCCCTCTCTTTTTGCTATATTTATTGAGCCTCTAGCTGCAGCAATAAGATAGAACAAGAGCATTAAAGGAATTAAAACCAAACACAGCCATCATAAAATTAGTCTATAGGCAGACAACATATTACTGTTTTTAAGTGATTCACGTTCTGTAAATAAAATGGCAACAACCATTAATGAATTCTCTTCCATATCAGACTACTCCATTCATTGGAACAAATCTGTTTTTATTACCACTGAATAGTAATGTGGAGCAAGGACTCACGATACCAGTTAAATCAGGCAATATCAAATATCTAGGTATTTATTTTTCCCCCAAATTATCAGAACTGGTGCAGCTAAACCACACTCCATTACTGAAAAGCATACAGAACGATCTAACACGCTGGACCAACCTGCCTCTGTCCCTCATGGGCAAGGTAGCCACGGTTAAAATGAAAATCTTTCCTAAAGTTAATTATCTCTTCTCAATGATCCCCACACAACCACCACTAAAATGGTTCAAAACATTAGACTCATCCATATCAAGCTTTTTATGGAACAATAAACCTGCAAGAATAAGTCTAAAAACTTTAAAATCTGCAAAAAGCTGTGGAGGCTTAGAATTACCTAACTTCCGCAAGTACTTTCTTGCAAATAGATTACAATACATCTTAAAATGGTTAAAAAATAATCCAGAAACCAACTCATGGTTAGACTTGGAACAGGCGTTATGTGGGAAGATCAACCTGACAGATCTACCATTTATTAGCCAAACAGTTAAAAAACAGGATTGTTTCAAAAGTATTAATATAAACGCCACTTTAACAGCCTGGTGGGAATTTCTAAAATTATCTAACTCGTCTATTCAACCGTGCAGAATGACACCCATCTGGAACAACCCTGACATCCTCATAAACAAAAAGATGATACACTTCCCAGCTTGGCAAGCAGGGGGCGTGATGTTACTAGAGCACTTAATTATTGACAGAAGATTCATAACTCCCCAGGAACTTCAAGACAAACATGGAATAAATAACTTCTTGGAATATCAGCAACTTAAGTCTATTATTACTAAAAAGTTTAAATACAGAGACAACGATTTAAAGCTACCAGATGTAGTTACCGCTCTGATTAATTTTTCAATGAACAAAACTCTCTCCAAAATATGCAAACTTTTATGTAATTTAGATAATAATATTTCACTTCCAATAACAAAATGGGATGCAGATTTGAGCATTAGCATAGATGAAAGCTTTTGGTCAGAACTTTGTCTAAACACCTTTAAACTGACAAAAAGTCCAAATTTGCAGCTAATCCATTTCAAAACTCTTCACAGGATTTACTACACTGGACAGAGGATGTTAAAGATGGGTCTCAGTAACTCAGACATTTGTGAACACTGTGATAGTAATCTACCCTGATAGTTACATGCATGCACTGTGGCTCTGCACGCCTGTCCAGGCTCTCTGGCAGCAGGTATGTGCCGATCTATCAGTCTGGCTTAAGGTTTCAATCATGGCTTCACCGTCACTTTGCGTGCTTGGAGACATAAGTGCCATCGAGGTAGAAGGAGAATTATTAAATATCACTTTTATAACTTCTTGTATTGCCAAAAAAAAAACATCTTAATAAATTGGAAAAACAAGAAAAATATAAATATAAGTCAATACAGAAATCTGCTTTTTGATCATATCAGCTTGGAAAAAATGTCAGCCCAAAGTTCAAGTAACTTTGAAAGAATTCAGCCTCTCTGGTCTCCCATAGTTAACTCCATGACTTAGAGGGTGGGGGGCCTGGTCGTCGCTGCTCCCTGCCTTTCTGCCGTGGTGCGGGGTGGGGGTTGGGGCCTCCGTTGCCCGTTGGGGGCTGATGGGGATCCCGTTCGGAGGGTCGGGTCCGGTGCCTGGGCGGGGCGGGCTGGGGCGCTGCGTGGTCTTCTGGGCTTGGCGGTTGGGGGTGAGTGGTGGGGGGGTTGAATGGTGGTCCGGCTTGGCTTGGTGGGGTGGTCTCTTTGCCTGTGCTGGGGGGGGTTGGCGGGGGGGGTCCTGCTCGGGGGAGGTAGGTCTAGCGGCGCTGGATGGGCTGCTCGTCTACACCTGGGGCTGGGATCAGCCCTTCCCTGGCTCTGGGATGGGGTGGGGCAACCCTCTTGAGGTGAACGCAGAATAACGCTGGGCTTGGCTGATTTGTTCAGAAGCGTTGTATTTTTCTCCAGTTTTTTTCTCCCCAAAGTGTGTCTTCCATATATTTTTTTTTTCTTTTTTTAGTAGATACAATGTTGTTAACAGCAATGCAATAAAAGGTGATCAACTAGGTAATCCAGTTTGACCGTTCCAAATAATAAAATAGTATTTTCCTTTAGAATATGATCCTTAACCCTTTAAGACTGGAGCTAAAGCTAAAGTTGACATTCTTTCAATTACCAAAATTCTTCAACCGTTTACACCTTTGTGAGGTAACTGGTTATTCTAAACAGGACTGTAAATAAAATAAGGTTAGGCTCGTACCCTTTCAGTTTCCTGCACACAGAAATGAATGAATAATGACTCAGAGACAGTTACTTATCTTTAGTGGAAGTTTACTCCGTACAATAAGCACAAATCAAATTGTACGAAAGGTTACAGACAGATGAACAGGCTGCTGCATTCAAAGTCCGAACAACGGAGGCAGGGAGATGGGCTTGGTATAAGAACCCTGCATTTGCATATTCAGAAGATCACACACTGGACAATGGTGTGAAAATTACAGCCACAGGTTGTTACTGGAGAGGCACTCCAAGGCTAAAATGAAGATAACTCGGAGGCATCTCACACACACAGAAAAGGGAGTATGAGGAGAAACTGTGAGAAAAATAGCTTGGCTGTGCTGTCTTCAAATGTAATATAATTATGAGATTATAATACATGCTTAATGAATTAAGTTTAAACCATTGGTGTAATAAAAGTTGAAGGCAGTTTCTAACTATCCTTTACAACCTTTAAAGTAATTCCAGTGGATTCTGAAGCGACGGAAATCCACTTTGAAAGTTTATGTTCCTTTGAGTCAGAATTAGCTGATTCACGTTGATCATGAAAACAGTTAAAGAGCGTTGTTTGTTTTTTAGGTGTCAATGCAACACCTAAGGTGCTGCTTAAGTGTCTTCAATGAGGTAATATAATGCCATAATCTCCCTTATTTGCAGTAAATGTAGTGTACCAATGAAAGACTGTTTATCTATGTATCTACGTATGTGCTAACACAGTGATCCCCAACCTTTTTGTCACCGTGGACCGGTACAACGCAAGACACATTTACCGTGGACCGGGGGTGGCATTTTCTCTTTAGTAATAATAATAATAATAATAATAATAATAATAATAATAATAATAATAATAATAATTTCCCCCTTGTCAAAGCAACTTTCTAAAGAAGTTTGTTTTTGCTAATTTTGGTTGTTTGGGTTTAATTTTAGCGGGATGTATCACCTGATGTTTGGTGTCGCGACTTTGACGTACGTTAAGTGTGACAGATGTAACAGAGAGAATCCGGTCACTTTTCAAAATAAAACGTTTTTTTTTCGAGAAAAAAAAAACAATAAAATGGAAATTATTTCTTCTTTCTGTGCGTCCCGGTGCCCAGTACCGCTCCGCGGCCCGGTGGTTGGGGACCACTGTGCTAACATGCTACTGTTTTACTGTCACTTAAGCAATAGATAGATGATGACTTTATTAAACCCACAATGAGGAAATTTCATATATCTGTGGCAGCAAAAACGACATTCAGAAACAATCTATACAATATAACATCAAAATAGGATATAAAAAATGACATTCATATTAAATCATTAAGAATATTAAATTATTAAAATATAGGTTGATAATAGATGCTCTTCTTGATGTGTTAGGAACATAAAGAGAGTAAAAGAGTGAAAACACCCACTACAGCCTTTATTTCTGTTTAATCATTTATTTGGAACATTAGTTTATTCTAAATAAGTCATGTCAATTGTAGGCAAAGTCTCCCATTGTGAGACTGGTGCTTTTTTCTGTTTTGTTTTCCCTTGTCATCTCATCTGACCCACATGACTGCAATTTTTGAAAACAACTGCAATTTTCTACCAATAGGAGCTCGGAGCTGCTCTGAAAATGACATCCAAGGTGTGATGTGAGTCGGAAACAGTTAATGAACATGAGGAGCATTTACTTTTCATGCTGCTGCTTCTACACAGGTGCAACAGCATAGAAAGTCAATACAGTTGTTTCTATGCATGTAGGTGAACCTCACCCATCAGTACGTAATCCTAACTTAAGCAAAATGTCTAATTTGATTTAATTCTCACCATTTAACTTAGAAAAACTTGGTGCACCTCTGTCTTTTTTTTAGCTTTAAAAGGAATTGGTTGATACAAACTTATATTAGCACCTCCACACTGTTCTCCAATAATCTTACCCTTTAACACTGAAGATGTTGCAAGTAATAAATAATACATGCTCTTCGACATACCATAACTCCTCGACCGTTTACGTGATCCGATTCTGATGAGGAGAAAAGCAGCTTTTCATATCAGGATCAGCTGATGTACATTGATTTTTGTAAGCAGTTCACTACTAACCTTTGCAAATGACTTTTTTTCTCCATTTCAGAATCTGCTGGAAGTGCATTAATTGCATCAACAGTTGAGGAGTTGCGGTTGTCGAAAGAATGTCAGCACTGGTGTTAAAGATTTTAAACTTTGATTGGCTTCCAACCAAATCATGAGCAGAGACAAAGCATTCAAACAAAGTGTTTTATCTAAAATAAAATATACATCCTGTCTATGAAAATATTTTTAATAATGTAGCAGGCTACAAATGTTTTTGTGGGAATGGGATGGGAATGGGAATTTTTTTTTTTTTTTTTAACCAAAGGTGATAGTCATGGATAACAGTCTGTGGAGATTTCATGCATAGTACTGCTGATGCTCGGCCTCTGGTGCATTTACATTGAAATGTCACATGTATAGTTCCTGAATTTCAATTTCACCTTGTAAAAGGTAGAAAGTCTAACGTTCCAGGTAAGCTGTATGCTAACACAAAAAAGCCATAATTGGCTGTATAGTTCCTGATCCCTGCACTAAATCATTGTCTAAACTTCTCATAGAAGTAAGCAAAATATGATCATGATATTGGCTTTTACTTTATTCCAATTGGTGAACAGTAAAATATTCTACAATCATTTTCCTCCGTTAGTTTGCAAAAGTGACATAGGTGGTAGCCAGGGTGCTGCACCCCAATCATGTTTTTAAATCCATCTTCTTCAACCACTGACAGAGGTCTCATTCTTCATTCCCCCACTGTTTCCTCTTGGGGATCCATTGTTCTGGGGCACTACCGGCTCCGCCTGCAGGGGTTGCTGTTGCTGCGGTGCTCGTTCTCTTTAGCCCGGTTGGGGTCCCGCTCTGTGGTCTAATAGCCATAGAGTGCACTCTAAAAAGAGTATTTGGGCTGTAGTTGGAAAGATGTACTTTTTTACATTGTTCTAACTTAATTATTTAGTTTGGTGAAAATAAATCATTTTTTTGAGTTCATTCAACTTAAAAATAACACGTAGTTGTCTGACATAGTTATTTTACTTTCAATCAACTTAATTTAATTAAGTTGGTGTAACTTTGGTGTGAACCTGTCAATGCATATTGATGTCATAACGTGAGGCAGCGCAAGGAATTGTGGGATACCATTTTCTTTGCCTATCTGGGCAGATTGTGGTTTAAGTGTGAGTTTTTGTCCATGGGTTTTTGTTGTCCAGCTTTTTTACTATGTTTGAACTAGTAATTTAACCTGTTATGTTCATTTTTTTCTGCACCATGAGTTAGAGTTTGGTAGAGGATGATGACCAACCCCTTTGTGCGGTAAAAGACCTTAAGTCCCAATTATTAAAGACAGAGCTCATGACATGTGAGCTCCTGCCTATAATGTGAGACATTGCTGGATCATTCATGTCTTTGATATGAAAAGTACCACCCCCAGTGGTGGAAACTTTAGAAAAATGTAGTTAAAGTCATATAAACAAAATTGAAAAAGATCTTCTATAAGTTAGATCAACATTTCAAATTAAGTTGGATAAACTTAAATTTAATTAGGTGTTACCAATTGAAGTAATTAATTTAAGTTAAATCAGCGTATCAATTTAAGTTGGATAAACATAAAAATCTTAGTTGAATACACTTGATTCAATTAAGTGTTACCAATTGAAGCAATTCAATTAAGTTGGATCAACGTATCACATTGAGTTGGATAGACATAAAAATTTAGGTTGAATAAACTTAATACAACTAGGTGTTACCAATTGAAGTGATTCAATTAAGTTGGATCAACTTTTTTCTTTTTAGAGTGAGTGGGCCCTGAGCTGCTGTGTTGGGCAGGCACTCTGTCAATGACCCTCCGGTCGGGCTGAGCCTTGGAATTAATGGATCCCCCGTTATACCGTTTCCTCACAGCAGTACCAAGCCAGACTTTTTCTTTAAGCTGCTGTTCTTTGTTTTTGTTCAGGGTTATATTGGGGGAACTGGGTGGGTGGACGGAGGAATCTGGTGAAGGAGGGGTGCCAATTTTGTGTGATTGTCCTGTGTTTTAACTAATTAACTATTGGCTTTTATGTAAAGCGCTTTATGTTTTCGGGTCGAAATCAAAGGCGCTATACAAATAATAAACGTTTGAGTTTTGATTTTGAGAAACCCGTAAGGATGCTCTGAGGGAGTGTAGCAAGCCATTTTAAGTGTGACTTGGCTCCTCCCAGTCTACGGTCAATGGCGCAGACCAGAAGGCTTCCGTGTCTGGAACGCCCATGATCGTGCGTCACTACGTACGTTTTTCAAGTCTGGTGGCGAGCTCTACATACAAATCTGCAGTTCATTGATCGCACGCTGACAGTTCAACCGGTTGAAACATTTTCACGCTGAATTGCAGCAACGCAGCACTGTGACCAATCGGGGGCTCGGATTTTTAGTAGTGATGTGTGGGTTGAATAGATGTGGTTTGAGTCTGGTTGGATTATAGGATTCCAACACTGACATTTATAGTAACAGAGCTGTGCAGAATTTTCACTCTTCCTACTGTAGATGGTGGACAAGCGCTAATAAACAAAAACATATGAAGAAGAATCTTTTCCCTGTTGCTGCCTGCATATGTAGTGTGATCCGGTGTGTCCAACACCGCTGGATGCGGGTTCATAAAACCACACTGGCCCCTATTTGCATGTCCCCCCCCCGCCGGCCTATTCCACCTTATTGTTTTTGCCGTGTTCTTCTATGTGGCTCTGTGTGTATATGTACCTTATAGAACCAAATAAGTAAAATAAGAAGCAGAAATAAAACAGAGGTGTTTATAAGACTTTATTGTCGGTTTTGACACAAGATCTGGCGCAATAGCAATGTGAAGAAGCTGAGACGCCAGCTCACAAGTAGGGCACTTTTGAGAAATGAGCTGACAATGAGGAATTTGAGGAGGCCGTCAAGCAGGCTGCGCTGCACGACAGCTGTTCCGTGCATTCACACCACCCGGCACCAGGGGGCCCGCTGGATCGTGACTCTGGAGAGAGATGACTCTCAAATGTCTTTTGTCACTCATCTCAAAGTGCCATTTGTGCTCCTCCAAGCTCATTCACAGTATTACTTCTCTCCCTTGTCGTCAAAAAACCGAAGCCAAAAACTATGTAAACACATTCTTTGTATTGTACTCTTCGTATTTTACTTCGTTTTGGTTTTCTTATAATGTAGCAGTATAGCCCTCCTACAACCATAGAAGGAGAAAACAGTACAAAATAAAATTTCATGCTGCATTCACACTGGCCGGTGCTGGTTTATGAACCCGCATCTCCAGCGGGGTGGGACACACCGGCATCAGCACTAATCTGCAGGCCCGCAACAGGGAAAAGATTCTTCTTATATGGTTTTGTTTATAGCGCGTGTCCACCATCTACAGTGGAGAGTGAAAATTCCTGACACAGCTTGTTACTAATAAATGTTCAGTGTTGGACTTCCTATCAAAATCCCACAGACTCAAACCAACATCTATTCAACCCCACACAATTCACGTCCTAAAATCCGAAGCCCCGATTGGTCACAGTGCGGAGTTTGCTGCAAAATTCAGCGTGAAAATGTTCAACCGGTTGAACGGTCAGGTGCGATCAATGAACTGCAAGATTGTATGTAGAGCTCGCACCAGACTTGAAAAACGTACGTAGGACGCACGATCTGGGCGTTCAGACCGGAAGACTTCTGTCTGCCCCATGACCGTTAGGGATGGGGGAGCCAAAGTCACACTCTTAAAATGGCTGCTACACTCCCTCAGAGCATCCTTAACGGGTTCTCAAAATCAAACTCAAACGTATTTATTTGTTTATAGACGCCTTTGATTCGACCAGAAAACTAAAGCGCTTACATAAAAGCAAATAGTTAATTAGTGTAAAACACAGGCAACACACAAAATTGGCACCACTCCGTCAAACGATTCCTCCGTCCACCCACCCAGTTCCCAATATAACCCGAACAAAAAAAAGAACCGCGCTAAGGAAAAAGTTGGCTTGGTACTGCTGGAGGAAACGGTATAACGGGGGATCCATATTCCAAGGCTCAGCCCGACCGGAGGGTCATTGACCAGAGGCCTGCCCAACACAGCAGCTCAGGGCCCACTCACTATTAAAAAGAAAAAACGTTGATCCAACTTATGGAATCATTCAATGCGTAAAACCTAGTTGTATTAAGTTTATTCAACCAACTTTTATGTCTATCCAATCAATGTGATCCAGGTTGATCCAACTTATGAATTGCTTCAATTGGTAACACTAATTGAATCATGTATTCAACTAAGATTTTTATGTTATCCAACTTAAATTGATACCGCTGATTTAACTTAAATTAATTACTTCAATGGTAACACCTAATTAATTCAGTTTATCCAACTTAATTTGAAATGTTGATCTAACTTGATAGAAGCATCTTTTCAATTTGATTTATATGACTTTAACGACAGTTTATAAAGTTTCCACCACTGGGGGTGGTACTTTTCCATATCAAAGACATAATGATCAGCAAGTCTCCAATTATAGGCAGGGAGTCACATGTCATTGAGCTCTGTCTTAAAATGGGACTAGGTCCTTTACCGCCACCACAAGGGGCTGCGTCAATCATCCGCTACAAACTCTAACTATGGTGCAGAAAAAAAATGAGCAGAACAGGTTAAATTACTAGTTCAAAACATAGTAAAAAAGATGGACACAAAACCCATGGACAAAAACTCACACTTTAAACCACCAATTGCCCCAGCTAGGCAAAAGAAAATGGTATCCACAATCGGCGCTCTGCTCACGTTTTTATTGACTCAATATGGCATTGACCGGTTCCAAACAAAGTTACACCAACTTAATTAAATTAAGTGATTGAAGTAAAATAACTATGTCAGAAAACACGTGTATTTTTAAGTGTAATGAACTCAAAAAAATGATTTATTTCACCCAAACTAAATAATTAATTTTAGAACAATGTAAAAAAGCTACATCTTTTCACTAACCCGCCCAAAACTACTCTTTTTAGAGTGCACTCTTCATGGCATTAGACACAGAAGGAGCGGGACCCCAACCGGGCTAAGAGATTGCTCTAACTAAAGGCTACGAGCCACCCGCAGCAACAGGCAACACCCCCGTGCAGGAGCGGAGTTAGCCCAGGTCGGCTGCCCCGACGAAACAGAACATGAAGTCCCCAAGAAGGACAACAGTGGGGGCTAATATATGAAGAGAATAGAGTGTGGGAAAACCATGGAAGAATGGCTAAAGATGAGACTCTGCAATGGTGAGCAGATGGTTTTATTTTAAAAAAAACCATGATATTTGAAAGATGGAATTTTTTGTTTTTTTTTTCAAATGATTGGGGTAGCTAGCACCCTTGAGCTACCACCCTATGTCACTTTTGCAAAAAAAAACTAACGGGAACAATGTAGGAAAGAAAATGTTGTAGAAATTTTACTGTTCACCAATTGAACAGAATAAAGTAAAAAGCCAAATATCAGATGATAATGTATTTTGGGCTATCTTCTATGAAGAATAGCATTTTAGACAATGATTTAGTGCAGGGATATCAGGGAATCTCAGGTATACAAGCCAATTATGGCTTTTTTTGTGCTAGCATACAGCTTACCTGGAGTTGGACCTTCTACCTTTTACAAGGTTGAAATTGAAATTCAGGAACTATACATGTAACATTTCAATGTGTAATAATGCACCAGAGGCCGAAGCATCCAAGCAGTAATATGCATGAAATCTCCACAGACTGTTTCCATTGACTATCACCTTTGGTATTTAAAAAAAAAAAAAAAAAATTCCCATTCCCATCCCATTCCCCACAAAAAACATTTGTAGCATTGCCTAATTTATTTAAAAATATTTCATAGGACGGGGATGTTATATTTTATTTTAGAATTTAAAACACTTTGTTTTGAACGTTTGCTCTTGTCTTGTTCTCTGCTCATGGATTTGGTTGTGAGCAAATCAAGTTTAAAAATCTTTCTTAAACACACTATTGCTGGACCTTCTTTCGACAACCGCAACCATCTTCAACTGTTGTATGCCATTAATGCACTTCCCCAGCAGTTCTGAAATGGAGGGAAAAAAAGTCATTTCCAAAGGTTAGAGTACGTGAACTGCTTACAAAAAATCAATGTACATCAGCTGATCCTGATATGAAACGCTGCTTTTTCTCCTCATTCAGAATCGGATCCACTAAACGGTTCGAGGGCAGTTACTGGTTATGTCGAACGAGCAAAGCTGATTATTATGACTTGCAACATCTTCAGTTGTTTAAAGTTTACTAAATTAAGATTATTGGGGAGAACAGTTTGTGGAGGGCTAATATAAGTTTGTTATCAACCAATTCCTTTTAAAGCTTAAAAAAAAAAAGACAGAGGGTGCACCAAGTTTTTCTAAGTTGGTAAATGATTGTGACGAATTAAATCCAAAATTAGACATTTGTTAAGTTAGGGATTTACGTACTGATGGGTGAGGTTCACCTACATGCTAGAAACAACTGTTTGAATTTCTATTGCTGTTGCACCTGTGTTAGAAGCAGCAGCATGAAAGTAAATGCTTCCTGGATGTTCATTAAACTTGTTTTCCGACTCACATCCACCACTTGGATGTCATTTCGAGCAGCTTCGAAGCTCCTATTGGTAGGAAAATGCAGTGTTTTCAATAAAATTCAGTCCAGCAAGAGTCATTGTGGGTCAGATGAGATGACAAGGGGAACAACAAAACAGAAAAAAGCACCAGTTACCAAGGAGAATACTTTGCATACAATTGGACCATGATATGAAGAATAAACTAATGTTCCAAATAAATGATTAAGGACAAGAATAAGGCTCGTAGTGGGTGTTTTCACTCCTTAACTCTCTTTATGTTCCAACACATCCAAGACGAGCATCTATCTATTATCAAACCTATATTTTATAATTTAATATTCTAATGATTTTAAAGAATGTCATTTTTTAATCATATGTTTTGATTTGTTTGTTTTATTGTAATAGATTGTTTCTGCATGTTTGTTTTTGCTGCCACAGATATATGAAACTTTCCTCATTGTGGGTTATTTTAATAAAAGTCATCATATATCTATTGATTAAGCTAACAGTTAAAACAGTAGCTGGTTAGACACAGTGGTCCCAACCACCGGGCGCGGAGGCGGTTACTGGCACCATGTGACGCACAGAAAGAAAACGAAAAATATTAATTTTCCATTTATTGTTTTTTTTTTTCCGAAAAAAAAAAAAAAAAAAAAAAAAAAAAAAAACGTTTTATTTTCGAAAGATGACCGGATTCTCTTGTTAACATCTGTCACACTAACGTACGTTCATAAGTGCCGACACAAAACAGTGTTTTACATCCGTTCTAAAATTAAAACCCAAACAACCAAAAATTAGCAAAAAACAAACTTCTTTAGAAAGTTGGCTTTGACAAAAGGGCAGGAAATTATATATATTATATTATTATTATTATTATTCATTATTATTATATTTATTATTACTACAAGAGAAAAATGCCAACCCCGGTCCACGGTAAATGCGTCTTGCGTTTTGTACGGTAGCACGGGTGACCAAAAAAAGGTTGGCGTATCACTTGTTGTTAGCCAAAACGTAGAGACATAAAGATATACAAAGTCTTTCATTGGGTACACTCCATTTTACTGCAAAATAAGGGAGGAGTATGGCTACTTATATACCTCATTGGAAGGCACTTGAATTCTTAAATGCCAGCACCTTAGGTGTTGCACATTGACACCTAAAAAAAACAAAACAACGCTCTTATTTAACTGTTTTATATGCTCAACGTGTAATCCAGCTAAATTCGACTCAAAGGGAAACATAAACTTTCAAAGTGGATTTTCCGTCGTTCTCAGAATCCATGAATTACTTTAAAGGTTGTAAAGGATAGTTAGGAGAAACTGCCTTTCCAATTTTATTGACACCAATGGTTTTTTTTAAAATTTAAACTTAATTCATTAAAGCAGGTCTAATATAATCTATAATTATATTACATTTGAGAAGACAGCAACAGCCAAGCTATTTTCTCACAGTTTTCCTCATATACTCCCTTTTTCTGTGTTGCTGTGACGATTGTCCTCGAGTTATATCTTCATTTAGTCCTTGGAGCGCATCTCCAGTAACAAACCTTGTGGCGGTAATTTCACCCCTTATTGCCTCAGTGGTGATCTTTCTGAATATGCAAAATGCAGGGTTCTTATACAAGGCCCATCTTCTCCCTGCATCCGCTGGTTCGGACTTGATGCAGCAACGCCTGCTTATTTCTGTCGAAACTCTTCTACAATTTTGATTGTGCTTATTGTACGAGTAGTAACTTCCACACTAAAGATAAGTAACTGTCTCTGAGTCATTTATTCTATTCATTTTCTGTGTGCAGGGGAAACTTTAAGAAAGGGTAACGAAAACCTAACCGTTTGTATTACATTTTGTTTCCTGTTTTAGAATAAACCAGTACCTACAAAGGTGTAAACGGTTTTGAAGAATTTTGGTAATCAACGAAAGAATGTCCAAACTTTAGGCGTTAGCTCCGAGTCTTTAAAGGTTAACTAGGATCATTATTCTAAGGAAACATACTATTTTATTATTGGATACCCGGTTCAAACGGATTACCTAGTGCACTCCCTTTATGGCATGCTGTTAACAACATTGTATCTACTAAAAAAAAAAGATAAAAAAAAAAAAATATGGAGACACACTTGGGGAGCACAAAAAAACAACTGAAAAATGAAGGAAAGAAAAAATACCACGCTTCTGAACAAATCAGCCAAGCCCCCAGCGTTATTCTGGTCACCTCAAGAGAGGGTTGCCCACCCCCTCCCAGATCCAGGGAAGGGCTGATTCCCAGCCCCAGGTTTGTAACACGAGGGGGCAGCCCATCCGCCGCCCGCTTAGACCTACCCCTCCCCCGAGGCAGGGAACCCCCCCGCCCAACACCCCCCCAGACACAGGCAAAGAGACCAACCCACCAGCCAAGCCGGACCACCATTACACCCCCCCACCCACCCTAACCCCAACCACAAAGCCAGAAGACACGCCAGCGCCCAGGCCCGCCCCCCGCACAGGCACCGGGAACCCGACCCTCCGGAACGGGGGATCCACCATCAGGCCCCCAACGGGGCAACGGAGGGCTCCCAAACCCCACCCGCACAACGGCAGGAAAGGCATGGGGCAGCGACGGACCAGGCCCCCCACCCTTCTAAGTCATGGAGTTTTGTTCACTATGGGAGAACAGCAGAGGCTGAATTCTTCAAAGTACTTTGAACTTGGGCTGACATTTTTTCAAGTGATATGAATCAAAAAAAAGCAGATTTCTTGTATGACTTATATTTATATTTTTCTTGTTTTCCAATTTATTAAGGATGTTTTTTTTTTCTGGCATACAAGAAGTTTAAAGTGATATAATATTCTCCTTCTACCTCGATGGCACTTCATGTACTCCAAAGCACCGCAAAGTGACGGTTGAAGCCATTGATTTGAAACCTTAAGCCAGACTGATAGATCGGCACATACCTTGCTGCCAGAGAGACGCCTGGACCAGCGTGCGAGGACACAGTGCTGCATGTAACTACAGGTAGTTACTATCACAGTCGTTCACAAATGTCGAGTTACTGAGACCACTTTGAAATCCTCGTCCAGTGTAAGTAAAATTCCTGTGAAGAGTTTTGAAATAGGATAGCTGACAATTTGGACTTTTTGTCAGTTTAAAGTTGGTTTAGAAACGTTCTGACCAAAAGCTTTCATCTATGCTATTAATGCTCAAATCTGGCCATCCCATTTTGTTATTGGAGTGAATAGTCGAAACTTATTGATCTACATTCCATAAAAGTTTGGCATATTTTGGACGAGAGTTTTGTTTTCATTGAAAAATTAATCAGACGGTGAAGGGGGCAAATTATGAAGGTTTAAACTACATCTGGCTAGCTTTAAATCGTGGTCTCTGTATTTAACACTTTTAGTTAACTAAATTAGGACTAAGTGCTGATATTCCAAGAGAAGTTATTTTTCCATGTTTGTCTTGAAGTTCCTGGGAAGTATTGAATTCTTCTATCTAATCAATTAAGTGCTCTAGTAACATCCGCCCTTTCCTGCTTGCCAAAGCTGGGCAGTGTATCATCTTTTTGTTTATCTGAGGATGTCTGGGTTTGTTATGCCGACTGGGTGTCAGTCATGCACGGTTTAATGAACGAGGTGTTTAGATAATTTTAGAAATTCCCACCAGCTGTTAAAGTGGCGTTTTATATTAATACTTTTGAAACAATACTGTTTTTCAAACTGTTGGCTAATTAAACGGTTAGATCTGTTCAGGTGATCTTCCCACTAACGCCTGTTCCAAGTCTAACCATGAGTGGTTTTGGATTATTTTTTTTTTAACACCATTTTAAGATGTATTGTAATCATATTGCAGAAAAGACTTGCGGAAAGGGTTCAGGTACTTCTAGGCCTCCACAGCTTTTGCAAGGATTTTAAAGGTTTTTTAGATTATTCTTGGCAGTTTATTGTTCATAAAAAAGCTTGATATGGATGAGTCTAAATGTTTTGAAACCATTTTTAGCTGTTGGTTGTTGTGGGAAATTCCATTGAGAAGACGATAATTAAACTTTACGGAAAGATTTTCATTTTAAATCCATGGCTCCTCCCAATGAGGGACAGAGGAGGCAGGTTTGTCCAGCGTGGTTAGATCGTCTGTATGGCTTTTTCAGAATGGGGTGTGTTCGTGGTTTTAGCTGAACCAGTTCTGATATATTGGGGAGAAAAAAAATAATAATACCCGATATTTGATATTGGGCCTGCGATTTAACTGGTATCGGGGTCCTTGCTCACATACTATCCAAAGTGGTAATAAAAACAGATTTGTTCCAATGAAATGGAGTAGATCTGATATGAAAGAGAATTATTAATGTTGTTGCCATTTCATTTACAGAACGTGAAATTACTTTAACAAAAACAGTAATACTGTTGTCTGATATCAGATCATTTTATGATGGCTTTTGGGTTTTTTCAATATTCCTTTATGCTCTTGTTCTATCGTTATTGGCTGCAGCTAGAGGCTCATCATAAATAAGCAAAAAAGAGGGAGGGGGAGAGTGGGGCAAACCCTGTCTTAGTTCCTCTTCCAAGGAAAGGAAAAAACCTTGTGAGTCTGTTTTTATTAGTTCTGATTGAGTAATTGGCTATGATTATGATAAAAATTTTAATCAATTGATGAATGTATTCCAGAACCAAAACTTATGGAGGGTTAGCTAGCCATGGAAAATTTCCAATTACCACTATCAAAAATGCTTTTCAGCATCCAAGCGATGGTATGTTCATTTTCCTGTGTGGTAATGGTGGCAAGCTATTCATGGTTTAACGCAGTCTGCGGAACATTGTCATCCGAATGTCTGCCTTTGATGAATCCAGTTTGATCAAAAGTGAATTATATGAGAGTGATGACCGTTCTTTCTCTGTCTAGTGCTTTGCAGATTATTTTAACATTCTGCATTGGAATTAAAGAGATGGGGGGGGGGTGCGAATAACTTGAAGGACCGTGGGATCTGTGTCTGGTTTTAGAAGAAGAAGGATATGTTGACTGATTCATTGTGGTGTGTAGCAATTGGCTTTTTATCCATTGATACAATGTGGAATCGTTTTTATAAAATGTTGGTGCCAATTGTTCCCAAGAATTTCCTTTTTAAAACTCTGCAGAGAAAGACGTCGGGTCCTCGACTGCTGCTGTTGCTGTTGGGCACATTAGTAACAGAGCTTCATGAAGTTCAGACAACGAGAGCGGTGAGTCTTAGATTTGTGATTGATCTTCATTTAACTGGGTAGGTTTACGCTATTGAGAAATGAGTTGATGCTTTGTTCTGATGGATTGATCTGTGGTGTTGTATAAGTTTTGATGAAAGTCTTTAAATTGCATCTATAAATCTTTACTGGGTTCATGGGTAACAATTTCGGTTTGGTCCAGTCATAGACAGTGAATTGTGATTTTCTATTATTAATTAAGGCTGATAGCTAGAAAATTAGCCAGATTTAATTTGAGTTTTCATTCTTTCCAGCGAAAGGCCTTTGTATCTGGAATTGTGTTTGTTTATTTGATGATGTCCCATTTCATACACTGCATGCTTTAATATCTTCAGGTCGGCCCAGTATGTGTTCCTGGGCAGCAAGCAGCACAAGCAGTCTCCAGGGTTGTTTGATTTTTTTTTTCTAATTATATTAAATCCGCTTCTCTTTGCATTTTTTTATGAGATGAGTAAGATATGATTTTCCTCTCATGACTGCTTCTTGCTGTTCCCAAAGAAATGTGATGAAACCGTCAGAAGTATTGTAATTCTAAAGTAGGTTGCCACGCTTTTTAATTCAAAAGAATTCAATAAATTTCTGGTCTTTTTTTAACAGAGATTGTAATTAAACCTCCGGTTGAACCTGAGGGTGTGGATATTTCCCTAGAAATATTACAGAAAAAACTGGTGCATTGATCACTGATAATGATGAGATGAATATTGGAACTTTTAATTTCTTTCAAAAGGATTTACTGACTATATAAATAATCTAAACGGAGGCTTGTGAAATGGTTGTTTTTAAAGCGATGAAAAAAACGGTGAACCCTTTCGTGTTTGCGGTGCTGGCGCTCGTTGTCATCCAGAGACCCAGATGCATTCATGTACTGCTTAAGATACTTGCAGACCGCCAGTGGGCGTTGGTTTTGCTGCTGTGCTGAGTCTGTTAAGTTCAGGGTCCCAGAATCAGATTGACGTCTCCTCCTATAATGATGTGTGGAGTCAGCGTGAGCTGAGAGTGACAGTGAAGAATCTGTGGAAAAGAATGGAAGAGTCAGTCCAATGCAATTCGGCCATAGATATTGCATGCAAAAAAAGGTGCTATTTCGAATGGATATTATTATGATTACAAATCGACCTCTTAGGTCAGTAACAGTATCCTTATGAGTAAATGGTTAAAAACGTGTTTGTAATCAAAAACGCACAAACCCCTCGTTTGTTTGGAGTTGAAACTAACCGAGGATTACACATAACTGGCAATGGTGAGCAGCACAGGGAGATGATTAAGCTGAATAAAGATGATAACATGGGGTCTCCTGCAACGTAAGAGGAGCTATTACCTGCATTTAAGATCACTAGGTGAGTTATATACTTTCAATCTCTGGGCCCAGGACAAGTCCAGCACATTTCCAGCTAACGATGTTAAGACTGTTGCATAGGCTGTTCTAACCGGCTGAGAGGGCCAAGGCTAAATTAGTGCGTGTGGTGGGCAGTCGTGTCGGTCGTCGCGTGGCCCGTCTGTTGCATGCCTCTGCTACACCGAGAGAGCGGCTTTGCCATTGTGGCGTGAACGTTTTCTGGCTGTGGGTCTGCATGATTGCGTGCCGCCTGGTGAGCCTAAGTGAGGTTTTGCCAGAGTTATCAACGGTGTGGGCCCGGGATCGCGTTGCTCGTTGCATGCCTTGTGCCGCTAGTTATGCACTGCGCGTCCGTTCCGTTGATAATAATACTCACCTGGTGCGTTTTTTGCCTTACCTGATTCACATAGGGAATGGGAAGGCGGGGGGACAAGAACAAAAGAGCGGAGAAAAGAGAACATAAAACAACGAACAAACAGAAACATGAATTGTGGAGAGAAGAAAAGACAGTTTTCCTGAGAGGTTGTGGATATGATGGATCCGATTATTCCATCAATTAAATAAGTTGGCAGGTTTTCTGGGCAGCGCAGGATGTTCAGTGCGCTCTCTGGGAAAGGGCCTTCAGCAAACAGCCCGGGGTGTAACTCTGGGTCCGGAAACACAGGGCTTGCCATTTCACAAAAAGTTTATCAACCGCAACCACTGCATGGGTTTGCCAGCAGAAAGCAGACAGATGCTTTCCTCCATCGGCGGGAAGGAGGATTTTCCGACCAGCGGAGGATCTTGACCGGAAAACTGGTCATTTACTGTTGTCAGTGTGTCTCCTTTCAGCTCCCGGGGCCTCGGCTTCTTACCAGCTCCTTTGGTTATATGTTTAAATTTAGCAACAATAGGACGCGACGTGATTCGTGATGTCCGGCCTTTTTCCTCGAAAGCGCGGTGAACCTGTGGAAAGGGAGATTCTTCTGGGATTCTTTCTTGGTGGAGCTTGAGGTGGGGAACCTCCAAATGGAGGACTTCACAGTTGGTCTCCGGGTCTTATCCTGCCTCTTCCGGATCCCAAGAGTATCACCAAGGTTGTCCCTCCATGCTCATCGCCCTGGGAAGATCCGAAGGGGGGTTTCTGTTATGGATCGGTTTTCCTCGGAGAGACGGGCGGTTTTGTCTGTCGTGCCCAGGTTTTTTCCGGTCTCCTGAGGGGCTGGTTCTCGCTGCGAGGCTCCTGCACTGCTGTGGGCTGAATTCCAGAGGACTCTAGCAGGCTATGTGAAATTTCCTTATGGGGTCTCAGCAAATTTAAACTGGCAATCAAGGGCTGGGAGGCTTGAGAGCTTTTTATCAATTGATCCAGGATATACTCAAGTTGCTGGCCCTGGAGAGGAGGCAGCCCCTGGGGGAGGTCTTGGGGCGGCACGTTTGGTGGGACAGAGTGGCGGTGTTGGATCTCCTCATTGACGCAGTTATTGAAACACTCGTCAAAATTGTAATTCTCCAGATCGCCAGTCCTCCAGGGATGACAAAATGCTTGATAAAAACTTTTTTAGATTTTTTTACTTTCTGGATTATTTAAAGATGGCGGTTTATAATGGAAAGTTCGAAACTCATGATAACTTAACGCATGCAAATCCACACTTTCATTTGTATGTAATAAAAAATAAAGGATTATCTGCGGCTTCAATCTTAGAAAACTAGTGAAGTACAATAAATTTAAAGGGACATTTTATTAACAAATTACACATTTAGGGGGACAAAGTTTTTAAGTTGTTTGACTGAAAAACGTTTTAACATAAAAAGAAAAAACATCTGGATTCGGAGGCAGTGTGTCAGCTCAGATGATGAAAAACGTTGGTCGGGTCCTGGCGGTGTAGTAACACATCTCTCCCAGAGCTGGCTTCTTCTATTGTAGTCCACGGAACCCCCCTTTGGACAGCTCTTTCTTGTTACATTGCTTATGTCAGTCGCAAAAATGCTATACACACACCCACATGCCCTCTAGTGGTTATTATTTGGGAACACAACCGCTAAAAGGATCTGTGTTATTAGTTGGGGAAAAATACATTAATAAATGAGCCATATTTATTCTTTAAAAAAATCATATTATAAGTTCACTCCTGAGTTATAAACCAACTTTGGACTTCCAATACAGTACCATCATTAGCACTACATAATGTGATGATTTGAATTGATTATAAGAATATTAAACAATTGAGTTGTTTTTCATGTTTCAGTTCCTCTGAGTTTTGAAACTAAATTGTATCAGTCTATAACACCCATTCTAATGTGTATTTGGCACTGCAGAACTGCAGATCCGGTGATTTGTTCAAACCAAAACAAAAAAAACTTCCTCTAAAAGTGTGCAAGCTCACGAAAATTGTTGAATGCTTGAAGTGCAATCAGCTTAAGATTTTAGGAAAATAGTTGTAACTTCTCCTGCCCCATTATTATGCACCTTAACAGTTAGAAGTGTACTGCCCGCGTCAGATCAATGACTGACAGGGCTTCGTAGTTCCATTATTCTTTGATTTTTTTGTCACAGACTCTTGAAGCTCCCCATTGCTGTTGACTACAACCATGCTTGAGGAGGTGATTGATCTATGCTTTTCTTTTTTTTTTTTTTTTTTTTTTTCTTTGTACTTGTTTTCCAAACTTAGCAAACCCCACCCCTCCCCAACCTCAAAACCCCCCAACCAAACCACCACCCACCACAACACACACCCAACCCCCAACCTTCGTCCCAACCCCCCCAACACCCCAAACACACTCTCAAAAACCACCACCACCCCACCCCAACAACCCACACCCCAAAAAACATCCCCACACCCCACCACAAACCAAACCAGATAGAATTAACGAGCTGCAGGCCTTTGTGTGTTGGATGACAAGGTTTACATCACCCAAAAGAGGTGTAGTATAACTTAGAAGCCAGAGCGAGAGATGCGTGTGATCTGAATTACCCCCCTTTTTGTTGCTTTGAATTTATTTTTTTATTTGTTATACTTTAGGTGTGGTGTGGGAGGAAGAGGGAAAATGTGTGTCGGGGGGGGGGGGGGAGGGGGGGGGAGAGAGAGTAAAGGGAAGAAGTGAAAACTAAAAAAAAAAACGGGGGGTGAAAAAAGGGGGGATACAAGGGCCATGATTTGGATCTCAGTTATTCTTTTAAGCTGTAAACCATATATAGATCTGCTTGGAAAGACAAATATTCATCAATGGGTTAAAAAATCTCGACAAGAAGATGAGTGGAAAATAATCTGTCCATCAATACCACTGTAGGTTAGAAAGGCAGGGATGAAAGCAAATGACAGGGGAGCAGTGTGGCCAGTGTGCACGTGCACGTTGGTGGGTGGAAAAATAAGCTGCTGCCGAGGTGTGAAACCTTTGTGTTGTGGGGGAACCAGATTTCTACACCAGCCAGAGCAGCAAGGACCAGGAAAGGGAGGAGAGACCCCCCAAGGCCCAGCGGCTACCCCCCCACAACGGACCCAACCAAAGGCAGACCGGGGAGGGGGGGATGGGCGGGTGACCGCCCAACCCAACCAGCCAGGCGCAGAAGACAAGGCCCCCACACAGGGGCCCCAACTACCGCCCAGAGGATAAGCGAACCCCGGCGTACGCCCCCCAGGGCACCAGGGTACAGGAGAGCGACGGCTTAGCCTCCAACGGGCGGGCAGGCCATGGGGGCGCCGGGCGCCGGGACGCCGAGAGACACCAGGGCCAAAGGCGAAGCCCCAGGGCCCCACCGAACCAGAGGGGACGCCGGCACCCCACCGACCGCTGCCCGTGTCCGCGGAGCACAAGCCGCGGCAACGCGGCGAATCCGAACAACCCAGAGATCGCCACGCACCACAGCCACCCCACATAACGACCCAACGACAACAATCCCACCCCCCCCGGTACCCTCGAAAACGTGATCACTACCCCTGTCTGTGATGGAAGGCGAAAAGCCCCAGAGGGTTCCAGAGTGAGCCATCCCCCCAGGTCCGTCACCCCTTGCACTGCACGCACACATACTCACAATCATTATGGTTAACCTCCCCCAACCCCCCGCCGCCACGGCATAGGTAATACACCCCCCCGCCGAACCGACCCCCAGCGGCCGTTTAGGCCTCCGGACCCATCACCGCAGCGACATGATACCCCAAAGGAGCCCGGGCCGCCTGAGAGGACCAGGCGGGTGAAGAGGGAACGGCCGCCCCCCCAGACCCCACCCATGTATTGGAGGTGTTGTTGGCCAGGTGCTGTGTGTGTGCTGGCAGGTAAAAAAAAAAAGGAGTTCCAGGTGGGGGTTCCCTACCGCCTGCTAAACGCAGGAAACCCCACCCTCGGAGAGATCCATCTGTGCGGTGTAGTGGTGTTATTTGCTGTGTATGAGCTGCTAAAAACTCGCAGTGTGCTGTTGTCTTAAGTGTGGAGTTTTAATTGTGGGTGGGGTTCACTGAAAGATGAGGCCGGTATTTACCGTGCCCCCTCCACAAACCCTCCCACAAGGCCCTAGATGTCAGCGGTTGTTAATATGCAAGTAAAAAGCGGGGTGGGAGGTGCGGGCGCCAACAGAGCGGCCCAGAGAGTTACCCCCCCAGAGAGCCGCCGCATAACCCACCCTCCAGTTCGGGAGACCATATGGCCTGTGTGCAACATTTTTTTGGTGAGGGCGGGAGGAGCAGGCGGATGGCACAAAACCGGGGGAGGGCTCCCCGAGCGACCGGCACCCCAAGCCGGCCGCAGTAGGCGCCCCCATCCCAGGGCGCCAGGCGGGCACAAGAGGCGGCCTAAAGCCCAGCGCGATAAGGACGAGAGCCCGCTGCGCGAGAGACGACCGGCAAGGACGGTCACGGTGCCAGAACGGAAGGGAGGGAGTGCCAGCCACAACATCCATGCCCGACTTCCCCAAGGCCTGCACCACCACCCCCCCCAGGGCCCCCCATCCATCCCCAAAAAAAAAAAAAAATAAAAATAAACAAATAATAAATAAATAAATAAATGAATCAAATAAAAAAAATAAAAAACAATAATAAATAAATAACCCAGAATGTAATAGATTAATCATATAAAAAAAAAAAAAAAAAAAAAAAAAAAATATTTTACACATCTATATATATACATATAGGAACCATATAAAATTATAAAGTACATATATATATATATACATATATGTATAATAATAATAATAATAATTAATAATAACAACGTCAGAATAATAATAGAAATAATAATCATAAAATAATAATAATGAAGATAATAATAATAATATACTAATAATAATAATATTAATAATAATAACTAAATTTAAAAAAAAAAAAAAAAATGATGTCACCCACCAAAGGTGAACCTTTAACCCCTGCTGTGAAGGCGGCCGTCGGACCCCGGGGGCGGGCCCACGCGGCCAACCACTGGCCATGGGCGAAACACCGGCCGAGGGCAGAGACCCCAGGCCCCAGAACCCAAAGCCCCCCACCCAGCCCCCGCCACAGGCGACCGGATCACAGAAGGCACCGGCCGCGTTCCGGTCAGCCCGCACTGCTCACCCTGGCGCCCAGAAGGCACAGCCCAGGAAACATGCAAAATTTGCCGGCAGACGCGCGCGCCCCACCACCCCCCACCCCGGGAAACCAGAGAAAAGAGCCGGGGGGACACGGTAGCCCAGCAGAGCCCACACCCACACACCCGCACAGGCCCCATACCAACCAGCCCAGGCCCGGCTCAAACCCAGCCCATCCCACCCCTACTAAGGTGATGTGTGACTTACAAGCTGAGCCAGGGGAGAGTTGAAGACGACAGGTTTTTTGGAGGACATTAACTCTAAGCTAATAGCTGACATGAGGTTGCTGTAGTGGCATGATGCTGAGATTATTTTTTGATGTCCAGTTTAGGAGGACAGTTTTCTTGCGATACATACAGCGGTGAGAACCATATAAAGCCTTTTTGGCTTCTATGTTGATGTATATCAGGTACTAGAAGCAGAGTTCTGGGGCATGCGGAATCATATGATTAAACAATATTGAAAAATCCACAGACCTTTTGCCAGCATGATTGGGACAGGTGGACAAAAAACCGGGCATGCAAATAGTCGTCTAGTCGTTACCTGGTGAACTGTGTGCAGATAGCAGACGATGGATTAAGACCCATTTTTTAAATAATCTCTGTCCGGTGTAGTGAATTTGTGGGAGGATCGTTTACTGAATAAGTTGCAGATTAGGACTTTTGGTCAGATTAAGCATTCAAAAGATCTGTAGCAAAAATTGATCACTAGGATCAATGATAGCTCAGACTCAAATTTTGTCATGGGGGTAAATTGTTTCATTATGTTAGATAACATCTACCTGTAAATTTTGGAGGTGAGCTTGGGAGTTTTAAGGTCAAGGGAAAGTGTTACTGGACGGGGAAGGTCTAGGTCTATTTAGGTCAGGCGTATTTAGGTGCTTATAGCTGATTTAAGTTGCTGATATATTCCAGAAATTGTTTATACATAATTCCATAAATTGAGGGATATGCGACAGGGACATAAAAGTGTCTTATCCTGAATTATAGGCTGGAACTGCTGGATTCCTTTGTTTTTCCATGAAAGCAAAAGAATCGTTTTGTTAATTAAAATATCAGGTATGTCCAAATGGGGGGTTGAGTTTGCATGGAAATAATGTGAGGTTGTTTTTTAGAAATTCCCACCCGCTGTTAGGAGAATGAGCTAATATTTAAACTTATGACGCCATTTGTGTGTTTAATTTTAGAAACTGAGAAAGGTAACTTAGAAACATCTAGGCCATTCACAGACTTTGCTCTATGTCTAGCAAGATTCATCCAACACACCAGGACTTTCAGCCAAGTTTTGTAACGATGAAAACAAACTGTCTGGCGGAGTAGTTGAGTCCTGAACAGTATGGTCGCCAGTCCTCCTATATCTTTTAGGTTTTTTAATAGTTTTTAAACTAACCTTGGTGGTTTACCTTCCCAGAGGAATGGGAAATGGATGGTCTAATGATTTAAACCAAGGTAGTTGGAGGTTTGGAAGGAATCATTGAAAAAACAGATAGTTATCTGGGAGAATCGTCATTTTTATGGTTGCAACTTCCATATTAGAGAAAGGGAAGATGTCCATCTCTAGGTGAGATCAGCCTAAGTTGTTTTAAGTAGTTGGGTGTGGTAGCTTGAATAGATCAGAAAAGCCTAGAGGGAAAAGATTACACATAAGTACTTTATGTTGCATGGGTATTTTAAAGTTAACGGATTAGATAATTGCAATTAATTGGTAGAATTGTGCTTTTAGAACAGTTTATGGGTATTCTGAAACTGACGAAAATCTATACTTAGGGAGATGATTTAGCAGATGCGAAGATTGTGGAATTTGGAGTCAAGAAATAGTAAAACATTCATTCTCATAAAGACTTCATTTGTTTCTTAAATTATGGTTGAATGCCTTAAACATCTCGACTTGCCTAATTGCAGCAGCTAGCGGTTCAATAAATAGGGCAAATAAAGACGGAGCTAGTGGGACAGCCTTGTCTGGATTCCCTTTGCAAATTATTAAGCTTGAAGATGTTTGATCATTTGGGCTGATACGAGCATTATTGGAGAGCATATAATATTTTAATACAGTTAATAAACGATTTTCGAAAGACAAATTTGTTCCAGGGTGGCTATTTTAAGAATTTCCAGTTCGACCCGATCAAATGCATTTTCTGCATACAGTGACAAATAGTTGCTTCTTGATGTTGATGGTGTATAGTCTATGAGGTTGAGTAACCTGCGCATGTTGGTAATTGAATGTCTTACCCTTTATAAAACCGTTTGGTCAGGATGTATTAGAGAGAGGAACTACCTTATCCAGCCTTTATGCCAAAGCTTTGCATGGATATTTTAGATCTGCATTAATCAGTGATATGGGGCGATAGCTGGATGGTGATAGTGGATCTTTCCCAGTTTCAGAAGTAAGATATATTGCAGAATTCATATTGGAGGTGAAATAATTGTTCCTTAATTTCTATCGTCATTCTGAGAAAAATGGGAGCTAAAATTGCCAAATTCTTTATCAAATTCTGCGTGGGAAGCCGTCTTGGTTCCTGGCGCTTTTTTTTTCTAGGCATGTTGGTAATGCTTATGTAGCTATTCTCAGTAAGAGGGGACTACAAGGCTGTGATTTGTTCCTCTGTTGGTCTAGGCAAATCATGCTATTGAGAAGAAAAATGTTGATCTCACTGTCAGAAGGGTCAATTGGGATGAGTAGAGGCATTGGTAAAAGTTTTACAAACTGCATGTATTGCGGATGGATCATGTGTTGCGTTCCCCGTTGGTCTATACGGATGAGATAGTGTCTTTCATCTTTGTTTTGTTCTATTTTTAGTTGATTTGCCAAAAATTTCCAGATTTTATTACTGTGATCAAAACCGCTCCAAGTGTAGTATCTGTAATAAAAAAATGTGTTCTTTGAATTAGTTATTTCATTTAATTCGAATCTTACTTTCCTTATTGTTGTAAGTTTTTAATCTGGAGAAGTAGCTGTGGTTAGGTTCCTCTAACCATTTGATTGTTGCTCTTAAATCCACTAGTTAGAGTTTCTTCTTTTTTGTGGGACGAGAGCGATTAATTTGGCCTCTTCATGACGCTTTCCCGGGCCTCCAATAAGAGGCATGAGGAAAATACCTGGGATGTCATTATTTGCAGATATGAGGGGACCATCTTTTAGCAAAGACGTCTATAAAGTTAGGGTCTTGGCAACGATATGTATTGAACTCCAGCTCCTTAGCGGAATGTTGCTGATGTTTTGTTTTTAAGAGTTAGAGAAACGGTGAGTGATACACTGACAGTAATGGATGGATCTGTGCTTCTGTAGCTTGCTTAATAAGGAATGCTTGACCAAGAAATAATCTACCTGGAGGATGATGGATGAACTGTGGAAAAAAAGGTATAATCTCTTTTCGTGGGGGAATACAACGCCAAATATCACAAAGACAAAATCCTCCATGTACTGCTTTAACAGTGTTTGGGAAGATTGCCATGTTTAAGAGTTCCTGTGTTATTAGCCTATCAATCCGGGATCTAAAAACATGGTTGAGGTCACCTGCAATGATTAGTGATTTGTCGTATGCTCAGATAGCACAGGAAAAGAAGGAATGAAGAATTAGGGTCATCTACGTTGGGGGGCCGTACACATTAAGCTAAAACCATAGGCGCAATTTGCGTGGAAAGAGTGACTATTATAAATCTTCCTCTGGTCTATGACTTAGTTCGCTTCGGTAAATTTAACTCCTTGTTTATCAGAATTGCTACTCCTCTTGTCTAGAGTTATAACAAGCTGAATATACGGTGGAAAATTCTGCTGTGGCGAGACTATTCACTGAGGAACTGACATATGAGTTCGTGAGAAACGGCAAATCAGTTTGAGATCTTTAATTTGGTAAGTATTTTCAGGCTCTTCCTCTCTGGTTCAAGCTCCGTGCACATTACAAGAAACTAAACTTAGGGTGGGACATGCAGCTGTGAGGGTGAAGCTAGAAACTGTATGTTGTTGAGAGGCCAAAAATGAGTAATATGTAACATAATGGTTGTGTTGCTGTTGCTAGGTTATAAGGCTTTATGTGTAAGTACAGTGCAGGGGATGTAATGCTGGAAGATGTTGAGGTCTAGTGTGGGTGCAGATCAGTACCTATGTAGACTGGCTGAGTGATGTGGGCAGCTTTAGTGAGAGGAAGGGATAGTGGTGGAAAAAAGAAAAAAGAGGGCCAGGAGTGAGAGGGGGCGGATAATTAATGGAAAACAGGGAGGTTAAAACAGAACAAACCTATTAGAAAACAGGTTTGAGATGATGAGGGAGAATGGTGTGATATTACCTAAAGTGGAAGAACCTTTTACCCGTGAGTTATGCCAGTGTCACATTATACGCATAAACTAACACCTGTGCAGAGAGAGTAAAGAGTGTGGATACATATCTGAGTTAGTAGGAGAGCCAGGGAGTGCACGTTCTTGGTCGCAGGTGCAGCGTTGTCCGTTCACGTTTAGAGTCGGTCCACAGAGATGACGGCGCGGGACCCGTCCCACTCAGAATTTTTCTGATGGGGAACAAGATCCTACGAGCTCCACGATTTCTTTGGGGAACTGTCATCCATCCGGAAGTCGGTTCCACACGGACGCTCCAGCCACGGGGCGCCTCACCTCTTCCTTATCTTTTTTGGAGCACGAACCTTGGCAACGATGGGGTCGGGCCTGCGATTCCCAGGGTCTCGCTGCTACCATGAGATGCACACGTTGATTGCATGAAAGTTGAAAAGTTTAAGGATAAATTTTTCTCTGGGAGCTTTAGCTGGCTTTGAATAAAGTTTTTAATTTTTCTCGTGTTTCTTTTCTGGCGTTTCTTGGTATTCCCATACCCACCAGGTTATCTTCTATGCCTGATCTTGAGTGAAGATCCAGAATGGACTCTTGATTTCTTATTTCTTCAGAGAGTCGGCTCATTCCATCAGAAAGAGACTTAACGACCTCTCTTCAGCGAGGGTGAATTCTGAATCTCAGCGGTCAGGGTTCCACGGGTTTTGGGAAAATTCTAGAGCCTCTTTGATGTCTTGAAATTCCCGGTGAAGAACTTCCAGGAGGGAAAGACGGGCTGTCGAAGATGGATAGATAGACACTGTAAGGAGCATATCCCACGCGTTGGTTCAAATCCGTCGTCGGTGGGGAAGCACCCGGTGATTCTTCGGGCGGGATCCTTGGTGGGGCGGATGGCTTGGCTGACTGAGGAGTTTTCTTAATGACGAAACGCTCGTTACTGATTGTCAATGTAACGCGTCAGGCTTGTCCAGATCCTTCTTCGTGCTGCCTGACTGAAAACTATCCAGTACGGAATAAATCCGGGGCAGAAAAAAAAAAAAAAAACTGAGACGGTGTGTTTATCCGAAAAAAGAAAAAAAAAGAAGGGGGGGAGAAAAATATATGCGCTTGGTTTGTTTTTAGTCTCCAGGTTAAATCATCTTATTTTCCACCAGGTTCGAGCAGATCGAGCGTCACAGCTCATGCTAACCCGGAAGTTGATCTATGTTTTTTCTCTGCACCACCTCTACACAATACAGAATCTGTCAAATGCCTCTATGTAAAGAATAATACATTCTTATGAATCACCTGCATACCAGTTCAACAGCAATCCAAAAAGTAAATGTTCCCAAACTGGAACCAGCCGCAGCACCACTGGGATATGATCTGGATTCCCTTCTTCTCATAGAGGAGCATGAGAAGAACACTTTCTGCCACCACCCTGAGTACGTGCTCCTTTTTTTCCCTCGAAAGTTGAGCTGAGCGTGTGATCTAGTAGACAATCTTATACTCCTTGAACATAAAAAGCCCAGTGATTGGAGAAGCCAGATGGAATCATGACTGAAAGCTGTTTAGTTGATTCATCACCAGCACTTGTTCACCTTAACCTTTAGAATCGCCTGAGCCATGGTCACGCCTTAGCCTGAATCTAACAAAAGAAATCGGGCCCAAGGGGCCATCTTGGAAGGAGAAATCTTTGGATCATTAGATGTCTAGCTTGCAGACTCTGAAAAAGAAATTCAAATGGTTAACAACAGCTTTTAAAATCAAGGTTGCAAATGTTGGGTGGGCTTATCGGAGCATGAATTCGAATATGAGATGGGAATGTATAGATTAGGAATTGAGTAATTATTTTTTTACTAACTGAGGAAATTGGGAAATCCGCAGTTTTAGGAAACATGAAATGAGGCATTTTGATTCATTTCAAAAATTTCGCTTAATTCAGGGAGAAGTAAATGAGGTATTGGTTGTTCATCGTTAGTTGGTGATTGTTAGGGGAAACTAAAGATTCGGGGTCAGAGATGGCCTGTAAGAGCCCAAAAAAGGCCAAAATGTAGGTGAAAAATATTGCAACAAAAAAATGTCTGCAAAAACCGATTTTTCACTATTGCTACAACATTGCTGCATTTTGGTGACTGTTCTTAGCAATAGACTTGTTTTTCCTCCCAGTGTTGTTACGCATTAACCATTCTCTTGGTCAGAAATACAGTGAACAGGTAATTAGTAACTATAGTGGTGCCATGTGAAAAACAAGCCACAGCAAGCTTTAACTCTAACCACCATAAATTTTCTGAGGAGTGTGAATTCTTTCACTTTTGTCTTTGCTCCCTTAAAAGAGTAGCTGCTTACCTCAGCTTCCACCTTGAATTCCTCTATGATTCTTCAGCAAACAGAGAGCTCTCTGACAGCTGTCAAACTGGAGGATAGAATTCACTATTAGAAGACTCACTAAGCTTAGACTGTCCTGTTTTTTTTTTTTTTGAGGGGAGGGGGGGGGGGGGGGGGGGGAGGGGGGGATAGGGGGAGGGGGAGTATGGAAAATTGATGCCTACATGAAACAGGTAGTTTTAAACGCAATAATGTGTCTCTATAATCTTAAATTTATCCGATTGGCGAATGTGGGTTTAGATAAAAATCTGCAGATGCAGCAGTTTTTTATGGTGAAGGGAAAAAAAAAACAGGTTTACATATCTATGTAACAAACAAATCTTAGGCTATTGTTTTTTAGCTGTTTTAACAGAGAGTGACAACAGTTTGTGATCTTAGTTATCAAGTTACAGCAACCACAAATACGTTTTCTGGCGTGCACATCTTTACATGTAGGGTAAGGAGGAAAACAAAACAAAACTGCAAGTTCGACCTGAAAAAAAAACCAAAAGAAAAAAAAACTGCCACAAGACCTCCAGAGCAACAAGGGAGCACGATTGGAAAATTAGCTTATTTGTGGTGTAATTCTTGTGCAGGTTTCTTGTGTAATGCACTGTGGCAAACCCGGTCTGTGGTGGGCTAACAAGTCGGTTACAGGAATACTTAAAAATGCGTTCTACTTTGCTCAAAGCTTTACAGAACCTACCGGTTTGAGAATCCTCCTGAGATGTTAACAATATTCATTCATTCATCATCTGAATGAATCGGAAAAAAAAAAGCAAAACGCAGGGCATTGGCAGGACTGTTTTTACCGACATCTGTTAAAGAATGAGCAGAATCGGAGCTCAGTGCATTCCCGGTGAACTGCCATAGGATTCCACATGTGCACCCAATCCCGTCATAACATCTCCCTCCCCCTAAATGCCGTCCCCTCAAATGGTGATGGGGCAAATAAGATCAGATAGAGATATGGATGAGATGAAACTGATATACCGATGACGCATGTTTTTTTTAAGAATTCTTATGGCCTTGGAGGGATGTGACACCACAACCTTCAGCACTCCTAGACTTGCCCCCCTAATATCCACTTGCACCCCATAGTGGAGCTGGGCTAAATCCAGGCATGTTTCATTGTGACGAATACTCAAAAGAGCTTCCAATGTCGAGGGAAAGTGTAGACATGGCATTAGGAAACTAGAATCCAACAAAACAAGACACTGAATATGCACATTGTCTGCAATGAATGAAGATCATTATTGTATAAACAATGACTATTTAGTCGTAAAAGTACAGATCATTTTGACAGACCATGATAAAAACAGATGGAAAATGAACCTTAAAAGAAGGTGGTGGGGGGGGGGTCGTTTTAAAACGATACCCCATTTGGGTCTGGACAGCAGACAGGTACACCCCCCCAACACTGCCCGCAAGCGAAAAAGAGGGTCGAGTACCTGAAATGTGTTTTGCCGTTTCAGGCACCCTCTATATCCCCGTCCACCAGAGGCCGCATTTCTTTATTTTTGTTATACCTCCCGACCACTAGGGGTCGTGTTTCCCTGTTCATTTCTATGCCCTGCCTCCAGGGGTCAACTTAATACCACATTTTTTTTTAGCCCTCGGCCACCCAGGGGATGCACACTTAATTAGCACCCACATCCTCCGCTGGTCATGGGGTCGATTGACCAAGTTTTTTTTTGGGTTCTGCCACCCAGGGATGAAGCTTGTTGTTTGTTTTTAGGACAGTCATTTTTAAATCATGGCCCACCACCGGGCGGTCGCGCTTGCAGGTTTCCTTCCACCCGCTGCTCATGGGGTCGATTGTCCCCAAGTTTTTTTTTTTTTTAGCATTCACTTTCACTAATGGCCCCCTGCAGGCTTTTCGGAGTGTATCGTTTGTGTTTAAGTTTTTTTTTTTTTTTAAATGTGATCAAAGAGGTCAAGAGAAATGTTAGCAGGATATTTTAAAGTTAAAACCAATGGAACAAACCTAAGAGGTTTTCTGCTGTTTTAAAAAAAAAAAAAAATAACGGAAGCATTTCGGCTCCGTCGTACACATGAGCAGTTTAGCCATTTTTTCAGCACATACATCCTACTACTATGTTTTTGGGAGCTATAATGACCCGGACGATTGACGTAAGCTCGCGAGACCTATGAGTGGATTCGTGGCAACGAGCCGCGGGAAAATCCTGTCTATGGGCGGATACTCCCCTGAGATGGGAAGGTGGTCGAAGGACGAACAATCTCCTCACAGATTTATTCAAAGAACTCGATGAGCAGAGAGTCGCCATCGACGGACGAAGATGAAGTTCGATTACAATACGGCGAGACGGACCCTCGCCGGCTATGGAGCGTCTATCGTGGGCTCGGGCCGCAGAGCCGAGCTGGGCTATGTTGGCTGGAGATCAAATCGAGTGGGCGGTCGGGGCCTCCGGCCCGTGGAATCACCCGTATGCGCCTTCCGAAACCTCGCTTCAGAATTAAAGGGTGTGGGCAGTATGTCTTTCAGCATCGGTCTCTCTTCAAGCGTTCCTGCGCAAACACCTTTTTCAGGGGCCACGCAAAGTCTAAGAGAGGGTCTTTTTGATCTAAGCTTTCCAGTCTCGAGCTCCCTGGTCGTACGAAACGGTCGTCCCCATGCACAATGTCGCCCCCCTTACAAACGATGCCCAACGACCAAACCTCAGACGGGAAGAGCTTTGTAGCATCCTGGGGGAGCCGTTTGGGGGGCCGTACGCCGCAGTCCCGTGGAACATTGCTAAACACTCTGTCGGGTTCGAGAAAAGAAATTCGCGGAGCCGTAGTCGATGAGTTTCAGCCGCGCGTCGCAAAGGTACACAAGCAGGTTTCGTCTTTTTTACGTCCAGGTGCCACGACACCGCGGCTGTGTGACAGTGGAGCAAGGCCTGGGATGACCTGACCTAAAAACTTCTCTGGAGTGTCCTCACACAGACGCTTACAGGTCTGATGTTAGTCGAGCAGATATGCGTATTCTCTGGCCTTAGCTGGAGTATCACCCAAGCGGTCCCGGGTATTGTAAAAGTCCAGCATGCGGGATGACCCAGGAAACGGAGGGTCTTTGGAGACCATTTCCAAGGCGACCCGCTTCACGAACGGCTACTGGTCCCAATCAACCTCGCAGCATCTCGTACGAAAGGAGCGGGACAAACTCAGGTCGGTCACGGAAAATACAGTCGGCCTCCGCAGCTTTCCCAGAAAAACTTGAAGAAGCCCCCCACTGCCCAGGAAAGGGCGGACATCCAATACTTTTCCAGGAAGGCGACCAGGCAGAGGCATCGATTTTTCTTTTTACTTCTCTCAAAACTTCACTGTCGAGCTCTTTACGGAGCATTCCCTCGAGTGTTTGTTAAACTCGTTAGGTTACTTTGACCTCTATTGGTTTGCACGGAACAAGTCTTGAAGGACTGTGATCTCGAATCTTCTCGTCTAGTTTCAGTTTCGGTTTCTAAACCACAGCACTCCACAGCACCCGCTGATCAGGGGTGCAATGACCCAATAGTATTTCTTTTTATAGAAGTATTTTTCAACCATGGCCCCCACCGCGGGTCTCGCTTTTCCGGTTCCCTTCCACCAGCTGGCTCATGGCGTGCATTGACCCCAAGTATTTTCTTTTGATAGACATTAACTTTTCACTACATGGCCCACCATCGGGGGGTATCGCTTTCTGGTTCCCTTCGCACGAGGGCTCATGGGGTGCGAGTGAACCCCAAAGTATTATATTTTTTGTTAGCATGCACCTTTCTACAATCACCCTTGAGGCTGTTCGGAGCGTAGTGTTGTGCCTTAGTTTCTTTTTGTTAAGCGATCAAGAGAGAGTCAAAAGAAACAAAGAACAAACCTTAAGTGGGTTTTTTTTTAAAAAAACGGAAAGCAATTTCGGCTTCCGTAGTTTTCTTCGGCAAGAGGAGCTAGAAGTTCCAACCAATTGGGTTCTCCAGAGAAGATTTGGTTTGGGGCGGGTCTCCGCGGGCCACGGGAGAGACAGAGCGCGGAGAGCCCCACTGTCTGGTTCAAATTTGGTGGGGGTCTCACGGACCCGGTGAGACAGCGCGCGGAGCCACTGTCTGAGTC